>OU611998.1:13703000-14936500 GCA_914767915.1 Agriopis aurantiaria | reverse complement strand
CGTCATGTGATTTTCTTTTTTACTTCGTGAGTTCAGGATAGTTCTCAATTCGGTTAGATTTTTTTTTTTTATATGTAGTAATGTTTTTTACCTACTCCGACATTTGTGTACCAGTTTACGTGATTTTCTATTATAAAGATAAAGCTATCTATGTGGTCCCACAAAATTTCATTAGCTTTGATTCAGTAGTTTTTAACAAGCTCTAATAATACCACAGAATTCACATTCATCATCATATGTTTAAAACTACCTACTTAATAACATGAACAAAATATTATGCTTACTAGAGGCTAACAACATTTTGAGTTTGATTGATAAACAATTAGTATTTCTCCTTCATAGACATAAGCCAGTGTGTATTTCTAGTTTATAAACAAGTATGTAAGCCTATGTTTATGCAAATAAAATATTTTTCATTTTCATTTCATTTTCATCATCATCATTTCAGTAATAGGACGTTTTCTGAGAGCTGGAGGAACATAGTTCTGTAACTGACTGACTAAATTTGATACTATTATTTTTCAAAAATCATTAACAATGACCACATAAGTATACTACCAATACTACGAAATAAAATATACCGGTCAAGTGCGAGTCGAGATCGCACACAGAGGGTTCCGTACCACAACAAAATACAATAAGGTCGTCCAAGTAACTGAATTATATTGTGCAGGTATAACGCCTTCCAAAAAAGTCGAAGCAATGGCTACGCATCCACATTGTTAATTATTTTGCTACAGTGACGCTTCCACGTTATAATTGTGTGTATAACGTGAACAGAAATTTGTCACCGGTTCGCACTTGGCCATTATTTATTATTTGTTGTGTATAACAACACACTTAGACTATGTACTATAATCATGCTAAGTTTGCAATTTATGTGGTGGTACGGAACCCTCAGTACGCGAGCCCGACTCGCATTTTGCCGATTTATTCATAACTATTATAGCTGGGCCCCGCGGTTATGAAACATGGTGATGATGATGAAAAGTAGCCTATGTAGGTAAGTAGCTCTCCAGCCTTGAACTATACCCATTCAAAAAATCAGGTCGATCCATTGCTGCGTGAAAGAGGAATAAACAAACCAACAAACTTTCCCCTTCATAATAATTATGATTTTATTTTATTGATGATGATGATGATATTATATGATGATATATATATTTATGTATTTTCAAATTGTTTTTATTTTCAGTTACAATACATAAGTACAGAGCGTCCCGAGATATCGTACTTCAATCCGAAATATATGTCATTCGTAAATGTGACGTCTCAGCGACACGGACGCCACGACCCCTTCTATTACGTCGGGCTTCATGTGCGCACTTTGGTGGTGATGTCCAATAACATCTCGGTACGTTAAAGCCATGGTAGCCTATTTGGGAGACCGCTAGACTTCAAAGCGTGAGATCGCGAGTTTAAACCCCGGGCCCGTACCAATGAGCACTACCGGCGCCCTGGGCGAGACTACGCCACGAGTAGGACTTCTACGGCGCACCCCCATTCGGCCATTCAAACCGAATATATTTTTATATACCTGCGGCGCCCCTTTTTTCTGGCGCCCTGGGCGGTCGCCCAACCAGGCCCTACCCTAACGCCGGTACTGCCAATGAGCTCTTTGAAGTTTATGTACGGATTTTCATACCACTGGCTTTTCGTTGAAGGAAAACATCGTGAGGAAACCTGCATACGTACGAAGAAGGAATTCAATGCCGTATTTGAATCCATCAACCCGCAACTGGGCCAGCGTGGTGGATATGGCCCAATCAATCCTTTCGAGGGTAGGCTAAAAAATGGACTGTTAAAAGGCTGATTATGATGATGATCATGATGACGTTAAAGCCGCAGCACAGAATACAATATAAGTACGGAAGATTCACTCCGCAAAATCATTTAAATAAGTAGTGACTCTTGCTACTACACAATAAAGTGCAATTCAGAACGTGCGAGCGCTAACTGGACCCGGGTATGTCCTAAAACTGCGACCAGAACCACCGGAGGATGGGCAGCAGCGTCCTATTAGTACACGGTGAACGTACTGCGATCCCCAAGCCGTCTGCCAAGCGTGGGGATTATGGCAACACCCCTCTCTACGAGGGAGGCCTTTGTTCAGCAGTGGACGTTTACAGGCTGATGGTGATGAGCGCTAACTACCTACAGCTATATCAACCTAGAAGTTGCGTCTCTGACAGTGTTTCGAGCAGGGGTGTATACCTAATACTCAGAATATCCAAGAGATATGCGTTGATGGTCATTCAGGTATATACGCACCGACCTCGTCACACCCAGATGATGAAGTGGAGGTTATATATGAGGCTATGAGGACATTAGTAGAGCCATACATACCTACGTCCGACACCCACTTCCGTCTGTCCGTCTGTCCGTCTATCCGTCTATTCGTCTGTCCGTCTGTCCGTCTGTCCATCTGTCCGTCCGTATATGTGATTTTGTGTGAATGTGTTTTAGTATTAGCTCTAATGTAAAAACAATAATACGTATAAGTTTCAAACTTGGCATAATTGTAGTACACACTCTAAAGCATAACAACAAATAATAAATAATGGCCAAATACGAGTCAGTGACAAATTTCCGTTCAATACCAAGTTATGATTGTGTTATACTCGAGCGCCTGTAGCAAAATAAATAACTGTGGCTGCGTAGCAATTGCTTCGACTATTTTGGAAGCCCTTGTAATAACTAGTAATTTGGTTACTTTGACGAATTTATTGTATTTTGTGGTGGTACGGAACCCTCAGTGCGCGAGCCCGACTCGCACTTGGTAGGTTTTTATATTTTTTATATTTGTTTTATTTTCTTTTGATTAGATGCATTTTTATTTCTACGAGTGGCTGACAAATGTATACAAACGAGGTTTCGTGGAGATGCACTTTAAATTATGTGACTTGATACATAAGGACAAGTTTTTTGGATCAGCCATGAGACAAGGCAAGCTCGCGAAGCCTTGCCCATATCCACCGGTACGATGCACGTCACTTTATATTGTTCTAGTCGAGTCTGGCTAATGAAAGAATAGACTAAAAAAGCGCGGCAAATTTAAAAATATCAGCATTGGAACCCCAAAAATTTGTATGAAATACCTGGAATAATCTCACTTGATACTTGTGAATTATGATTTTTTATTGTTACACAGTTAGAACGCAGTAATGTTTGCATTTCATATTAATTTTGGGGTTGCAATGCGGATTTGTTTAAAGTTGGCGCACTTGTTCAGATTCTAATTTCATTAGCCAGACTGTAGCAGTACCCCGTTGTTTACCCGTTATCTAAAGAGACCGTATTTAATACCAATTAAAGTAGGGCCAATTAAATCGATCATATTTGACACTTCATCAAAATTCAACAAACTTGTCTTGTAACAAAAGAATATATAATTTTTCCTAGGGATTTTTTCAGTTAAAGTTGGATAAAGTACATTATTTATTGTAATAATGTCAAAAGAAAGCAATTATACCATTTACTTGTGACTTGTAAACAAAAACAATTGTCTGACAGTACCCTTAGTACAAGTTTTGATAGTATTCGAAACCTTTTTTCGTTTTCGTATTGTTCCATACATTGCTGGGCTGAAAGGTATTCGAAAACTTTTTTCGTATTAGAGTAATCCTTCCTTGCTTTACAGCAATCTATACCGCCGATTACTACCGATTTTAGTAGTTCCTCCGCGTTTCCGCTGGAGGCGCTTTACTACAATGTATGGAACAATACGTAAACGAAAAAAGTTTTCTAATACTATCAAAACTTGTACTAAGGGTACAGATGTCAAATACGATTTATTACATTGGCCCTACTTTATGTTTATCAAAGTTACAAGCTACCTCCAAACCAAAGTCTATCTAAATTATTTCAATCGTTATTGTGTTGAGTGGGAACAATCATACTATCACACTTCCACACAATCTATTACATTTATAATACTATTGTGACTTGAAAGCGCGCGCGGCTGCGTCTTGTTTTGACACTATAGTCGATGTAACCAGCGTTTGATTAAGTCGATTGTAACCGACTTAATCAAAAGCTGGTTCAAACTTTAAAAAAAATAAAAAATTTAGAACGGCTGACTAGGTTGTGTATGAAATTTGTTGTAGCCAGTTGCACACATATAAACGAAACGTCAGTCATTCGAAATCAGTTAGCAACTGTGATGCGGACAAAGAACTTTGAGACCTAACTCAAAAGGTAAGGTCTAAGTTCTTTGGATGCGGAGTTCGTCGCGTTGACATAAATAAGAATGTTCAATCAAGGTTCTGTCATAATGCTTGGCGACAGATTTTCCTTCTTATTGCCGTTCTATTTACTGCTCTTTTCTGTGACACCGACATTTTTAATGTGAAAACCACGTCAGTTTTCATAATAAAATTGTTTTTATGTTTGTTTGTTTTTTATAGAAGCAATTTAATTACAGGATGTTTACAACTTATACAACATGACGATACCCATAAAGCTCATTCCCCCCCACTTCCCCTTCAGGAAAGGGCGCATCTACTGCAACGTAACGGCGACCGACACGAATGAGTTGATTAGTTATGCACACATCGATATGGAGATCAAAGAGTTCAGCACTGGGAGGAAAAATAATAATTAAATATTACATTCAATTTAGAAAACAAAGCAACCTCAAAGTTTCTAATATGGTGTGAACAATAAAGAGTTAATCAATCAATCAATATGACTGTAAAAGCCCTAACAGACGTGCCGGAGAGAAAATTTTCTCTTTCTCTCCCGTTAGTTATACAGTGGTCCGGCCTAAGAAAATAGACTAGCAAAGAATCAGTCATGTGATTTACAAAGCGTAGCAGACCATCTGTCAAATAGTATGTAGCCTTTGGAGCTTTTTATATGCCCCTAGTACATTAAAACAGTGTACAGCCCTGCAATTTGCTGTCCTGTCAAAAATATATCTGTTTCGTTTTGGTAACAAAAATGTAACATGTTAATGCTAAATTAGCACTACTTCTATGCTACTAGTCCTTATTCTGAGGGTCCAGCGTACCAAATCTACATGTCTGTTAGAATTAGAGTTAAGGCACTGTTTTAAAAAAGAGTTAGAAAGAGTAGCATTTTAGACAACATACCTATATAAAATACACAATTACTTCAACTGTATTTTTTATAAGTAATACTTTTAATTATTTAAATAGTTATTTTCATGCGAAAATACAATACCGATACAATTAGGTACTGAAAAATCACGTTTTATTATATTGTTTATGCTTTTTCTTTTCATCATCACTATCATCTGCCAGAAGACGTCCAATGCTGAGCATAGGCCTCCCCCTTAAACCTTCACACTGAACGACAGTCTGCCTTTTGCATCCACTGGATGCCAGCGACTCTCACAATGTCGTCGGTGTATCTAGTGGGAGGCCTACCTACGCTGCGTCTTCCGATTCGTGGTCTCCACTCAAGAACCTTTTCCCCATCGGTTCCCCAGGTTATCGGTTCTTCGAGCGATGTGGCCTGCCCATTGCCACCTCAACTTGCAAATTTTAACAGCTGTCAGTGACTCTGGTTCTTTGGCGAATATCCACGTTTCGGTTTCTATCGCGCAAAGAAACTCCTAGGATAGCTCTTTCCATTGCCCCTTGTGTGACTCTTAAGTTTTTCCAAAAGGCCTAGGCCTGTTAAGGACCACGGTTCAGTACCATAAGTCATCATTTTTGTGTCATCTTTATTCATGTCATCTTTTGTCTCTTAAATTGTTGTTAATGTTAACATGAAACTTTCTTTAGATGTTTCAATTTAGATGTTTTCTTTCTTAGATGTTTTTTTTTGTTGTATATATCTAGTTTTTACAAATTATTTTGTCAATATGTTTAGTGGATCTACTTATTATGCTTTTTATAATTGATATTTAGAACGGCACGCACTCTTCTTAGCATATTTTGCTCCATTCAATGAGTTTCTATACTATTGCACGCACAGGTATTGAGCGTGACTTCACTTGCCGGGCCCAGCAGAATACCAGCGCTGGTTGTGTACAACCACTAACCAGCAACATGCTGAGTTGGGGCCGGTTTTTGTGATAATGTACCTATTTATATTTGGATAATTGTGTTTGTCGCAAAATAAACATTTCTGTATTATATTAAAGTACAATAGGCTACCGGACAGGTATTTGATTTGTAAAAAATCAGGCTCAGTGAAAAATATAATTAAACTTTGTATTTTTTTCAAATGAAAATAACGGCTACAAATTTTGGATATACTTATTTTACTAGAGTGGTTTTCGTAAAACTCGTCGTTATAATTATTACTGACTAAAATAAACAATTTTAATATTATGGTTTCCTTGTTTTATATTCCTCTTGTTTTTTTGTTTATGCTCGAAAATCTAGACACATGAATTGAATGATTGCATTTTGTAACACTGCTCTTAACGGCCCTTGAAAATATGTTACAATGGGGATAGTTCATATTTTTTTAAAGATAAAATAAGAGAAAATCTTTTCGTGCAATAGACTTACTGATCACAATTCATCAATTTTTATTAAAAAATAAGTGCTGATGACGAATATTTTTGATTAAATATGATTGACCTTCATTTAACCTCTAATGACTTTAGCGTTGGCGTTATGTTGAAATTTACCTTAGCCTGCCCAGCCACATAAAAAGTCATCTGTCAAACAAACAACTTGTATCATCATTTCTCCCTCTACGTATCATCACCACATCATCACAGATCTAGATGGGTGTATATCTGTGTGTATCATAGATTCAGTATATTGCTTTCTCCCTCTATGACTTGTATTGATTTTCGATTTGTAAGCCCCATAGATTCAGTGTGAATCTATGGTAAGCCCTAATAATTAACATTGACAGATGAAAATATGTGACGACAGTGAGTTTTTT
Source organism: Agriopis aurantiaria (assembly GCA_914767915.1). NCBI lineage: Eukaryota > Metazoa > Arthropoda > Insecta > Lepidoptera > Geometridae > Agriopis > Agriopis aurantiaria. Next base: position 14,929,630 of record OU611998.1, on the reverse strand, counting down.
TATAGACATCGACACGGAACTAATATAATATATGGCCAAAGATGACGTCATCACATATAAAATAAAATAGTAGGAAATAAAATAAATAAATAAATAATAAAAATTTCACGATCTTAAATATTTTTTTATTAAATAACTACTGTATGGAAAACAAATATATTCAAATTAGTATCTTAAAATAGTCTATATTTTTAGTAAATAACATAAAACTATAAGGTCAGAAAATATGAACAATCCCCATTACTCGGAAATGCAGGAAATGTGTAATGTTAATGTTTAATGTTAACTATTTGGAAAAAGTCAAAATGGGCTTAACAACAACAGAACGATGTTACCAACAATAGTCGGAGAACTGTGTCGCGGGTAACAACGCCCACATTCGAAAATGTACATTAAGGTTCTATAATAAACGTTTACACTGTAAATCAATCAAATAAGGTATAGGTAAGGTATAGGTAAGTAATCGGTTGCTTCTAGGCAAGCGTGCTCCACCATAGACCGCATCATCGCTTAATACCAGGCGAGTTGGCGGTCAAACACAAGCCTACAAATGAACAAAAAAATGTTTTTACTACTACATACTATCTATAAAAAGTAAGTGTTAAAGAAGTGGATACGCGCGCGCGCTGTGTAAGTGTGTGATGTCAAAGTATGTAAGTGTGTTGGTGAAACGTCACAAAACTACCGAAGAAATTATTTAAATCGGCTAATAAAGATCTGTGACAGGTATAAGCGTTTAATGTTTTAGTTCGGATTAAAAAGAGATGAAATGAAATGAGGTATTTTTAATAATTGTATATATACTACATCGCGCCATTAAATAATTATATTCCTAGTGGTAATGCACTGGTACCTTAACCTAGGAAAACCTGTGAGATAGGTAGAGGCCCCAAGGTCAACAGCGTAAGGTTAAAAACCAAAGTTAATAAAATTCAAAGTTAAAAAACCAGACAATTACGAGTAGGACTCGCGCTTTGAGGGTTCCGTTGGACGGAAAGTTCAAAGCGCGAGAACAAATAAAAAAAAAAGTTTAAACATCTATTATACATATATTATAAAAATCAGTTAATAAAGAATTTTGAATTTGAATTTGAATTTAAAATGGTATTCTGTGATCGACTCTACTACAGGCGATAATAAAAGACAACGAAGAATATAATTCATATAATATACAAAAGTTATAGCCGCGCCGAAATATCGGGAGTTCATTCCACAACCTTACCACGGTAAATATCCCGTTAATAATCATATAACTTTAGTCAACAACAATACCTATCCAATAAAACCTAGTGAACTAGCAAAATTGTACCTACTAAAAGAATTGTACTAAAACTAAACGCACTAAATTATAAATGCAACTTTGTTTCCATCATGGTTTCATCATCGTACTGAAAATAAATAACGATGATGGCTTATCTTCGGCATCTAATATTAACTATTTATGATATTTTAGTGCAACATCTAAATCAGCGATTCAAACTACTCAGTTGACTTCGGAATCATTCATTGAATAGCGACTTCAGCAAATATGAAGTTACGTTATATTTTTTGTGTATACATAATACTACTGGGATCTATGTGTGTAGCTGAAAAAGTAAGTAAATAAAAAAAGTTACTAAGTTGTAAGTAATAGTAGTTTTTTTTACTACAGATACTAATATTACTGTCAAGATAAAACTATATAAAGGCCTACTACAGTATACATGACTATATGGACGATAAGTGGTAGAGAATAGTAATTTAGCAATAGATAATTAAATATTAAGCTAATATTTATTGATATTTTTTTTTGATTTGTATGTGTCTATGTTACTTTGAAATAAATAAATGATTATGATAGATTAATTTTGTTTTTGTTAAAACAATATAAAACTATAACTAAAGCTCCTCGCTTTTGTTTTATAGTGTGGTAAATCATAATCCAGTAAAGTGCTTTTCATGTTTGAAGTCCCCCAGACGCGGCGCTGTCATCGCGCATCAATCACTATCAGTATCATTTCTCGAGTAGAACTTTAACAACTTTTGGCATCGTACACGACTCTTTAACGATGGAAAATTAATAAAAATCTCACTAGCGTCCAAACACAGTAACAACACCTGACAACTACAACATGGAAATTTAGTTCCGCTGTTTGCCGTGGGACTTCTTTCATGAAAAGGACTCTACTCACTTTTACATAACTTTATTCATATTCTTATTCTTTATTCCTACTTATTACAGTTTTCAGACCAATATGCTTTCGCTATGAACGCTCAAGCCAGACTAAAGTCCCTCTTGCCAACATCTTACCGCATTATCTTTTTCCTTCTTATCTCCTATCTTTGTATTTGTATAAAAAAGACTGTTAGTCAAAATAATATTAATCGCCCGATCCGACTGCTCCTAGCAATAGGAAATATTCAGTTTTTGGTACAGGCGTCGGTTACCAGAGGCACACACACACACAGCGATCCCGCCGGCAGGATCGTAGACCCACAGGATCTGTTAGAAGATCGGTTAGATTCTCTCCAAATAATCATTCAGTTCAACAAACCGTTAGGGCTCCAGGGCACACCCCCTCTGGGGTGCCTGGGCAAGTCTGATTCCCACTCCCGGCGACGGCCCAAGCCGAGGTTCGTACCTTCGAGGTGCCCTTGTGCTAGTCACCTATAAACTTAACCACCAAGTTATGCCGAACGCACCCCGCGTTCGCTAACTAGTCCGGTCAAGCTGTAGAGGCCAAAAGGCCAACAGTATAAGTCACTCATAAAAAATAATAATAATAATATTAATCTGTAATTGTTTGTGTTCCAGTTCCAATACATGAGTACAGAACACCCCGAACTGACGTACTTCAATCCGAAATTCGTATCCTTCGCAAACCTGACGTCCCAGCGATACGGACGTCACGACCCCTTCTACTACGTTGGACTTCATATAAACCTGTTACAGCCGTGGTCAGATAACGTCACGGTACGTTATGGTATTTATTTTTAACATCGGTCTAGGCTAACGTTTGACCGCGTCCTCGCCTGATAGAAAAAGATTCGACCGAAGATGGAGGACGTTTCATCATCATCATCAGCCGGAAGACGTCCACTGCTGAACATAGGCCTCCCCCTTTAACCTCCACACTGAATGACAGCCTGCCTTTTGCATCCACTGGATACCCGCGACTCTCACAATGTCGTCGGTCCATCTAGTGGGAGGCCTCCCTACGCTGCGTCTTCCGGTTCGTGGTCTCCACTCCAGAACCTTTCTTCCTCATCGGTTATCGGTTGTTCGAGCGATGTGGCCTGCCCATTGCCACTTCAACTTGCAAATTTTAACAGCTATATCGGTGACTCTGGTTCTTTGGCGAATATCCACGTTTCGGATCTTATCGCGCAAAGAAACTCCGAGCATAGCTCTCTCCATTGCCCGCTGTGTGACTCTGAGCTTTTCCAAAAGGCCAACAGTTAAGGACCACGTCTCAGTACCATATGTCATCCTGGACGACTGGAGGACGTTTGCCTAGTACTTACCTATTTAATCTAGACTTGAACATTTCAAGATTTTAATGCTGCGGAAACACAGACAGCGGCAAGGCGTTCCATAATATATATCGTAGTCATTGATGCAATATAGGAATACATGAAGAGTAATAGCAAAAATAATAATAATATAACAACAAACGAGAATGTGGTCCTATTTCTAACTTGTTCAGAATATAACAACGAATTACTAAGGATTGCTTAAAAAAAAAAACATGTGTATAAACATGTTACAAAAGTTTTAGATTTTTTATTGTGTATCTTCGACCATAAATGAATGGACGGGCCCAGAAAAAGCGCATTTTTTAAGATTACAAAATGAGCGCCGGCACTCACTTCGTTTCAATTGGTCTCTAGCCGTAGGAAGTGCAACACGAGACCGTTGTTACATGACAACGAAACATCTGACAAAATTATGCCTTCGTGTGCTTTCCCGAAGTATAAACACACAACAAAAACAGCTATCTATTTTTTGTAACAAATGTACCTACTGTACATGGTTATAATTAAGTGTATATGTCCGACGGTTTTGACTCGTTTTTACTGAGCAATTTCAATGGTTATGGCCCGTCCATTAATTTTATTTTGGTCGTTGTGTATGCATATCCACGGACTCTGGGGTCCGTGACTCCGTGCCCTTTGTCAACTTATACATAGTCTTGTGACTAATATTTTATTTATATGACACGGGAATTACTCACGTAAGATTAAGCCGCTCCGCTCCGCTCCGCTCCGCTCCGCTGCGGTTGCTAATATCGTATATCATAAATCTAATGACTTTTAAAGTTTTAGATTCAACCGTTCATCCTAACGGGCGAGTAATATTAGGTATTATAATTATATTGATGTTCAACTAGAATGTGTTCAACCAATGATTTTTAACAAATCATCATAAAGAACCAGACACCGAATCTCTATCTTGATAGCCCGTTGGTCTAGTTGGTAGTGAACCTGCCTTCTGAGCTTGGGGGCGTGGGTTCGATTCCCATCTAGGACAAACATTTGTGTGATGAACATTTGTGTTTGTTCTATATCTGGTTGTTAATATCTATTTAAGTATGTATTTAAAACTATATATGTATGTGTATCAGTCTCTGGCAGCCATATCACAAGCTTTGCTTAGTTTGGGGTCAGATGACCGTGTGTGAAAAAACGTCCCCGAATATTTATTTATTTATCTCTATCTCTTCTTCTCTAGACAGTATAAATTGAAGTCGTTTTCCGCGTCTGTCTGTCTGTATGTCTGTATGGCCGCTAACTTCTCCTAAACCACGCAACGGATTTTGATGCGGTTTTCACCATCAGTTAGATACATTTTCAAGGAAGGTTTATATATATAACTAGCGACCCGCCCCGGCTTTGCACGTAAATTACACCCGTGCGAAGCCGGGCGGGCGGGTCGCTAGTAAATAATAAACGTGAATCAACGTAGGTACTCCTCTAGATACAAATTTGTTTTATAATAGTTTGTACATTTATAAAAAAACATTGTATTCAACCCAACAAGCCAGAGTGCATGAACGGGTTAAAATGCTGAGGGTGCGTTCAAATTTTTGGATGTCTATACCTAGTCATTTGATTAACTGGTATTTAAAAAACACAATTTGTTTATTAATTACCTATATTATTGAATTTCTTATCGTATTTATATTCCAAACCCATTGGGGTATGGTTACGTTTCCCCACTAACACAGGCATATTATGCACAGAGGTTTTATTACGATGTTATTTTTTATTCCATAGGTGGCAATCAAAATAACGGACCGTCAGATGGTAAGCATTCACTGTCGCCTATGGAAACCTGTAACACCAGGGGCATTGTTAATTGCCGACCTTTCGAAAAAACCCATGTTATAATTACTCGGAAATGCTGCAGGAGAGAGCTTATTCCACATATTGCAGGTGTGAGGCAAAATGATCGCGTAACGCAGTGTGCGATTTCCACAGATCTATGGTAGGAGAATGAGCTCTGAGTTGGTGGCGGCTAGTGCGATTTTTTTTTATTTGCGATTTGTCGGCTTCAGATTGAAACAGTTCTTCAGAAAACTCCCCGTAGTAAATGCGATGAAAGATATAAAGAATTTTTTGACATTTTCAGATAGCAATGGCTGGTGTCCTCTGATTGGCTTAATGTACCAGCCATAGCAGCATTATTAGTGTAATGTGACTAGCTACTATTAAATATATATATTACTATTATTATTATTTTTGTTATTATTTGTGTGAAAAAAAAATGTCCCGAATATTTATATTTATTTATTTTATATTTTATTAATTTTTTCTATTTTTTCTATTGATATAATTTTTTTTATTTGTATGAGTCTATGTTCCTTGGAAATAAATAAATTATATTATATTATAGCCATCTGCCCCAAAAATGTATGTCAATGTTTCCGTTAATATCTGAGAAACTTTTAAGAAAAGCACTTTACATGCCATGGAGGCAACTTGACATTTATGTACTCACCTCGGTCAACATTTCAGGTCACGTTTATTCGTAAATGCTTCTAACCTTAGAATAATAAGCGTTATTACTGTCTGTAACAACATGTTAATACGGTAATATACTATTCAATTGCCTGTTTATTTATTTAAGGTGGATTTCTATTTCTACGAGTGGCTGACAAATGTATACAAACGAGGTTTCGTGGAGATGCACTTTAAATTATGTGACTTGATACATAAGGACAAGTTTTTTGGATCAGCCTTGAAACAAGGCAAGTTTGCTCAGCCCTGTCCATTTCCAACGGTACGTTGAAAGCATAATACGTAGAAGGTGTTTGTCTATTCCTATCAAATGTTAATTATGTTGTGAATACTAAATTACCTGCCATTTTTATCATGGAAACTGACGCGATTTGCATATATTTTGTTTAGGTTATACGAGAATTACTGACGGAAGATTAAGCCGGTTCCTCTGGGTATAGTGAGTGCGCAATGCGCATGCATGACATTGTGAGAGTCGCTGGGATGCCAGTGCATGCAAAAGGCAGGCTGTCGTTCAGTGTGGAGGTTAAAAGGGGGGCCTATGATCAGCAGTGGACGTCTTCTGGCCGATGATGATGAATGCGCATGCGTGGGCCCCGTATCGCTTTGCACTATAGTCGGAGTAACCGGTTTAAACTTAAATGAGTAATTCCCATATAACATGAGCAATATGTACCTGCTATTTATTTACAGGGAGAATACCATCTGCATAACATGACGATACCAGTGAAATATATTCCACCCCACTTCCCCTTCAGGAAAGGGCGCATCTACGCTAACCTTACGTCGACTGACAAAAATGAAACAATTGGTTATGGACACATCGACATGGAGATCAAAGAGTTCAGCGTCAGGAGGAAGAAAAAACATTAAACGTACATTTAGAATAATACATACATTTAGAATAATTGTATGTATACACTTAGAATAATTCTCGTAGACGATCTAGAGCTGACGACGTGCTAACGGCTTCTAATACGCGCTTCTATTACAACATTAATTTTTTTCTACCAAATGATTGTACTGATTCAGCAGAACAAAATAAAATGGCTCAAAAATATTTTAACCTTTGACGATGTACCACAATCTAAGATTTTAACGTTGAAATTAAACACTTAACGGATTTCATCTCGTATTTTATTTTAATTCCTGATGTTTTGAAAAATAAATGCTGTGTCTGTGGTCACGTAGTATTATGTCTATTGAAATGTCATAAAATTAATTTCACGCTACCTGCTAAAGTAAGTTATTATAGCCCTTCGGTCTAGCCGGGCAATAAATATTATTGTACTGAATTTCATTAAAACCCGCTGCTAAATTTTTACCGTAACGACCTGCATTAAAAAGAACTTTATCAAAAGTCGAACTGGCCATCACGATTATAACATGATAAAAAAAAGAACAAAAAGAAAAAATAAATGCGCGTATATTGCAAATCACCGTATAGTGTTAAACAAGAATAAAGATAATTTATAGAAAAAAAAAGAACCGACTTCATGACTTCATAATTTCCCGCCTTAGGTGAATCGTACCACCTTAATGTACAAAAGTTACAAACACGTCGAAAGTACTTTGACTTCATTTATCTTTATAAAATAAGGTTAAGGGCCTCTCCGTACGTATGCAGGTTTCTAACGATGTTTTCCTTCACCGAAAAGACAGTGCTATGAAAAAATCCGTACATAAGCTCCAAAGAGCTCATTGATTGAGATTCTGAATAATGGAAGCTTTTTAGTTTATTTGTTTTGAAATGTACTTCCAAATTCATTTCCGAATTCAGATAAGTTTTTGATCTGAATGACGGAAGCGTTTACCGTAACTATTCTCTAAAATAACAAATGAAAGTCAGCATTTTACATCGGCAGCCGTGCTGAATACTGGAAGGGCTTCCATATACGCAGCGTTGGACAACTATTCCGCTTGACACAATAAAGACAGAAGTTAGCCGTGCTGACGGTTAGCATCCAGTATTGGATTTAATAAAATGTGTTTGTTTTTCCAGTTTCAATACTTAAGTCTAGAACACCCCAGAGTAACGTCAGTAACTTCAATACTAAATACATCTCATATACGCGAACATAACGGCCCAACGATACGTACGCCATGATCCCTTCTACTACGTCGGATTTCATGTCCGCACTTTAATACCGATGTCCAATAACGTCGTGGTACGTCACTTTGAAATTATATAACTTTTTTGCTGCCGTTGATTCAAATACAGGGGCCTTACGGACAACTGCTATTACAGGCACCTAATCCGCTCAGTTGGAAAATCACGCGACCGCAAACCGTATCTGGGCGCGATAAGGTTTGCGGTCGCGCGATTTTCCAACTGAGCGAATTAGGTACCTGTAATAGCAGTTGTCCGTAAGGCCCCAGGTGTCCAATAGGGTATTTGACTACTTTTGGGAAACTATTGCACATTATTGCCTGATATAATTTAATGTATACTGCATTTATATTTTCTGGATATCAGTCGTATTTGCGATATAAATCGATGTTAAAGTTTGAATAAAAAAATATCGCGCCAAAACGCAGACCTGCGTCATAGCTCCGGTCGAGCGACGATTGACGTCACACAAAACAAAACAGCTGCAGCCAGGCAGCAAAAGTTTGATAATCACTCATTTTCTAATAGAAGTAATGGTTTATAAATGTTGTGTAGTGCCACAATGTACAAATACTTCCATAAAACACCGGAAAAACTATTCGTTTCTGTTCCAATGGACCCCAAAACTCGCAAAAAGCGGTTGGAACTAAGTAGCTCGTAGAGAACCCAAAAGTATTGGAGCTAAATCAAGTGTTTCTATGTGCGAAGATCATTTTGAGGTACATATTTGAGTCTATATATTTCTATTACAATTTGTGTTTTTATTGCATTACTATTTTATGTACTGTTACTTTCTTTTTAAACATTGTAAAGACATAACCTAACAAAATAGTGATATCCACCTACTACAACATACTTTTTGTACAACTTGATTGAATGTTTTGCTTGGAGAACAATTAAAAATTAATACTTACATTGTAGTTTTTACGTTTTGAGTTCTGCAGCGTAGAATCAATGACAAAGATTATTATTGAAGAAATATGCAACTATAAATACATTAATTTTGGGTAAGTTACTGCTGTCTGCTTGCACAAAATGTTTCTCCATTCTTCTCACATTTAACCTCCGGACTGTTTTTGGTGATAATTTCTGGATACTCAAAATAGCTTTACAACATTAAATTCGCAAATATCAATACAAAATCTGTTTGTTTAGATTTGTGTGACGTCACTAGGGATGAAGCCAATTACAGACCGTTTTCAATCACGTGATCAAATGTCGAAAATACAGTTATTTTATTCGCGTTTTTTTACAAAAAATAAGCATATTTTTAGAAAAAAATCAATGAAATATGCTTTTTCATTATGTCATGTTTATGGATGATGTCAATTGGCATAATATTTTCAATACAGTCAAACACCCTAATATGTAAGTATGTTAGTATAAGTCAAGCGCCTAGCCGTGTTGTTAGTTTTTATGATGTTCAGTAATGAGTGTATAATCCAATAGGCGCTTGTATTGAACCTTAAAGTCTGACCTACCTACATAGATAACATATCTACACGCCGCTTTCGTTTTCGTTGTTCCCAACCCTGTTTGCCGGAAAAGCTGGACCCGGATGTGTCCTAAAACTGCAACCAGAACCACCGGAGGATAAGCAGCAGTGTCCTATACTACACGGTGAACGTACGGAGCTATGCTCGGAGTTTCTTTGCGCGATAGAATCCGGAACGTGGATATTTTCAAAAGAACCAGAGTCACCGACATAGCTGTTAAAATTTGCAAGTTGAAGTGGCAATGGGCAGGCCACATCGCTCGAAGAACCGATCCGACAATTTTTTATATAGAATAGATCTACGTTTGGCCACCAACTCACCTGATGGGAAGCGAAAAAACCTGCCAAAACGCCTGGTAAGACTCGTGGATTATATGGCTTTGCTACAACTCTATCAAATGAGTGTCTCAACACGCTCTTGGCGCTTTATGCTGCCACATTTATACTACGTGATGTTGTTGTTTTTATTTCACGTTGCCATTCCAGAAAAAATGCAATAGATGCGAAAAAAAAGGACCAACATTATATAATAAAAAAAATCAGAACCTGAACCACCGGCGTAAAGTCGCAAGCTTGTCGGTATTTTATAGGATTTTCCACGGAGAGTGTGCAACGGAACTTCACAAACTTGTCTCCCCATCACGGGCCATCACCTTTTCATTACCAGACGTCCAGACGAACGGTAAGGCGTCACCCTTACTTGCTCGAAATGCCATTTATTTGCACTAAGCGTTTTGATTCCTCTTTCTTAATTAGAACAGCAAAACAATGGAACGGTCTGTGTTTCCGCAGCATTACAATCTTGGAGTGTTCAAGTCTAGGGTTAATAGGTTATTACTGGGCAAACGTGCTCCATCTTCGACCGCATCTTCGCTTTCTATGGCAAACTCTACAAAAATCTGAGCATATCATTTATATTTATAAGACACAAAAAAAAAAGAATAAGTACATCTTAATTTTGAGCTTGAGCTTTTGGATTGTCTTTAGACCTTCAACGGTCTATGGGCAGTCTTACTGTATTTGTAACGTTCGTGTTAGCTTGTATTTTGTTTAATTAATAAAGTTACTTGACCTATCTAATTTTCAATGAAGCATCAGTAGCTAACATCAAGTTTACATTGAAATAAAAAAAAGCTATGTATAAAAAGTTGGTAGTCTTCGAACAGCTGAGTTTAAAAATAGTATAATAGTTTGCTATTGTGTCTTCTGCAATTACTTCGCTTTTGCCTTCTGCTACGTACTGCGATCCCCAAGCCACCTGCCAAGCGTGGGGATTATGGCAACACCCCTCTCTGAGAGGGGGGCCTTTGTTAAGCAGTGGACGTTTATTGGCTGCTGATGTGTGTGAGTGTGTCTTCTGTGATAATAGCTCAAGATCATACATTACACACACACACACACACACACACACACACACACAAACACTTGATACATTTGATCTAGTCCAATAAAAAAAAAAACAAAAAAAACTACCTATTTGTATGGGACTTACGGTGCCATAGACAGATACACAGACCCATAGATACACCGTTACATACGTTAAACTCACAATACCCCTCTATTTGCGTCGGAGGCTAAACACGTTAAAATAGGCATGATGCAAACTAATGCTGTATTTTTTGTCTTCATTAATTTCATAATGTTTAATGTAATTATTTATTTTATCAGGTGGATATCTACTTCTACGAGAGGCTGACAAACGTCTACAAACGAGGTTTCGTGGAGATGCATTTTGGATTATGTGACCTAATACAGAAAGATACCATCATTGGGCCAATCATGAGACAAGGTGTATTGGCGTTTCTAGCTTGTCCATACCCAGCGGTAAGTAGAAAAGGATAGTAACTTCTTAAGGCCTTTCAGGCCACCTTCACCTTTGCCTTCGCCTTCACCTTCTACTTAGCCTTCGCCTTCGCCTTCTCTTTCACCTTCATATTCATCTTTAACGCGTTAACATCATTTTCGTAGATATAAAACCACTGAGCATTAGTATAAAAAAAACCTAAGACTAAAGACTAATAAGACTAATAATATCACTTAGTGACACACTCTACACTTATACAGTGTAAGTTACACTACACGTGTACAGTGTGAGTTACACTACACTTATACAGTGTAAGTTACACTACACGTGTACAGTGTAGTAGTGTAGTGTTAGTAATATCGACCTCACAAACATTTGGAACTAAGTTTCATATTAGGTAATAACCAAAGTTATATGATTATTTACGGGATATTTACCGTGGTAAGGTTGTGGAATGAGCTCCCGATATTTCGGCGCAGTTATATGCACCATGTTCACGGGAAGACCATAATAACCATTTGTTTTGGCGACAAAGTTCAGAAAAATACAAATTTCCCTATGGTATTGGCACACGGTGTCGCCACTCGCCAATAGCTCGCCACAAAGCTGCCTCTGCGTTTTTATCATGACCATCATAATAATTATTGTTAAGTATTATTTTGTTATTTACAGACAGACTACCCCCTATACAATATGATTACCTGTAAAACATGTCCACCCCCCACTTCCCCTTCAGAGAAGATCGCATCAACATCAATGTCACGTGGACCGATACGAATGGGCTAATTTTCCATGCTCACATCGATATGGAGATCAAGAATTTCAACACTAAGAGGAAGAAAAATAATTGAATTGGATCTGATGATTAAAGAAGGAAGTTTTTCAGTTTTATTTATGCTTTTACACACTTCAAAATATGTTGTCTATACTAATATTATAAAGAGGAAAGATTTGATTGTTTGTTTGTTTGCATTGAATAGGCTCCTAAACTACTGAACCGATTTGAAAAATTCTTTCACTGTTGGGAAGCTACACTCTCCCCGGGTAACATAGGCTATATTATATTTTCAAAAAAATAGGGGGATCCTAACTAAAATTCCGAAGTTTAAAGCTTAAACGTTTAAAGTTTTAAGCGAACGTTATTTTAGACTGTGGAGTGTGTTGCTTGAATGTGTTCCCTGATAGTTACAATATTTATGTATATTCAAAACGCGAGTAAATAGTTTTTCTAAGCTCCATTGTAGTCAGCATCTAGAAGTCAAACGCAAGCATATTATTCAATTAAAAATATTTAAAATGTGCAAGCTAATTATTAGGGGGGTTAGACAAGACCCACTTTCTGTTAGCGTTAACGCCTGCGGAAAGATGAAATTGTATGAAAATGACATTGACATTGACATTAGCTTGAGATATGTTATCTCAAACTAATGTCATTTTCATACAATTTCATCTTTCCACAGGCGTTAACTCTAACAGAAAATGGGTCTTGTCTAACCCCCCAGGTCACATCTTGCTTGCTGCAATAAGGTCAGGTGGGTTACCATAATCACGAAAACATTCTTATAATAAATAACCTTACATTTACTTTTGTCTCGCTCTCTCGGCTAGTGCCTAATAATAAGCAGCGCATTCCACAGACTGTAAAGCAGCCACAGCAGTTCGCAATAAAAGTGGAATCAAAGCGCTTCGTAGGGGTTTTCGGAATATCAACCGTAAAGCGGTGTCGAGTTAGACTGCCCATAGACCGTTGAAGGTCTAAAGACAATCCAAATGCACCCCTACCAGTTGGCAGTGTACCCAGCATGCTGGTGGCATACCACGCTGAATGGCAACGCTTATGCGTTGAGCCAAAAACACGCCAGCTTTTTGGTCACGCTTCGCATTAACCAGGCGCTCTGTAGGTTTTAGTTAAATAAATAAAATACTAATAAAATAAGTTTATAAATTTGGTAATATAATGGCGGAAATCAAGAAATAAAATATTACGGGACGTCCTGATAGAATTACACCAATTTCTTCGCACCGCGGACTTTCCACTTCTCATCTGCATTTAAATTATGGATTTAAATAAAACCGGTTGTAAAGCTAGAGTCGGATAAAATGGGAATAAAAAACCGGGGTAGAAACCGAGTATAAAACTTGGCAAATCCCCTTTATGGCACTAGCCGGGGTTCGCTATCTAATTAATTTTAAATCATTCCTGATTTTATTAACGCCGCGTCTAAGTTACGAAGCAGTTTATATTAGTGCCATGACCGAGCGACCATTTGGTGCAATCATTGATTTGGTGTCAGTCTTTATAGTGTTCATCACATTAAACGTAGTGTGTTTTACAATTATGAATCTTTTTATATTCTTTTAGACGGTGTTTAATTGTAATACTAGCGTTTTAGTGACAATACAGCGCTAATTTACGCGACATTGACCCTCCAAAAGCAAAAGAAAAATTAAAAAGTTTTTAAGTCAGTCCGTTTTTTAGGGTTCCGTACCCCAAGCGTAAAACGGGACCCTATTACTAAGCCTACGGTGTATGTTTGCCTGTCTGTCTGTCTGTCCTACCTATTAACGGCTATACTATCTTTCGAACCGTAATTGATAGCCAGTTGACATTTTCACAGAATATGTAATGTTACGGCGGATTAACCAAAAAATAATAAAAAAGTCAAGAAGTAAAAACGTAAGGTTTTCCTTTCGACCCCCATACAAAAAACGTATTTTTTAACGTATTTTTGTGTAAAAACGGTAATACGTACAAGCTTCAAACCTAGCATGATTATAGTACACACTCTAAAGTAGAACAACAAATAATAAATAATGGCCAAGTGTGAGTCGGTGTCAAATTTCTGTTCATTACCAAGTTATAACTCGTAATTCCTTACCTGGATGACCTCTTTATCATTTCACCGGATCGAAATGCCATATCATTGATAATTATTGTATTTTGTGGTGGTACGGAACCATCAGTGCGCGAGCCCGACTTGCACTTGGCCTGTATTTTTTATGCTGTTTTTTTTTTTTAATTTTTTTAAATTATTTTTTTTCTCTAATAATAGATATTATACAATACATTTATGCAAGCGCCTGTTGATTTGGTAATAACGATAATTTTATTTGAGCGCTCAATAATTTTGAAGTTTGTTTTTTATATTACCAAATAATTATTAGTTTTATTTTATTTTACGACCATAGTCGTTTCGCATAATCAAGGACATAGCGTTCAAACTCTTATTTATTACCATCCGTCCATTTCCAAAGCAGTTAAGTTTAACAGATCGAATCCCTCATAATGAGATGGACAATTGGACACATCCAATTCCACCGTAGGTACTGGCGGGGAAAAGGCCCGGACATGCGAGGTGGTCCGAATAATATGGTGGCTAGATCTAGCTGTAGTCTGCAGCCTCGCACTGTAGACTTTCATGAAGCTTGAAACCCTCTCTGGAGCCTTTTAATTCGTCCCTATTGTAAAATTGTTTCTTACCGGATGTCTACATCTCATAATGGATCTATCTGCCAAATATTACGTTTCGAAGGTATAAAGGTAGGATTCCGATCTTGGCAGCCGCGACCAGGGACTGTGACCGGCGACCGCGACCGGCGACCACGACAGGCGACCAGCGACCGCGACCGCAACCGGCGACCGCGACCGGCAACCGGCGACCGCGACGGGCGGCAGTGCTAAACAATGCAAACGACTCACAGACGTGTGGGTCGACGGCGCGACACGGTCCCTGGCATTGTTTAACACTCCCAGGGTTGAAATATAAATCATATAAATAAATATTTATATGAATATGTTAGCTATTCATATGAGTCCCATATAAATTCATACTGAGCAGTGGGTTGCGCGACGCGACCGCTGTCGCCGGTCGCGGTTGCCTAGATCGGAATCCTACGTTTACTAGTCGTTCACGCGACCCCTCTATCTCCGCAGCACCTAAACCGATTTTGCTAATATTTTAATTTAAAAATTGTATTGATATTAACTACTATTTGCCTACAAAATTTCCTGAAGATCGGATCAAAGTTATATGTTATCATTGAATAAATATACATACCTACATACAAATGCCGACTTATCCGAGTCTGAGACTTCTTTTCGGTCGGTCAACTATATCTTGAACAAGTAAACACAAACATTGGTGATCAACGAACGAGTCTTCCATTGAAGCATACTGACTGAGTACCTCATCAAGTAAAACAATCGGAAACGTTTCGGTACAAAAACTCAATCTATGCCTGATAGGGCGACGTCCCCTCTGTTGTAAGAACAGGAATGAACTAAGTATACACAAAATAACGTGCTTTTTCTCAGAAATGAACAAGAGATCAAATGATTAACTAAAGCTTCATTTTCATTCTACAAAATAATTTATTCTCAGAAATGAACAAGAAAAACAAATGATAAACTAAAGCATCATTTACATTACACGAAATAATTAATTCTAACTAAGAATTCTATTTATTCTAAGAATTATTGTTTATTAGCTAAAACGGCACACAACCCCAATTATAACAGTCAACCATATAAATAAATAAAATACAAACTGAAAGATTATTTATTCGGTATTTCTAAAATGTAAATCTAAATTTATACTAATAGGTAAAATTGGAACACTTTTTGCGATTTTTGTACCAGAGTAGACATCCATCTGTTTGTAAATCATTGGTTATTATGCACGTCACCCTAGTCCGGTCCTGTCCGCAAGCGGTGCCAGAAGAACATTTGCATCTAAATGCTGAAACGAAGACGCTCATAAACTTGCCAATAACTGGGAACAGTATTTTTGAATATCGCAGGATTTATTAATTCTCTAATGATTTGGTTTGCGTGGGGTTCACAAGCAAGGTTCTTCACAATATTGTTGTTAGTAAGGAAATAAGTAATTTATTGTATTTTTTTATTGTTTAAAAAAAATAACCCCGCTTTATGGTTGATATTCCAAAAACCAGTACGAAGCGCTTTGGTTACAATGTTATTGTGCGAACTGCTAGTCTGTAGAATGCGCTTCGTGGATGGGATTCCCTGATAGTCCCTGATAGGTGTCTTCAAATCAAGAGTGAATCGGTTTCTTCTAGGCAAGCGTGTTCCAACGAAGATCATACGGTGTGGATATGATACCAGCGCTTAACATCAGGCGAGATGGTAGTCAAACGCAAGCCTATGATTAAAAAAAATTACCCGATAAAAAAAAAGTTCACAGTGTGAACAGTGAAAATATTTTTTTTATGTATAAAAAAAAAAACATATCTTTTTTTAATGTAATAATTTATGTTTTGTTATCTAACCCATTATACGTAAGTAGATAAAAGTGGAAGTGCAGTTGTAGATAGTGTGGATGAAGAGTGACTATCTAGTATCGATGTCTCTACAAGGCACAGACAAGGTTGTGCTCAAAACCTGTCTTATTTTGACAAATTACAATTATTTTAAACATCATTAATCTAATCCAAAGTTTCAGAAGCTTCGGTTAAAAGCATTAAACAATTTAGCAGTGGAACCACAATTTCATTGTGGATATTTCGGCGGAGAATTTCTCTCTTGTCTCTGCGTTTCTTAAATTGTTAAGTTTATAGACATTAATTTGTTCAGGAGACTAGATAATTAATTTGTCTCTTTATTAAGCAAAATGGATTCACAAATGACAGTTTCATCATCATATGCCAGAAGACGTCCACTGTAACATAGGCCTCTCCCTTAGAACTCCATATTGAACGAGCCTGCCATCTGCATCCGATGGATACCCGCGACATTCACGATGTCGTCGGTCCATCTAGAGGGAGGCCTACCTACGCTGCGTCTTCCGGTTCGTGGTCTTCACTCAAGAACCTTTCTTCTCCATCGGTTTATTTTATTTATAATTGTCTTGCGTTTGACCACCATCTCGGCGATGATGCGGTCTACGATGGAGCACGCTTGCCTAGAAGAAACCGATTCACTCTGATTTGAAGACACCCGATTGTAACCATTGGGGAACACCCATTCAGGCAGGGGATTCCACAGCAGTTAGCACAACAAATGTGGAATCAAAGCGCTTCGTATGGGTTTTCGGAATATTAACCATCGGTTATCGGTTCTTCAAGCGATGTGGCCTGCCCATTGCCACTTCAATTTGCAAATTTTATTAGGTATGTCGGCTCTTTGACAAATTTCCACGTTTCTGATTCTATCGCGCAAAGAAACTCCGAGTATAGCTCTCTCCATTGCCCGCTGTGTGATTCTGAGTTTTTTCAAAATGCCAACAGCTAAGTACCACGTCTCACTACCACCTACCCCATTACTAAGGTGTAATACCGTGTACAGATCTAGCGAACGCATACAGATGGACGTAGGCGCATGCGCAGCTAGACTGCACGCACGTTCGCCGTCGCTTTTTTTGAGGGAGAGCCGATCACCTACGCCGAACGTATCAACCTCAGATCAGATAAACAAGGGAGATATGCATTAGTGCAATTAACATTCGTGTCAATATGTCTCCATTTTTCATTTTAAAAAACACTATACCGCAAAAACCGTATACTCACAGTTTTCACGTAAAGACACAGCCGTTAAAAGGTAGGACAGGCGGACAGACAGACAAACAGACATACAGGGTAGGCTTAGTAATAGAGTCCCGTTTACCTACACCCTTTGGGTACGGAACCGTAAAAAGAACAAACGAATTGTGAACCATCTTTTTTGAAGTCGGTTTAATATAGCAACCTCGGTGTTACTAAAATAAACTAGACCGATATAGAAGCATCGTGAACATCAACCTGCGGAGTCCTCTGTGACCTCCACATATCTTACAAGTTTTAGAACAACAAAAGCTCTTTAAGCAAAATTACAGACGCGTAAAACGGGAAAGGTCCGAGACATAACGCACGCTCCTTCAGAATAAAAAATACAAATCAAGGATTGCCCTGCGGCGATGCGTGAAGCTCTTCAGAACTTTGTGATATTTCAATATTCGAGAAAACCGCAAGTTTTCTCACGAATAAAAGTTAATTTTCTTCCAATTTAAATACCCACCCTTGAGTAAACCTATATATTCAATAAAAAATCATTACAACTATATTTTTATTAACCTCTGATAAAAGCGCTGATAACCTTAAAACACCAGAATACATTTTCTTGAATTATAGCTAAATACACTATCGACAAGTTGAAGTGGCAATGGGCAGGCCACATCGCTCGGAGAATCGATAACCGATGGGGAAGAAAGGTTCTTGAGTGGAGACCACGAACCGGAAGACGCAGCGTAGGTAGGCCTCCCACTAGATGGACCGACGACATAGTAAGAGTCGCTGGCATCCAGTGGATGCAAAAGGCAGGCTGTCGTTCAGTGTGGAGGTTAAAGGGGGAGGCCTATGTTCGGCAGTGGACGTCTTCTGGCTGATGATGATGATGATGATGACACTATCGACCAAAGTCACCTATCAAACAAAAACAAAAAACTTAATCAGAATAGGTTCAGCCGTTTGGGAGCTACGTTGCCACAGAAAGACACACAGATAATACACAGATCCACACGAACTAGCGGGCCGCCCCGGCTTCGCACGGGTATAGATATATAGCCTATGTCACCCGGGGATAGTGTAGGTTCCCAACGGTGAAAGAATTTTTCAAATCGGTTCAGTAGTTTCGGAGCCTATTCAATGCAAATAAACAATCAAATCTTTCCTTTTTATAATATTAGTATAGATTAACAATCCTTTTTTTGCGTAACATACACAAAGCAGTCGAATTAAGAAACTCCTCTTTTGAAGTCTTCCATATAGAAACTGACGTGGTTTTCACACATTTGCCAAGCGAGACGCAGCCGCGCGCGTGCATTCACCTTGAAAAAGACTGCCTAATGAGGTTGAAACTATAGTCGGAGTGACCGGCTTAATCTTACGTGAGTAATTCCCGTGTAATATAAATAAAATGCATCCATATAATTTATATCTTTCATCTTTTGGCAGAGGTTCTATTCAATCTCTTCAACTATCCGACAAACATACAGCGCAACAGGCTACATTTCACTGATACGTGGGAAGCAGGGATAATGAACCGAGTTTGCCCAGAGATGATCCTTAGGGCTCCATTGTGGCCCCCGGAGCGTATGATGGACACAATGAGGGGCCGGTGTGTACTCGTCATAACTCATGCAAAACGATTTGTGACAGAGGGTGTTAGGCTGGTTTTAGAGCTGCGACTTTGTTGCGATTAACATCTGGCTGTAGACTAGCCATAAACAAAACTTGATGTCGTCCGATACTCTTAAGAGGCTAAAAACACAAAATAATATAAAACACAACTTTTTTTTTATCCTCTAGAAATTGTGCCATCCTTTTATCACATCATCATCAGCCTGTAAACGTCCACTGCTGAACAAAGGCCTCCTTCGTAGAGAGGGGTGTTGCCATAATCCCCACGCTTGGCAGGCGGTTTGGGGATCGCAGTACGTTCACCGTGTACTAATAGGACGCTGCTGCCCATCCTCCGTGGTTCTGGTCGCAGTTTTAGGACATACCCGGGTCCGGGTTTTATCACATATTGAACTGAAAAGATGCATATAATTTTAATAATTTTAGTGCTGTACGTTCGTAGTTAAGAGCACTCTTATATTTTTTGACGAAAAAGGCAACGAAAACTAGATTTTTGGTGGACTAATTTATATCAAATTTCAAAGTTCGAAAGATTTATGGGAAATCCAATTGCTGTAATAAACATATCTGTATTTTATATTGAAATTAATGGCTTCAAGTTTTGAAAAAGTCAAAAAATCAACTGATAACGTTTAATATAAAAAAAAATCTTACAGTTTTTCGTAAAACTCTAGAAGAGAAAGTCTCAGAGTGGATTTGGTTAAATTACTGACATAAAAGAAACAATATTGATGTTATGGTTTATCTACTTATTAATTCGTCTTATCAATTACGGCTCTATTATTTCGATTTAAAGCCGAAATCTAGTTACCTAAAATGTAACGGTTGCATTTTGTAATACCGCTCTTAAGTTTAGATAATCATAAAGTAGACTATGTTATCCCAAATATTTATTATATTTTATTTTATTTTGTAGATGTCCTTAGCGACAAAATGAAGATATTTACTGAATTACATTTTCACTAC
The DNA here is from genome assembly GCA_914767915.1 of Agriopis aurantiaria. NCBI lineage: Eukaryota > Metazoa > Arthropoda > Insecta > Lepidoptera > Geometridae > Agriopis > Agriopis aurantiaria. The sequence goes on along the minus strand of OU611998.1, from coordinate 14,909,122 downwards.
TTAAAAAAGACAACGATACGCCGTTTTCTGTTTCTAAATAAAAAACCTTTTTTACCACAGTTTCCAACACGATGATTTTTTTACTAGTTTTCCTGACTTTTCTTTACTTAACATCATGTGAGTTGGCGGTCAAACGCAAGCCTTACATTGAAAAAAAAAAAAAAAAAAAAAAAACTTGCTTTGTCTTCATTGCCAAATATCACTGACGTTCACCTAAGAGGTTAAATTTTTAAGGCTTTTAACCTTTTTTTTCTAACCTTCTTGTTAAAATTACAAATTTAAATGAAGCAACTAATCGGCATTCTGTAAACCGCCTGTTTCTAAAGTGACCTACGTTTATTCCCTTTGTGATATTATGAATTCTTTCCCAAGCATGAACATCTTTTGAATATCTCTCGGGTTCAGATACAAAAGAAAATTTTGCAAACGAAATTATTTTGTTATGGCAAAAGTTAAGAATAATAGATGTAAAGATGGCTGTTTCCTAAAACAAATCTCCCGAAGCTTTTGTAAGATTTTATCCTTATGGCAACATTTGTTACCTTCCGAAATGATTCATTAGTTGAAGTAATTAAAGTATAAAATCGTCGTCTCCATTTTAATTCTTCCCTAAAAGCCTTAAAGGGGACAATGGCCCTCGGAAACAAATAAAAATTTCGTTCACAATAAAAATGTATTTTCTTCTTTTTAATTTTCAGTTAATGTTTTGTCCGGACTTCTGTTCATTGTTGAAAGTTTTTATTATGTCTGGAGTGTTTTATGGCCTTGTTTGTGTATACAAGGCTTCAGTATTTGCCAAAATGTAGAGCTAAAATTGTTTCCTCTTTCTTGAGTACCGCTGGACTCTGATAGGTCTTGCATAGGTGCAAGTACCGTTCTTAAGTATAAGAATAAAGGCATGAGAGCCTTACGGCTAACTCTAAAGTGAACCTTAATGCGGCGAGATACGATTCGCGGTCGCGGAGCTTTTCTTATCACCTAAACAGAATCACTTAAAACCGGTAACCGTAAGACCCCTGGAGGTCCGTAAACATAGAAATCTAGGAAGGTAAATAGCGTGTAGCAAATAGCATTTTATTTTATTTTTATAATCTTAGAGAAACTTAGAGAGTCTTATTTAACAGAGTTAATAATTACCTAGAGACAAAGGGGCCATTTAAAAGTTTCTACTTATAAAAAACAGAGTACATTATATGAACGCTAATAAAACATCTGAATAAAAAATATAGAAGTATAATATTGCTAGAACAAAGAAAAAAGCAATTAACAATTGGCGGCCTTATCGCTATAAACCATCACTTCCAGGCAACCTAAATACTAACTTAGATATTCTTTTGTGTAAATTTTCACACTGACTATTGAGTGTGTTATGTACCTTCATAACCACCTGATTATGCAGGCTAAGGTAGGGTGACTATACCTACCTATTAGTGGGTACGATGTTGTGTGTTTTGGTAAAGCAAATCCATTATCCAAATAAATGCGTTTCCTCCCCACGTACAAGGAAAAACAGAACACGGCAGAGGTGGAATCGCACTAGGCTCTACGCCGTCGTGAGAGGCTACTAAAAGGGGGACCACTGGGCTCGCAATGGCAAAAGTTGGAGCTCCGACCATCCACCCAAGAAAGCGACAGGAGAGAACGACAACGTTGTGTGACCGAAGTAAGAGCGTGTCGAGACTCGAGACACGCATATGGTAGTGTTCTGTTTTTCGTAGCCAAAATCATAGAATTGTGGTCACAATCATCATAGTTCAGAATTGGTGGGCACAGAAAAAATCTAAAACTCGAAGCTCTGTGAACAACCAAATATCAGAAATGCATCTTACCAACATAACATAATAGGTATAATTTTTTTATGGTTTAGTCAAATAGAAAACTACTTGAATCATTCTTTAATAAGACCGTTTTACGAAAATGTCACTGACCTTTGTGTTAGAACGTCTTAAATTTGTTACAGTTTTATCGCTATATCTCAAAAAGTTATTATCATTAAGTTATTATTAAAATAATTAATATTAAGTTATTACAAAGTTATTATTACTTGAAATAATTTTGAATGAAGGTTTTTAATATAACCTATCAACATAGCAAGTTACAATTTTCTATGACTTATAGTTTAGAAATGCAGAAACCAACTTATTGCTACTTTGGCGGGCAGTATTTCACAAAGTATATAAAGTATATATACACTTGATAAATGTGGTGTATAAAACCTTCCCTTCATTTTAAAATATCTATTCAACGATATCCCACATGGGAAACACGAAAAAAAATATACATCCTCATTTCACATGTACCAGGACCACCCCTAAAACGAAAAATTATATACTTTTTATACTTTTACAATTTAGTTCTATACTTTAACTGTAATTGTGCAAAGTTTCAAGCACTTGCCTTAATAGCTATAGAAGTTAGAAGGTTCTAAAAATTCGGACAGACGGACGGACAGACAGACGGACGGACAGACAGACGGACGGACAGACAGACGGACGGACAGAATTATATTGTTTTTACAGTCCATAATAAAAATAGCTAAGTTTATTTAATATTACTGTATCTTAATTTGTATTAAAGTTTATTTATTATTATTATATCTAAATTTGTTTGGAATACTTCACCAAATACTGCATAAAAATATACCATGTTGTGTATACATATTTAGGAATATGGTTTAGTTCAAAATTGTATAGAAAATTGTAATTGTATGTTTGATAGCCCGTTGGTCCAGTTGGGTTCGATTCCCATCTAGGACAAACATTTATGCGATGAACATTTGTGTTTGTTCTATATCTGGGTGTTAATATCTATTTAAGTATGTTTTTAAAGCTATATATGTATTTATATCAGTCTCTGGCAGCCATATCACAAGCTTTGCTTAGTTTGGGGTCAGATGACCGTGTGTGCAAAAATGTCCCGAATATTTATTTTTATTTTATTTATTTATAGTCTACCATAGATTTAAATCGTTTTGACCATATTTTGTTTTGTGTGCCAATAAACGAAATTAATTAATTAATTTATAAGGGTTCTTTGTCAGGCTACGAAACCCTAAAAAAAAGGCTCTACGTCGTAGAGCATCATCTACACCGGAGAGTTTGCGCTATGCGAGGAGTGACTAAAAAATTAACATATTTTTATTGGCTTCATTTATTTATTTATTTATTAATTCAATTAGTACGGCTTGCGCCAATTACACCATTCATTTGTATGTCGCAGGTTTATGATGTAATGTAACATACAATTAATAAAAAACAGTAATTTAAATTAACAATCATAAGTATAGTACTTATACTAACTAATCTACAAATTCCTAGTTTTGCTGCATATTTGTACTGCACATAACGTGGTAACGAACGTTGGCTAATTAGTAATATTTAAACTTTCGCGATGTGAACACATGTTTTAAATGTTTATGTTACCATAATAAGTAAGTGTACAAACAGCGGTGCAGGTACTAGGGCATTTACAGATACAGTCAGTGTTGTGTGTCGTAGTGACAACCCTGCCATTTTTCAAGATCAAGTGAGGGTAGACGAGAACAAAACACCCGCTCTTCTCGCCGGACTCACCCGCAGTTTTCAGTCAGCTCGTGACCACGGCCATTGTAACATGGTCGAAACGTCGAGCGACAGGTACATATTTTTACCTAAATTAAATAATACGTGATAAGTCCCGATAAACATTTAAAACATGTTGGCTAATTATACTATAAATAATAATATCATTTGGTAACATTTATTTAATGGTATCATAAAAAGTGTTTTATCATCCCCCGTAGATCCTGTTACGTAAATTCTTTCCATTCAATGGTTGCCTGGAAGAGATCCGCTTTTAGCGATAAGGCCGTGTGGTACTAGCTCGTAAGTGTTTTATTTCTGGTGTACACACAATAAAGAGTTATCAATCTAATTATTTGTTAATACTTAAAAGGTGATATTCGGTTTTCTTTTGTTTATACTATGTTTTGATAACTCCATATCGCGATGCGACGAACTTGATATCCTAGTGCAGTATTACCCTAAATGTACTGCTCGAGCAAAAAGCTTACAAACCTAATAATTCAATACATTACGACGATTTCACGGCGTTAACCCGTAATGCTTGCATTGTACCTGGGAATGTATTAAAATACAGGATTTTGATGGCTTGTTTTGTAAACATAAGTACAGTAAATTACTAGTATAAGTAAGAGTGAATCGGTTTCTTCTCGACAAGCGTGCTCCATCTTCGACCGCATCATCACTTAACATCAGGCGAGTTGGCGGCCAAACGTAAGCATGACAGTCTTCTATAGAACAGCTGATATTTTTTTCGCGATTTCAGTGTTGGTCCCGTAGTAAAAGTTGTTCATAATTATTATAAGTACAATGACCTCCTTTCTACCTAGCATATCCTCTCTTTATAGCTTTGTATAAACTCAAGCAGTAGTTTGACTTGGACGTGTCCTTGAATTCAATGTCTACTGTCGGTTATAGAGCTAGGATTGCAACTATCGGGTTTTAAGAAAATTTTCGTTATTTAGTACGCTACTTCTACGCTGACGACACAGACGGTGAATTTCAATGACGCGACACGCGCGATTATCTCTCTGAGCGTACCATGAGGTATCATAGCGGGCCGAGAAAGGGCGCTCGTTTGATTATGCGTATTACGTCACTCGATTCAGGCGTTTGTTTAAAATTGACCTACTGTTTACCTTTATTATCAACTGTGACCCCGATGTGGTCGAATATGAAGCATAAACGCGCGCACTAGGGCGAAAAATCATCGTCATCATCATCAGCCAGAAGACGTCCACTGTTGAACATAGGGCTCCCCCTTTAACCACGACACTGAACGACACCACATAGCCTGCTTTTTGCATCCACTAGGTGCCAGCGACTCTCACTATGTCGTCAGTCCATCTAGAGGGAGGCCTACCTACGCTGTGTCTTCCGGTTTGTGGACTCCACTCAAAAATCTTTCTTCCCCATCGGTTATCGGTTCTTCGAGCGATACATACCTAGCATATTAACTGCTGTCACAGATAAAACAACTAAAAGTATCACACTACGTTAGTGTCCCTACTTATCAGTTACTGCGCTAGAAAGGGCAAAATTACCCAAACTTTTAACGAGTTTACCTCTTTGCCTGAGCGCAATTAGTCATTCTTTCGGCCAATTACAGTGAAATGAACAAAGTTTAGTGGGTAAGGCAGGGCACCAAGGTTAGCCTTTGACTTTGCACATTGAATATTCATTGAAAGCTTGCTTTGAGTTTTTAGTACAAAAAATAAAAATAAGTAAGTAACCTTTTTTGTTTGTTGCTGAAACAACCTTACGCAACCTTTTATTCGTCGTTTAATAAGTTTCAGAATATTCTGAGGGGTCAGCTTTTTACCGAATTACATACGCAATGTAAAACGAGGTGTATTGTATGTAAAAGCGAGCCGTTCGTGCCATATGCGGGGTACAAAGTGACGTCTCCTGCGTTGAACTGTTTCGAGAGCTTCAGATATTGCCACTGCCCTGTGAACTCATATACCAGGTTGCCCTGTTCACTCACACACACCTCGATGCATTTCAGCGCAGGGGCGTGCATAGTACGTTGGATCTGCGGAGCAACGTTAAGAGGGGGCAACCGAAATTTTATGCTAATTTGCCATGATATTCTAACTAAACCAAATATCCGATCACCGTAATAATTGATATATGTGAATTTTCAATTCATTTTCTTTCCGCCATTAAGACAGAAACATAATAGCAAGATATTTACTCGATACTTTAATGTTTTGAAAATGGTGCCTTTTTGCTAATTTTTTTGATTTTACTTGGAAAGTACTTCAGTTACATATCTAAAATAAATACTCACCGAAGGAAAATATAGTTTGTTTTCCAGTGTTAAGACAAAATTTACCTAGATTAATTAGTACTCTCATAATAAATTATATTCGATTTGAGACTTACGTCCTTTAGTTCTAAGCAACTATTCGGTCAAACGGCAAGTCCGATATTCAGTCTTATTCTGTTGCGCTTTGCATCTAAATAGCGAAACATGCTCCGTTTAACCTCAGTACCGCACTGTGCCTCAACGGGGAAGGACGCACGCGCTTGCTTTTCGCCTTGGTTTTATCTTCCGAGTGCGATTATATCAACACCTACTGTATTTTCAAACAAAGGATAATATAAAAAATCGATGGCTCGAACGCGACCACTTGATGCGGCTACCAAGTGGTGACAATGACCTTAGAGCACAGACTAGGTAAAGCTACTACGAAAAAATAACATAGATACAAATAAAATGGATACGACTAGGCCCTAACGAATCCATTATTATGTATGCTCAGTAATATAACTATTAGAGTCGGAGTGTTTCTTTGTGACAGACAAACAGACAGAGAGAGAGAGAGAGAGAGAGAGACACGGAGAGAAGCAGAGAGAGAGAGTCAGAAAGATAAAACTAAAAATTAAATGACATTATAAAATAATTTAGATTCATTATAATTTTATAAAATTAAAATTAAAAATCATTTAAATTAATGTGATGGTTAATTTGACTTGAGAGTTCCATCCACATTTTCTCACGTTTTTACGAGAAGCGGCTTTCTGCAAAAGGAGGAAGGTTCTCAATTTTAACAGACAAAAAATAGCTTGGTAATAATGGAAGCAAAAAAACATCTTCTAATAAAAAAAAAATTAAATGTGGAAAGTCAAACAATAGGTACTTATGTTTTTAACCGACTTCAAAACAGGGGCAAGGTTCTCAATTCAACCGGTATAAAAAAATACTAGTCGAATTGAGGACCTTCCTCCTTCTTTGAAGTCGGTTAAAAACATAAGTACCTACTGTTTGACCAGTTGGGTTGGCTCGGGTATGTGCTGGTAAGGGGAAATGCACAATACACTAGCGGGACTACTTACCTTAGTCAAAGTCAAATACTACTTACCTTTTTATCCGACTTCAAATAAGGAGGAAGGTTCTCATTTACCTTAGAGTACCTTCAATTCGACCAGTATTTTTTTATACTGGTTGAATTGCAGTCCACCACTGCGGTGCAACAATGCGGTGCAACACTGCGGTGCAACAGTGCGGTGCAACAGTGCGGTGCAACAGTGCGGTGCAACAGTGTGGTACAACAGTGCGGTACAACAGTGCGGTACCATCTTTAAATATTTTGAATCAGTAGCATAAAATACGAGTTTCTCAGATCAAACGCTAGGTGGCACCACCAGTATTTCAGCAAAGTGAAGTTATATCAAAAAATAAATAGCTATTTTTGAATATTTTGAACTAATTGGTTGGAAACATAGGTGAGTTTTTTTTTGAGGATTAGGTGAGGTTTTGCGTGATTTGCGTCCAACACTAGATGAGAGCATTTATATTTCAGAGAATCTTGACTTGTATCGTAAAATATTTCTGCCATCCTTGCATATTTTAAATCAGTAACGGTGATTATAGATTGTTCAGTTCTAATACTAGAAGACATCTTCAATATTTCAGTGAAGACGTCAAATCAGAAAATATTTCAGCCATCCTTGAATATTTTAAGTCTGTGGCATCGATTAATGGCTGCTGAGGTCTAAAGCCAAACGACGGCACCAATATTTCAGAGATTTTGAGAAGTAGCTTCACTAACGAAATTTCTTTATTTAATTCAAATCCGAAAATATTTTGACCATCACTACATATTTTGAGTTTTATTCAGTGGTAAATGATTTCACAGGGTGAGTATTAGGGAACTAACGCAGTATTTTTCATACATTTTGGGTAATGAGAAGCCACAGGCAAACCACGGCAAAACTTATCTCAGATGGCGCCACCTTCGCTGGTGCTGTCATTTGTGGCTTATTTGAGGTTATAAACATTGCTCTTGAATGAAACAATAAAAATAAACTTTGCCTTTAAACAGTAAAATGTTTCTTATATTTCAGAGAATCATGACTTGTATCGTAAAATATTTCTGCCATCCTTGCATATTTTAAATCAGTAACGGTGATTATAGATTGTTCAGTTCTAATACTAGAAGACATCTTCAATATTTCAGTGAAGACGTTAAATCAGAAAATATTTCAGCCATCCTTGAATATTTTAAGTCTGTGGCATCGATTTATGGCTGCTGAGGTCTAAAGCCAAACGACGGCACCAATATTTCAGAGATTTTGAGAAGTAGCTTCACTAACGAAATTTCTTTATTTAATTCAAATCCGAAAATATTTTGACCATCACTACATATTTTGAGTTTTATTCAGTGGTAAATGATTTCACAGGATGAGTATTAGGGAACTAACGCAGTATTTTTCATACATTTTGGGTAATGAGAAGCTACAGGCAAACCACGGCAAAACTTATCTCAGATGGCGCCACCTTCGCTGGTGCTGTCATTTGTGGCTTATTTGAGGTTATAAACATTGCTCTTGAATGAAACAATAAAAATAAACTTTGCCTTTAAACAGTAAAATGTTTCTTGACAGTGGCGAATCTCAGAAAAAAGTTAATGTTTCCTTAGCTGGTAAAAAAGCGAATCTTTTGGCAAGGTAGGTATGCAATAAAATTATCAATCACTGCGTTGCAACACTGCGGTGCAACAGTGCGTTGCAACACTGCGGCGCAACAGTGCGATGCAACACTGCGTTGCCACACTGCGTTGCAACACTGCGTTGCAACACTGCGTTGCAACACTGCGTTGCAACACTGCGGTGCAACACTGCTTTACAACACTGCGGTGCAACACTGTGGACCAAGTAGACAGAGACACTAAGATTATACAAGTCGCATTGAGAACCTTCCTCCTTATTTGAAGTCGGATAAAAAGGTAAGTAGTAATACCTACTGTTAGACCGGCCGGGTTGGCTCGGGTAGGTACTGGTAGGTCAAACAGTAGGTATATTAGGCCGACTTCAAATAATGAGGAAGGTTCTGTGAAGGATGATGATGATATTTTTTAGTAAATTGAATTGAATGGAATGGAATTGAATTGCATTGCATTAAATTACATTAAATTAAATTAAATAAATCATACTTAAATAGATATTAACAACCAGGTATACTCGTAGAACAAACACAAAATGTTCATCACATTAATTTTGTCCTAGGTGGGAATCGAACCCACGCCCGAAGCTCAGAAGGTAGGTTCACTACCAACTGGACCAACGGGCTTTCGGGTATTTCGTTTCGCGTGTTTTGTTTAGTATAGTATAGCATAGCGTAGCGTAGCATAGCATAGCATAGCATTAGTTTAGTTTAGTTTGATTTAATGTTTAACGATCTCTGACTCTCTGTCTCAAGCGTAAAATTTTAATTTGAAAATTAATTTAGGCAATTTCAATTTAATTTATATAATTTATTAATTTTATATTGATATTGTAGAAAACTTAAAAATTAAGTTTAAAAATATACAACAAACACAATTTTGAAAATTGAAATAAACAATTTACGGTTTTGCGCGCCGCGACCGAACCCAGCTAATCGCCAAAACGCCAACATTATGCTTATCCTGTGTTTATTACTCCTTGCCGCATGACGAGTTCGACTACGCGAGTTATGTGTACTGGAGCTGCGCGCGACTGCCGCGCTGCCGTGGTTGTGTTTCACACTAATGCGGGTGATGCGAGACGCGCGGGTGAAATCAGAAATTTTCCTCGCTTTATACGCACTCTTAAGAAAGCGCAATTAGTAACGCCATCGCACCGGCTCGTCAAATCAGAGAGATCAGTGTATCGTATATCCTAGAGCCCGCGATCTACAACCGCTTACCCGCTTCTATTCGGGATGCACCATCCACCGCGTGCTTTAACACTAAGTTTAGAGCTTGGCTCTTAGAATCTTTATTTTATGACATTAATGATTTTTTTGGGTTGAAATATTATTGACATTATTATTGAATATTTTTATCCGTTTTATTAATTAATTATTTGACTGTGTTACTTATGTATTTTAATTGAAATTGTATAATGAGAATTGTACTATTGAATTTATTTAATGCACATCTGACTTGTAACTTTTGGTGTTATTAATAAAATCTGTATCTGTATCTGTAACGGAGAAACAAGGGAAATATCATCATCATCATCATTATTAGACATTCATGTCCCCACTGCTAGCACAAGCCTTCTATCAGAGAGAGATTGGCCTTAATCCACTATGCTTTCCCATACCAGTGCATGTTGATGGATGTCATTATGCCTTTGAACTTTTATTATAGAAACTGATTTGGTTTTCCCACATTTTATTTATATTGCCTAATGCGGCGGTTGAAACTATAGTCGGAGTGACCGGCTTAATGTTACGTGAGTAATTCCCGGGTTATATAAATAAAATGTGTGAACTTTTGAGGTTGGACATATCTACTTCCTCACGATGTTTTCCTTCACCGTTGTTGAGCGATAGCATCGAAACTGCATATAATTTATTTAGATACTAAACAAGTCACTGGTGCAGGGCCAAGGATCGAACCGGGTGCCGCTAGATTGAAAAGCGCACATGCTCATGCACACCGCTCGGCCACCATCGCCAAAAAAGGGAAATCAATTTTTCTATACATTTTGTCAAGTGTCAATGGCATCGATTCTGATGCACTCTACACTAAACTAAACTAAATTTGACAGCTCTAAAATTGTTGCCATCCTTCTCTCACGTATTAAAATGAAAAGCGAGGCAGATAATTTTAGTCCTGTCAGATTGGTTTAGTTTAGTGAGTGGTATGACAGAATAGGCCTCAATAACCGTTTTCCATGGAACAGCAGTTTTTTTTCACGATTTCAGGGATTCCACTGATTGGTCTCATAGTAAAAGTGGTTCATAATGATGAGTACAATGACCTCCTTTCAGTTTAGTACAGTCTATATGCGTAACCTTGTATATCGCATCGAAGAACTTTCGCAAGAGGGTAAACGCCCAGATGACATAGTAGTTACCAGTAAAGAATACTAATTATGCCCAAGGGAATTATAATTAGGGTAATTAATGTCGACTCCACGTTGATGGATGAGATAACTTGGCGTATTGTTCCGACGGCCCGCTTATAACCATATTGATGGATGGCCTGAACTTGGTACCAATTTAGCGGAGTCCCTAGTACCTCCTTGTGAATACGAAAATATATATCTTTAACGCTAAGGCAGATACTTGTTGCACGTAGTTCTTCTTGATTGAGCAAATCGTAGTAGTACAACGAATTCCTTTTTTTAACGCGAATAAGTAAATTTTTGACCACCAACTCGCCTGTTACAGGAATGTTGTTAAGCGGCAATGTGGCCGAAGATGAAGCACGCAGACTTAGAAGATACGTATTCACTCTGGCCTTGAAAAGGCCCAGATTATATCTCTCAGGAAACAAGGAATCCCTAGTTCAAACTAAGCTCCTTAGTCTTGAGCATCGATGCAAAGTTGCTAGTCTATCGGTTATTTATCAGATATATACACAGTGTTCATCGGATCTGCATCATCTAAATCCTTTCTGCTCATTTTTCTTTTGGATTGCCAGAGCGGGCACGAAGAGGGAACACCGTTTCATGGTTGATATTCCAAAAGCCCATACGAAGCGCTCTGAATCCTCTTTTATTGTGCAAACTGTTAGTCTGTGGAATGCGCTGCCTGAATGTGTGGTCCCCGATAGTTACAATTAGGGGTGTCTTCAAGTCGCGAGTGAATCAGTTGTTTCTTGACAAGCGTCCTCCATCGTAGACAGCATCGCTTAACAACAGGCGAGGTGGCAATAAAGCGCAAGCCTATTTATCATCAAAAAATAAAATAAGTTTACAAATGTTTAATTCCGATTCAAAACTCGGAGAACCTCGCTATTATTAACTGCGTCTAGATATACGCATGATTAACTTTTACCTACCACTTAAAAAAAAGTGTTGGTCTTCAGAATGCACACTAGTTTCTTGACAAATCTGATTAAGATCAGTTTAGCCGTTAACACAGACAGTGGAATAGACTTAGAAAAAAACTTTGAAACTTTTTGGAAATTAATCTGTGATTGCTGTTTTGAAAACACACAAATATAACGCTGTTAGTCTCGAAATCTGGAAATTCTCTAGTAAAACAGAAGGGCCCTGCTCATTTATGTGATAATACTTTGGTTTTCCTACCCCTACCGCACTCAAATATTAAGATAACATTAGCACAGTCCTAACTTTTCCTATTAATTATAATATTTATGAAGTTCTACATAATTTGCTTTTCGGTCAGTTTTGGAAACTCAAACATTGCTCTACTTATGTCTACAATCAGAAATAACCTCTACAAAAGCTCATAATTCAAATCCAATTAAGATTCTTTATAAAGGTTAAAGGATAATTTTCAATTGGCAAGTGTAAAATACAATCTAAAACTAACACTAAAAACAGTTAGACTGCCCATAGACAGACATATAAACAGACGGACATACAGACAGACAGACAAACGGACAGACGGACAACAAAGTGATCCTATAAGGGTACCGTTTTTTCCTTTTAAGGTACGGAACCCTAAAAACTACAACTTATTTTCAACAGTTCGTAAAATGGCGACATATTTACAGCCAAGCCTACAATAAGTATGGCTTGACAATCGACATGCTCTTGACTGCTTCTATTTAAGGCTGGATAGTAAGAATTTATCAAAGGATACAAATGGAAAACTGACGTAAACAAAAGATAATTTCATAACTAGCTTTGGAACAACGACGTAAGACAGGGATCAAAGGCAGACGGCGCGGAAATGAAACATAAACGTACTTTGTCTTTTCTAGAAGTGGCAATTCCAAACTTATAGCATTGTCGATGAAACTACAGAGCGCAGTTAGATGCTACAAATTAAATTAAAACTTGTAATTATGTTACCACTTCTGTATGTTCCCACTTCTGGGACACACACTTGTAAGTTGCTTCTGCCACTTCTAAGTTGTGGAATTGCATACCACCTTCGGTTTTTCCTACAAAATATGACCACGATTATTGAGGTCATATTTTGTATTCATTATAGCTTCAAACGAATAGTGAATAGAGTCCTCAAAGGTAGGCAACGCACCGCCAATGCCCCGGGTATTGTAGGTGTCCATAGGTGACGGTGACTACTTACCATCAGGTGGCCCGTTGCTTGTTTGTCTACTATTACATAAAAAAACAGGCCTCTCAGAGAGAGGGAGAGAGAGTATGGGCCGTAATGAACCAGCTGGCCCAGTGCATGTTGGTAAATGTCGCATGTGTTTGAATTGTTATTTGAGGTTCTTTGACATAGGTACCGATTTCCACACGATGTTTTCCTTCAGTATTGTTGAGCAATGTCATCGAAACTTCACATAATATAAATAAGTAATAAGTATTGGTGCAGGGCCGAGGATCAAACCGGGTGCCGTCAGATTGTAAAGCGCACATGCTGCCGCTTGGTCACCATCGCTTAATCAAATTAAAACATAAAAGTGTGTTTGCTTGTTGGTTGTTGGTTTGATGAGACAGACATAGAAATGATGCAAATTCAAATATCCACCCTATAGAGAAACTCCACTACCTCTTGGTCGTCCATTTGATGACGGCCAATTCCGTCCATTTGGTAGTTTCGTTTGCAGTTGTATGCGTTTGTAGAACTATATATTTTAGTGTGTGCAATACGTGTTTACTTGCCCCACATCAGTTTTTGGCAGACTTTAGTCGGTACTAGCTCAAGTTTAAGGCAAATCCAAACTATTTAATGATCAACGAATATATCTATCCCCCGGGAAGTCTGATATCTACGTAACGAGACCGGCAGACAGGCCAAACAAAAAAAGCATACCAAACTCTGTCAAAAGCCTTGGAGTTGTCGCAGGAAACGGCGACCACCTCTCCGTATTTTCTGATAGCCGCACCCCAGATGTAAAATGGACTGTTAGAATGAATTAATGTTAATTTGTCGAGATTTAGCTACATTTTGTTCAGTGCAGGCAAGTTGGAAATGGAAAATGAAATCGTACGCAGCGTTAGCGGTTATATTCTCTTTGTTGTACTTTGTTATGCATTGGAATGATAACAGTGGAAATGACAGTGATGACCTGTAACTGGCTTTGTGTATCTATTTAAGTTTATTTATAACACATTTGTAACCAAGCTTTGTCGTTGGTCGTCCTTTCAAGCAAATAATAATATAAAATAAAAATAAAATATTATAATGGCTGACTTTTCAGGAAAATGAATATACAGTTATTCACTTCTAGCACCTTTTCCACCCCTTCCGTAAAACTTTTCTAATAATAATGTTTCGAGCGCAAGTTTCACTGCGAGGCCACAGTTAATCGTCGATTATAATAGTTGCTCTGTTTGTTCACAACTTGGCTGCTGTTCCTGTCAACAGACGATGTTTAAGTTGCCATAACTTGGAGTTGACGCGGTTTGCGTGATAGATTAGTGTTTGTCGAGTTTTCAGAGTAGTATGGAAACTTTTGTGTGAGTGCATTTGAAAGCTTGTAATAGTAGCGTTATGTGGTAGCGCTTATGTACGGATTTTCATACCAATAGCTTTTCAGTGAAGGAAAACATTGTGAAGAAACCTGTATACGTACCGAGAAGGAATTCAATGTCGTATGTGATTCCACCAATCCGCACTGGGCCAGCGTGGTGGATCCGCGGCCGTATTTAGAAGTTAGATTGTGATCGAGATCGCATGCCGTCCCGTTCTCATCTACTTACTCGCACCACGCGCGTGAGTGAGATGGCACGCGATCGTGATCACAATCCGAATCACGTTAAGACATTTATAATAAGGCATATTTTTTTATTTTTTTTAATAATTAATAGGATGAACGTGCTTGGAGCCAGGCCTCCCTGCCTGTAAGGTTTGGAGGTCTCGGCATACGCAAAATTTCTAGTGTATCTTTACCAGCTTTCCTGTCATCTGCCTTCAGCACACAAAATCTAGTTCAGGACATCTTACAGCCATCATTGCAAAATTTTCAAATTAGTTCCCTTTCTGACGCTTTGGAAAGTTGGAAAACAGCCTGCCCAAGCGAGTCTTTGCCCAAGGCCCCCTCCTCTCAGCGGCAATGGGACGGGCCGCTCTGTGTTTTAGAGTATAAAAATCTGTTAGACTCTACAACTTCTTCCGCAGAGCGTGCTCGCCTACTGGCTGTTGCTCGTTGGGAGTCGGGGCTTTGGTTGCACGCTCTACCTTCTAGGAATATTGGAAATTTATTAGATAAAATTACGTTTTGTTTAGCCGTATCCCTTAGAATAGGTGCAGCCTGCCAAGTCCCCCATCGCTGCAACTGTGGCGATAATGTAGATCGCCTCGGCCACCACGGCTTATCGTGTATCAAGAGTGCTGGGCGCATTCCGCGGCACGCCAGCCTGAATGACGTCATCCGTCGGGCTTTCGTCAGTGCCGGTGTCCCTTCAGTCCTGGAACCTAATGGACTGATGCGAGACGACGGCAAAAGACCCGACGGGATGACCCTGATACCTTGGAAGGTGGGGCAGCCATTAGTGTGGGATGCGACATGCGTAGACACAATGGCTCCGTCTCACCTTCCTGCAACATCAGTTCAGGCCGGCGCCGCCGCCGCTCAAGCCGAAAACCTCAAACGGCGCAAATATGCACACCTTGACCGGGTGTACATGTTCGCTCCGTTTGGGGTGGAGACGATGGGTCCGTGGGGGCCGGCGGCTATGGGCCTTTATCGGGACTTGGCCAGGCGATTAGTGGAGGCGTCGGGTGTCCAGAATGCTGGCTTCTATTTCGCCCAGAAATTGAGCATTGCCATTCAACGTGGCAATGCTGCCAGCATTCTGGGGACCTTTCCCTCCACTAATGGTCTTTTAGTTTAAGTTTTTAGTTTGTATTTAGTTATTTTAAGTTTTAGTTTTTAGTTATTTATTTAAGTTTTCGTTAATTTTCTGTTTCTTTAGTTGTGCATAATAAAGTTTGTCAAAGATTAAAAAAAAAAATTAATAGGCTTGCGTTTGACCACCATCACGCCTGATGTTAAGCGATGATGCGGTCTACGTTGGAGCACGCTTGCCTAGAAGGAACCGATTCACTCGTGATTTGAAGACACCCAGATTGTAACCATCGGGGAACACCCATTCAGGCAGCGCATTCCACAGACTAGCAGTTCGCACAATAAATGTGGAAAGGTTAAGAGTACAGCAGTGGACTGTTAAAAGGCTGATTATAATGAATAGTAACGTTTGCGGCGTATCAAAATATTACATTTTTAATCCGGATAGTCTGAACGCGACAAATGAGCGTTACCGTGGTTTACTGTTGCGACTGGTGACCGGAAAGCTGGTGCCTACTTAGGCTAAAAAATGAGCATTGCCATTCAACGTGGCAATACTGTCAGCTGTTAGGCCCAGGGGTAGATTTTCCTAAAGGTCAAGTATAAAAAAAAGGACATTTTCGCACACACGGACATCTGACCCCAAACTATATAAAGCTTGTAATATCCAGCTGCCAGAGACTGATATACATACATATATATTTTTAAATACATACTTAAATAGATATTAACACCCAGATATAGATACAAACGTTCATCACATGAATGTTTGTCCTAGGTGGGATTCAAACCCACACCCCAAGCGCAGAAGGCAGCCACTTCACACATTTCAATACCAACTGGACTAACGGGGCTATCAATCAGTATGCCCGGGTTTAGGGCGACAAATCTAAGGAACGGCAAAATTTGGTGTACTTTTAATTTATAGTCGTACTTGTTTCTAGCAGACAAAACATTATGCTATTGTGTGTAGTACCTGTATTATGCTATTGTGTGTAGTACCTGTATTATGCTACTGTGTGTAGTACCTGTATTATGCTATTGTGTGTAGTACCTGTATTATGCTATTGTGTGTAGTACCTGTATTATGCTATTGTGTGTAGTACCTGTATTATGCTATTGTGTGTAGTACCTGTATTATGCTATTGTGTGTAGTACCTGTATTATGCTACTGTGTGTAGTACCTGTATTATGCTATTGTGTGTAGTACCTGTATTATGCTATTGTGTGTAGTACCTGTATTATGCTATTGTGTGTAGTACCTGTATTATGCTACTGTGTGTAGTACCTGTATTATGCTACTGTGTGTAGTACCTGTATTATGCTATTGTGTGTAGTACCTGTATTATGTTATTGTGTGTAGTACCTGTATTATGCTATTGTGTGTAGTACCTGTATTATGCTACTGTGTGTAGTACCTGTATTATGCTACTGTGTGTAGTACCTGTATTATGCTATTGTGTGTAGTACCTGTATTATGTTATTGTGTGTAGTACCTGTATTATGTTATTGTGTGTAGTACCTGTATTGAAGCCTATCAGCTTCTGAAGTCATCATACTTGTATGTCGTAATTATTCCCTAAACTGCAATGTTCACCCTTTCAGAATCACTTGCCCTCTCACCACACGGCCGTTATTTAAATCAAAGTAAGGTTATGTGCCGTTAAAATTCACAACACGCTCCGGTCCGGTCGAGCCGGAGCCGGACACGGCCGGCTTAAATTCCGGTCCGGTTTTCATTATTATTGCATCCCGTTTGGGTTTAATGAGCGAGTAAACACGTCTTAAATGCTGGATTAGGAGTTTAGGAGGTAGTGAGGACTTGCGTTATTGCGCTCGTCATGGAGTCCTATTGTTACGGAGTAAAGTTTATTATATTTTGGATTTTGTTTGTAACAAAAAGGTAGACTTTTATAAATTGTTTTAAGTAAAATTACCTACTTACTTTTAGTATGATGGGTGAAATAAAAAACCCATTAATAACCTTCATAAAATAATGGGGCAATGGGCAGGCCACATAGCTCGAACAACCGATAACCGATGGAGAAGAAAGGTTTATGAGTGGAGACAACTAACCGGCAGACGCAGCGTAGGTAGGCCTCACACTATATGTACCGACGACATCGTGAGAGTCGCCGGCATACAGTGGATGCAAATGGCAGGCTGTCGTTCAGTGTGAGGTCTAAGGGGGAGGCCTATGTTCAGCAGTGGACGTCTTCTGGCTGATGATGATGATACCTGCACCAGCCCAGAAAAAAGCGGCGTCTTTTGGGATCGAAGGCCAGGACGTCCTTTTGGTTCAACGCGTCATCCTAGTATGCTAGGAATCTACTAAGCATTTTCGAGTATGTACTATGTAATACCTATACCTACGTACATATACAAAAGTAGCTATTTCTAGAACCAGAAAGTGCAAAAACAGACTGTTTCATTCCAATCAGTAAATTATAGCTTTATTTGAGCCAGTTGCTGTAAACTCGTGAAAGAATTCTTTGAAAGACTTCTTTGCAAAGACTCGGTGTTACAATCAAATTGCATTGTAATAAATGTGCTGAGAAATATTTTCTTATACAAAGGGAGACAGATTGTGTTGGTAGGTACCTATATTTTATTTACTCGTAGCAATGAGTTGACTATTATTAGGTTAATTATAATCCTAGTATATATTATCGTGGTATCTTTTTAGTTACTTTAGTCTATAGTTTGTTTAAAAAACATATTTCACGTATTACCTAAGATAACGTATCTAATAATTATCATGTTAAGTAGGTCAATAAAAGTTAAAAATCACAGTAAAAAAAAGAACCAAATTATTTTTGCAATTATAAATATTAATGTTATAATGCGAAAGTTTGTGTGTAAACCGATTTTGATGGAATTTGGAATGATGATAGTTTAGGTTTAAGGTCTGGAATAGCAAACACATGAGCTAATATATATATTTTTATAAGAAGAGCGGCAAACAAGCTTGCGGTTCGCCTGATGGTAAGCAGAAACTGCTCGTATGGACACCTGCAACACTAGCGGTGTTGACGATGGTTAGCCAGCCCGGGTTTGAAGACACCCTGTTGTTGAAACGCTTTTTTACGCCTGACATTTTAATCTTTTGCGACTAATCAACTCCACGCGGACGAAGTCACGGGCACAACTAGTTTTAGATAGATAGATAGAAACTCTTTATTGTGTACACCAGAAATAAAAATTACAACATGATAGAAAACGCTTACGAGCTAGTGCCACAAGTGGCGGCCTTATCGCTAAAAGCGA
This sequence comes from Agriopis aurantiaria, assembly GCA_914767915.1. Classification (NCBI taxonomy): domain Eukaryota; kingdom Metazoa; phylum Arthropoda; class Insecta; order Lepidoptera; family Geometridae; genus Agriopis; species Agriopis aurantiaria. Next base: position 14,890,140 of record OU611998.1, on the reverse strand, counting down.
TCTCTTCCAGGCAACCATTGGATGGAAAGAATTTACGTAACAGTTTTGTATGTTTTATTAAATTATACCTAGATAGGTCCATCTGCTGTAAATCTGCCTGGTTCCCAATAGACGTCGTTCTTTCGCATTTTCCCCGTAAAATCTCTAATAACTTGTTGGCAAGATTTTTGAAAGAAACTCCATTATTTAATAAACAAAACAAATTCAATTATCTCGAGATTGATGTCCCGACGGTCCTTGTTTCTGGAAAAATAATGCGGACAAATAACTCGTCTAGTTTTTATTTTTTAACCGTGTTGAAAACTTGAAATATAAATTGTAGAGATCGATCACAGAAAAGAGAAGTAAATAGAATGGAAACGAGAAGGAAAATCTGTCGCCAGGCAGTATGATAAAACCTTGATTGAACATTCTTATTTATGTCAACGCGTCGAACTCCGCATCCAAAGAACTTGGAGCTTCCCTTTTTGGGTTAGCTCCCAAAGTTCTTTGTCCGCATCACAGTTGCTGATTTCGAATGACTGACGTTTCGTTTATATGGGCGCAACTGGCTACAACAAATTTCTTACAAAATGCCATGAAAGCCGTGCTAATTTATATTAAAAAAATATTAAAAAAACTGTGGTATCGATCTTTGGGAGTAACGTGATTTGCAGGTAGCCAATTTCGGAGTTTTATGGTACAGTCGATCGGGAGTCTTAGGCTGGGTAACCGTCGTGACTGCGAGAGACATTTTGCAGCTGAATGCTGCTACATAAATTGTATGGTCCTTTAAGAGCCATGGTGGCTGAGTGGTAGCATGTGCGTTTTACAATCTGACGGCACCCGGTTCAATTCTCGGCGCCGTACCAATGACTTATATAGTATTTAGATTAGATAAACAATGTGCAGTTTTGATGCCAACCAACCAAAAACATCATGAAGAAACCGGTATGTCCAAGAACCTCAAAAGCTCAAAGACATAATGTCATTCATCAACATGCACTGGGCCAGCATAATATGGTGGATTAGGGCCCATCCTCTCTATCTTTGAGAGAAGGCCTGTGTCCCAGCTCGGAACATGATGGGCTGATGATGATGATGACACTGACGGCCATCTCAGTTTTTTAAAATTAATGTTGTGTTGACTTGCTTTGGACTGCGTTTGACCGCCATTTCGATGCGGTCTACGATGGAGCACGCTTGCCTAGAAGACACCGATTCACTCTTGATTTGAAGATTTGTACCCAGATTGTATCGGGAACACCCGTTCAGGTAGCGCATTCCACAGACTAACAGTTCGCACAGTAAATGTGGAATCAAAGTGCTTCGTAATCTTCGTATACGGGTTTTCGAAATATCAACCAAATCCTATCTATTAAATGTTAATTTGTTTACTTATTTGTAGCGTTTCCTCTCAAAGTTTCCAGTAAGTAATTTGTGGCTAGATACTAGCTCCCATATTACTCGTGGTTGAGGACCCTGGTTGGTCCTGCTCCGTAAACAAGGTTAATTTAATGGGTCTCGGCTCAGGGCCAGCTTAGTGGCCCTTGACAGGGCGTAATAAGCGCATAATCCCTAATTTCCTTAAGCCGGTTGTATATAACGTTGGGTGAAGTATACACTTGGAATACGTAATAATACGTGAAAGGGAATGGGGCAAGTTTGTAAATATACGTGTTGATTGTAGTTTATACTCAGGGTTTCACGGAACGGAGCTAAACCGAAAGGAGCGGGTTATCGAAATGTGTGAGATTTTTTTGTGATTTCCGGGATGGTCTTAGTGTAAAAGTGGTTCAGAATGATGATTACAATTACCTGCTTTCAGTTTAGTACCGTCCTGTGTAACCCTGTACAACAACTAAAACTGACCCTTTTCAATTTACGTATATATCTGTGTTTAAAATTAACTTAACTTTCTGTTCTCAACAAAGATTTCATACCTACTATACGTGGTACCTACTATAACTGTGGCATACTGTGGCCTTGCGGCGATTCAGAAAGTTGCGCGACCGTAATCGTATCTGGGCGCGTTCACGTGATTTGCCGAACTGCGCTGTTTTAGAGCTGGTTGAATCGGAACGCGCACTCAGTAGTAAGTATAGTTCATAGTTATTTATAGATATCAGAAAGATAAATGTCTAATATAGTCTAATTCTCTAATCTAATTATTAAATAATAAATAAAAATAAATTAAATAATTAATTAATTAAATACGTAATTCCATTTTAATATCAATAATTATATAAATCAATACAAATTAAAATAAGTAATTAATATCAATAGACAAAATAAGTGCAATATTTTTTAATTTTTTTTCCCAATTTTAAAATGTCATACTTATAATCAAAGTTATGTACTAAGTATATAGTAAAAACATATACATTAAAATTGTCATATAAGTATAAGAAATTAAATTAAATGGATAATTTATGTTCGATTAATAACATAAATTAATTTAAATTTTGTGCCTTTTTAAAAATGTCAAAGTCATAAAAAGTTTGCTCGATAAGCCAGCGTTTTAGGCGTTTTAACTTCAAAGCAACTTAGGCTCGGAGAATTAATGATGTTATCCGGCAACATATTGTATAAGTAGGTACAGTGGGCGAAGTAGGAGTATTCGATACGTAAAATACCTACGCATCGAATACAATAGAATTTTCGAAAACGAAATTAAAAATTCTATGAATTTCGATACGTATTTAACACATCGAAAACTCGTACTTCGCCCACTGAAAAAAATTATTAATTGATTGTTCCCTTTTCGCTTTGATGAGAAGGATTAAAGCTGCGATTTCTGGTAGATTTTTCTCGCCTTACTCGGAGCGCAATCTTTGAGAAAAACTTGATTTAATTTCCGCCAGTTCATCCGTTTTCTTCGAGCTAGATTTGCCGGAGGTTGTAATACTGTTGATGGCGAGAAAAACTTTTACTTCCTCGCTTAGTGAGCAACCGCTTAGTTTTGCTCTTCTTTCAAAAGTTTTACTGAAACTAAGTACTTATCTACTGCGGCTACGTTCTGACTTTATCGAAGTACCTAATTTATATACCTATTTTTTATGTACATAATGGTAGATAAACAAGCGACGGGCCATCTTTTGGTAAGTAGTCACCACCGCTTATCGACACCTACAATACTCGGGGCATTGGCGGTGCGTTGCCTACCTTTGAGGACTCTATTCACTCTTCGTTTGAATTGGGGTCATATTTGGAGGAAAAACCGAAGGCATTCCCCAACTTACAGATGCAAAAACAATGATCAAATCGTACAGTGCGAGACTTCTACGCATCTATAATGTGGTGTAGGCTTATCTGGCGATGGCGGCCGGTTCAACAGTAAAACCGCGATGGAGGGCTACGGTCAAAGAGTTAATCAGAACATTCCCCGTTATATAATACCTGTAGAACAAGCTGAGGGAACCAACATCCCGGCGCAAGCTCAGCGGTTCCAAGGTGTTGGTTAGATTTGGGTCAACGACAAGTCTAACGGCTCCTTTCTGCAAGGAGTCAAGAGGATGAAGCTGGTACTTCGGTGCACTCAGTGCACCGTGGATTACTATACTATACTATTAATGTGACCACATTTATATGGCTTTTGCTATGGAACCATATATCATAATATGCATGTTTAGACTCGCACTTGGCCAATTATTTCAAATTCAAATTATTTATTTGTCAGAACATGGTAGGTACATATACATATAAAGTAGCATACATGGTCGTAACAATGTAGACGTATCTCATGTCTGCCTGTTACAGCGTACAAATGTTAGTTTTTTATGTATATTTTTATTAGTTATAGTTAAGTTAGTTTTAAGAAAAGTTAAAAAAAACGAAATTATGTCTATCTTAGAATATTGTTAGAATCATATTTTGGTTTAGTTGTATTTTATACCTTAACTAGCGGTCCGCCCCAGCTTCGCACGGGTATAGATTATAGCCTATGTCACCCGGGGATAGTGTAGCTTCCCAACAGAATTTTTCAAATCGGTTCAAGTTTCGGAGCCTATTCAACGCAAACAAACAAAAAAACAATCAAATCTTTCCTCTTTATAATATTAGTATAGATTAGATGTTTATTACTAAGTACCTATATAAGCTATTATTGTTATTTTGTTTATTTTTTATATGGTAAATATCATAAATTTACTATATAAATAATATTGCCGTTATTCCAATATCTAATTTATGCATAGTCACCGTTGCAACGAAAGTCACCAACATAGCCCACTGGATTAGCAAGTTGAAATGGCAGTGGGCAGGGCACATATCACGTAGAACAGATGGTCGATGGGGCCGAAAGGTTCTGGAATGGAGACCACGGACCGGTAAGCGCAGCGTAGGTCGTCCACCCACAAGATAAACAGACGACCTAAAAGAGACCGCAGGGAAACGCTCGATGCAGGCCGCTTCCAACCGGCTCTTTTGGAGATTGATGGGGGAGGCCTATGTCCAGCAGTGGACGTCCTACGGCTGAAATGATGATGATGATGATGAAATAAAATCACTGAATATGTATTTGTATTTTTTATTATTTACAAATCTAATCACATCCGTTGTTCAACTAAAATTATAATTAGTAAGAATTTCTAAAAGAAACTAATGCATTACATCGTGTAACTGGAGCAAAAAGACAATACAATCTGTTTAGAGGGGTAGTAAAGATCTTTAAAAATATGGATTCAAAATCGACGTACCACAAGCTGCAACAGCTGAAAACAGTGTTTACATAGGCGGGAAGCACTCCATTACAAACAATCGCGCATTTGAGAAATGAGTAGTACCTAACGGTTAGTTTTTGTGAACGTATGTTTATTTGAAAACTTGCCCAAAATTTAAGAACAGTTTTATTAAATATAAATCTATAATTTTAAAGATCTTTAGGTAGCCGTGAGGAAGCTTTGACGCGACGTTTGACCGTGTCGGGGTGGTGTAAAAATATTGACATGTGAACCCTATGTCATGACATGCACAGTAGAATTTCACAAGGCAAATGCTTATGGCAAACGTTAGCGTATAAAAAATAGTTTTTTTTAAACAGTTCATTTTGCTTCGTTTGGTTGTATGTACCTACGTCATGATTCCAGTCGGCGGCATCGGGTATGGAACGATGTTGCCGCAAATGTTGTAGCAAATGGTTTAGGTATCATATTTAATAAATTCTTCTGTACATAGCAAAACACTCAATTCTCAGTATTTTATTGCACATTATGATATTCTCACACAGCATATAAGTAGTATGTTTAAGGTGGGTATCACATTAAATACCCTGATTGGGTTTTGAGGATTGGACATACAGTTCACATTGCCTTTTCTCGGCACGATTTTCGCAAATCACCGGTTTTCCTTACAAAGTCGTAATTAGCTTTTGTTATCATGAAAAATAAGTAAGCTATTACGTTTAAACAAAGATAATAAAATATTACATTGTATTATGAAAAAGCTGACATGTTTTCGCATATATTGTTTAAATTATACGATAATAACCTCTTATAGAAAAAGACAGCTGCATGCGGTTGAAACTATAGTCGGAGTAACCGGCCTAATTTTACGTGAGTAATTCTCGTACATTAAAATAAAACATTACATTGTTTGATGTTATTTCTGTAGATTTCTGCGCATTGCACTTGTTATAGGCTGATTGAAGCTTTTAGGAATGTATAATGAATGAGATCAAATATCAAAATTATTAACAAACAACTGATATGCTTTTGATGAAATTCACGATCTGTCGTTACAAAATGTTTTTCTACAAAATTATTTGTGATTTCATACATCTCATACATACGCTGTAAGATTACTTATATCTAAATGTCTTCATTATTATCGAGATAATTGTATTAATCAACAAAAAAAATCTTGACTTATGTTTTGTTTTTACTTAACTTATTGATTCATAAGTAATGGATATAGAATCTAACACATAATTTACAAAAAAAAATTACCTGTGTTTACCTATATGAATTTAGTTGTGAATAAATTGTTATCCCAATCATTAATTATTTTTATTTATTATTTATTTGTTATAGTAAATCATTTCTATAATACATTTAGATATATAGACAAACCTATTTAAACACTATATCGTTTAAATAATTTTATTTATCATCCCCTCACTATCCAGTTGAGTTTAGTTATCAGCGCCATCTAGTAACGAAACTAGAAAGAAAGCTTTGAGAAGCTATCTTTTCTTTTCCAAAAGCAAAACGTCGTAACTGTACCCTTAGTACAAGTTTTGATAGTACATATTCGAAAACTTTTTTCGTTTTCGTATTGCTCCATACATTGCTGGGCTAAAAGGTATTCGAAAACTTTTTTCTTATTAGAGTGAAGCAATCTATACCGCCGATTACTACCGATTTTAGTTCCTCCACGTTTCCGATAGAGGCGTTTTACTAAAATGTATGGAACAATACGTAAAGGAAAAAAGTTTTCGAAAACTATAAAATCTGGGACTAAGCGTACTTACTGATTCTAGTTATTTTAAACAGTATTTCGATAATAATGAAGCATATAACCGAATGACCTTGTATATGTTTATTTACATTAAATACATATTTATAACACAGGCCGAATGGTAACTAAGGCTAGTTATTACTAACTACGTAAAACATACGAAGGCACGTTTTTTATAGAATGACCTAATCAATTTCGTTCAGAAGGTAAGGTACCTATTCTAAGAAATTCATTTGAGATTTTTCACCCAGATAATTTTATTTTACACTGTTGACCTTATTTAACATTATTACGAGCTCCTGGGAAGAAATATTGCACATCGATATAATACAATATTATATACGAATAATGCTATCTCTATCATACGTTATTGGTTAGAGTAAGATAGCCCTATTAGTGATTTAATCGATGTGCTGTTGTCATAGTACAGAATCCTTCTGCAAGATTCATGTACCATTTAAAATGACAGCATCATTCTTAGGTTTATGTGTAATCCATAGATTTTTACAATATTTGTATTCATTATAAGGACAGATGTTCTTTACAAGGGTGATTGGAAGTTACAAGGGGTTACTACATAGTATATCTTTATCAATATTTCTTCTGTCTTGTACCTCTATATATATTTACATGGAATGACGAGAAGTATAAATGAGGTGTTTTTTTTTTGGTTAAAATCACAACTAGTACGATAATGAAAATATAATTATTTTTAATTTATTTATTATCTAAGCTCCGCTCAATGCGCACTGGTCGCTATGTATTATGAAAGGTCCATTACGTTCACTTTAGTTCTCGTTCACACTCTGTCACAATAAGAAATTAATAAATACAAAACCTGCCCTAATTATTATCAACTTTTAATTGACACTAATAAAACAAAGCATAAAAATTAACGAACTGCGTCGCCCAATCAGAGACGAATTTATGGAGAGAGTGGGACGAGAACATTGTGACGTCACATGTGTGGGGCTATAAAAGCCGGGAGTGGGCCGCGATCACTCAGTACCGCGGCGCCACCCGCGGCGACGACAGCCGCGGAGAGCGGAGCGGAGAGCGTCGCGACACCTGAAACAAGAACAATGATCTAATTACTAATCTTACGACTGTGATGTGACATTTCCAAACCTAAATCTCCGATTTTGTCAATTTTACTAAAGTAAGTACATTTTTTTTTACAAGGCCATGAAAGAGGGTAGACCTTTATGTATGCACCAAACTTTTTAACTGTTTGACCAACCACTCGCATTTTTCAGTCTTCCCGTGAACATGGTGCATGTAACTGCGCCGAAATATCGGGAGCAAATTTCGCGGTAAGTATCCCGTAAATAATCATATAACTTTACAAAATTTGTGTTGTTGAATTGAAAAAAAGCGAGTGTTTTGTTCGTTTTTCTTACCTCGGGCTATGGCTTCAGTCTTTTGAATCCCGCGCCATCATGTCCGAGCTTCAGCTCCTCATAGAGCGTGGGGTCTACTTCCCTCAGCGGTGGGACCGTGGGCCCAGCTTGCAGGGTCTCTTGTCTCCACGCTGCACTGTTTGAGACTCCGTTGGAGACCCCGTTTGTACCATTCGTGACTACCACGCCGTTGCCGCCATTAGCACTGCCGTTGGGGACTGCACCCTGTGGAAATATTATAAAAACGTTAAGACTTCATTGAGTGCTTACTGACGATGCGCTACGACGCATCTTGACTTTTCACTAAATTGAATCACAGTTTGGGACATACAGAAGAAAGCACTTACGTTTATAACAGTGTCAGGATTTGGCTCTCTTAAGTAGCTTGGATTTTCGAAAGCCACACCGCCCTGTGCTTTTAACCTGAGATTCTGAAAAAGTACGGAGACGTTTAGAACATAATTTTTAAATAAATTAAAACATGAAGGTAGTCCGAGCGAACATTTCATCAAGAGAAAGAGGCCATAATAGAGGCAATCTTACAAACTACGACATCAAATACACAATAAGTATGTGCGATCAGTCCTACCTATACGATCAGTCCCTCAATTTCCGTTGCTTGTTAATTGCTTGATTGTCTGGTCTTTTCATTGCATTACCACATCAGTGAGAGTGACGGAATACGAAATAATATCGATTATTCAATAATCAGCTCCCAGACCTTTCTATTTTCAATGATCCTGCCAAATGTTATACCAAGTTTCGTAGCAATATACCTTTCTATGCCTGTAGTAAAGTCCAGCGGCCAGCAATATGGCGGCCACCAGTATGACGGCCATGGCCAGTCCCACGGCTGAGGCTGTTCCATTGCCGGTGACAGGCGCCGCCGCAGCGCCCGTTTCCTGTCCGGCTGTTGTGAACATGATTGGAGCACTGAGGGATGATGTTCCTGGTGAAAGAAAACATAATTTTAACCAAATCCTTAGCTTTTATATCATCAGTTACAGCTTATAAGTTATTATTAGAACCCACTATAAGGCATGACCATCGCAATTTTTTCTTTTAGCGCTTATCTTGTCAAGGTTTCAGCAAAATCAAGTGTCATCATAGCATCGTTATACTCGTCTTTTAAGGCTAAGTAAATTATCGTAGCCACCATTCCACAAGAAGAAGAAAAAAATTATGTCTTTAGTAGCTTTCGCCATACACTCATGTTGCACGTTGTTCAGGCCAGTTCATCCAAGCCAAACATCAGTGCAGAGAAGCATAGCAGAGCGACCCAATAGACCAGCGAGGGTATTCGCGATATAACCAGTTTAGTACCATATACTGGCAGAGGCCTATATCCAGCAGCAGTAGATAGTTGTGGTCTGATAATGTGTACTGTAGATGCTAGATGCTGTAGATGTGGGTTAGATTGCCTTGATACTCCTCTCTGCACTGATGCCCGACTTTCCAAGCCGGCTGTGCCAAGCTTCCGATGGATACCTTTGATGAATAGTTTGCACGTCAGAAGAATAAAGTCGATAGATTTTATTTTTTTATAGATTTACTCATATTCATATTTCGTTTATTGCGTATATATGGGTACACAGGAGATGGAAAAATTACAGTAAAAGAGCGCCATAATCGACCTTTCGGCATGCAAAAAAATTTAAGGACCTAAGGAAAAATAAACTAAACAATGAAAAATCATTATCACATTACACATTATCAAATTAACTTCAACTACAACTCACATTTTAATGGCCGTTGTCAAATTATACAAGTCAACACAAAATACAATTATATAAGATTTGGTCAGAAATAAATGTCAAGTCTAGAATAAGTAGGTAGGTATGTCAACATATATTAAAAATTTACTTTGTAGAAGTTCTGCATCAATTATTTTTATTTTTTATTTCAGCGTAGGTACCTACTTGTTATTTGTCAGTGCGGGGTGAATCCGTGTGCCAAGACAAACCTTCCGTGGTTTTTCGGTGCTATATTTTAGTAAATCGTATATGAATAAAGTATTGACTAAACAATAAAAAAAAAACCGCACAAGTACGAGTAGGACTCGTGCTCTGAGGGTTCCGTTAGACGGAACCCTCAGAGCGCGAGACCAAAAAAAAAACTAACTGAAGTTAAAATATTGAAAGACAAACTTAAGTTTGTCGTTTTTTTTTTACTGGGCAAGTGCCTTTAATAACTAAACAAAATACAAGCTAAAACTAACACTACAAATACAGTTAGACTGCCCATAGACCGTTGAAGGTCTAAAGACAATCCAAATGCTCAAGCCCACTACCAGTTGGCAGCGTACCCAACATGCTGGCGGCATTACCACGTTGAATGGCAATGCTAATGCGTTGAGCCAGAAGCACGCCAGCATTTTGGTCACGCGTCGCATTAACCAGGCGCTCTGAAAGATTTTTGAAAATGAGGTGAGCTCCCGGTCCCCAAGGGCCCAATGTCTCGACCCCAAACGCCTCAAATATGTAACCACTGCCGAGGTTAGCATATTTGCGACGCTTGTGCTGCTCTGCCGAATTAGCAGCCGCGCCAGCCCTACCCTGTGTCTCAGGAAGATGTGACGGCGCCAAAGTATCAACACAAGTTGCGTCCCATACAAGGGGCCGCCCCAACCTCCAGGGCACAAGTGTCATACCGTCAGGCCTCTTTCCATCGTCACGCGCAAGACCACTCGGTTTGAGCACAGCTGCGAAATTGGCGGTGGAAAGTGCCCTGCGTATGATGTCGTTCAGGCTAGCGTGTCGGCCAACACGACCAGCGCTTCTCGAGCAAGAGAGACCATGGTGACCGAGCTGGTCAACAGCAGTACCACACTGACAGCGATGGGCCTCACAGCACCTTGCACCCAAGCGTAATCTGACAGCTAGACGAAATGCGGTTGGATCTAAAAGGCTACCTGTGTTAAAAGAGGGCATGGCTTGCAACCAAAGTCCCGATTCCCAAACAGAGATAGCAAGAATACGAGCGCGATCTGCAATACTAGGACACGTATCTAGTAGCGATTTCCATGCTAGTTCGCAGATCGGCCGATCCCACAGTCTCTGGGAAGACAACTTTGAAGTTTGTAGTTGACAATAAGGTTCTTCCATACATCCCAACTACAAAATGTAAGTTTGTAATAGCAAAATAATTATTTTTAAATACCTTCAAATTTATAACTTTCGGATTTATTCCTATATATGTTTTTTTTTTTTTTTTTTTTTTATATAGAATAAGTGGCTAACAAGCAACGGGCCACCTGATGGTAAGTGGTCACCGCCGCCTATAGACACCTACAATACCCGGGGCATTGTCAGTGCGTTGCCTACCTTTGAGGACTCTATTCACCGTATGTAGTATGTACTATGAGACCTTGCCTCTTGCCAAATTTCATGATTCTAGGTCAACGGGAAGTACCCTATAGGTTTTGGACCCTAAGAGCGCGAGACCAAAAAAAAAAACTAACTGAAGTTAAAATATTGAAAGACAAACTTAAGTTTGTAGTTGACAATAAGGTTCTTCCATACATTCCAACTACAAAATGTAAGTTTGTAATAGCAAAATAATCATTTTTAAATGATATACCTTCATATTTCTAACTTTCGGATTTATTCCTATATATGTGCTATGAGACCTTGCTTTTTGCCAAATTTCATGATTCTAGGTCAACGGGAAGTACCCTATAGGTTTTGGTTCCCCTGTGAAATCACAAAATATGCGACATAAACGTTCATATCTTTTGATTGCGTTGACTTACAACTTTTATTTTTTTACAGCCGAAAGAAACCGTAGACCCAAGTATTTAGTATAAATTTCAACTAGCTACCTTTACGCGTTCTTGAGAAAAAGGGTCTTGACAGACGGACAGACAGACAGACAGACAGACGGACAACGAAGTGATCCTATAAGGGTTCCGTTTTTTCCTTTTGAGGTACGGAACCCTAAAAATGGTACCCTTGACTCTATCTAACTCACCGATGTCATTAGCAGCTTTCACGACGCACTCGTAGCGCACGTCATCCTGCAGTCCAGTGAGCACCACACTGGTCTCGCTGGTGTCGAGCTTCTCCGGCACCTTGGCACCGTACGCGCGCCAGAACACGCGGTACAGGTATACGGTCTGCGGGTTCTTGAGGGGAGCTTCCCAGCTGGGGAGGAGAGACTTAGAGTGAGGGTTGTTTCTTAGTAAACGTAATAAGAGTTTGGTTTAACACAACAAAACAAACTTGTTTTTATTATACGAATAATACTCATGTAGGCAAGGTTAAGACAACTATAGTTTCAACCGCATTTAAACACATTTTGCTTTATAATGTAAGAAACTATTGATTTGCAAGGATCTGTGGATCTGATTGATTAACTCTTTATTGTTCACACCATGAAATTATAGAAGATATAATTCAGGCTACCTTAAATTTGAAATACTTGCATTATTGTCATACTTCATTAAGTAGTAGAATTGCGAAGGTTCTAAAATTTCTGTAAAAAAACACTCTTATGACAGTGGTAAAACTGGTCATGACACATGGTCTATACATTTTTCTTTCATCACTATATTGCTAGTAGTGTCAAAAGTGGCTTAGAATTCAGAAAGGATGGAAATTACACAGTACACAGATTTTTGTCTTCATCATCAGCCTATACTAGTCTACTGATGCTGGCAGCTGCTTTCCCAAATCATGACACTCTTCTGTTTTTCACTTTCAGGTGCTACCGACGGCCTTACATAGACCCGAAAGTGCATCGAACTGACCTTAGCAGCACAGATTGTTTGGTTGGCGCCTGGTGTGCCATCAAGTTCCGTGGTGGTCCGGGCAGCTTGGCTCCGGCGTCGCGGAAGCACGCCAGCGCTCGGCGTGCGTGCTGCAGCGCGCAGGATCTGGTGACTGCGCCACCGCGGCACAATTCCAGACAGTTGCGTGGAACGCCCCAGGATGCGCAACAGCTGCGGTGATCTAAAGATAGAAGTTAGTATAGAAATGTTATGCTTTTTACTAAGCTTGTCCAGCAATAATCAACTTCCTTGTTTTTTCGGGACAAATATGCCTTACCAAAAAGGATAATCTTAGGCTAGATTCAGTATGTAAGAAGCCAAATGTTTGGGGTGGTAAAATATTTCTCGTCCTGGTTTCAGCGCAATAATAAATATTGTTATGTGAATGCAAAAGTTGGGGTGTGTTTATTTTCTTAGAACTGTAAAACGACGGAACCAATATCAATGAAAATTAGTATTGAACCATCGTATACCTTGGATAAGCACGTAGGTTACTTTTTGGGAAGTGTATCCCTGTAGGAAAATTGGTGAAGACACTGACAACTAACACCCAGACCCAGATCAGAATATTAAAAGTAATCATTCAAATATTTTCCCCAATTGAACCAGGGATCTTCTGCTCATGAGGTAGACGTGCTGCCACTGAGCCAAGCCAGACCAAGGTCAGATTTAGGCGTATATAATCTTTCATCTGAAAGTGTGCGAACCTGATCCATCAGCGGCACATTTCATGAGCTTGTCGAAGTCGTTCATGCATTCGGGCCGGTCCATGATGTTGTCCATATCCAAGTGGAAGCTGCACGCGTCGATACACGACGAAGACACGTTCATCTGCGGGGACAATGACATGAGCTTGCATAAGAGTTCCACTATCCACCTCCCGGCTCTATCTTGTGATCCTCATCATCAAGATTAATGATCCCTCGAGTTCATGATGATGATGCCCCCTTAGGTTCGTTTTAAAGAGTTTAAGAAGCGTTTAGTAGTTTTAAAAGGAATTAAGAATTATTTGTTTGTTTTTTTGTTGCATTTAATGCAAATAAGTTTGTTATTTTATAATAATATGCATGCGTTTGACCGCCAATTCACAATGATGCGGTCTAGGATATATCACTCTTATGAGAAACCGATTCACTCTTGATTTGAAGACAGCCAGATTGTAACTATCAGAGAACTTAAATTAAGGCAGCGCATTCTAAAGTGGAATTAAAGCGCTCATACGAGTGTTCGGAATATCAATCATAAGGCGGTGACGATTTCGTGCCTCAGTCGGGCAGTCGGTTAGAAAAATTGACAGGAGGGAATAGGCATGATTCCTAATGTTTAATTTATTACAAATGACCAGCTTAGCGATGAATATAAGTAAATACATTACACATACTGAAAAATTAATTTAAATTGGCTGATAAATCTCTGAGATATGAGTATTTAAAGTTTTAGGTGGGGATGGAGAGAGGATGTTCTATACCTTTCTCGCAAAGCGTGTGTTAGTATAGCATTTATATGGCGCTCCTGAGCCGTGACGTCACGGCTCAGTATAGTGCGCTCTCTGTCTAGCATGAAATTAAATTAAATTAAAATGCTTATATCTTATTTATTTTTGAACTTATTTTAATTTTGTTTTTGTTGATGTGCTCTATTTATGATCTGCTTTTTTATGAGGTAATAAAAAAATATTAGTCATCATGCCTATTATATCATGCAGCATCGATGCACACTCTCCGAAATGTATCCGATAAACAACCGTTAAACTATACCACTATAACTAGTCTACTTAATTCATTTACCTAAGTAGAAATTATGAAAATAAACTAGAATAGAATGAAACCGAAACTAAATGGTTAGTTATAATCTGTATAACTTTAATTCGAGAGCCTATCTCAGGAACTTGTATTATTTTAGGTGTCATTTGTTTCAAACCAACGGTCGAAATCACAATTTTCCTGGCTTTTACGTCTGGTAACAAGGTTTTTCTGACAAAGTAGTTATTTCTCTCCCTAAAGTATATTTGAGCTCTCGAATAATGTTTACTTTAAGTATCACGAATTCTAGAAGTTTTCGTTTCTGTTGGTTGTTTTTTGTCTGAATAGATTTGTTGAAACTTTCGGCGACGTTTTAATATTGCCAGTAAGGCCAATTCGATATATGAAAAATGTTTATAGTTACACTCCACGTGAGTGTAAACCGAGTGATGGTTATGTTTATCGGTCGATCGGTTTTAAAGAACATTTCTAAAATAATTGTTTTTTTCTATTATAAAAACAATGCCTTCAAACAAGGCTTTTAAATAAAATATTAGTCTATAGCTTAAACCTTTAAATTACCTTAAAAATATACATGTCAAATGGAGTGCGGCCGGAGCCACGGAGGAGGCTGCAGAAGACGCCAAGCAGCGCAAGTATGCAAGGATAATTATATTTGTGCCGATGCCTAGCGTCGAAACTTTTGGTCCAAGGGGCCCAAAAAGTTTTTTTATAATATTTCGCCACAATTAGCCGAGGCCGCTGGTGATAAGAGAGCTGGTTCATTCCTCGCGCAGAGAATTTCTTTGGCAATTCAACGCGGGAATGCAGCCAGCGTTCTTGGTACTCTCACACGGACCTTTATTATTTATAATAGATGTAATAATTATTAAGGCTTATTTAATTTGCATCGTATATTATAAAATGAATTTGTTCCGGTTTTTAAATATTATTATATTAATAAAGCCATGTAAAAATATGCAATTTTAATATGCCTTAAAATTTTCCTTTCTATACGCAATTTTGTTCATAATTAATTCCGGGACGCCTGAATAGCTTAGGATTAAATTTGGTAAGGAAGTAGCTTCGATACTGTGGAATAACACATGGGCTACTTATTACAAGCCTTTTTTAAAGGCGGGTAAGTTCGCGTTTGACCGCCAATTGATTTTCGAAGACAAACTCGCCTTAACTTGCCCTGTTAGTATGTTTGGGACAAATCTTGCATCTGATTGATGATTCTGAATTTTAGACTCCAGTCATTCCCAACCGATTGAGCTGAAATTTTGCATACACGTTTAGTTTGTATGTCAATGCATGGTTAGGTAAGTGACGTCATTCTAAATCCAATATGGCGGAATCCCAAAGACGGTGGAAAAGTTATTTTTATGCACTCTCATAATATGGGTATCAAATGCAAGGGTTTACTGAGTAGAATACGAAAAATTAAATGACGTCACCTAAATTCAATATAGCTGGCGATTAAATGCTTATTTTTAAACTAAAAATATACATTTTTAGGGTTTTATTTTTCATTTTCATATCATAGGATAGATAAAATAACAAGGCACTACTACTGAATTGATATCAGTCAGAAAAATCAATAGGCATGTTTCCTAATGTTTAATTTATTACAAATAACCGGCTTAGTGACGAATATAAGTAAATACATTACACATACTGAAAAAATAATTTGAATTGGCTGATAAATCTCTGAGATATGAGTATTTAAAGTTTTAGGTGGGGATAGAGAGGGGATGTTCTATCCCTTTCTCGGAAAACCTGTGTTAGTATAGCATTTGTATGGCTCTCCTGAGCCGTGACGTCACGGCTCAGTATAGTGCGCTCTCTGTCTAGCATGAAATTAAACTAAATTAAAATGCTTATATCTTATTTATTTTTGAACTAATTTTAATTTTGTTTTTGTTGATGTGCTATATTTATGATCAGCTCTTTTATGAGGTAATAAAAAAATATTAGTCATCATGCCTATTGCAACTCTAAATCAATTTACAAACTTTAGTTCCATAGTTTACATTTGCGAAAGTAGAACCCAAACACAACAAGCCACAATCGTACTGATTAATATCTGTATATCGCCAGTCGCTTTGTAAACTTACTAAACTTGGATTGGGTTTGAACGGTTGGATTGTATAGATAGTTGGGATTCTCCGGATTGAAGGGTTGTCAAAGCCAGGATGAAGATGGCGGTTCTAAGATAACAAACTGTGATTGAGAGATATAAGACAGAAAGCATTTTGCAACTCTCAAGCGACATGGAACTCTACTACAGTTCGGCCGATGAGAGAATTTGTTTGACAGCTGCAATAAAATTGTTAAAAAATGAACGTAAACGTTTTCTTTTAGTATTATACTCTATAGTATATTGGCAACTAGCTACAATCTTACCAAAGCTAGTAAAAGATGATCAGAATTTACTGTTTTCGTTCCGCTTTTTACAATGTTATGGCAACTGTCAAAAGCATTTTTTCAGTGGCTGCATTTTAATCTTAATTATTAGTATTACTTTCATAATTAGGTGTTAAATACATTAGACATTATTGTTCCTTTAATTCTATAGAATAATTTGAAACAAAAAAAACTATTTTGCACTAATTTTGTGTAAAAGTATTTAATTAAGTATATTCCTTTTAATCTGTCATCCAATGGATGCAAAAGGCAGGCTGTCGTTCAGTGTGGAGGTTAAAGGGGGAGGCCTATGTTCAGCAGTGGACGTCTTCTGGCTGATGATGATGACTATGATAATCATAACCTGTCGTAGATTTAGAACTTCCGTAAATAAGTGAAGAAAATATAATGCCATAGGTTTTATTTCTGTAATATAGTTTTATTTTTATGTATAAATGTCTTCGTATGCCGTTGGGGCGGCCCCACGGCGGAATAATCTTTCACTGGTCGCCCCTTGAAGCCCATTGGGGACTAGAGATGCCTGTAGCTTAAGAGGTTATGTGGTGTTCATAGTTCACCCAATTTAACATTAAAATGCAGATTTTTACCAAATGTGCTGTTGCTTCCATTTCCAGCAAGTCACTGGCTCAATAATATACGAGTAACTCGGCAGGCTAGTTTAATTATGCACGCGTAGCCGAGATCTCACCGGAATGAGAACTCACTGCCAGTAGAGCAGCCTGTATGTCGCCAGGTTTATTGAGAACGTAATTGTAATGTGTTTGAATATTAGATATAGCATAGATATATTTATAGAAACTACTACTACCAGTAATGGTACTAGTTATTGCGAGGGGTGGGAAGAGAACCCAGTAAGTTTTGTTATTCTCTGTCTCACAAGAGATTCCTTGCCATAAACGCGAAACGTCATATACGTGATGTCATGATAATATAATTGAAGAATGGACTCCGTGCCTTTACTGCCGCTGCTGAAAATATAACTGCCCAATCGATTTCCAAAAGGGCCGGTTGGAAGCGGCCTGCATCCAGCGTTTTCCTACAGTCTATTTTAGTTTGTCTGTCCATCTTGTGGGTGGCCGTCCTACGCTGCGCTTACCGGTCCATAGTGTCCATTCGAGAACCTTTCGGGCCCATGGATCGGAATTGCCAAAAGTGCCAAGACTCAGATCGAAAAAGTATGGAAAAACAGAGGAATAAAGTTGAAAACTAAACTGAGACTAGTCCGTAATTTGGTATTATTAATTTTTCTTTATGGAGCTGAAACATGGACTTTGAAAGCAGCGGATCGAGGGCGCATCGTTGCTTTTGGGATGTGGAGCTGGAGGAAAATGCTTTGGATACCATGGCCAGCACATCGGACCAATCTATCTATACTACACCAACTTAAGGTCACGACAAGACTCTCTACCATCTGTCTCAAACGTATCCTCGAGTACTCTGGCCACAAGGCGACACCAAAACTCGACGGCAAAAGATCACGAGGTCGCAGGCGTCGCAGCCCAATACGTTGGTCTGATCAGATTTGCACCACTCTCGACGCCTTAGTCTATGACGTTCTCCATGTTGCTGAGGATAGAAGACAATGGAAAGATATCATCAGAAAGAGATATTGATGGAAGGACGTAGTCACGACCCTAAGACATGAGGAATGCGATTTAAGGAGGAGGGAGAAGGATGTCAGTTGAAAAATAAGCCTGAAAAGACACTTTACCTGTGCACAGCACTCGGTGACGTTGTGATGGGGTGTGGTGGGTCTCAGTCTCACTGACACCGGCCGCAGCGTCTTGCCGAATGCGTTCTCCGCGTGACAGAAGTAATCTCCCTCGTCCACCTCCGATATCTTCTTGATGATCAGCCTCATTGTGTATTTGGTTTGATCCTGAGATAGAAAAAAGTAAATTAATAAAATAGACGCCATAATGGCTTTTTTCAGCCCGTTTTTTTCTCGCGGTACAAACGATACTATTTTAGAGCGCTTGGCGTGCTATGCATGCTAGTAGGCCCAGAAAAAGATGGCGGGATTACTTAAATTCCCATATAAAAGACTAATCCACCTTTAGATCAGACAAACAAGGGAGATATGCTTTAGTAATGTCTCCATGTTTCACTGTATCGTTAAACCGCTTAACACAAAAACTGTAAGTCATCACAGTTACTTATTTTTCATGCATACTGTGAAACTTGCAGCGACAGCAATAAACTAACGGATAGTCCACAAGCAAAAAGGGCGGCAAGGGTAAGTTCGACTCAAAGCATCAAGCCTGACTTAGGCCAGATGCGGTCGCACCCGCTTACAATATCCTTACAATATCTGCCTTGTTTTTCTGATCTGAGGTCCACATAATGCCTGATACTAAGCAAAGCTCCCATCGCTCCCACGGCCCAGGCCATCTCTCTGCTCAACGCCCTGATCGATCAACAACCAGATGTTGACATATTTCACATTAGGTTATGTAAGTTTGTGAATGTCTGTTTTAATTTTATGTGTTAACATAATTTATCTACTGAAATAGGTCGAGAATTATATCAACGTATTTAAAACAGCTCTAACCAATTTATTAATCGAGAAAGCTTATTATAGTATCAATGATTTTTTTAAACGACAAATATCTAAGTGAAGCGCAAACAATAAATAAATTAGAAATAATTTATTATATCTTGTGCGACATATGAATTCAAAAATCTATAAACATATTAATCATTGACATAATAATATTATATAATTGACATTTTAATGTATATTAAAATTTATTTTATCATCTGAAATGGCATAATATAATTTTGGTGGTTTGGTGGTTTTATAAAGTGTAAATATTTTATCTCTATTTTTGCTTTATCAGCGAAATTAGAGTGCTTAACTATAATTATTTAAGGTCACAATTTATTGTTTTTACCTTTTTTGCAATGAATAAATTAATTATGAACCATTTTTTATTTAGTTTTTATTATTTGCTTAAATTTCGCAAATTTTCCTAATAGACATTTGTATTTTGTAACGTGTATTTTTTTTACTTATTATGGATATATTTTGAAATTATAAATATATAAATAAATAAAAATAAATTATTGACTTTTATAGTTTATACCAATTTATTATCTGTAATAATTTAATTTAATTGTAATTTTATGACTTGTCACACGCCTTGGCGTAGCTGTTAGTGTGACAAGTATTAATAAATAAATAAAAGGCTAGAATGAGAATTGCCAATTTCCAGAATTCCAATATTAGTAGCTTTTATAACTTTTTACCCTTTTTTATGATTATGGAACGGTATTGTTAGTATTTTCATTTAGCCCATTTTGTAAGAGTTTGATTGGATTCCGTTTTCATATTACTCAGTCGATATTGCTTTTCAATTTATATTGTACGCTAAGCTGCCTAAACAATTTTGAATAGCCGGTTTCCAGTGACTATTCATTTTTTTAACGAGTACCTGACCACTCAATCACTTGTCATTATCATTATTCATCGATAAATAAATATTCGGGGGAAAAAAATGCATCATGCATTTATGCACACGGTCATCTGACCCCAAACTAAGCAAATCTTGTGATAGATTCAGATTCAGATTCTTTATTAACCAATATAACATGTTCGTCATATGAGGCAAGTCAGTTTACACAAGAGTGCCAGAGACTGATATATATTTAAATACATACTTAAATAGATATTAACAACTAGATTTAGAATAAACACAAATGTTCATCACATAAATGTTTGTCCTAGGTGGGAATCGAACCCACACCCCCAAGCTCAGAAGTTAGGTTCACTATCAACTGGACCATCGGACTATCATATAGTATGATAGTTTGATAGCATTTCTTTACACCTCTGTCATCTAGTCTACCTGTTACCAAGGACATTTTAATGTAGGGCATTTCATGCCTTGCTAGACAGAGAGCGCACTATACTTATACAATTAAACAACGTCACTAGTAAGCTATACAAACTCCATACTGATATTCATTTTGCGGGAAAGAGACAGAGTATCCTTTCCTAATCCAACCAAAAACTTATCAGAACTATAAAAGACGACTTAATATGTATCTAATAATATTAGTAATTTTTAAACTTTCGCGATTTGACCACCATGTTTTAAATGTTTATCGGGACTTATCACGTATTATTTAATTTAGGTAAAAATATTAAAAATATGTACCTTTCGCTTGACGTTTCGATCATGTGACAATGGCCGTGGTCACGAGCTTTAAAAATATTTTTCAAGTCCAGTTTATTTTAACTAATCACATACAGGTACGATATTTGGGGATGAATTTAGTTTATTGAATTTCACTTACTTTCCCTGAAGTCGGTTTTTATTGTTGTAAAACCTTTAGCTTTAAGAGTCCATGTCTCAACCCCGTATAGAAATATAGAGAAGACTAGGGTGTTGACGACAACATTACGACCTATTTACACATCCATGCACGAATACCTCCTTGTAAAAATACCTACGGCATTAACAGTGTGTCATAATATCATTATCAGTCTATCTTGTTCCCACTGTTGGGACTCATGCTTTTTCTCAGAGAGATATGGTGGGCCGTAATCTACCATGCATGCCCAGTGCATGTTGGTGAATGTCATGTCTTTGAACTGTTTGAGGTTCTTGGACATACCGGTTTTCTCATGATGTTTTCTTTTACCGTTTTTGAGCGATGGCATCGTAATTGTACATAATTTATCTAAGTACTAAACACTGAGATAGTAATGTAGTACATAGTACTACCTCAGTGGTACTAAATGAGTATTTAGTGCACAGCCTAGGATCGGACCGGGTCTCGTCAGACCTTTTATGCTGATATGGATTTCAAATGAAAGGTTTTGCTGAGAAGAATACGAAAAGTAAAATGACGTCACACTAAATTCAAAATGGCGGACGCCTAAAAGCTTGTTTCAAAAGTTTGATTTACTTATTTAATGTTATTTAACGCCCTCTTATACCAAATTTGACGGTTTTAAATCAATTTTATTCAGTTAAGTTACAATATTTGAGCTGGAAAAAAATACATGTCACAGATACATCTGTGTTTGAGTTTATGATTTGGTTCAAAACACGATAGAATAAACTTTCCTCGATCAAAAAAAAAATCTGATACAAAGTCGAGTTAGTTTATTTTTTTCGTTTTATGCTCTAATGAAAGCTCGTAACAACCTGGAAATTGCATGTCCTGAAAGGCAATTTTATTCATTTTTTTTTATTTGGATAGAATTTTGATAGAGAACAGTTTCGTTTTTTAGTGAAATTCAAAGCGTAAAACGGTCGCGAGAATTTGCGCGCGCCACGTTTAGTACCGCGCCAGGCGTCATCGAGGTCGGAACTATGTTCGCTTTTGTCGTTGCACTCCCCCCGCGGGCGTCCTGACTCTTACGTGGCAAAATACATCGTCGCTATAACTTGGCGGGGGCTGAGGGAGCGTTTTGTTGCCTACACGACTCGGATAATAGGCCATTAACTTGCAATTATGTTTGGTTAGATCAAATCCTGCAAGCTGAATTAGAACCAGTTCCCCCTAACCGATTTTGCTGAAATTTAGCATACACCTTCCAATGACAATACAATATATACCTACACGAAATTTTAATAATTTAAAATGGCCGCAAAAATAAAAACATTTAAATGAATACAAATAGCAACATTTAAATAAAAACTTGTTTGCAATCTCACCTCAGAATCTGCTAGCAGCTGTATGGCATAGTTCGCTCCGTCGATGACAGGCGTTCTCCCGTTGGGATCCCTCCAGAATGCCACCGTGGGCTTGGGCAATGCCTCCACTCGGCATTCTAGGATGACGGCGTCGCCTGCTGCTGCCATCGTGATGCCTGATGCTTGGATTATGGGCACATCTGTTTCGCGAATAATATTAAAATCAGAAATCTTTTGAAAGAACTACATTTTTTAATATATTTTTTGTAGCTTACCACAGTATACTTATGAAATACTTTATACTTTTACTGACTGCGTACTTTTGCTGCTGGACACACCGTCATGCTAGTTCGTAACAGCGTTGTGGCCAGCTCTGATGTTCATCATCATCATTATCATCCAGAAGACGTCCACTGCTGAACATAGGCCTACCCCTTTAACCTCCACACTGAACGAAAATAACTCTGTCCATTGCCCGTTGTGTGACTCAGAGTTTTTCTAAAAGGCCATCAGTTAAGGACCACGTCTCAGTACCATAGGTATGTCATCACTGGCAACACACACTGGTCAAAGACCCTCGTACACTGGCACTGTGGTATATTGGACGAGAAGATATGACGCAATTTCCCGAACGCAGCCCATTCGAGTTGGATTTTTCGGGCGACCTCTTTGCCTAAGTTGGACTTACCTAACTGAACAATCTATCCAAGATAGGTGTAATGGTCAACAACTTCGAGAATGTCGTTCCCAACGACTAACGGCACGGGTTCAACATGGACATTGCATATTATGATTGATGAGTAACTCATGTTCTAACGTTAGTTTTAGACTAATCGAAGGTCTGCTTGTCACGCTTGGCAGGTGGCTTGGGGATCGCAAAACGTTTCACCGTGCAAGTGGGAAGATGCTGCTGCCCATCCTATGGTGGTTCTGGTCGCAGTTTTAGGAGATACCCGGGTTCTTTAGGACATACCCGGATCCGGGTTCGATAAACGTTAGCGTAGGAGGAAATAAAATCTAAATAGTAATGTACTCACGTGAGATATTGATCTTCCTGGAGGCCTGCATGGGTGTCCCGTACCCGTTGTCAGCGTAGCACGAGATCTGGTCCATGTCGCGGGTCACGTTGTGGATCACGGTCACCATGTGCCGGGTCACTTCTTGTCTAACCAAGCGACCTGGCAGCGAGAGAAGTCACGTGAGTGTCGAGTAGAGATATTAAGAGGCGTATCACAAAATGAACCGTAAAATTTTAAATATTTGTATTTTCGGGCATAAAATAAATAAATAAAACCGTAATTTTCAAGGTAAATATAAAATAAATAAACCATAATATAAAAATGTTTATTTTATTATAGTCCAATTTTTAGGGTTCCGTACCCCAAAAGGAAAAAACGGAACCCTTATAGGATCACTTCGTTGTCCGTCTGTCTGTCTGTCCGTCTGTCTGTCCGTCTGTCCGTCTGTCAAGACCCTTTTTCTCAAGAACGCGTAAAGGTAGCAAGTTGAAATTTATACTAAATACTTGGGTCTACGGTTTCTTTCGGCTGTAAAAAAATAAAAGTTGTAAGTCAAAGCAATCAAAAGATATGAACGTTTATGTCGTATATTTTGCGATTTCACAGGGGAATCAAAACCTATAGGGTACTTCCCGTTGACCTAGAATCATGAAATTTGGCAAGAGGCAAGGTCTCATAGTACATATATAGGAATAAGTCCGAAAGTTATAAATTTGAAGTTATATCATTTAAAAATAATTATTTTGCTATTACAAACTTACATTTTGTAGTTCGAATGTATGGAAGAACCTTATTGTCAACTACAAACTTAAGTTTGTCTTTCAATATTTTAACTTCAGTTAATTTTTTTATTGGTCTCGCGCTCTGAGGGTTCCGTCTAACGGAACCCTCAGAGCACGAGTCCTAATCGTACAATCGTACTTGTCCGGTTTTTAGGGTTCCGTACCTCAAAAGGAAAAAACGGAACCCTTATAGGATCACTTCGTTGTCCGTCTGTCTGTCTGTCTGTCTGTCCGTCTGTCAAGACCCTTTTTCTCAAGAACGCGTAAAGGTAGCAAGTTGAAATTTATACTAAATACTTGGGTCTACGGTTTCTTTCGGCTGTAAAAAAATAAAAGTTGTAAGTCAACGCAATCAAAAGATATGAACGTTTATGTCGCATATTTTGCGATTTCACAGGGGAATCAAAACCTATAGGGTACTTCCCGTTGACCTAGAATCATGAAATTTGGCAAAAAGCAAGGTCTCATAGCACATATATAGGAATAAATCCGAAAGTTAGAAATATGAAGGTATATCATTTAAAAATGATTATTTTGCTATTACAAACTTACATTTTGTAGTTGGAATGTATGGAAGAACCTTATTGTCAACTACAAACTTAAGTTTGTCTTTCAATATTTTAACTTCAGTTAGTTTTTTTTTTGGTCTCGCGCTCTTAGGGTTCCTTTATGTCGTATATTTTGCGATTTCACAGGGGAATCAAAACCTATAGGGTACTTCCCGTTGACCTAGAATCATGAAATTTGGCAAGAGGCAAGGTCTCATAGTACATACTACATACGGTGAATAGAGTCCTCAAAGGTAGGCAACGCACTGACAATGCCCCGGGTATTGTAGGTGTCTATAGGCGGCGGTGACCACTTACCATCAGGTGGCCCGTTGCTTGTTTGCCAATTATTCTATAAAAAAAAAAAAAAAAAAAAAAAAAACATATAAATCAATGCATTTTTGTGTTTTATTTGAATTTTTGTTGTTTTTAATTATTTATTGATTGTATATTAATTTGATTTTATATTGGTGTAGTAAAATAAGTATGGACATTGTCTGAAATAAAATGATTAATAATAATAATAATAGGAATAAATCCGAAAGTTATAAATTTGAAGGTATTTAAAAATAATTATTTTGCTATTACAAACTTACATTTTGTAGTTGGGATGTATGGAAGAACCTTATTGTCAACTACAAACTTCAAAGTTGTCTTCCCAGAGACTGTGGGATCGGCCGATCTGCGAACTAGCATGGAAATCGCTACTAGATACGTGTCCTAGTATTGCAGATCGCGCTCGTATTCTTGCTATCTCTGTTTGGGAATCGGGACTTTGGTTGCAAGCCATGCCCTCTTTTAACACAGGTAGCCTTTTAGATCCAACCGCATTTCGTCTAGCTGTCAGATTACGCTTGGGTGCAAGGTGCTGTGAGGCCCATCGCTGTCAGTGTGGTACTGCTGTTGACCAGCTCGGTCACCATGGTCTCTCTTGCTCGAGAAGCGCTGGTCGTGTTGGCCGACACGCTAGCCTGAACGACATCATACGCAGGGCACTTTCCACCGCCAATTTCGCAGCTGTGCTCAAACCGAGTGGTCTTGCGCGTGACGATGGAAAGAGGCCTGACGGTATGACACTTGTGCCCTGGAGGTTGGGGCGGCCCCTTGTATGGGACGCAACTTGTGTTGATACTTTGGCGCCGTCACATCTTCCTGAGACACAGGGTAGGGCTGGCGCGGCTGCTAATTCGGCAGAGCAGCACAAGCGTCGCAAATATGCTAACCTCGGCAGTGGTTACATATTTGAGGCGTTTGGGGTCGAGACATTGGGCCCTTGGGGACCGGGAGCTCACCTCATTTTCAAAAATCTTTCAGAGCGCCTGGTTAATGCGACGCGTGACCAAAATGCTGGCATGCTTCTGGCTCAACGCATTAGCATTGCCATTCAACGTGGTAATGCCGCCAGCATGTTGGGTACGCTGCCAACTGGTAGTGGGCTTGAGCATTTGGATTGTCTTTAGACCTTCAACGGTCTATGGGCAGTCTAACTGTATTTGTAGTGTTAGTTTTAGCTTGTATTTTGTTTAGTTATTAAAGGCACTTGCCCAGTAAAAAAAAAACGACAAACTTAAGTTTGTCTTTCAATATTTTAACTTCAGTTAGTTTTTTTTTTGGTCTCGCGCTCTGAGGGTTCCGTCTAACGGAACCCTCAGAGCACGAGTCCTACTCGTACTTGTCCGGTTTTTTAATTTATTTCTGGTGTTCCCAAAAAAGAGTTTCAATCTAGATTTTTTTTTATCTTCCGAAAACGTGATATATGATTACAGACGGCTCTAGTCAGATTCAATAACGGTTGAGAGCGTAATATCAATCGCCTTTTGTCGAACCCTGTCTGGTGATTCGACCCTCGAATTCATGTAAGCCGACCTTTAGTAGCTATCAAACCAGCCATTCCCGGCTTAGGACGACCTAGGTGTTCTGGGAAACCTAACGGCCGAGCTCAGTGCTAAGTATACGGTAAGAGCGTAAAATGATAGTTTTTTTCGTGAATTCTGTTCAAGTACTTTCTACTATCGTTGTGGTTTTGTTTTGATATTTTTATTCTCGTCTGTAGCCCGGACATATTTGAGAGGTGTTGGTGGAGCCGTAGTCAACACCAAGAGGTCTTGTTTACTATATAAAATACAATCATGGAGTGTGTGTGAAATTATATGAAACTATAACTATAAACAGTATAGGATTGAAAAATTCTAGGTATTTTAAAAAAAAAATTGTAATAAATGTTTATTTGGAAAAATTTACAATGGTTTTATAACCAAAAAGAACGGTGTTACCTACAATAGTTCGAAAACTGTGTCGCAGGTAACACCGCTCACCTTCGAAACTATAATATAAAATTCAAAGTTCCAATGAGAGATTTTTTTATTGTTGTGGCGTTGTGCTGGTCTATAGTATGAGATACGGCACCCGCCAATTAAGTCTTGTCATTATTTTGATCATTATTATAGTTTTTTCACGATTTGTTAGACCCCGCTCACCGGCCTGAATGGGTGTTCTCCCATAGTTACAATATGGTTGTCTTCAAATCGAATCGGTTTCTTCTAGCATCGCTCTATCATAGATCCCATCATCTAACATCAGATGGCGGTCAAAAGCAAGCCTATTAACCAAATAAAAAACTTATTGTACTCAATTCGGATCCTAAAATATTTTATTCCCTGTTTCTCCGAATTATTGGCGGCATCCACTCAACTCCAGACAGACAAAAAACTTGAGCCTAAATCAATAAAGTTCATTTTATCGTATCCAAATTTTGTTTTTGCTTATCTTTAAGTTTTATTTAAAAAATCAAACTGTAGTACATAGAGATAAAATTTTATCATCTGTACCTAATGGTGTCGGTAATATTTTTGCTTCTACAAAATATGCGTTTGACGTTAATTTTTTTGCACGTGTGGTGAAATATACAGGTTTATAAGGAAAGGGTATGCTAAGCGGAAAGAGGTTTATTATACTCATGATTATGAGCAAATTTTACTATGGAAATAACCTCGATATCACGAAAAAATTTCAGTTGTTACATACATTTTTTAGAATAATGTGGGTAGATTTAAATTTTTTATAGATTTACTTTGTACAAGTTCTGCATGAATTATTTATTCTTTATTTCAGTGTAGGTACTTACGTATTGTTTGTCAGTGCGGGGTGAATCTGTGTGCCAAGACAAACCTTCCGTGGTTTTTTGGTGCTACATTTTTGTTAATTGTATATGAACAATGTATTAAACAACAATATAAAAAAAAAAAGTGTGAATAATCGTTTTCTATTGTGCAGCTTAGCATATAATATATTGTTTTGTTGTTTAGTAGAAAACTTGTTTATAATGATGAGTAGAACAAACCCATTTCGGCTTAGCATACTGTTTCCTTATAACCCTTCATAATCATTTATTGTGCAACATTAATTTCCACAATAAAATTACATTCTTATTAACTCCATTAATAATTTTAATGTCCCACATACATTTTGATATCATGTTCAATCTTTGTAGGCACAAATATGTATATATATCAAAGACCTTCATAATTCACATAATAAAAAACCTGTCTTTGTTTTTTTTTTTTTACTTATACTGTCGTACTCTTGGGCGGAGGTATCTCCGTCGCCTTCCAGGCAGTGCGAGTACGCGCCAGATTTGACCAGTTTATTTTGAAACTTATGCCGTCGAATTAAAAAAAAAAAAAATTATAAATAATTATGTACACGGATGTGCTAAGTACTTACCGGAAATGTAAAGCGAGATGGTGGGCGTAGGAGTCCCCATAGCGATGCAGAGGATGGTCATGCTCGAGCCCTCCACCACCAGGTTGACAGGATTGATCGTTGGAGGCTGTAAAGAAGGACATTGTTGAACCAAGCGGACTATACAGATGTGGAAAAGTTCCGTTTTAAGTACCTACACACTTTTTTGAAGAATATTATTATTATGAAGAAGTTGGGAAACTATAAGATTGGCCCTGTTTACTTAATCACACCTATAGTAGCTGAACAGACATCATTATAAACATCATACGTCCCCTGAACATAGGCATCTCTGCGTCCACTGGATGCCCGCGACTTTCACGACATCGTATGTTTATCTAGTGGAACGCCTATCTACGTTGCTCCTTCCGGTCTGTGGTCTCCACTCAAGAACTTTTCTTTCCCATCGGTTACCGGTTCTGCGAGCAATGTGGCCTGCCCATTGCCACTTTAACTTGTAAATCTTAGCAGCTATGTCGGTATTGTTGGTGACTGTGGTTTTTCGGTGAATAACCTCGTTCCGGTTTTTTTTTAACCTATACTGTCCCACTCCTGGGCAAAGGTCTCCCCCATCTCCTTCCATAAATCTCGGTCCTCCGCCACCTCTTGCCAACTTCTCCGGAATGAGTCAAGATCCTTCCGGATTATATCACGCAAAGAATTTCCAGGCATAGCTCTCTCCATTGCCCGCTGTGCGACTCTGAGTTACGAGTACGTTATTTCTCTATTGCATAAACACTCGATAAACTTAATATAATATGCAATAAAACGACCTGTCAACTTATTACTGACGTGAAGTGTTAAGCATGGAAACGAAACAAAAGACGTTATAGCAGATTAGCTTCTCAAGGTGCAACAACGTGATAGTGAAAATGAAAATCAGTTCACAGAAACAGGTATTTCAAAAAAAATGGGCCCCTATAAAAATCTATCCCTATTTACCTTGGTCATGCCATACCTTGATGAATACCTTAGCAATTTCAATTAAAAAAAAAAAAAAGTTTTCTAATACTTTGTAGAAGGTTCTTACGGGGGAAAAATTTAGAAAGTTGCGCAAAAAACTGGAATGTTTCAGTAAAATTAACGACCATTTTGACTCGCGGGTGAAACCTCGAGGCGCAGCTAGTAAACAATGAAAATAAGAGCCACTTATAGAACAAGCGTTCAACCAATCGAAGGTGAATGTTTTAGAATTTAAAAATGCAATAGAGACCACCGAGACGTACTTTAAAGGATCATCCCCCAGCATATTCATTGGAAAAATAAATTCTGTTACACACTTCATTACGGTCTTCTTTCAGTTTTCAGGTTATTGCTTGGAGCCTCAAAAGGGACATTTGCATTTTGATAGAAGAGCAGATGAAGTGAAAATATTCTTGAAAAAGAAAAATGCATTCTGTGAGATTGGTTGTTTATCAAAACGTCACAACATGGCCTTTTGTGTTTGTTTTCTCGAGACCAAACATTGAGGTGAGTAGTGAATAATTAAATTATATTTACCCATTTGTCTATCAAAAATACTGTCTGAAAATAAAATAACAAAAAAGAATGAATGTCTCAAAACACATTAAACACAAAAGATTATGAGTATAAATATAAACGGAATAAATATGTGTTTAAATAAAATTGATTCATGGTTAATTTCGATTCTGTATAATGTCAATGAAAAGGTAAGGTTTAGATATGGTTTATGAAAAGATAGCAATATAAAAAGACTAGCTGTTGCCCGTGACTTCTTACGCGTAGACTTTCATATAAACCTTCAATTCTCTTTTTATCCCCTTGATTAATCCCTTTCGTAAAATCTGCTATCTAAATCACATAAGGAATTTAGCTGCTTTTTTTTTTTATAAACAAAATTTGTAATAATTTTGAGGTTTTGTGAATAGTCAGTCAGTCAGTGAGTGTATCTCACTGCTATACAAAGTTACAAGGAACGGTGGTACTAGACTATAATATGGAGCTCATTGTACTCATCGTCAACTATTTATTCTAAGGGACTAATTATGAAATTGCGAAAAATCAGCTGCTGTTCTATTGAAAAACATCATTTATACTCACAAAAATGTACTGAACACCTAATATTTTTATCGCGACTTCAGTGTTGTCCCATAGTAAGAGTTATGCATAACTATACTATTGCATTTTTACAAAATAATCATCCCCTAATTTTCTACACTTAGATGTGGAATATTTTCTTCAGATGTAAATGGCACTACCATCGAGATATAGCCTATTAAAAATATCGGTTAACAAATCGCTAAGTTTTCGCGTAACATACACTAACAAAAACATTCGATTTTTTTCCTTTTTTGAAATCGGTTGATAATGATGACTACAACAACCTCTTTTTGGTTTAGTATCACTGCTTCGTGTAACCCTGTATCTTCAGAAGTAACTTTGTAACAATTGTTAGTCTGTGCACGAAGCACTATCATCGTATTCGTATTCATCAATAAACAATCTGTATTCGAATATATACTATTTTAAAAAAAACAGTAGATGAATTCTACATTGTTTCTAACGTATAGCAGAATTTTAAATGAGTGTCAATACGAATTCTTTCTCAATAGTGGTTCGTGCTAGAGGTACTTGTCTAATCTTGGAGAATGCTTACCTCCACGTACGCCGGGTAGGCTGGATCCGTCCACGCTAGCAGAGTTTCAGAGGCCTGCGAGTCACCAGCTGTCACGTGCGCCTTCACCCAGACAACGTACTGAGTGTTAGGAGTCAACTTCTCAAGGGTGTGTCCTGGGACTGACGTGGTGATGTTCGTAATGTTACCAAATAGGCCAGGCTGGGTTGGAGATTTGTAGAACAATCTGAATGAAAATATAGCAACATTTTGATTCGCAGCACTTGGAAAAATAACATAAAGAGCAAATTATAAAATACCTATACAGTGGCAATTCGGTAGTACATGATCTATGTTTCCATAACAATTTTCTATCTAGGTTTGTGACCGGCATTTATCCAAAGAAAATAGTGTAATATAGGGGGAAATTTAAGTTCATGTACACGGGTGCATGCACAAACTAAAACCAACTACGCAGAATTACACTGTTGTAATTCTTTTATATCCCTTTTAGTTCGCTAAAGAGACTTAAATTTGACTATTGCGCAGTCAAGGTTACTTTTAAGAACTTGCTGGTATCTTTAGGTACGCTTCTTTACATTTTAGTCATTTGTAAATCAAGAAAAATATTTGTCCTAGAAAGTCTCCTTGTGGCACACCAAATTAAAAGAGCGTTTATCAATGTTGTTTGTAGTTTATGTATCTACTACTCGTAAGAAGAAACGGGTTGCAAATAACAATACTTTATATTTAACCGAAAATATGCTTTTATAATTATGCTATTGTCAACATTATCAAACGCTTGAGCAGAATCACGAATTTTGTTTGGGTAGAAGTACTCACGTGTAAGAGATCTTTTCATCAGGTTGCGAGAACTGTGGAGGCTGCCAGGTCAGTGTCAGCCAGGTGGCAGAATGGGACGATACGGAGAGGGAATGTGGTGGTGACGGTATTCCGGAAACTTCTTTGTCTTCTGTGGAGAATTGTTTTACTTTATCTGCTGCGTGATAACGAATGGTCTAAAAATTTAGTGATAGAAATTATCTATATGTTTTTCGTACAAGTTTTTAGATCACAGTAATATATTAAATGAAAACTTTGCCCCTCTGTCCTTTTGTCTTTTTAATCGGTTGTTAACTTTTCATGATTTAACACGAAACGTTGAGTCGTTTGCGGCTTATTCAATTTTGACGAAGTTTGGTATGGAAGTGGGTATAACAGGGATGTAATAGAATTCTTTTTGGTACTTGTTAAAAAAAATATTTGCTACTTAGAATTTAGGTGGAAGCTTGAAAATAACAGTTCAATCAGCACAACCGCTTGTATTTTGAAAAACAAGTGAACATTAAGCTTACAAAATTATTTGTTCAAGTAACATAAAAAAAAGATAGAATTGCACGCTATCAAGTAGAAATATTTAAACTGAAGTTTCACACCTCCGCTCTATATAACGTAAGTAATGTTTTCAACGCTTGTTTGCCAAGTTTAAAACATTTGCATATTATGGTAATTGCCAACAGTTTAGACATGTGACAAAAGTTTGGGAATCCCTACATTTACAATGTGCATTTTCGCAAAATTCTATGAAATGTGAGGTTGAAAATATTTGCATTGAATACGTTTATAAAATGGACACTTTACACGTTTCACAGCTTCAAAGGCATTTTATTAAAACTTAGCACATATTTGTCTCTTAAGAGTGATGTGAATTAGAGAATTACCTACATGCGGATATTTTTTCTCCAGAAAAATGGAACAGAAAACTAGATTCCAACTGAATTACAACTGAAACTGTAGGTTAGCTGCAGGCAGTATTTTAAATAACGATTTATTGTTTATATGCCAAGTGCGAGTCGGCTCGCGCATTAACAGTTCTGTACCACCATAAAATACAAAAAGTAGTGCAAAATGACAACCCCAAGGCGGTTACCCATCCAAGTACCGATCGCGCCCTACGTAGCTTAACTTGGTAAAGAACAGAAATTTGTCACCGATTTGCACTTGGCTATTACTTATTATTTGTTGTTTTACTTTAAAGTGTGTAGTATAATCATGCCAACACAGCGTAGGTTTTGTAATAGGGTCCCATTTACATCCTTTGGGTACGGAACCCTAAAAATATAATGCTACTGACTTCTATGTTTCTACTCTTCGGACGCGATTCTACGACGCTAATAGGAATCAACTCGGCACAAAGAATAATTCTTTGGTGTTGATTACTGACCATCGACGTATTTTGTACTTATATTATGCTGATGACCAAACAAGCAGACGATGCCTGATGGAGGCAGTAATTATCACCAAGGAAGATAGGAAAGACAATAGCGGAACATTAGAGCGTAGCTTAGAGACAATCTATACCGCGCTCAAATTACGGCGCCATCTAAGTTTACACCGTTTTTAGGCGAATTTCCGAGCTACGCTCTTATGTTCCGCTATTGTCTTTCCTCTTAGTCTATCTTCCTTGTTATCACATTATGAAGCTAACAGTGGATATGACTTACCCTCAGTAACGTTGAACAGCAGCATGCTGGACGGCAGAGAGGCCCCGTGCTCGTTCACAGAAGTCACGAACACGTGGTATGTGCTGTTCTGTTCAAGGTGCTCAATGTGCGCCATTGTATCTGACACGTTCATTTTCTATACGATAGAAAGAGACGATATTATATAATAGCTTGATTATATTACTATGCCTTTCTTATTTAACAACCTTCGACTAGGATAACTGTTTTATGAATAAGGAGACTGATTTGTTTATATAGACAATTCTAATGGCGTTAAAGATACTGAAAACCGCATAAAAAACCAGCTGCAAACCATTAACTTTTAGTCATATAGGTACTCACCTGTAAGTAAATAACTATATAAGTGTGCATCACACACATTTGGAAGGTACGGGTGCCCTGCCCGCCCGGCTTCGCACGGGCGTAATTTAGTGCGAAGCCGGGGCGGGTTGCTAGTTATATATATAAACCTTTCGTGAAAATGAATCTAACTAATGGTGAAAACCGCATCAAAATCCGTTGGTTTCGCGTGGTTTCGGAGGAGTTAGCGGCCATACAAACAGACAGACAGACGTGAAAAGCGACTTTAATTTATACTATATAGAGAAGAGAGATAGAGAGAAGAGATAGAGATTAGGATGTTTATTAAAATACTAGTTGCACCTCGCGGTTTCACTCGCGAGTTAAAATGATCGTTAAGTTTTCTGAAATTTTCCAATTTTTGCACAATTTTCTTATTTTTTTTTCCGTAAGAACCGTCTACAAAGTAATAAAAAACTTTAAAAAAATATGAATGAAATCAGTAAAGTCGTTCTCAAGTTATGGCGTGACCAAGGTAAATAGGGATTCGTTTTTATATATATATATAGATAGATTGCATTTTGTACTTACATTGTAAGTAGCCTGCATGGTGTTATAACTGTAGGGCTGCGTGTTGTTGTCGATCTTCTGCCAGTGCACGGTGTAGGAGGTGGCGTTGGCACCGTCTTGAGGGGCCACCCAGTCCAGGAACAACTTGTCGCTCACTACGAGGGAGTGGAGCTCGCGGGGCGGCCCGGGGAGGATGCCAGTACCTGGGTTAATTAAGTTCATTATGTTGCTGACGCTACACCGAGGCAAAATCAGTGTGGCAAGATGTTAACTCTTGGTGAACATCTTGCCGCTCCACAGCACAGAAGCAAACCATGCAAGGAGAAGTGCAGAAAATAGATCCAGATTTTATTGGTTAACATTTCGCCGCCGCCGCTGCTCTGTTGAGTATCACCTGGTAGGTTGTAAAATTCTGTCACATAACTTCACGATTGTTGTTCTAGAACCAATTAACTTGAGAATAACGTATATAGGATACAGTCGAGCAGTTGCAGATTCTACTCTCGACCATCGTTCCGAAAAGGCTAACCAATATTTACTTAACTTTGCTGATTTATTATTACTGGCTAACTGAGCTTCTCCACGGGCTCTACTTGGTGAATAAAGTTAATATCACTTCTATCAGTTTTTACCTACCGTGTTGGTTATTTATCTGCTATATCAAATGATAGCAGAGGATTTAGACGTACCTTCCTCGAAGCACTGCACAATGTTTCCAATATAAGGCACGCAGGTGTTGACTCCCCCTGAGTATGCGCCGGCGCAGACGCCACGGCAGGTGGTGGGTACGCCTCGCCGTGCGCAGCAAACTTCGTGGTTACGACCTGGAAGGAACGGGTATCATTCACAAACGACACAATTTAACAGCGTGATATATGAAACCTGCAAGATTAAGGTTTACTTAAAGAAATCGGACGAGTAAATTGTTTAACTTATCGTAAACGCCAAACTTACTAGAATGATGCAGCGACCCAAATGAGTCCTGGTCACTGATACTAAGAGACACATTTTCTTATTATTCTGTGCTATCTCCTGCCATAGGACGGCCCGGAGTTCACACAGGTTTTTCATTATTTGATCCCTTCTGTGGTACATGGAACTCCTGACCAACCGTCAACCATTTGCTAGTCCCAAGTATGTGCGTTTGATAGGTTGATTGTCAATTGTGGGATTTCGTCTGGCGAACAATAAAGTAAGCGCCATGCCTACTCATAATAATTGCTGCGCCACTCTGAAAGTTAAAATTCGAAATCCTACGCGATAATACACGTCTTATCACCATGACATTCATCATCATCATAGTCAGCCTTTTAACAGTCCACTGCTGGACTTTTGGCCTACTCCCGAGAGGGTGATTAGGCCATATCCACCATGCTGGCCCAGTTGCGGGTTGGTGGATTCACATACGCCATTGAATCCTTCTCCGTGTCCTTCACCATGACATTGCTCATTCTAATTTTATATTTTATGTTATTTATGTTTTCTAAGAAGATATCTTTTTCTAGAAGCATACCTCCAGCCCCGCAGCGCAGCAGCTTATGGAACTCCTGCGCACAAAGCGGCGCCAGCATCCTCAGGTCCGACATCTTGGCGTCATATGAGCAGAGTGGCATGCACACTCCCGCTAGTTGGACGCGCTCACAGCAAGCCGTCACGTTGTACGCGTTGGCTGTCTCTTCCTCGTCTTCTATCACCTGGGTTGATGAACAATTCATGATATACCCACCCATATATTGTGGATTTTCCTAAACGTTTTAATTCTACGTTTCTAATCCGTACAGCGAAGGAACGGAACAACCTCTCCGACTAGTGTAGTAATTATCTGGGTTTCCACCTTGAAACAAGGAATATCCGCCAGTTTCCTTGTTTTCTGACAAATATAATCAATATCAGATTTTCAAGGTCAGTTTTCATTAGATGTTATATCAAAGCGAAAAAATATTTTGATAAAACGTGAAACCGTCGTGAAATGGGTTTGTAATTTTAGTGGTAATAAAGTGTCCAACTATAAATTGTTCAACTAAAATTAAATATGTTGATAGAAGCGTATCGTTTTAGGAATGCCTTAATTTAGTCTCCAAAATAAAAACATGACCATTTACCATGAAATATCAATAAGCTTTAATTTGGTTTTGAGTTTTCAGTGTTTAAACCACTACTAACCACTTTCAGTGTATAGAACGGAGATTTCTTGTACAGAATAGAGAAGAATTTCAACAGATTTAAAATTATAGTATACCTGACTCTGGGTCCTGAATATCAGCCTTGGAGAGGGATCTCCTACTCCATGCTCGTTGACCGCTTCCACGTAAATTTCGTAGTCTGTGTTTGACTCCAGATCTTCCAGGATAAATGGAGAATGTACCTGGAAATACGGGTGAGTTAGGAAAGTAGGTTTAAACAAGCTGGACCAACCCTCCTGTCAGAATTTTAAGGACCGAATACCTCTGATATGTCTGAATGGTTGTTGTCTTTGGGAGACCGCTAGACTTGAAAGCGTAAGTAGTCAAATTTGATTTAAAGTCCTACAAAGGAATATAACCTAGGGTTCCGTACCACCACATAACTTGTTAGGTTGTTGTTAGGTACTAAAGTACACAACAAATGGTGCAAAAAGACAACATCCCATCAACGCCCAGAATCCAAGTACCAGCCGCGCCCGAGGTTGCTTCACTTCGGTGATCGTACGAGAACCGGTAGTAAACAGAAATTTGACACTGACTTTACTTTACTTGATACTTTAGAGTGTGTACTATAATTATACCAAGTTTGATGCTTGTACGTATTACCATTTTTACATTAGAGCTAATACAAAAATACGTTCTAATGAGTAATTCCCGTGTAATATAAATAAAATTGGTAAATCATTGTTAAAAAGAGACAATGTATGAGAAAAAAACATACTTAGTGTATTGCAATACAAAACAAGCTTGTATGATTTATTCGACGAATCGTGGATATGTTGTGCTTAGGGAATATGTATCAATGTCATCGTACATTTTCATTAGATTCAAGAGTATCTTAGAAAACTAGTTCCGATTTCAATTACGCAACGAGCAGTACACGATGGCAATATTGCATTTCCGTTGGCAGCACGCCACGGGCGGAGTTCCGGCTTCCGAGATTCACCTGTTGCCACACGCTTGGCAAATACTAACGAGACTGTTTA
Source organism: Agriopis aurantiaria (assembly GCA_914767915.1). Taxonomy (NCBI): domain Eukaryota; kingdom Metazoa; phylum Arthropoda; class Insecta; order Lepidoptera; family Geometridae; genus Agriopis; species Agriopis aurantiaria. The sequence continues at coordinate 14,852,509 of OU611998.1, read as the reverse complement.
CTTGGCTTCAGACAAAGGTTTTGTTGAGAAAAAGTAGAATGTAACTTTAGTATCTATTATCTACTTACTTTGCAAATAACAGAGTTACGCACGGCTTTACTGCCTTTTGTTGGCAGCTAATGGTTGTCAATGACAGGTATGTCTTATTCATTATAATTTTTAAAATGACAGGACGTTTACACCGTTGTTTTAAGTCAAGGTAGCTAGCCTGAAATAAACAAGACGTTCGAAGCCAAAATCCTCTATGTTTTTTTTTACCTACGGCCCCTTTAAACCAGCCAGTTGCTGGTCAAGTTTTAATCAAACGTAGCTAAGAAACACAATAATAAAACTTATTTTCAATTTTTAATACATTTAACTCTAGTTGGATAAAAAATGGTACCTACCAGACATATAAACACACGATCTCTTATCTTCTCCGTTCTGTTTTGGGTGCAAATACAGCAGATGGCTATGATCAGTTTTATTTTTAAACAATGATCATTTACTTTTAGAATTGTATGCTGAGCACGATCATTGTTGACACTGATGATCGGAATACCTTAGCTTGCAGCATGTCTGCCTTAGATGGCCCTGAATTTGATTCCCGTTAAGGAAGCTCATCTGTTCTGGGTCTGGAAGTTAGTTGAATGTCTAGTGTTCCATGGCATTCCCGGCACAAGGATAATCTAGCAGGAACCAAGTGAATGTCATCATCATCATCAGCCAAAAGACGTCCACTGCTGAACATAGGCCTCCCCCTTTAACCTCCACACTGAACGACAGCCTGCCTTTTGCATCCACTGGATGCCCGCGACTCTCACAATATCGTCGGTCCATCTAGTGGGAGGCCTACCTACGCTGCGTCTTCCGGTTCGTGGTCTCCACTCCAGAACCTTTCTTCCTCATCGGTTATCGGTTTTTCGAGCGATGTGGCCTGCCCATTGCCACTTCAACTTACAAATTTTAAACTTGCAAGTGAATGTGATTGATACTAACCTTCTCTAGAGCCCTGTACTCGTCAACAGCTCCAGCATCTGACAGAGTCTTGTAATGCAAGTTGTAGAACTGCACAGTATCAGCCAGAGCATTGGGAGGGGACCAGTGGACTACAGCGTAGTCCGTGTCAATGTTGGTGAGGTAAAGGCGGGAGGGCGCGCCCGGAAGAACGCCGTAGCCTTGCAGGAGGCAGTTGGTGTACGAACTCATGTAGCGGAGACACCTGGGTGAACGTTTAATGGTTAGTTTTCTATGATAGCTAAATAACGATGTGGCCGAAGATGGCAACCATTACCTAACAAGTGATGACGAAGGACAATTATTTTGCGTACAATAAAGTTTCTATTACTTTTTAATCTAAGTTTATTCTCTAGAGACTTATAATCGAAATGGAACAGAATCGAAAGGCATAATTTTTTGTGTATTTTTTTTACTTTGTTCTAGATTGTATGGATTCATTGCGATATCTGAAGTTTCTGGGAATCTAATCAAAGTATAAAATCAAAAATATTTCTCCAATGACTTTTTTCCCCCAAAATCTGTAGATTCCAACCAAAATGACTCCAAAATTCATGGATGTCTTTTCAGATCGTTAGCATGTATCTGTAACGGTAAAGGTAAGCTGCCCTTACTGACCTATTAAATTTTCCAGGCCGTACAAATAATGAACTTATAAATTCAATTTGAATTATTTATCTCATAAGAAAACGAACTGAAACAAAAACCCAACTCACTTGAAATGATTAAAGTCCAAGGTCGTAATATTTCCACTGCACAACGGGAGACAGGCCTCTGGCAGCCCCCGAGACCTACAGCACGGCGTGTGGTCCATACCATTGGCGAGGCATCCGAAGGTGACCCCAGCCCAAGGAGCGCATATCATCAGGTCTGTCACCTGCAACTGAACGGTTAACGCGGCCCTTTGGGAGTGATTGTACGTTAGTCACTGATGAGTAGGGTGATTGTGGACATTTAAATAGCAAAATGTCGAGTCACTGGTATTGAACTTATCATGAGGATAGCGACTGGTGTTGGCTTTGTGGATGATATTGTGATCTTTGTTATGTAGCACGATGATTACCATGGAAACCTGATGAATAATGATCCAGACGACAATTTTGTACGACGTTGTGGATAATGTGTACTAAACTAAAAACCATCGTAGATTTATTTATCATTATGCAATAAATGGCGACAGCAACACAAATGTTCTATCAGCAATAAATACAACTTAAAACGCACTAAGCAACACCTTAACCCATCACTATATTCACTCATTTTTCCTATAACAATGACACATAACACATACAATGATTGTAATTATTATTACTTACAACAATCTCGAAAGTCTTGGTTGGGTCGCACAGCTTTTCAACGCAACCATAGTGGTTGACTCCACCAGCCGTGCAGCAAGCCCTGACGTCTGGAAGCTTGGGCGCTGCAGCCACATCTTTAGGCTTCATTTTACCAGGTGCCAGGGTTAGAGACCTAGGAAAATTGACATGACTGAGATCTAAGCTCAGGGCTATACGGAAAAAAATACCTTCATAAAGACGAAACATTATTTTGTGATGACCGTAACTTCTGTAAATTCTGCCTAAAATAATTATGAAAAACGTATTTTCGTGTTTACTCCTATATAATGGCTTAATGTGGCATTTCTGGGCTTAAAGCAGACATGTTTATATTTAATGTGTAATCAAAAATACTGAAACAAAATTTCCTAGATCCAAAGCGCAGGAATTTATACATACGATAGAAACGCAGTCAAAATTGTCCTTACCTTACAGCATAACTTGGCAAACTTGATCCATGTACATTGTAGCTCGTCACTGTGATTTCATACATCGTGAATGGCAGCAGATCATTGACTACTAGGAACGTCTTATTTGCTGACACTTTACGTGATATTGTCAGCATTACTTTCACGGAATCATTGTTATTCTTCATGGAGCTCTCTGAAGGGTCTATGAGGTGAGTGTCAAAAGACCTCAGTGTGGTTATATTGACAATGTATTCTGAGATTGTGTCTGTATTCTCTATTGGAGGACTCCATGATACGTTGAGTTGCTTCTCGTTTATAGGTTCCACTTCGAGATCTTCGGGTTGACTTGGTAGAAGTTCTGCAAGAAACACAATGAAATTAAAGGTATCGTTGAGTTAAAACACAGTTTTTGTGTTCATTTTAACACGATTAAAACTTTTAATATCAACCGAATTACATTGTGCTTCAAATTTTTTATCATAATATATATTATCAATTGCTAACAAAATCACAAACAAATACTACTAACTATAACTACGATAATTTAAGGAATTAAAATCATCAGTAGGTAATTAAAAATAGAGACAGTGTTCAACAGAAGATGTAAATCAAAATCATCATTCGATTAATTCATTTTTGCACACAAATTGATACTAAGGCCGCTAGTACCCGGAAGCGTTTAGCGATACAAACATGTTCAAATTAACAGCACGACCCAACGCTCCACGTCTTCATCAAGGCCTAAGACTATAACCACTGCGTGAAGTTTTGTATATACTTACTTATAGTCGAATAAAGAACAATCTGTGGCACGAAATTGTTTAATAGTCTTACCAATGCCTTCAACGATGCAAGCCAGCGTTTTCTCCATGTAAGCCGCGCAGGAGTAATGCGTCTTGATGTTGTCTGTGACGGGCGTGAACTCCCCGCGGCACACGTCCTGACAGATGGTTGGCACTCGCTCCTGCACGCAGCAGGGCACATGGTTCCGACCATCCGCCATGCATCTGGGGAATCATGAGGAGTTCATACATTTAATTTAAAAAGGATGTCGTATAATTACCTCTCTGAGCTGGCAAATCATCGTTAGTGATGCAGGATGAGGTTGTTTTTCAAGAACCCCATGTTATAGTTACTAGGAAATGCCGCAGGAGCCCCTCATTCTAATTCTTTGTAGAATGAGCCCCTCATTCTACAAAGATTGCGTAAAACGCACAGTGTGCAAATTCCACAGATATATGACAACAAATACAAGTAAAGCTTACTTAACAATAGCAGGGAAATCAAGCTGGCAAGTCTCAGGGTCTTGTCCAGCCCCTTCCAATATAGTCTGTATGCTGCAGAAGCCCAGACAGGACTTGTTGACGTTGGCCGCGACGCAGCAGTCTGTGTAGTTATGGGACAACGCCAGCGTGGAGAATGTTGGCGTGTTGGCCGAGTAGCTGTCAGTCGTGTTGACGTTCTCTGGTGGCGTCAAGCCCCGGGATATCACTGAAAAAAGATGATCGTGAGAGCGGAGCCAGGAACCTCTTGGATAATGTTTTGATTGTATCAGTATGATTTTAATATCACACCTATGAGTGAACCTAATACGCTTTTATAGCTAGCTTACATGAGATACTTGTAATGAAGCAGACAAATTGAGAAAAATTTACGATGGAGACTCAACCAAATTTTACGAATACTAAAAGTAGTTAGTGGCGGGTGGCTTGGTTCCCAGAGTTCGTGAGACTTGCGTGAGTCGCGCAACTGCGTGCTAAACTTCTGGTCTACCGTGTACATTGACGAACGAAAATCTAGTAAGTTCTTACACATTGCGTTGACTACTACTTGTATTTGTTGTTGTGACTTAGCGGTAAGAAATCATATGGACCAAAACAGACGTGATCGCCCATCTAATTCCACTCTAATGAACCACAGTATAATATGTATGCGACCTATTATCTAGAATACTATACCGAATTCAATAATGGATCTAAAACAAGTATATAGGTAAAAACAAAAAAGAACAGTTTGCAAAGGAAACACGTAAGGGGTTTCCTCAGCTTAGAGTAGTTTTTAAGTTTAGCGTATGGATTGTAGGAGTATAGAAGTAAAAACCTTACCAGTTAGTCTATGGAAGCTCCTAACTGGCGGCTCCGTGTTGAGCTCGCATATGTACAGCCCTGCGTCAGACGGCTTCACTTGCTTGATGACAAGCGCCCATACGTCGCCGCCCTTTCTGATACCTGGCCCTTGGACGGGCTCTTCGCCTGAGAAAGATGAGTGAAGCTTGTATAGGTTTCATTGGATCATATTAATTAAAGAAAACGGAAGCAAACTATTTGCCTGATGGGAGGCGCAACGGTTAAAAGTTAACTATAATAGTTACAGTATACCTTTTGTAGAGGAAGGCCTCTTTTGTATAATTTAAGGGAAGTACGAAACCTTTGCCAGTTATTCAAACACCAAGCAGTAGTAAAAAAAAAAATACTGTCGGAGTGAATGGCGGAAAAATTGCCCTTCAGTTTAGGGTATAGTGAACTTCATCGTCATCGTTTCAGCCATAGGACATCCACTGCTGGACACAGGCCTCCCTGCATCGACCTCCAAAAGGGCCGGTTGGAAGCGGCCGGGTGGATAGTGAAATTGCTGGGCGTTCGGGTGGATAGTGAAATTGCTGGGCCTTAATTTGACATCTAAAATCTCAGGATGACGACCGCAGTGGTTTGCCGCACAGGGTGTTGAAGTTCTAAATTCTGGGTAGCTCTGAACTGTTATGGAAGTGACGCTTACCATCAGGCAAGTGATTTGGTTATCTCATTCAATCAAAAAAACAATTCAGATTTTACGACAAAATATCAATAATTGTAAGCAGTCGTACTCACTGTCATCACGCAGGACGTATACCCTGTCATCTCTCGTGACTCTGACGCTCCCCGCTGTCAGCAGATTGAGGTCCCTGGCCCTCTTCCAGAGCACGGGTCTGCCCCTGGCTCCAAGCACCACGCATGTCAGGAGAGCATCTTCTCCGCTCTTGACGGTAACGCCTCCCGCTGGAGCCCGCATCCACGCTTCTTTGGGCTCCTCATCTTCTTGTGACACGGCTGATGTGCTGACGCTTTCCGCTGAGTCACTTCGGAGTTCTGTTGACAAAAGAAAACAGTTGATTTTTGGATTTACTTATTTAATGTTAAGGCGTCAATCCTTATACAAGTCACGGTACTCAAATAAAAGAAAAACAGTTCATTTTTGTACTTGCCAATAACAAAAGCAGCACCCTTTTTTTATAAACATTTTCTATTTTTTATCTGGCTTTATTTTTATTCGTTGGGAGCCGGCCGCTTTGGGGCTGTATCGGGACTTGGCCAGGCGATTGGTAGAGGCGTCGGGTGTCCAAAATACTGGCTTTTATTTCGAACAGAAATTGAGCATTGCCATTCAACGTGGCAATGCTGTCAGCATTATGAAGACTATCCCCTCCACTAATGGTCTTTTAGTTTTTAGTTAATAGTTTTCTGTTTTTAAGTTGTGCATGACGAAACGTAATTTATATAATGCTATAAATTTTTTTAAAACACTGGCGGCCATTTCAAATATATAATTCAATATTAGGTATTACATATATTAAACTGTCATAAGAAATAAATGTGTATGCTATATTTCAGCAAATCGGTTAAGAGGGACTGGTTATATTTCAGCATGCAAGATCAAACATTGCAAGTTAAATAAAAGTTAGTATATCAATTGTAAATTCAGTTCATTTTGTAACTTGCCATTTTAAATTGCTAGCAAATCACGGTATTAAAAATATCCCAGCAAGTACTAATTCAAACGTGGGTAGTTTCAGAAATTCTGCTAAACGTGAACCATTTCCTATCATAATGTTCAAACATTATCGATTATCAATCAACCTCGTTTTATAAATGTTAACGCTCAATTTATGCCAATTAAAATCCACAAAGGGCCGCCAAAACACTTCAAAAGCTAAAATTCAACCGACAAAATCGAAGTTGCGACTAAGCCCTTTAGAAAGTATTAAACTATGTCATGCCTCAAAGAGGCTCAGTTCAGGCCCTCAATGCGATTTGGGAGGCAATTTTGACCTCGCGACTTCACCTCTGGCTTTCTGATAAAAAGGTCATCTGTATCCAGGATGGTACCCAAGAATATAAATGTGAAGTTTGGGCAGAAGCCGCAGCGTGACGAGAATTTTAATATAAATAAAACAAAGGAATCTGTAGCAGCTGAAATTCCTCGTTATTTACAAAAATGGATGAACGTTCATTTTTTATTGGCGCTAACGAACGTTTGGCCAAACGTGATTGCTTTTACTTTGCCTCATCCGATTTGTTCAAAGGTTCGAAATTAACTAATTAGCGTGGATTTGTTGGATTTTGCGTTTAGAAACGCCATTTTGACGCTGTTATTTGTAGGAAAAATGGCGCAATCATTTTGATCACTCAGATAATCCTGCCATTTTTGTGGTTCTAAAATGCAAATTGTGGTTTGGCAGTAAACAGCACCTAGATATAAAACGTTGGAACTTATCCAACGAGCAGTGAGTCACCCACGTCCGAGAAGCCTTACGAGAAAATGAAAACTTGTCAACAACGAGAACAAAGGCACGGCTAGTTTATAACATTATTTTTATGGCAGCAGTAGGATAGTTTATTTTGCAATAATGTCCATCTGTTACCTAATTACATACGTACATTATCAGCCAGTACACGTCCACTGCTGAACAAAGGCCTCCTTTTTTTTTACAATTTTCATGACCGTGGATTCAATGTCTTTTAGTCGTAATATTAAAAAGTTTACTTAGTCTTAATAGCGTCAAACAAGTCACAGTCAGAGTCAAGCTAAGTAAGTCGCGGTCAAGTCAAACTCATGCCCCTGTAAAGTGGTGGAGACTTTACAAGGAGTTTTGGAAATAACACGAAAAGACACGTTTCACCTCGTTATATCACTTTCCTGCACTCGAGCACGTTTACGAGCACTTAATGAATAATAATTCACCATTTAGTACACATTAACACTCGAAAATACACAAGTTTAGGAAAATAATCCAACGAGCCGACATGTTCTTTCCACGTTGGCGCCAAAACTCACAAAGGCCTCCCTCAGAGGGGTGTTGCCATAATCTCCACGCTTGGCAGGTTGTTTGGGGATCGCAGTACGTCCACCGTGAACTAATAGGACGCTGCTGCCCATCCTCCGGCGGCTTATTCGCAGTTTTAGGACATACCCGGGTTACCTAATTAATTAGATTAATAACATGATATTTTAAACTTGATTGATTTTTTGGTAGCCACGGGGTAGAATATGCGTTTTACAATCTGACGGCTCCCGGTTCGATCCTTGGCCCTGCACCAATGACTTAATTAGTAGCTAAATAAAATTATGTGCAGTTTCGATGCCATCGATTAAAAACGGTGAAGGAAAACAACAAGAGAAAACCGGTATGTCCAAGTACCTCAAAAGTTTAAAGACATGACATTCGCTGCCCACAACATGCACTGGGCCAGCATGGTGGATTAAGAGCCGCTCCACTCTTTCTAAGAAGGCCTCCCAGCGGTAGGAACGGGATAAGCTGAAGTGATGATAATATTTACGGTATTTTTATGCCATCTCTCTAGATTTGTACGCCTATAAACTAGGCAAAAAATGATACAAAGTGACAAATATTTTAACCCACCTATGTGCATGCGTTTTTAAATGTGTGTATGATTTAATCGTATTTTATGCATATAAATAATATTTATTTTAAAAGAGAGATGTGATTTGAATCCGCAATTAAACTACTTGGTACGTTCTCGTTGTCGTCACAGGCTGAGCGAGTAAAAAAGTTATTTCAATGTGACAAAAGAAAACATTTCAATACGCGATGGTGCTAAGAAATTGCTTACAAAGAATCTCACAAAAGACTCGGTAAAATTAAGGCAGCATTTCCACGAACGTTTTCTTCTCGAGTAGTGGTATCGCGCTTCATGAACTTTCGAGGAAATTGATGTTCAAGTATTCCTAGATCATAAAAATTTGACATTGGGAGAGCTGGAGGCATGGAAAAAAGCTGACTATTCATTTAATTAGAGGTACCTAACGGGCGTGAACTTTCATTTCGTAAAGACGTCTTGCAAAGTTAGGGTAGGTACGAGAGAAAACGAACGTATTGTTTATTTCTTTTTAGGGTTCCGTACTCAAAGGGAGAAAACGGGACCCTATAACTAAGCGTACGCTATGTCCGTCCTTTCGAACCGTAATAGATAGCCAGTTGTATGTAAAGTTACGGTGGATTAACTAACAAATAATAAAAACACTGATAAACACGAAAAGACTTACAACAAATGTTTTTTTTAACGTATTTTTGTATAAGCTCTGATGTAAAAACGGCAATACCTACGTACAAGCGTCAAACATGGCATGATTATAGTACATACTACTAAAGTATAATAAATAGTAAAAAAAATTAGTAAATAGTATTATAATAAATAATGGCCAAATGAGAGTCGGAGACAAATTTCTCTTAAGTTAAGCAATGTATTCGGCTACTTAGATGACCTTATATTTGGAAATGCCATATTTAACTAATTTTAAAGTCGGTTTTTAAAATTGATAATTATTGTATTTCGTGGTGATACGGAACCCTCAGTGTGCGGAAATGACTCGCACTTGGCTGGTTTTATTTTTAATACAGAATAGGTCTGCGTTTGGCCACTAACTCACACGATAGAAAGCAATGTCGTGGCCGAAGATGGAGCACGTAAACCTAGAAGGCACTTAGTCACTTAACCAACCTCTCCATCTATCTCTAAAGCTATCTCTATGCAAAAAACCGGCCAAGTGCGAGTCAGACTCACGCATTCAGGGTTCCGTACCACCACAAAATTCATTAACGAAATTACCGGTTATAACTTGGTAATGAACATAAATTTGTCACCGATTCGCATTTGGCCAATATTTATACTTTACAGTGTGTACTACAATGTCAATATTAATACGGTAATAATACTATTCAATTGCCTGTTTATTTATTCCAGGTGGATTTCTATTACGGCTCGAAAGATACAGTCGTTTAAAGGTAGGATAGACAGACAGACGGATCGACAGACAGAAAGCGTAGCCTCAGTAATAGGGTCCCGTTTTTACCTTTTGGGTACGGAACCCTAAAAATCGTGTGGACCCGTTACTCTGTTGCTGCGTGAAAGAGAAACAAGCACTGCACTTTCCCATTTATAAAATTTGTTTGTTTTTGTTATATTTGTTTTGTTTTGTTTGTTTGTTTGTTTGTTGTTTGTTGTGTAGCTCCTAAGATACTTCGTACAGCCGTATACATAACTGTCTTGTGGCGTGAAGGATCTCGCACAAAGATGCGGAAAGCACTTAGCACTTGTGAGATAAGGTAATGCACACGGTTTGAAAGAATAACGCAGCTTAGTATTTTAGTGGAGTTCAACTTTTCTTAGAGGGTCAAAGTTAAATCAATTTAACCTATCCGAAAGATTCACAGATTCAGATCAGACAAACAATAGAGATATCATCATCATCATCTCTACATAGTATAAATTAAAGCCGTTTTCCGCGTCTGTCTGTCTGTATGGCCGCTAACTCCTCCTAAACCACGCAACGGATTTTGATGCGTTTCTCACCATTAGTTAGATACATTTTCACGGAAGGTTTATATATATAATAACTAGCGACCCACCCCGGCTTCGCACGTAAATAACACCCGTGCGAAGTCGGGCGGGTGGGTCACTAGTCATTTATATTTCTATTTGTTTATTCAATTAGTACGGCTTGCGTCAATTACTCCAATGAGACAACGTTACACAATATTATGAAGCGAAATAAAAATTAGATAAGATAAATACTCAATTGATAATTAATGTCATTAAATAAGAAATAGTAATATGTCAATAACAAGTCCGTCAATATTAAGCCCTGAGTGACCTAATGCTGGGTATAGGCCTCCCTTTGTTTATGCCACTCTCCCCGGTCCCTCGCTATTCGCATCCACTCGTTCCTGACGGTATTTTTGAGAGATATGCCTTAGTACCTACAATTATTGTTCTTTTTTTAATGCCATAGGTGGCAAACAAGCAGACTAGCCACCTGATGGTAACCAGTCACCGTCGCCTATGGATACTTGTAACACCAGAGGCATCACAAATTGGATCATGTATATTTTTTTCTTCACACAAGCAGACAGGCCGCCTGATGGTTAGCAGTCACCGTCGCCTGTAGATACTGGTAACACAAGAGGTATTGCAGATACGTTGCCGACCCTTACCGACTCTATTAACTCGCCTTTTGAAGAACCCCATGTTGTAGCTTCTAGGAAACACCGCGGAAGGTAGCTCATCGTTCGTGTTTATTAGATGTTCATATTGAAATGTCTCAATTTTTTCATTAAATTAGTTCACTACACCGCTAAACCGCAACTGTAGGCATTTTGTGGAGACAATGGTCAACAAATGTTGACCATTGTCTCCACAAAATTAGCTATTAGGCATTGCCTATTGCCCATTGCCTATTTAGGCAGCGAAGGAGTTTGAAGTCATCATCATCATCAGCCAGAAGACGTCCACTGCTGAACATAGGCCTCCCCCTTTAACCTCCACACTGGACGACAGCCTGCCTTTTGCATCCACTGGATGCCAGCGACTCGCACTATGTAGTCGGTCCATCTAGTGGGAGGCCTACCTACGCTGCAGTTTGAAGTAGTCTGCACAAAATGTTTAAATAAATAAGCTTATTATTAGTATAGTTAGTTGATTGAATCAGGCGTTACTTTGCGGAAGTCCATTTTTAATTTGTATATGACGAATTTTTAGTGTAATTCCGCTTCTACGTCGTTTCGAGTACAATAAAGATTTTGGGATAAACTATTTTTCTCTATAGATATTTGTGATGCTAATTTAAACCTAACGTTAAATAAAATATTAATTTAAAAAAAAAACTTTCGCTTCGCCGTAGCTTTTTGATTGCAACGCTTGCCTTGTCTGTTCCGCGCGCGGATTTAGTAATTTGAATGTTTAGTTTTGGTCCCTATATTTTCTATGATCGCTGTAAACAAAGTCTGTGTGTATCAGCAGGTGGTACAAAGAATATGCGCAGGGTTGGCACTCATCCTGCGAGGTAAGGACTCGCGAGAACTTTCGAATCTCTTTCGTGGCATCTACGAGCGTACTTAGATATACTTTAGAGGTATCATGTTGGTTAACACAAGTTGATGGTTAAAATTAGAATGAAATGGTTGCTATTTGAAAAGGTGATTGAGCTTCTTGTTTTCGTTGGCGTAAAGACGGATATTATCCACGATGAAATGTTATGTATTCCATTTTCTCTGCAGTTTTATCAATGATTTCTATATATTTTTTGTGCATATTTCTGGTTTTTGTTTTGCCTGTCTTCGAAATGCACACCACCTAGTCCTATGATAAATTTCATCAAAATCGGTTTACAGCTTCATATAGTTAACAACAATATCGATAAAGTCACCTTTCACATAGACACACAGGTACACTAGTTAAACTTATAACACCCCTCTGTTTGGATCGGGGGTTAAAAATAAAAATAAACATGTGATTTTATTATCTGAATATATAGTAAATAGCGGTTGAAAGTGCGGGGTGCTGCTTGCTTTTGATATAATTTGACTCGTTCCATACTCCATGCATCCATGCATCTATTTCGTCCCTGATCCTTCGTCGAGGGTGCCATCCAATAGACAATAGACAATATTTTATTTATAACAAAAATCCATACACACTTAGAGCTACACACAAATTTAAAAGTAAAAAAGTTGGACTTTTGCCACAAACCGGCCCCAGCTCAGCATAATGCCGCCCGTCCCAGTGTTCTCTATGTCCCCCAGGGCGAACTATCTCACGCTCACGGCCAATCCCCTATACAGCACACTCTCACTGCGTTTAATCGCCTCCTGGCCAGGACGTCTGAATGTGATGAGCTTGCCGATGAATGGAAGAGTGTTTTGTTGATGTGTCTGGAGTACTGCGAGGAGAAGGTGCGCAAGGTGAAAGATACAGAATCGGATATTGACTTTTTGTATTAATGGCTCTGTGATATTTAATATGACTTATGTTTATAACTTTAATGACAATTATTCTTAATTTATTTTATTTATAGTCTGTAAGTAGTTTTACTTATTAATCTTGACATTGTGAATACATTATTATTTTTAATTAATTTATTTTGTCAATTATTGTGTGATATTTAATTTAATTTACATAATTTAACATGAATTTTTAACTAATGTAATTGGTCTTTACCGTTTTAGTTAATAAACAATAATAATAATGTAATAAGAATCCACAGATGATATTTTTTCAATAAATATCATGGCTTACCTAAGTAGTACCTAAAGCTCTGGCTTGCTTCCATTTTCCGATCCGCGGTATGACTCAAATACATACCAGCTTACAAATTTCATCGTGAAAGGTGACACCTCTGTGAAAAGGTATCATGAATGAAGAATTCGTCCGCAAACTGAATATTTTGGTTAGGAGAATTTTCCTTAGTCCCAGTAAAGATTGGCATTTTTGTGTAAGTGAAAATAATTTGATTTCATTTGAGATTTGATTTGATTTCAGGAAAATCCCAGCATTTATCTGGCTCAAAGTAAAAACTCTAAATAAATCGGGTTGGTTGTTTTTATTTATTGAATAGATCGTTTATTTTGCTATTACAGAATTGTCTATCTGCTAATTGCAACAACAACAAACAACAAAACACAAAGCAAACAACAACAATCACAACAACAAATAATATAACAAATTTGTTAATAACAATAATAATAATAATTTAATACTTTAATACATTGTTAATAACAATCACAAAGCTAAAAGCTAAACTAACTGAAGTTTAATGGAAGCTGACGTGGTTTTCACACATTTTATTTATACTGTCTATAGGCAAAAAAGGTCTATAGATAGTTCAAAAGATCTTGATGGTTAGTTGCTTAGATTTGGGATAAATTTAAACAAATTATCACAAAATTTTATAATTTTTAGGGTTCCATACCCAAAGGCATTTTGTGACAACTGGAGAATTGTAATGACATCTATTTTGACATATTCGGCGAACCAAATCGACCAATGTGATAGGGGCAAAAAACCCGATGATGATTTGGACTTTTAGAAAATAATTGTACCTACCTGCTTAATTTTATTTATATTTGACATTTAGGAAATTATTAGTACTAATATTTTATTTGACATTTTGAAAATTGTAATGGATATTATTTTATTTGATGTTTAGATTATAAGCCTGACATTGTTTACTTTTACTTTTATGGAATTTTAGTTTTTGAATTTATTTTTATTGTTTCTAATTATTATTTTTCTGTGTTACTTTGTGAGGTAAATGTAATTGATCAGATCGTTTTTATCTCAATAAACAAATTTAATTTAATTTAATTTAAAAGGGTAAAATTGGGACCCTATTACTAAGACTACGATGTCTGTCTGTCCGTCTGTCTCTCTGTCTGTCTGTCTGTCCTACCTATTAAAGGCTATATCTTTCGAACCGTGATAGATAGCCAGTTGAAATTTTCACAGAATATGTAATTTTACGGTGGATTAACTAAGAAATAATAAAAAAGTTAAAACTAAAGGGCTTTAATGTAAAAACGATAATACGTACAAGCGTCAAACTTAGCATAACTATAGTACACACTCTAAATTATGACAACAAATAATAAATAATGACCAAGTGTGAGTCGGTGTCAAATTTCTGTTCATTACCAAGTTATAACTGGTAATTCCTTACCTGGATGACCTCTTTATCATTTCACCGGATCGTAATGCCATATGTTACACATTTTAAAGTTAGTTTTTTAATTGTCAATTTTTGTATTTTGTGGTGGTAAGGAACCCTCGGTGCGCGAGCCTGCCTCGCACTTGGCTGGTTTATTTATATTCGGATCTTTTCGGATTCCATTTCGTCCTTGTAGACGTTCGCTAATCATCCTTTCTCTTATTATCTTTTATTAAAGAAAGAAACTCATTATTTTCGAGTAGGTCATAATCAAAGTCGACGGCCGAGGGGCCACGTCAATCAAGTATTCAGTCTCTTATTTGTTTCTTCTAAGCCGATTGTCTCGTCCCGACTCTAGAGCCTTCGACAACGAGGTTATTAAAAAGTATACCAACTTTTCCTTTACTCCGAATACTTTGCAGCCCTTTTTATTAAAGCTTATTTCAATCTTTTGCATTTAATAAATAATGGAGGAAGTGAATTAGGACGTCGAAATAGAATCAAAATTGAATGTTTTTATGTTTAGAGTCGAGTTTTCATCAAAAAATTCAAATTGGCAACATAATAATCATTGATAAAGAGTTATGGCGCCAACGCACAACGTGAAGCAATCGTTTCGCCATGTTGTATTGTTTTTATAAACGTATGCATAGTGATTATGTGTTAGTTACACATAAACTCGGTCCAAGTATTTATTTGCTCTGATAATTGCAATAAGTTGTTAAAAGATGTTCAAAATAGACAGAATGTCATATTTTTTATAATTTTTGGCTTCGCTTAACATTTTTTTCAAATTAAAATGGGACCTTAGAATAAATACACAAAGAAACCAAGTACATACGCAAAATTTAAGCCATTCAAATGGTGTCATATATGGCTCCAAAAAAATATAAAAATTTTACTATGACAATTTGCGCGGTGTGTCGTACCACAACAAATCAGAAAAGCAGCATAAGAGTTATGGTGTGACATTCCACAGGTAATCCATGAATTTTCTTGCTTACATCGTTGAAAATACCAATCGAAACGTAAGCTACAAAGCGAATTTGTAGCTTACGTTTTGAGAAGGCGTTGTTTGGAAACCTACCTTCTCTGAGTAGTTATTCTAAGAATGGGACCAATCGCGGTAAAGGCAGTTCAATAAAAAAACATCAGTTCACAATCGTTGAAGATATCACTTTACATACTATTACACATAAAACACCTAGAGCACCCTAACACCTGGAGCACCCTAATACCTGGAGCACCCTATATTCGTGGCACGGTGCGCTAACGCTGCGACTGCTTTACGAGTAGGTTAAATTCGTACCTATAATTTTAATATTCTGTGGTTAAACTATTCATAACCTGTTTACTCCGCGATTCGCTTATGCCTACAACAGCAGCTTTGTGTGTTCGCGCGATTTGTTTTGTGCAATGTAGGCAGTAAGATTTAAAAAAAAAAAAGTTCCGAGAACCAGTTTTCCGGATAAAACTAACATAGGTTTAAAAAAGAAATAAATAAAAAATAAGGCTAATTTAGAACCTCTTTTGAAGTCGGTTTACAAGAAAATAATAAAGAAACATTCACGCTGAAAGGGTTCACAGAGGAACTACAAAACCCATTTCACACATCGAAGCTAGAAAAAACAAACCGAGGGTGCTCGAATTGTAAAGTATAATTTTGTTTGATAAAACTTTTGGGTAATTTGGGGGCATAGGTCAAAAGCTATTGCTAGATTTTATAACATAACATACAAATACTGACACGCAGTTGCATAATGAGTTGAACAGAAGTCCTCTTCTGTAGTAAAAATTACACGCAATAAAATCCTTTACAACTGTTTATTTTCGGAGCTGGTATAATCGCATCGCGACTGGTAGAGAGAGATGGTACGCAGAGATGGTAAGTTTCCAAACAACGCCTTCTCAAAACGTAAGCTACAAATTCGCTTTGTAGCTTACGTTTCGATTGGTATTTTAAACGATTTAAGCAAGAAAATTAATGGATTACCTGTGGAATGTCACACCATAACTCTTATGCTGCTTTTCTGATTTGTTGTGGAACGATTTCACCACGCAAATTGCCCTAGTATTTTATTTTTTTTGGAGCCATATATGACTCCATTTGAATGGCTTAAATTTTGCGAATGTACTTGGTTTCTATGTGTAGTTATTCTAAGCCGTAAATATTATTTGTATTAAAAAGTATTAATTAAATGAACTGTCGAAATATGTTAAATTGTTAAATTTTGAAATGTTATTAATTTAATTAGTTAACAGATAGACATTACTATAATTGTATGAAAAACTAATTCATATTCGGTTCAGCCGTTTGGGAACTACGATGCCATAGACAGACATACAGACACACCCCTCTTTTTGCGTCGGTGGCGAAATGTAATATTTATTACGTAGTTATTGATAGAGTGTTAAGTAACAAATATAATAACCAACTCCCGAACTATATAGGGGTAGTAAATATTTATGTGAAGGTTTTTCGCCTTGCCACAAGGGTTGAAAGTGAATTTAGGTTTAATGGAATCCGGGGTGGGGCGGGATTGGAAGCAGAAGCAGGTTTGTGAATAGTAATAGGGTAACTAATGTATTGCCTGGATTACAGGACTGAAGCCTGCTTGGTTGGTGATATACTGAGGCTAGGTGGGTTTGGAAACTGGAATATTCATAAACAAGTGTAAGCAACGGCCAAACCCGAGTGGCTATGGCACGCGGCGGTTAACGTAGCGCGTCTGATTATAATGTCAGTATTCGGATTGTCTCTAGACCTTCAACCATCGAGATAAAATTCCTATGGAGTCATAATCTCTCAGTGAAAACAATCAAAAAAGCAAATCAAAAAGCAATCAATTAGCGGCGTCGTGGAATCCCATAGTAAGCAAGTGTACAAACCGCGGTGTAGGTAATAGGACATTTACCGATACAGTCAGTGTTGTGTGTCGTAGTGACAACCCTGCCATTTTTCAAGATCAAGTGAGGGTAGGAGAACAAAACACCCGCTCTTCTCGCCGGACTCACCCGCAGTTTTCAGTCAGCTCGTGACCACGGCCATTGTAACATGGTCGAAACGTCGAGCGAAAGGTACATATTTTTTACCTAAATTAAATAATACGTGATAAGTCCCGATAAACGTTTAAAACATGTGTTCAAATCACGAAAGTTTAAAAATTACTAGTCAAAAAACGTCCGAGAGTCATCGTACATACATTGTATCAATTATATACTTAACAATGCCACATTTACTCCAATTTAGACGTTGTCTCTTGCATAGTGTTCGAAGTTAGTTGTCCGCATTTATTTCAGGCTATAACACCCATATCATAATTATATAATTTGACAATAATAAAATCACACATTGACATTATGAGCACATCACACATCATGAGCTATGTCATCGTAGCTCTGGCATCGTGCGGCATTGTAGTCGGATCGCGGTTACCTTATAACTAACAAAAAATTGTAGCGTGCGCCCAGTTTTGGTTCGGTAATTTGACGATTGTGACTCTATATGTATTGTATCTCGATGCCTTCAACGGTCTATGGGCAAACGCCTTTTTTTGTAAAATATACTATACTGGGTGATAGGTTAGTTATACAGGGGAAATATACGGGGATATCGTTGTATTGATCATTATGAACAAATTTTACTATAGGACCAACCCTGATGTCACGGAAAAAAATCAGCAGTTTTTTGGGAAAATTATAAAGGCGATGAAACGTGTATTTTCGTTTTTTCCAAAGTTCCATGTAAGCCTCTTGTAAAGTCTCCACCACTTTACTAGGGCATGACTTTGACTTGACCGTGACTTACTTTGCTTGACTGTGACTGACATGTTTGAAAACATTTTCATCAATCTTGATGTACATTCAATACTTGACATTGGCAAATGCACAAGAGTGCCAAGCCAAAATCCTCACAAAGGAAAGAAAAAAAAGTACATACCTATAGTACCTACCTACTTGAAATTACGTTATTAACAGTCTTGCATTCACATTATGGCGGCTCGTGACAATTCTAACTGCAAAAACGAAAATAGCACACTCAGGGTTAAAAAACTCAATCCCGAAGTAATGAAATTTAATCTGCGTACCGCTCGGGAATATTTTCACCGCGGCGGTGAAATAATTCCCGCAGTGGAGACTCATTAAAAAGTCCTTAGATTAGTTTTAGTTTTAAAGTTAAGCCGGAGAATTATTAAACTTAAGTACCTACAATACTTGCATTGTGGTTTTGTTTTGTAAGTCAACCTTGATTTGAAAAGTTTATTAGGAAGTATTATTTTAATCAAGGAAAAAATAGTATCGTTCCAGATTTAAAAAAAAAAAAACAGATAAATGCGAGTCGGGCTCGCGCACTGGGGGTTCCGTACGACCACAAAATCTACGTTGGAGCAAGCTTGCCTAGAAGAAACCGATTCACTCGTGATTTGAACACACCCAGCTTGTAACTATGTAGGTACCTTAATTGAACACTTTACATTTTGTTTCCGGTGTTTGACTCTATATATAGTCAGTTTTTTTTTATCACAAAAAAATAATTTCCGATAGCCTATTGGCATGGCATGACTTAATAGAGCACTACAAACACAAACAACTCATGCAACCCTTTCTGTTACGGAGTTATGACGAATTTTGATCACGCAGAGTGAATTTTGAAGCTCTTTTCTACCCTTTCCCCGCTTAATGACGTAAGCTGACGTATTTATATTCATTTATTTGGTAAATATTATTTACATGTCAAAAAATTATCAAAGTTTTTTTATTTATTAAATAATAATAACAAAAAAAATATATGGTATAGTAACAATTGTATTAATTATTAATATTATATTACTTATTCTATATTATATAAATTATATTATATTTTGAATTCAAGGAACTCCTTGAAACTGTAGAACGTCTGATTGACGAGCCAGCGCTTTAACTGATATTTAAAGCGCACCAGGTTGGGAGCGGCAATAACGTCACTTGGCAGTTTGTTGTAACCGTAGGGTTACTAATAGCTAATAGGCAACGTACTGTGGTCTATTGTCAGAATATATACAATATTTAGAAATAAATTAGTATATCCTGACATTAAAAATGCCATAAGTTTAACTCCATGTACCTGCTGCCATACCCTACTTTTTCGACTTTAAAATTCATCAAGACGTCGACATAAATACAACAGCTCGTTTAATTTTATTAGTAAAAAAAATGCTCGTTTCAGGATACAGTAAATCCTATCGTGTTCACAAGCCATATTTAAAATTAATTTAGTCAAAGAGTTGATGTTAGAAAAAACTGATAAACGTTTGGTATAACGGCAATTTATTATACTGACCTAGCATAAGTACTAGGTACTCGAAGGTACGTATTTTCCATGCTATTTGGCGTTGCCAAGAAGAAGTATATAAGAATATTTGTCGCGTAAAATGTGTCATGCCACTTTTTACCTGTACCTGATATTCTGAATCCTTAAAAGCCTCTTACTGTAAAAATACACGAGCAAGAGCGCTCGCATATTTCCACATTATTGAAGATATAAAATCAGAGAGTATGAATTTGCAAAAAGTGACAAAATATGACCTTTTGTTAACTATCATAACATTACAAACATATTTTTTTGCTTCAATATCTTTTAATTTGACGGAGTAATATGGCTACAAGCAAAAAATTAAAAGATATCAGAACGAAAAAATGTCCTTAACCACAAAAATGGGATATTATTTGTGGTCATAATAAAAAAATAAAAATTGTTCTAATATTTTTGAAATATTATGAACTTTGCATAATTACCGAAGCACATTATTAAATAGTAGAGTCATTTTATATTTAAAAAACATCAAACGCGCGAGCGAGGTTGCGGCGCGCTATATTTTCTGGGCCTTAAGACAGAAATACTAGAAAATGAATGTAGGGCTTTTCTCCAGTTATATTTCATTATTACATTATGTTATGGGTTTATTTTCGAAAACTACGTAAGTAAATAAATTTTTACAAAACATGTTAGAGCTCGCTTCTGCCTAAAACATACATTAAACATGTTCATATCAAGTTTCCAATAAAACAAGCGTTCACGTCATCGTGTATTCTGCTATTATGTAAGCCGAAGTGATTTGATCCGAGATACGGCATCCTTCCGCTTGCAGTACAGTTAATAAATCTTGCAATAAGACCCAGCCTTGTTCATATCGCGAATAAGTTAAGCAAATTGCGTGTGAGCTCCCTTACTATACGACGTACAATATACATGAAAACAGTATTTAATGTACTGCGTTTATTTACTTGTCATCATCATTATCAGCCTTTAATGCTCCTGCTGCTGGGAGACCGGCCTTTTCTCAGAGAGAGAGAGAGAGAGAGAGAGAGAGAGAGAGAGAGAGGGTGGGCCCTAATTCACCATGCTGGCCCAGTGCATGTTGGTGAATGTCATATGTCTTTGAACTTTTTAGGTTTTTGGGCGTACCGGTTTCCTCACGATGTTTTCCATCACAGTTTTTGAGCGATGGCATCGAAACTGCACATAATTTAACTAAGTACAAAATAAGTGATAGGTGCAGGGCCGAGGATCGAACCAGGTGCCGTCAGATTGTAAAGCGCAGACGCTACTGCTTGGCTACCATCGCTTATTACGAGTCATAATTTCAGCCACAGGACGTCCACTGCTGGATATAGGCATCGATCTCCAAAAAGGCCGGTTGGAAGCCAGCACTGCATCCAGCCTGCATCCAGCGTTTTCCTGCGGTCTGTCCATCTTGTGGGTGGACGTCCTATGCTGCGCTTACCGGGCCGTGATCTCCATTCGAGAAACTTTCAGCCTCATCGGCCATCAGTTCAGCGTGCTATACTTTAACTTGCCAATCGGTTTTTACGAGTTACAAAGAAATTGAGCAGAAGCGAAGAGAGGTATCAGATACTGATGGGACAAGTATGGTTTTATATTTGTTAGTTGATAACTTGCATATCTTTGATTCAATCTTCATGAAATGTTGTAGGCAAATAGATAATTTTAATACAATAACCTAACCTAACTGAGCATAGCCGGTGCAGAGCTCTAGTTTAGTAGAAAATAAGTATCAAGTATAAAAATAAGTATAAGTATCAAGTAAATAGAGTCCTCAAAGGTAGGCAACGCACTGACAATGCCCCGGGTATTGTAGGTGTCTATAGGCGGCGGTGACCACTTACCATCAGGTGGCCCGTAGTTTGTTTGCTAGTTTGCTTTAAAAAAAAATAAGTTACATCAGCTACTGCTCAAGTTACCTCCAACAAGAGCGAAGCGGGATCGACCAACTTTATGTGTACCCACGCTAAATAACGTTCAGTAAATTACACCCGACTCCGGGACTATGCCATAGATTATATAACAGTTGGTACCTGACTGCCGACGCCCAATGTCAACAATATTACGAGAAGTAGGCGGATTAAAATTGTAGTCTCAAGTTCAACTGAACGGTTGTTTGTGGTGAAATGTTTGTTGAAGCAATTTTTTGGGTATTTAAACTGTTTACACGCTTGATGGCCGAAGTTACTATTTACGTAGTATATACGTTTTTTTTCCTCTTTGGTTACTATAACCTAAAGATTTCATTACTACGTAATATAATCTTTGCTATAACCAATAATCATTATTGTTCTCAAATTTCGCGTGCCTATGTCTTCCGTACCCTTACCTTGGACCAATCACAAAGGTCGAGAGCCAACAGCAAATCAAAATGCAACGGAACTGTCAAAGTCAGCTGTCAAAAGGAAATCATGTGTGGATTTTGGGCGCCAACGTGAAAAAAACATGCCATTGTATTATTTTCGCCTCATTGTATTATTTTCCTAAACTGGAGTATTTACGAGTGTTAATGTGTAATAATTTTCAGTTATTATTTAATGAGGGTTTGTGAACCTACTCCACAGTGATATAATGAGGTGAAACATCTAATGTGGTGTTTCCAAAAATTCCACAGAAGTTTCTAGTACAGTGGAGGCACCACAGTACGGCGGTAACACTTTGACTTGACCGTGAATTACTTTGCTACCTCTGGCTGTGACTAGGACTTGTTTGACGATATTTAATAAGACTTGAAAAATCTCGACACTGGCAAATGCATAAGATGTGCGATGCCAAAATCCTTACAGAGGAAAGAAATTAAAAAAAAACGGTGTTGCAAGTTGTATTAGTTTTTTTCTTTTGATTTGGCTTGTATATTATTTGTTTGTCTTAACACTTTCTGCCGGTAAAATTTGCAAGTACAATAAGTACATAAATGAAGCATTGCATCGTATGTTTCCATCAGCGCGCTGCGTTTGAGGTTCACAGTGCAACCTACCTAATTAAAGTTCAAATGTGAACTACCGTCATATTCTGCATAATGATAATTTATGTGGATTAATGTAGCACGAATATGTACATCAGTGAATTCATTGCATGTTCAATGTTTCATCATACTGTCACGGCTGCAGTATTGCCTTGGCTTTGTACAGGTTATTAGGACGATGCTACGGTATACTTACAGTCAATATTTTTTGGTGCACCTAATATTTAGTATATTATTTGTTGAATGGTTAGCCAGATCACATAATAAGGGAGATATTATGGTAAGATGGCTACTACTACGACTCCACTAATGTTCTCAAAAATTTCTTAGAATCCAAATCTAACACTCTGGACGAATTTTTCAAGGATAATTTGGCGATGTACAAATGGACCGTTCCGTTCTTTCTGTTAACATACCCTAACAGGGTCATAATGGACTTCATGTCATTTCAAAACATGTTATGTAAGATCTGCATGCATACCTACATACGTCGCAATACACTTGAGTATTAAGGATTCCCAATCAAATACCTGGTACCTGTAACCATACAAAACAAAACATGTGTCCCAATCTAACATTTCAATCTCTGGATTCTCTGTACTTTTAGTAATATTCAGTAGTTTTGAGTGTAATTCCACGGCAAAGCTCCAGGGTACCCATAAAGACGCGTTACCTGGTAGAGGCGATAATCTTTAGCTGGTCGTAACTCTTCCGCGACTGGCGCATACCACACTTATTAACCCTCGGCTGTGGATGTAAAGTCAGCTACAAAGCTTGGGACGTAATGCATTAGGAAGATTTCACATCTTTTCATGTTGGCCTGTTCCTTATATAAACATCCTTTATAGAGCCATGACTGGTGGTCCTACCAAGCAGTGGTACCACGAGTCGTACTCTATAGCCGTGACTGGTGGTCCCACCAAGCAATGGGACCACGAGCCTATGTTTCCAGGATTAGGGGGACCACAAGTAATAGTGGGTCAAAGACGGTGGGACCATGAGTCAAACATCGTCGGAAGCCTTCGGATGGCATCATATGACGTGCTAATATTAGAGTCTGCAAGGTGTCAAATACTAAAAGACATATGTTCTAGTTTCTCTACTTAAAAAAATTGCGTCGTTTGTTTAAATCTGTAATATTATGTAATCGTGTTGTATTGTTTCCTAGTAGTTAGGTATGTCGTATCGCTCTCAAGTACGACGATCGCTCACCAACAAAGTTGTCTTGCGGCTGAGTTCACACTGGTGCTGTTTATGCTTGTAAATGCACCACTGAAATGGTACCATTGAGAAAGTTCCATTAGTCCGATCTTTATATTATAAATATACGTCAATGGACGAATGGAATATTATTTTTACACGATAATGTTTATTTGGGATTGCTAAACGCGTCTGTCCACTTATTTTTGCGTAGGGAAATTTGGGCGTATGTATGTTATACATAAAATAGGGGTTATCTTCGATTTCGACATCTTTGCCATACCCGTGCGACACTCGTGTTAACCACCACCTTAATTCAATGTTCAATAATATTACACGAAGTAGTCTTTACTAGTTCTTTTGTTTACTTACCTTTATCGCCTAGATATCATATCCCTAAATTGCACAACACATCTGAAGCTTCACTACTGTATTATACAGTCTACTTAACCCTTAAGTACGAAGAGATAGAGTTATTTAGACGTTCCGGAGATCGTACAAGACGGTGAAATTTATTACGGTTAAACATGACTCTGGTAAGTCTAGAAACATATTAGTTTTGGAGGAATTTGGTGCTTTTGTTCAGAGTTCATGTTAAAGGGAGTTTTAAAACATACTTTGATTTCTACTAAGCGCTAATTTACGTAAATATTAAATAAAATGTGTTGAGAAAATGTTCTAGAAAGGTTTTCGAATGGAGACCACGGACCGGTAAGCGCAGCGTAGGACGTCCACCCACAAGATGGACAGACGACCTAAAAAAGACCGCAGGGAAACGCTGGATGCAGGCCGCTTCCAATCAGCTTTGGATATCAATGGGAGAGAGGCCTATGTCCAGCAGTGGACGTTCTATGACTGAAATGATGATGAATGGTGAAAAAATGCAAATAAACTTACCTAATATTTTTTTTCAATATATTCGTCATACTCTGCCTACATACTATAAGTTTACAAATGTAAATTATAACACATTCACTGCCACACAAATTGTACTTGTACTTGCACAAATTATGCAAACAATATGTTAGTGTGTGTTATGTTCCACCATTTTAATTAAATGTTTACCTTTGAAGTTCCGTTTAACTCGTCACCGGTTCAGTACAAACAAAACAGCATGATTATACAAACTGGGAGCTTAAAGCTCACCCCACATCACACCGATTCCCTTCCGGGCCCGGATAGCCCTGACATTGAAATGTGAGCTCTGCAAAATGTTATTTACAGTAGAATTTTCAAAAGGTTTTGAAGGTTGCGCGTCCAAGCTCACAACAACTTACTAACATGAAATGTAACGTATTATGTGTATGAAATGATAATAATAAATAAGGAATACAAATGAATTAGGTTCAATATGATTTTTTTAAACCCTTTCAAACAGCTGAACAGATTTTATTCAATCATAGCTAAAACACTTTCGATCAAGTCACCTTTCAAATAAAAATAAATAAATCAAAATCGGTTCAGCTCTTTGGGAGCTACGATGCCATAGAAAGACACACAGACACACGTTAAACTTATAACACCCTTTTTCTTGTGTCTAGGGTTAAAATCCATAGAAATAATTCAAAACTAAGAAAAAGGATTATTCTGTGATACAAAATTGACATTGCTAATGTGTATGTATGACCTTTTGTACTTATGACATTTAATTTTGTCTATATGTCTATATAAGGCGAGTAATCCAATGTTATTGCTAATGTTTCTGTACGAGTTGATGACGCGACATTTCTTATTTCAATGTTAGGACTGTTCGTGCCTGGATAGGGCTCGGTGTTAAGTAGGACGCGCCTAATCCGACGTGTCTAGTACAGTCGGGACTCTACCGCATGTAAATTATGGAGAGAGAGAGCTCCCGTTTTCATTAAATGCTTTAATAAAACTCACGTTGCCATTGCTCTAACATTTCTCCACCATTTTTGTAAGGCGTGCTCTAGAATTTGCGTTTGTAAATTAACTGGACGGGAGGTATGGGTGTGTTTTAAGGCTAGTATTCATTGGGAGTGTTTCAAATTGGGCGTTATTGACCGAATTCGCAAAACAATTTGGGGAACATTGCACGACTGGAGCAATCAAACTTCCAAGGTAATGATTTTTGGAACAAAGTTGATGTTTATAAATTTTTAAGAAAGTTGAAAATTGTTATCAGAAATTCTTAACCATAATATCATTTTTTTTTTTCAAATATATATACGTACCTTTATGCGTCCTTAACTGCTGGCCCTTTTAACAGCGGGCAATGGATAGAGCTATGCTCTGAGTTTATTTGCGTGATAAAATCCAAAACGAGGATATTCGCCAAAGAACCAGTCACCAACATAACTGCTCCGATTTGAAAGTTGAAGTGGCAATGAGCGGGCCACACCGATGACCGAAGGGAAAGAATGGTAGGTCGGCCTCCCCTAAGAGGATCGACGACATCGTGAGTCGCGGGCATTTAGTGGGTGTAGATTGCAGGCTATCGTACAGTGTGGAGTTCTAAAAGGGAGGCCTATGTTCAGCAATGGACGTCTTCTGGATGATGATGATACGTACCTATTAAGCTAAAGAGTGAAGACAAAAAATATCGCATGACATGATTGGCGAAATCATTCGGGTTCCGGGGACATCGCTCGACACGTCTGGCGACATCTCCTGAGGTATGGTTCCCTAGTGGATACGAGCCTCTACTCCGGAAAATGCTTGCGATTGTAGAGTTCGTGAATTTTTAAGGAGAGTTCATTGTTGGGAGCTTTGATACATATTTTATTCGTTTTTGGGTCAGTTTGTTTTGCGAAATATGAAATAATCTTGTCCACAAATTTGGCTTCTGCATAGAATATGTCTAAGGTTTTTTCAGCATAAATATGCCTTTTTTATTCTTTTAAGCAGATAATAAATTTGGGTACCCTAAAAACCTGTGACGTTTGTAGAACAACTTTAGTTTAATCATTTAATGGATAGATGAACTAACAACACCATTATAATGAAACTGTATTGGCGAAGTTCACACGTGTTCGTTGACAGTTGACAGTCTTTTGTCGACTGCCAACGAACACAGTATATAAGTGGCGGTTGCATTGCAATCACTCTCTTTCTTTGCTCGAACCTCGAAGCGATAACAAGTGGAAACGAATTGTGTGTAAAACAGTTTAAAAGGTGATTTCTTGGCTGAAAAGCTAACAAATCAGAATCGGGATTAATAAGTTACAGATGTCTTCTTATTGTCCCATGTCCACAGAGTGTAATTTGTCTTTTGTTAAGTGGTTCAAAACCTGTTTGCTAGTCATGTTTTTTTTAGAGCCCTAATTAATAGTTATTTTACAAAGTGGCTGTTTTATTCCTTGCGTTTTCTTGATTATAATTTATTTACTAATGATTAATTTAATACTAATTACTAAATAACTGTGCTCATGTTAAAAGTTCTTCAGATTATATATCCGATTAGTGTACTTATTGTTATATATGCAAATTTCTGCCGCCGATTCTGCGGCTGAGCCTGCTGTCGAGCCTGCCGTTGAGCCTGCTGTCGAGCCTGCGGCTGAGCCTGCTGTCGAGCCTGCGGTCGAGTCTGCGGCGAAGCATACAGTGGAGCCTGCAGTGGAGCCTGCCGCGAAGTCTGCGGCTGAGCCTGCTGTCGAGCCTGCGGCTGAGCCTGCCGTCGAGCCTGCGGCTGAACCTGCTGTCGAGCCTGCCGTCGAGCCTGCGGCTGAGCCTGCTGTCGAGCCTGCGGCTGAGCCTGCCGTCGAGCCTGCGGCTGAGCCTGCTGTCGAGTCTGCCGTCGAGCCTGCGGCTGAGCCTGCGGTCGAGTCTGCGGCGGAGCATACAGCGGAGCCTGCAGTGGAGCCTGCCGCGGGAGTCTGCGGCTGAGCCTGCTGTCGAGCCTGCGGCTGAGCCTGCCGTCGAACCTGCCAGCTGAGCCTGCAGCGGAGCCTCCAGTACGCAGTTACGTAAGTGACATTGTACGCAGTTGCGTAAGATCCGGTGTACGTAGTCGCGTAAGAGCCGATGTACGCAGTTGCGTAAGAGACATTGTACGCAGTTGCGTAAGATCCGGTGTACGTAGTCGCGTAAGAGCCGATGTACGCAGTTGCGTAAGAGACATTGTACGCAGTTGCGTAAGATCCGGTGTACGTAGTCGCGTAAGAGCCGATGTACGCAGTTGCGTAAGAGACAGTGTACGCAGTTGCGTACTGACTTAACTAAACCAGATTCGGTTTTAGTCTGATATGATGTGCTTTTCAGTATGCAGTTGCATTCTGATATTATGTAACATAAAACGATAGTATAAGACTTCAAAATAAGATTGTAAAGTACACATTTAATTAACACGTATAACGTCTATTATCATATAATACATGACACGTATACACGAGGACGTGTAATTGAGTCGGATGGCCGAATGTAGAACAACTTTAGTTTAATCATTTAATGGATAGATGAACTAACAACACCATTATAATGAAACTGTATTGGCGAAGTTCACACGTGTTCGTTGACAGTTGACAGTCTTTTGTCGACTGCCAACGAACACAGTATATAAGTGGCGGTTGCATTGCAATCACTCTCTTTCTTTGCTCGAACCTCGAAGCGATAACAAGTGGAAACGAATTGTGTGTAAAACAGTTTAAAAGGTGATTTCTTGGCTGAAAAGCTAACACGTTATATCTATCAAGGACGTTTTATACCTTAAGTTCTTGATTTCTACATAATACAATTATTAAATTTACTGTCAGACAATGCATAGCCTAAACAGCTAAGTCTAGAAGCGCGAAATGTTGTATAACTGTGTCTTATAAATAAACAAATAAACAAACAAACACAACACACTTAATCTTTACACTTTTCTTAAAGATCTAAATATAAATATATTTGAGGCATTTTTGCACACACGGTCATCTGACCCCAAACTAAACAAAGCTGGTGATATGGCTGCCAGAGACTGATATACATACATACATATATAGTTTTAAATATATACTTAAACAGACATACTACATACTTAAATAAATATTAACAACCAGATATGTAGAACAAACACAAATGTTCATCACACAAATGTTTGTCCTAGGGAATCGAACACACGCCCCTAAGCTCAGAAGGCAGGTTCACTACCAACTGGACCAACGAGCTATCTAAACTATAGGGTATGCTTAGCCGAAAGGGACTCATCATTATGAGTAAGTTTTAATATGGGATCATTCCTGAAATCGCGAAAAAAACCATAATTGTTCCATTGAAAACGGTTATTCACACTTGAAAAAATTACCCACTGTATTATTTGAGTAATTAAGCTACGCATTTAATTGTTACTTTAAGTATAATTATTATCTCAAGACTATAAACGTCCACTTTCTGTTTATCGTAAATTTCAGTCTTCATTCACTTTTATTTTTACTTTCTAGAAACGTCCGAAAAAAATACTTGAAACAGCTCTCAAATTAATGTGAAAACAACTTTTACCATTTTGCTGCCTCTAACTTTTGTCAAAGCGCCAAGGATTCAGTGATGTCGGAGGGATAAGGTAACAAACAATAAGTTGATTATTTTGATTTTTATAACAAGAGAAATTAAGTACAAGACAAACTTAAGTACAGAGTTCGTTTTTCATGTGAACAATGTTTATTCAATTACTTAAAAGCCCGCTTCATATAACTAGGCTATCTTTAGAATACATTATATTTGATAGCTATTTTTACATAGATATTTTTTTTGTTCTATTACACTGATGATTGTGGTACTTTATCTTTTTGTTTGCTTGTTTGTCACAAAATAAACACCAGCCAAGTGCGAGTCGAATTCATAGACATATAGTTCCGCACCCAAAAAATGTGTTTTCTGTGTGTGTGTTTGGGATTTACAGCGCGTGTCAGACTTGCAATTGGCCAGTGTTTATTCTTTTTTGTTTTACTTTAGAGTATGTACTATATTTATGCAAAGTCAGACGTTTGTACGTATTATCATAATTACACTAGAATAAAGACAAAATTACGCAAAACAAAAAAAAACGTGTGTTGTACGGGAACAGCCCCTATTATTTTTAGGTTTTTTGATTTTTTGATTTTTTTCTTAGATTGGTTATCTATCTATTCCGGTTCAAAGACACAGTCGTTAAAATGTAGGACAGACAGAAAGGCAGCGAAAACTTAGTAATAGGGTCCAGTTGACACCCTTTGTGTACGGAATCCTAAAAAGCGGTAATTGCTAACTGTTATATAGGCCTGACCTTTATCACAGCTAACTCACACAAGCAAATTTATTAATGACCAATAATATACAGATATATATACTGATATATTATTATTCATATTAAACTAAACTGACAAAACCTCTATTTACCTATTTTGTACCTAATTCCTACTTCAAGCTTTTATCTTGCTAGTTTAGGTCAAGCCTTGCAACTGAATTTTACAACAGCTACCCTAAGCCAACCGATTGGAGATGTAATTGGCATTGTGTGCTGTTTTAGTTAATAAACAATTAAACAATAGACAAACATTTTGTGATCCAAATTTAATTACAGTCGAAAACATCTAACTTTCCCCATTTTCCTCTCTTTGTACTGCTATCTATTCTGTCCCTGTATTGTCATTCTGGCAGCGCTGCATCGGTCGCCACAAAGGCTCCGTCTCTTCATATCTTCTATGGCTCGGAGATTGCGAGTGTTCGTCTCGCCGATAAGAAATGAAAAATTTCTGCGCACTACACAGCTTCCCATGTTATAGTGACACACGGACGCGGCGGATGAGATACTGACAGGTCATTACGATTATAAAATGGATTTCTAGTTACAAAACTAAATGGTAATATAATTTGTGATATTCGCGCGTTTATAATTATTGGTATGACTTATATGCTCATAGAATAATACTACTTGAGTTAGCTAGACGACTATAATTACTCATAATAAAGTTGTACAATGGAGTTACAAACTGTCAAATTGAAGATTATCATCTTTGTTATGGGAATATTGTCATTATGACATGTGTCTGTATGAAATTTGACTATGTGATATTTGTCTGTATGACATTTGTCCGTGTGACATTTGTCTGTATGACATTAGTCCGTGTGACATTTGTCTATAAGTATGACATTTCATTATCATCATCAGCATAATTATTATTCGTCCACTGCTGGATGCAGGCCTCTCCTAAAGAATGTCACATGTAACGATCACCTGCTTTTCGCATCCACTTGTGGTGAACGCTGCCTGTAGCAGGTCGTCCTATGTCGCTTGCAGGTCGCTTGCCGATATGTGGCCTCCACTCGTTAGACCACCACTAAACCACCGTCTTTCTCTTTGTCGGTTCTTCTACATATATTATATGGCCAGTGCTTTACCACTTCAGCTTGTTAATCCTTTGACTATGTTGGTTACTTTAGTTCCCTGTCCAATAATTTCATTTCAGACTCTTTCTTTTAAAGATGCCCCGAGCATAGCTCGCTCCGTAGCTCACTGAGCGACTTCTAATCGATAAACCAGTGGGCTTATTATATATGACCGTTCGTGATTCGGATCGGTTGTGATCGCGATTGCATGCCATCTCGCTTACTATCAGTGTTCACGTTTCGGATGCGCGTAGGTATATATTTAACATTACCCATGCAGCCACAAAAACAATACCTATAAACAGGTACAAGATATAGCAAAAACTATAAAAAGTTTCTACTTAATATTTTTTGTCCACGGTACTTAACTAAATTGATATGATATATTAGTGATAAAACCACACTTTACTTGTTAAGTATTGTTTCTATTATATAATTTCTAGCCGGTAAAACAATAGGTACAGCTAAAACATATCCTAAATATCCTAATGGCTCATCAATATCCTAATCCTATCCTATGGCTTATTAATATCCTAATACCTTAATGCCTAAATATCCTAATGGCATTTTGTTATTATTCATTTTATTTTCTAAGATCATAAACGACAAATGATATCATAAAGCGTAAAATCAAACTTTTAATGCGTGTACACGTTCAGGACGCACTTAAAACACTAAAACAAGTAATAATCGTTAACAACGGTATTCTAAATATTAGATAGGCACGTGGTCTGAGAGCGTGTTAACAATTCAAATGTTTAATGAAGACTACAGCTGAGCATACCAATTAGTGAATAATTGCAACTATTATTGTACTTTTATGTTGAAATGTAAGAAATGGTTTGTTTTACGCCATAACTAGATATAGACCTTGCAAGAGTTGCAAGAGTCACGTAATAAGTTAAAAACACTAGGTATTAAATTAGCGATTAAAACGCCCTGATTTATACAATTTTAATCTTAAAACTTTTTTAAATGTTATTAACCTTACCTGCCGTAGGTGGCGAACAAGGTAACGGGCTGATGGTAAGCGATTACCGTTGCCTATGGATACCTGTAACACCAGGGGCATCACAGATACTTTGCCGACCCATCATCATTTCAGCCGTAGGACGTCCACTGCTGGACATAGGCCTCCCCCATCGATCTCCAAAAGGGCCGGTTGGAAGCGGCCTGCATCCAGCGTTTCCCTGCGGTCTCTTTTAGGTCGTCTGTCCATCTTGTGGGTGGACGTCCTACGCTGCGCTTACCAGTCCGTGGTCTCCATTCCAGAACCTTTCGGCCCCATCGGCCATCTGTTCTGCGTGATATGTGCCCTGCCCACTGCCATTTCAACTTACTAATCCGGTGGGCTATGTCAGTGACTTTGCCGACCCATGCAATCAATCAAATTAAGACTTAGTCATAGCTTTTTTTTTGCGATATTTATACAGAATGTAAAAAAAAATCTAGAAAAAAATATATATATCACATGTCTACAGCGGAATTCACCAACGCAGGACATCCACCCACGAGATAGACAGACGACCTCAAAGACACCGCAGGGAAACGCTGGATGCAGGCCGCTTACAACTGGCCCTTTTGGAGATCGATGGGGAGGCCTATATCCACCAGTGGACGTCCTATGGCTGAAATGATGATGATAGCGGAACAGTTTATTTCCGATGGACGACAGTTTTTTTTAAAACTTTTATCGTTGGCTAAAACCGCTCGCCACTCGGCGTATCCGTGTGTCCTCAATTCCCGCGTTTCCATTAACTTTATTTCCCCGACATTGGCCGCGGAGGTCAGACATCGACAGATCGGAATGATGTATTGTTACATTTCATTTGTACTCATACATCTATGTATTTATTTATTTGCGGGTATTTTTAGGTAGCTTCTAGTTGCGACCCGCTATTTCTTCCGTAATTTCCAGGTATGGTTATTGGAAATTTGTGTGAAATTAATATCTATTCTGTCTTTAGGCGGCTGAAAATCTTTGATACTAGAGCTGTTTATTCAACTTATATTTTTAAACTAACCTAAAATTAATTTTCTTTATTACTAAATTAAAAACACTTATTCTAGAATGTTAAGTGTTCACTACGAAAGTTATTAACTAAATAAATAAAATATTCGGAATCGGGGTCATCCGACCCCAAACTAAGCAAAGCTTGTGATATGGCTGCCAGAGACTGATATACATACATATATAGTTTTAAATACATACTTAAATAGATATTAACAACCAGATATAGATAAAACACAAATGTTCATCACATAAATGTTTGTCCTAGGTGGGAATCGAACCCACGCCCCCAAGCTCAGAAGGCAGGTTCACAACTGGACCAACGGGCTATCAAACTTGGTTGTACTTAGGTATATTCTTGTATCTTAATTATTTTGTTCTTTAGGCGGCTGAAATCTAAGTATTAGTGTTTTCCATTTAAATTATTATATCTTATTATATTCACACATTGTACAAAGTAGCTACGTACATATTGTGAACACAGTCTAAGTAATTGGTATATTTTTTGCATCTTTATGTATTTTATTTTAAGCCTAAGTTAGATTAATTACTGGTTAGGTTAGCTAAGAATAGGTCATATAGTATAGTCATATGTTTAGTCCTAAAGTATTTTTTTATTGACAAGTGCTTTTATTATCTAAACAAAATACAAGCTAACTAACACTACATAAACAGCTGGATGCCCATAGACCGTTGAAGGTATAAAGACAATCCAGATGCTCAAGCCCACTACCAGTTGACAGCGTACCCAGCATGCTGGCGGCATTACCATACAGAATGGAAATGCTTAGGCGTTGAGCCAAAAACACGCCAGCATTTTAGTCACCAGGCGCTCTGAAAGATTTTAGTAGTAAATAACACTACAACCTACTGAAGTTACTTGCGCGCAAATATATATTTCTGTATACAAACGTAATAGAATACAAAACAAACATCGGAGTTTTCGTATTTTTATGTTAGACCAAAGATTTTTTTCATACAATACAGTTTGTATTCGTCGCTGAATTGGCGTTTGGTTTTTGTTGCTGTGTCGCGCATTTAAAAGAGCTTTTAGATTATTATACGTTCTTTATGATAACAGCTAGAGTTATTGAATGATGGTGGTTTGATGGCCCGTAAATATCGAATATTGCTTATTCTCTACATAGTATAAATTGTAAAGTTATATGATTATTTACGGGATATTTACCGTGGTAAGGTTGTGGAATGAGCTCCCGATATTTCGGCGCAGTTACATGCACCATGTTCACGGGAAGACTGAAGAATGCGGGTGGTTGGAGAACAGTTAAAAAGTTAGGTGCAGACATAACGATCTACCCTCTTTCTTAGTCTTTTGCTACGGTTATCACTGGAACTCGAACTCGAACCTAAGTCCCGACAAAACACACTCACTGTATCACTGCGTATAGTATTTTGAACACATTTTGAACGCGAATTTTTATTTTTATTTTTGAGGCAACTTAATACTGGATTCCACGTACTGGCGAGTTGAAAACCATCACCACCATCACCATCCATCACCTCATTTCAATCGAAGTCCCGCATTCTTCAGTCTTCCCGTGAACATGGTGCATGTAACTGCGCCGAAATATCGGGAGCTCATTCCACAACCTTACCACGGTAAATATCCCGTAAATAATCATATAACTTTAGTGAACAACCGTGATAGTTTAAAACAGTGTTGTATAAATTGTAGTCGCTTTCCGCGTCTGTCTGTCTGTATGGCCGCTAACTCCTAAACGACGCAACGGATTTTGATGCGGTTTTCACCATCAGTTTGATAAATTTTCAAGGAAGGTTTATATATATAACTAGCGACCCACCCCGGCATCACACGTAAATTACACCCGTGCAAAGCCGGGCGGGCGGGTCGCTAGTCATAGTGTAAATAAAAGTTCTTTGATTCTATTATTTAGTAGTAGAAAGAAGTAGTGAAGTATAAGGGTTCCGATGACGATGTCGAGAATAGAGCGAAGTGGAGGAGAAAAGTAAGGCTGACTCCACCACCATGTAGGACTCATAGTCATAGTCGAGAAGAGAGAGAAAGAGAGAGAGAGGGAGAAAGAAGAAGTTTTGGGTGATTTAGTTTGCAGGTATTTTGTGATATAATCTTTTTACTATTATGGAAACATTTTATTTATTAGACACGAAAATTACTCACTTCGTTGCTCCGACTATAGTTTGCCCGCATTCAGCGGTCTTTTTCAAGGTGAATGTGCGGCGAAGCTGCGTCTCGCTTTGCACTCAAGACGTAGCCACGCTCGCGCATTCACCTTGAAAAAGATCGCCTAATGTGGTTGAAACTACTCCACACCAGCCTTTAACCTCCATGACTGCCTGCCTTTTGCATCCACTGGATGCCCGCGACTCTCACATTGTCGTCGGTCCATCTAGTGGAAGGCCTACTTACGCTGCATCGATACGCTACGTTGCGTGATACATAGGTACTACATGTATATTTTTAAATACATACTTAAATAGATATTAACACCCAGATATAGAACAAACACAAATGTTCATCACATGAATGTTTGTTCTAGGTGGGAATCGAACCCACGGCCCCAAGCGCAGAAGGCAGGTTTACTAATAACTGAGCCACCGAGGTAGTCGTACCACTGATTGGAGTTACTCATTGCTTATTGGCGATTTACTTCTATAACATGGTATCGCTCATTGCAAATGCATTACCATTTCACATTACCCGTTGATCCTTTAGCAAATGTACAGTGCTGTACTCCGATGAATAAACAAATCACGGGTTTGTTTACCTCATTCTAAACCCTGCTGAATAGCGAACTAGTTTACACTTAACGCTGGACGTACTAAGGAATGGGGTGGGGCGGAAGCGCCAGTAAAATAGAGAATTGACATCGACTAAATAGTAACAATCTGAAATTATAAAATGTGTTCTGTAACATTGCGTTGACGTTGATTTAGACATCTTATTTTTTTTTTATTGGTCAGATAACGTAAAAACGTAACGTAAGTTTGGTTTAAATATTCATCATCATTTCAGCCGTAGGACGTCCACTGCCTTTTAGGTGATCTGCCCATCTTGTGGGTACGGACTTTGTGGATAGGTGGTCATTTATTTTATACGCGATAACTAACGACGAAATAAGGACAAAGGCATTTGTAATATATGATAAAATAATTTTACTATTGGTATAGTTTTAAAATGTTGGTTTAATAAGTTTATAAGTTAAGGGTCAAAGAATGTTTGGTATAAAATCGTTTTGATTTGAAATAAAGTTGATCAAAGTGTAGGCATTAAACGCGTCAAAATTAATCAACTTTCGGAAGTTTTTCGATCAAAGAAAAAAGTTATTGAAAGGGGTCTATCTTTAAACAAAGAGAGATATTTGAAAAAGCTTACACCCACAACAATATAAATATTAAGGTATCTTTTTAACAATTTCAGCGTTTTCAGTTTTCTAGCCATCAAGTATTATTTTCAGTGGTCTTTGTCAGTAAAAACCCCTCTATAAGAGCGTCCTAGTTCCATCCTTTATAATCCTTTATCCAGTTACAAATGCGGTCAGCGCGAAGTGGACACAGCTCAGTTTCTATTTTCAATGGGACAGTTGAAGCTACTATTTGCTTGTGTCAACAATAAACGTGGATATACCGGGTAATTCTAAAGGGTATGGGTATCCAATGAGTTTTCCTTCTGCAGATTGAGATAAGTAACACCATCAAGCGCCTTAGCCATTTCCTCAGACACTTGGTACTAGAGAGAAAACTCAGAATAAACAATCGGCCAGGTCCTGCAACCGACCCGTCATCAAACATAATGAACTGTCACTCCTGTGGCTTGGCTCCTAAAAAACGGCGCGGCCAGGCTCGTAGGTCTTGTTTGCCTGCGTTACCGTCCGTGAAGATGTCACTGGACCACAGCTGTGGCTTCCGATTCGGCTTTTTTATCCAGCGCTGATGCATTTCGAACACTACATAATACTCGCCTGATGTAAGGCGATGATGCGGTCTACAATGGAGCACAATCGCATTGAAGAAACTGATTTACTCACGATTTATCGTGCCCATTCTGGCATTGTAGATAGATATAGGCTAAGCATGACGAATACCTATGAACTTCATTAAAACGTCTAGAAAACGAATCTACGTAACCCTACCGTATGCGCGTCACTATATTATTCACTAGCGGTCCGCCCCAGCTTCGCACGTGTATAGATTATAGCCTGTCACTCGGGGATAGTGAGTTCCCAACAGTGAAAGAATTTTTCAAATCGGTTCAGTAGTTTCGGAGCCTATTCAATGCAAACAAACAAACAATCAAATCTTTCCTCTTTATAATATTAGTATAGATATACTAAATGAAATATTTGTTTAAAGTAAACTAGCACAATATTATATTATCTACGCAAGAGTGAGTAGAAATTAAAGTGAGGCACATTATATTTGAATGAAAAATCAATGAACACTTCCGACCTCACCTACTTTTCCGACACTGACATGATCATCTGAAATAAAATGCTGGATGCTTTCATAATTTGAAATGAATCGATTAAAATTCACAATCAAATCGATTAATCGTGGACGGATTTCATTTATCGGTTGTAGGTCTGTCGGCTTCCGAGCGGTTTCGGCGAGTTCGACGCCCAATGTCATCGTAAACGAGTGGAAACGATCGCGAGTGGACATCACTTGAACGTGAACAATACAAAAAAATAATTAAAGACCGCAATTGATGACCGTGTCTACTATTATTTTTATAAGCTTTAATAAGTTATCTCCGCATATACGTTAGTTTCTCTACCATTGTAGTTTCGCTCTGCGTATGCGTTAGTATATTACCAAGTTGCCGGATTAGCAAGTTGAAGTGGCAGTGGGCAGAACACACGCAAAATTCGATGGGGCCGAAAGGTTCTCAAATGGAGACCACGGACCGGTAAGCGCAGCGTAGGACGTCCACCAACAAGATGGACAGACGACCTAAAAGTGACCGCAGGGAAACGTTGGATGTAGACCGCTTCCAACTGGGCCTTTTAGAGATCGATGGGGGAGGCCTATGTCCAGCAGGGGACGTCTTATGGCTGAAATGATGATGATTATAGCATACTTTTATAAATGGAAAGAAAAACACGGAAAACCGTTGTTCATTCAGATCAAAAC
Organism: Agriopis aurantiaria; assembly: GCA_914767915.1. NCBI lineage: Eukaryota > Metazoa > Arthropoda > Insecta > Lepidoptera > Geometridae > Agriopis > Agriopis aurantiaria. Next base: position 14,814,072 of record OU611998.1, on the reverse strand, counting down.
CTTTCTAAAATATTAGGCACAATAAACAAAGATCGGACTACCTGGCCGCTTCACTTTTGGGAAAAGTCCCGCCTTTGCCTAAAGCATACAGCGAACATTTTCATTCGCTCGGCATGCACAGAATAAAATAAAAATTCGTATTCACGCCTCGGACGTGCGGAATAACCGATAGATTCGAAATAAGTGTATTATGGAGATTGCAGAATCAAACTGTAGTTTAGTTCTCGGTCGGATGAAGCGATGAGTTTTACGGCTTTTGATTTGAAGGGATCGTTCTATTTACCCGTAGCTTGCGCAAGTACCTATCTTAGTAACTTGTGCTAGTGCTAAGGTTGCTTGGAACTAGTGATAAGGCCGCCAATAGTTTCGCCAGTTTTAAGTTGTTTTTGTCTTATGTATGTCATATCTGGTATGAACAATAAAATGTTATCTATCATTATGCACAAAATCGCGAAAATGTATCTGCATACATTACGTCGTGTGTAAATAAGCGTCTTTTAATGGAAAAGCTGATATTTTTCGCGATTTCAGGATTGGTCCCATATAGTAAAAGTTGTTCATAATGAATGAGTCTAACGTACCCTTTTTGGTTTAGTACACCCTTTCCGCGTAATATAATAAAAAATAAAGTACCCTTAGCATCCCACAATTCTGTTTAAATCTTTCACAGACGTACCTATTAAGGCTATGACAGTATAATTAATGTACTATGTAGGTACTTTAAATATTTTCTCACTGTTTTTCACTGCGTAAGATCGCATCGAGTAAGCGCATTCATCGTATAATGTCCGTCTTGTCTACTTATTTTCGAGTCACAAATACTAACTATGAGTTGAGCTTACCTTCCGCGGAGTCAGCGAGCGTGACAACGAAAAGCGCCAGCAGCGCTATGCTCCATGAGACTGCTCTCATCTGAAACAAAACAAAAATACTGAATATGACTTACTAAAATACTAAGTGGGCGAAAGACTGTCATTTCAGCCCACTGCTGGGACTCAGGTCTTCTCTCTGAGAGAGGGGAAAGACAGAGAGAGAGAGAGGTTGGGTCCTAATCCACCAACATATTGATTAATGTCATAATATTATGGCTGAGCTTTTGAGTTTCTTGGACATACTGGTTTCCTTACGATGATTTCCTTCACCATTGTTGAGCAATGGCATCAAAACTGCACATATTTAATTTTTTGTAGTAATACATTATTGATGCAGGCCGAGGATCGAACCGTGTGCCGTCAGATTGTAGAGCGCACATGCTACGCCCGACCACCATCGCTCTAAAAGACTGTGGGCGAATAACAATATTGAAAATGGCTCACAATTCAACATTTTGCACATATTTTATTTCAAGAATGTTGCATTATATCCTAATCAAGGTAATTTGGGTCTGCCTCATTTGATATTACAGTCACCCGACTCAGTAATTCCAGTCGGCTACTAAAATTTTTAATATGCATCATGGATTAAAAGTTGTAATATTAGTAATTATTTTTAACCGACTTCGAGAGGAGGTTATCAATTCGACTGTATGTTTTTTTATTTTATTTTATTAGATTACTAATTTTTTTTATTTTTTTTTACAAGAAGAGCATAGAAAATGTAATTTATTTATTTACTAAGCAATTGTAATGTACTACTACTTATTTTGAACAATTTTTTATGTACTTTTATTGACTGACTTATAATTCACACAATTATCAATAAAAATGTTTATCTGTTTATTAATCAATAGTAAGTGAGTAATTCCCGTGTTATATAAATAAAATGTGTTAAAACCACTATAGTTTTCATAATTTAAACTAATAGACGGCTAACATCACGGGTATTGATGTCGAAAAACTCGACCTGTGTTCGGACGTTACAGACGCCCACCCTCGGAGTTCATAATATAATGAATATTAGTCGACTGTTTGTTTAAATTTTCGCAAAAATAAACACCGCCCAAATAGTATAACATACTTATTACTCCCGTTTTAAGTCGCCAAATTATCAGTTGATTAATAACTATCTGACCTGACACGTTGTCCTGTCTTAGAACTGTCAAACACGCAAAGTCAAAATTGTAAATCCTATTTTTTACACCTTGGGTTACATTATTGGAGTTTTAGTAAGGATCCCTATTTTTTTGAATATATAATGTAGCCTATGTTACCCGGGGATGGTGCAGCTTCCCAACAGTGAAAGAATTTTTCGAATCGGTTCAGTAGTTTCGGAGCCTATTCAATGCAAACAAAAAAACAAACAATCAAATCTTTCCTCGTTATAATATTAGTATAGATAACCCCATTAAAACAGAATCAAAATAAAAAAACCTGCTCCTCCTAGATTCGGTTAAAAATGAATACGACCCGTCGAAATAATTATTATACACGCCGGAAACTGTAAAAGCAAATAAAACGAAATACCTATTTAAAATGTGTAGTACCTACCTTCTATAATGAGGTCTATCAAAGGAAACGGCTCAATGTAGCCAATTTGTGCGGGTATAACCGTTCAACATCGAATCATAGTGAAATTGTACTCAAACGGACCGCAAACTAATGCATTTGCTTTCAAAGAGTGCTTTCATATTATAATTATGGACATTCTGATTTTGATACTTGTGGTAATTTCCACGAGCAATACGGTGCTAATATTAAGGGGACTGTTCCCGTCTGCAGCTCTCTCGCTCGCACATTTTCACATTATTGTAGATAAAAAATCAATGAGTTTGAATTTCCAAAAAGTAACAAAATCATGTCTTGGTATCTATCGTGACATTACAAACAAAGAAATTGTCAATTTGATATATTTTAATTTGACACAGTAAAATGGTAACAAGCTGTGGTAACAAGTGATTTTTATTTCTCGTGTCATGTTATTCCGTCAAATTACAAGATATCGAAACAAACATTTCTATGTTTGTAATGTTACGATAGACACAAAGACATGATTTTGTTACTTTTTGGAAATTCACACTCATTGATTTTATATCTTCAATAATGTGAAAATGTGCGAGCGAGAGAGCTGCAGACGGGAACAGTCCCCTTAAGTCAAGATGCGAGTTGACTTTTTTTTTTTGCGATTTTAAGAACCCAGGCTGTAACTATAGGGGAACGCCTATTCCGACAGCGCATTCCACAGACTAGCATTTCACATAATAAAAATGGAATCAAAGCGCTTCGTACGGGTTTCCTTTTTTTTTCGTAGAGTTACGGCTAAGTCTCCGTTTATCACGTTAACTGGAACTGTTTCATTTTTAAAGCTCTCATTAGACTAAGCTATATTAGCTATAGATAGTACAAGCGTTATAAACGCTGCGATTACACCATATCTAGAATGAAAACCTACTTTTATTCAACATTTTCTCCACAACATTTCATAACCAACTCTCGTTTCTAGTACTCGGGTCTACGGCGTTTATTTCGTAGCGCTACGAGACCGCTACGAGAGTGTAATTGCTACGAGGCTACGAGCCACGCCACAGGTTAAATGACAGTTAGTACTTTGCTGTGATTGCGTCTACGCAGTTTACTTTCACGTACAGTATGGGAGATATTAAAAGAGGTTGTACTTATTTTGTATTCGTTCAGAGTTGCATACACAATGTGTATTCAACGCTTACGATGTTCTTGCTGAAAAGGCTCGATAATTATGATTAGGGATTTTTAACCGACTTCAATAAAAGGAAAGAGATAATAAAAAAATAATAATAAATATTCGGGACATTATTCACACACGGTCATCTGACCCCAAACTAAGCAAAGCTTGTGATATGGCTGCCAGAGACTGATATACATACATATATAGTTTTAAATACATACTTAAATAGATATTAACAACCAGATATAGAACAAACACAAATGTTCATCACACAAATGTTTGTCCTAGATGGGAATCGAACCCACGCCCCCAAGCTCAGAAGGCAGGTTCACTACCAACTGGACCAACGGGCTATCTCTCTTTTCTCGATTCGACCTATTTTTTAAGTCACTGTTGTAAATTACCTGAGAATATGTTATTATGATTTATTCTGATCATACAATAGGCTATCAGACTAATAATTAATTTGTATTATTATAACATATGTATAATTATATACTTATTGTCACAATCGTGCCAAAAAATTGTCCGAATCAAAACTCGGCACACGCTACGCATTGCGCTGACTTTTTGGTTAGTTGTAAGGCAACCGTGATCCAAGACTTTGATGTAATCTTATTTGTATGTAGCCCCGAGACAAGGTACTGGCAACATAGCGACGGCAGTTTGAATTAATTGACTTCTTTGTTTTATTTCAATGGGCACTAACTTTTGCGGCGCTCGGTTAAACGTTCACGGCACGTAGCGGGACGACAATGGGTCTCACGCTGTTTGTTCACGTTTTGGGAGAAATAATAATTTGTGTCGATTTTATCAGGCAAGAAATGGTTGGAAAGCTACTTTGAAAAATTCTGATATTCCTTGACATTATCATCGCCAAATTCAAATCACTTATTTGTCAAGGAATGGAGGAAGAATGTCAAAACGTCAAAAGTTTCAATGTCAAAAGTTTTGACTGACTTAATTTACATAATATTGAATTAACTTTTTTAAATGTTATAATTTACTTTGTTACTAGAAAATATTGACATTCCTACTCTAACCTACCTACAAATTAATTTTATTGTTATTATATACAGATTCGTAATTTTTATTGTAATTTTTTATTAAATGACTCGTTACACGCCTTGGCGTAGCTGTAAGTGTAACGAGCATTTATCTACAAAATTAATTGTCATGATATATGTCACCTGTGGAGCTGTGGAGGTCCGGCCTAAGAATAGACCTCCCCCTTCTCTTCCCGTGGGTGCCGTAGAAGTCGGCTAAGGGATCAACCAGAAGACGGGCAGCAGCGTCTTCTGAGTATAAAAACACCGACTGCGCTCGCCAACCCGCCTGCCAAGCGTGGCGAGTATTGGCAATCCCCCCCTTCAATGATGAATACAAAAAGGACCAGGCCCCCAGTCCCCGGCAGCCCCGCTATTCCTGGCTACGGTAGCGGTCATGGTAACGGCGGGGCCAGGGGTGCTAAGAATCCCCGGCAGACGCTCGGCTACCAACCCCAACGACGACGACTGGCCCTGGTAACACACAACATACGCACCATGAGGACTGATGAGAAGATTGTTGAGCTGGAAGAAGAAATGGGTAGGGTACGTTGGGATATCTTGGGTTTATCCGAAGTCCGTAGAGAGGGCGAGGACACGATAACCCTGAAATCCGGTAACCTACTCTACTACCGGGAGGGCGACCAACAGTCCCAAGGTGGTGTCGGCTTTCTCATCCACAAGTCCCTCATTAACAACATTATCACCATCGACAGTGTTTCGAGCAGGGTTGTATACCTAATACTCAGAATATCCAAGAGATATTCGTTGAAGGTCATTCAGGTATACGCACCGACCTCGTCACACCCAGATGATGAAGTGGAGGTTATGTATGAGGACATTAGTAGAGCCATACATACGTCCGAGACCCACTTCACTGTTGTTATGGGGGACTTTAACGCGAAGTTGGGCAAGAGAAGTGATGATGAGTTGAAAGTGGGGAAATTTGGCTGTGGGCAACGGAACCCTAGGGGACAGAGGCTGGCCGACTTTCTGGAGAAAGAGGGACTTTTTATGATGAACTCTTTCTTTCAGAAGCCGCCTCACAGGAAATGGACCTGGATGAGCCCCGATGGTTCTACGAGAAATGAGATAGACTTCATTATGACCACCAAGAGACAAATATTCAATGATGTCTCTGTGATTCACAGGGTGAAAACCGGTAGTGATCACCGAATAGTAAGAGGCACATTGAATATTAACGTTAAAATTGAGAGGTCCCGCCTAATGAAGTCCACGCTCCGACCGAACCATGCCCATATTCAAAACCCCGAGAGCTTTCAACTCGAGCTGTCTAATCGCTTTGATTGCCTGGAGAATTTTGCTTCCGTGGATGAGATTAATAACAGGTTAGTGGAAACTGTCCATGCGGTAGGTTCTAAGTTTTTTAGACCTGGCCGGCGCACAGATAGACCTCAAAAATTATCCGACCATACCCGCAACCTCATGGCTGATCGACGCTCGTTACAACTACAATGTTCCGATGACGCTGACTCATATAGGCAGCTCAATAGACAAATTTGGAAGTCATTGCGGCACGACATACGTACCTTTAATACGAACAGTATTAAAGAGACGATTGAGCAAAACAAAGGCTCCAAAGTGTTTGCAAGACACATGTCTATTGGGCAAAGCCAGCTGACAAAGCTGAAGAGGGAAGATGGTAGTGTGGCGTCGACCAAAGCCGAGGTATTAGGGGAAATCGAAAGGTTCTATGGACAGTTATACACTTCGGTTGCTAAACCTGTGAGCAGCTCGGCCAAAGACCCAAGAGCCAAGCTGAGCCGACACTATACCGAAGATATCCCGGACATCAGCCTGTACGAGATTAGGATGGCCCTGAAACAGCTCAAGAACAACAAGGCGCCGGGGGACGATGGAATCACATCAGAGCTTCTGAAAGCGGGTGGAACACCGGTACTCAGAGTCCTTCAGAAGCTCTTTAATTCTGTCTTACTCGAAGGTATAACGCCAGAAGCATGGAACAGAGGCGTGGTGGTGCTGTTCTTTAAGAAAGGTGACAAAACCTTGCTGAAGAATTACAGACCCATCTCGCTTCTGAGCCATGTTTATAAGCTGTTTTCGAGGGTCATCACGAATCGTCTCGATCGCAGGTTCGATGACTTCCAGCCTATCGAACAAGCCGGTTTCCGAAAAGGCTATAGTACCATAGACCACATCCACACGCTACGCCAAGTTATACAGAAGACCGAAGAATATAACTTGCCACTATGTTTGGCGTTTGTGGACTATGAGAAAGCCTTTGATTCGGTCGAGACATGGGCGGTGCTCGAGTCTCTCCAGCGATGCCGTATTGACTATCGGTATGTCGAAGTGTTGAAGTGTTTGTACAATAACGCCACCATGTCGGTCCGAGTACAGGAGCAGAGTTCGAAGGCAATTCCATTGCGAAGAGGCGTGAGACAGGGAGACGTTATCTCTCCGAAACTGTTCACTGCCACAATGGAAGATGCCTTCAAGCTCCTGGAATGGCAAGGACTCGGCATCAACATCAACGGCGAGTACATCACTCACCTTCGGTTTGCCGACGATATTGTGGTCATGGCAGAATCGATGGAAGATCTCAGCATGATGCTCGAAGGCCTCAATCGAGTCTCCCAACAGGTGGGCCTTAAAATGAACATGGACAAGACAAAGGTCATGTCAAATATCCATGTTGTGCCCACCCCAGTATCAGTTGGGAACTCAGTTCTTGAAGCTGTTGACGCGTACGTCTACCTAGGACAAACAGTCCAACTAGGTAGTTCCAACTTCAAGAAAGAGGTCAATCGGCGAATCCAACTCGGCTGGGCAGCGTTCGGTAAACTACGCAACGTCTTCTCGTCCAAAATACCTCAGTGCCTTAAGACGAAAGTCTTCGACCAGTGTGTGTTACCAGTGATGACATACGGCACTGAAACGTGGTCTCTCACTATGGGCCTCATAAGCAAGCTCAAAGTCGCACAACGAGCTATGGAGAGGGCTATGCTCGGGGTTTCTCTACGAGATCGAATCCGAAATGAGGAGATCCGTAGACGAACGAAAGTCACCGACATAGCCCACCGGATTAGTAAGTTGAAATGGCAGTGGGCAGGGCACATATCACGCAGAACAGATGGCCGATGGGGCCGAAAGGTTCTGGAATGGAGACCACGGGCTGGTAAGCGCAGCGTAGGACGTCCACCCACAAGATGGACAGACGACCTAAAAGAGACCGCAGGGAAACGCTGGATGCAGGCCGCTTCCAACCGGCCCTTTTGGAGATCGATGGGGGAGGCCTATGTCCAGCAGTGGACGTCCTACGGCTGAAATGATGATGATGATGATGTCACCTGTACCGTTACATTACTACGGATACCATGTGTTATTATGAAGATGCCGGGTGCTCTTCGTCTGGCACAGAGACGGGCCAGCGAGGGGGTTTAGTGGGTGCAATCTCACATAACCTGGCTACACCCCAATGCAGCTGCGTATCTTAACCCAGCAATGATAGCTTTGGCGGATTTTATGTGAAACATCCACTGGTGACATGGTAGTAAAACTGACTTGTATGCCATGACGGATGTGGCGTCATATGCTTTCATGTTTCAATCCGAGCGTCCCGTGACGGCCAACTTTTTGTTATCATCACTTTACATGTTTTCATCTTTAAGGTGAAGGGCAGCATATTTCAACTTAAGAGCGGTAGTGGCGCCCTCTTTACAAAAAAACATAATAGGCTTGCATTGATGTAAGTAAATCTTTTTAAAACTGTCATTGTAGGCTTGTGATTTGAAGACTAAGATTGGGGAACCCATTCAGGTAGCGCATTCCACAGACAAGCTGTTCACGATCCAATAGTAATAAAATTAAACTCGACCATGTACGCTGGATGCAGGCTGCTGCCAACCGGCTCTTTGGGAGATTGATGGAGGGAGGGGGGGCTAAGTCCAGCAGTGGACAGTGGACGTCCTATGGCTGAAATGATAATAATGTGCGCTAAACAATCCATAATTATGTCCTCCATTTTTTTTGCTTTATACCTATACAAAGTTCTCAGAATAAATATTCTGTAAGTTAAATACGTTAAATAAACGGTGACATTTGAAATTCTCAGGCTCTTGCTGTGAATGTTTTATTATTTATTACCAAACGTGGGAGTGTAGACTAACAGAACTGAGTAGAGACGGAACAGAGAAACAACTCCCCAGTACGCAAAACATGACTTTCACGATATCTTACCTATCGCGTGTTAGCTTTATCTATTTACAAACATATATTTTGCAAATTATTCTTATTGGATATGAGAGCTAACGCCACTCTGAATGACAGCCTGCCATCTGCATTCACTGTATGCCGGCGACTCTCACGATGTCGTCGTTCCATCTAGTGGGAGGCCTACCTACGCTGCGTCTTCCGGTTCGTGGTCTCCACTCAAGAACATTTCTTCCCCATCGGTTATTGGTTCTTCGAGCGTTGGCTTGCAAATCTGAGCAGCTATCTGGTTCTTCGGCGAACATCCTTATTCCAGATTCATGTATTTTGTACTACATATTATATCAATAAGTGCATTATGAGTACTTGAAAAACTCTGACGGTCATGAGTAAGTGAAATAGTTCACAGATCGCAGCGCATGTAGTGAAGTACCTATTTTCAATGTTGGAATCTGAGAGGCGTATCTCTGAGGATTTCCTACTCGGTGCTGGCGTGCCCTGTCACGTTCCCGGGCTGACAAGCGCTACTAGTGACTTGAAATGTCAAATAATACGACGCTGTCACTGTAGTCTAGTCTAAGGTAATGTGTTTACAGAGCGTTCACAGTTATTTTACCTCTCATATCAATTCAGCGTCTCGCTCTGTCTGCAAGTGATGCCATGCGACCAGACAGAGACAACGTTATAATCTCAGAGATAAAATAAGTCTGAACGGTTTGTAGGGAAAATTGTACACAGGTTCAGGAGAATTCCGTGATATTTCACTTCAGCATTTCAGCCATAGGACGTCCACTGCTGGACATAGGCCTCCCCATCGATCTCCATAAGGGCCGGTTTGAAGCAGCCTGCATCCAGCGTTTCCCTGCGGTCTCTTTTAGATAATTTGTTATGAATATGATCTGGGCCCGTTTCAAGTTCATCAAATGACGTCTATCCGTTTCAGGACTTCAAATTAAAATTACGAAAAGTAGAAGTAGAAAGTAAAAAGAAAGAAGGTATTAAGCAAATGTTACGTCCTTTTAAATTAGTCGTAGGTATTTTTTATTATTATTATTAGTCATGTTCTCACAGCTGGGACATACGCCCTCTCTTAGAGAGAGGACGGGCCATAATCTACCATGCTGGCCCTGTGAATGTTGCTGGCACAATCGACGGCCCGTGCCAGGCCTTCTGTTAAAGAGTTAGTTACGCTGCATTAGCTTTGCTGTTAATCTGCCATAACCACATAAACTCATCACCATTTTAACAGTTTTGTTTCTGTTTCCCGTTTGCATGTTTAATTAATAACCACGTCGAAGATCAAACAGAAATTTACCGAACGAACCTCGAAAATATGCTTTTAATTAACTTTTCTCGATGATTTTGTAATTAACTACCTAATTATATTTACATTTTGTTCCGTTTCGTACTATGTTTTAAAGGGTAGATATTTGTGCTTATAATATCATATTTTACAATTTAATTAGTTACTGGAAAAATAAAGGTAATTTTATACACATGGTGTATCTGACATCTTGTTGTGAATTAATTAAGCTATACTCAATACCTGTCAATATTTTAATTATCTTTTGTTAAGTACTCACGGATTTACTAACTTCAGTTAGGCGTGTGTTAATTAAAACACATTTTGTCTCGTTTTCCCGCGTGAAAATTTCTGTCAGCTGTCTCGCTCTTTAAACTGCCCTGTCACATCTGTGACAGCGCAGCTTTAAGCATGGATTAGTTAAAAACGATTCTGAGTGAGGCTGTAAGTCGTCAACTGGCGTAAAACAGAGCGAGAGACTGACTACATTCTCTAGTTTGAGGCTAAGCCCCTTTTTGGGTAGACGTGACAATGGAGAAAATGTTAACCCAGATAAGCCTACCGTGCTATATTTAGGACAGTGTAAACAAAAAATATTTCTGTCTATTCATTTAAATTAAAGATCTTTTTTGTTTCTTTGTAATCTTACTAATATTGTAAAAGCGAAAGTAACTCTGTCTCTCTGTCTGGATGTTTGTCGCGTTTTCACGGCTGAACGGATCTTAGTAAAATTTGATAAAGAGTTGCTGTATATCACAGAGATGGACATAGAATACTTTTTGACGATTTTTTTTTTGTAATATTATGAAATTCTGGAAAATAAACGAAAATAATAGGACATTTTGGCCCTCACAGAATAGAACGTAGTAGTGGAGGTCAGTTGTGTTTCACAACGCGATGTTGCCACTTCGTTCTGAGAGTCAGGCGAGATGCGGACGCGGGCCGAACCGCGCTGTGCGACGTTGCCGGCGCTGTATCGACTTGATTTTATGCATGGGTATAGTTCAAGAGCCAAAGAGTGACATAGGCTACTTTTCATCATCATCATCACCATTTTTCATTACTACGCGGGTGAAACCGCGGGGTGCAGCTAGTGGGCTATAAATATAAGTTGCCACGAAACATATTATTTCAACATGCAAAAGTATTGGTACAAGGGGAAGGTTGTCATACCGATGAGTGATCTGTTGCAGGTCGAACTGAACACAGGCGAGCGTGTTAAAAACCCCAAAGACCCCTGGCCTTATGAACCCTGGCTTTATAGGTTTTTATAATCTGACGAAGCACTTTGATTCTACTTTAACTTTTCTTTTTTTTTATTTTTCTTTTTAGGGTTTGTACCCAAAGGGTCATAACGGGACCCTGATACTAAGCCTACGATGTCTGTCTGTCTGTCTGTACGTCCGTCTGTCTGCCCTACGTATTAACGGCTATATCTTTCGAGCAGTAATAGGCGGATAACTAACAAATAATAAAAAAAGCCAAAAAGTAAAAACGAAAGGGGGTCCCAATACAACAACCGTAACTTTTTAACGTATTTTTGTATTAGGCCTAATCTAAAAACGATAATACGTACAAGCATCAAACTTGGCACGATTGTAGTACAAACACAAAAGTATTTTTTTTATAACCACAAATAATAAATAATGTGCCGCCAAGTGCGAGTCGGTGACACATTTCTGTTCATTACCAAGTTATTATACTCGAGCGCCTGTAGCAAACTGCGTAGCAAATTATTCCGACGATAGAAAGGCGTTAATTATAACGCCTTCCAATCGTCGGAATAATATGGAATATACTGGTAATTCGGTTACTTGGACAACTTTATTGTATTTTGTGGTGGTACGGAACCCTCAGTGCGCGAGCCCGACTTGCACTTGGCCTGTTTTATTGGATTCTTTCTACTTTTACTGTGCGAGCCGCTAGACTGTCGTATGCGCTGCCTGAAAATAGACACCCGTTTCCAGATAGTTACAATCTAGGAGTCTTTTTCAAGTGGATCAGTTCCTTCTAGGCAGGCGAGCTCCATCGTAGACCTAATAATCACTTAACATCAGGCGAGCTTGCAGTCAAGCAGGCCTTGTTATATAATATTTTTATAGTAAAAAACCGGACAAGTACGAGTAGGACTCTTGCTCTGAGGGTTCCGTTGGAAAGAACACTCAGCGCACGAGTCCAAAAAAAACTAAAGTTAAAATATTGAAAGACAAACTTAACTTTGTAGTTGACTATAAGATTCTTCTATACATTCCAACTACAAAATGTAAGTTTGTAATAGCAAAATAATTATTTTTAAATGATATAAGTTCAAATTTGTAACTTTCAGATTTATTCCTATATATGTGCTATGAGACCTTGTCTTTTGCCAAATTTCATGATTCTATAGGTTTTGATTTCCCTGTGAAATCGCAAAATATGCGACATAAACGTTCATATCTTTTGATTGCGTTGACTTACAACTTTTATTTTTTTACAGCCGAAAGAAACCGTAGACCCAAATTACGTACCCGTATTTAGTATAAATTTCAACTTGGTACCTTTACGCGTTCTTGAGAAAAAGGGTCTTGACAGACGGACAACGAAGTGATCCTATAAGGGTTCCGTTTTTTCCTTTTGAGGTACGGAACCCTAAAAAACAAGTAGGTACTTTATGGAACGTTGCTACTTAATATTACTCAAAATCTGATATGAAAACTAAAGTAATTTACCAATAAAAATAGTGTACCTTTACGCGTTCTTGAGAAAAAGGGTCTTGACAGACGGACAGACGGACAGACAGACGGACAACGAAGTGATCCTATAAGGGTTCCGTTTTATCCTTTTGAGGAGCGGAACCCTAAAAATTGTCTAAAAATGCTAGAAAAAAAAACATAATCCGAAAAATAAACAGAAAACAGATCGTGCCAGCGAAATACAATAAGCCCTGGGTATCAAAGGCAAACTCAATCCAGCTTGCGTAAATACGATCCAAGACTGCTTTGTTTCGCTCCCATTATGGATTCAATTGAAAAATAACCAGCGCAAATATTTGTTGAGGTATTCTCGTGGAGAGGTGAAAGGTTAATCTTCTATGACAAAGCTTACATGCAAGGGCGGATCTAGCTTTGGTGCCAGCGGAGTCACATAGTCGTCGTCAAGTCACAAGAAGTTATAATATTTTTGTTATAATTAATGTTTATTAATTAGTGGTATACCTAGGTCTTGGACCCAGCCCAGGGAGGGGGGAGGGGGTCATGACCCCCATGCCCTGGATCCGCCCTTGCTTGCATGTCAGTTTTAGTAAAATAAAAAAAATATGGCATTTGCGTCGCATTGAAAGTGTACGTAGGCCAGATTGAGGAAAAATACATACCAGTCTTTGCTTCCATAACTAAAGCAATGTATGAAATATGTTTTTTTTATCATAGGTGGCAAACAAGTAGACGTTCCGCCTCATGGTAAGCAGTCACCGTCGCATTTGGATACTTGTAACACCAGAGGCATCACAAATACATCCGACTGAAGGACACTGGATCCATGGTCATGAAATAAATTTTAAAAAAATGTTAATCACAAATACATTGCTGACCCTTTAGGACTCTATTATCTCGCCTTTTGAAGAACCCCATGTTGTAGCTTCTCGGAAATTCCACATTTTGCAGGTGTGAGGATTAAATACGAACATGCCTCTGACATTTTAACCTATTTTAATTTCGGTCCAACCGTTTTTTTCCTCTAACAGCTGCAATAACATTGTAAAAGGTTGAATGAAAACCACGTTATCTTATCACTTTTGCAAGGTTATTGCACGTAAAACTGGTCACTCGATATACTAAAGTGAAATATTGAAAAATAATGTTTTATTTAGCTTTTTGCAATGTTACAGCTGTCAGAGGAAATAAATGCTTGGACCAAGTTTGGTGGAAAAACGAAATCAAACCTTTTTGTACATTACTGTAAAGTCGAGACCTTAGAATCCAATTTCGTCAAAGAGGTTTTGACAAACTATGAACACATTTACCTACATGATAATATTAGAGGAAACAAAAATTCTACACCAATAACTCAAAGGTCAAGGCCTTAAAGTCCAATTTTCTTCGAAGAGGTTTCGACAAATTATGAAAGGAGACAAAAAATATCCACCAATTACTTTGAGGTGGAGGCCTTAAAGTCCAATTTTCATAGAAGACGTTTCAACAAATTATGAATACATTAAATACAATGTTAGAAATAAATACATTACACTTTATAAGTAGGTAAATGAAAGTGCTTAAAAGATTTTGCCATAAAGAAACACTTCTCATAACCTGCGAGCAACCTGCCAATAAACAAAGGGTATTATTTAAGACCCAATTTATTTTTATAACCACAGAGAAAGCAATATGTTTTGTATTCTTCCCGCGTCGGCCACTAACGAAGTGCTATTCAGCCAGTATCAGCCAATAGAGTTGGAACAAGGCGGTCGAAAGGCGATAACATAAATAGGTGAACTTACGCAGAGAGCTGACGGTAACACTTTTTAACTTGTGATGGAGAAAGTTTGTGTACTGATTGGGGCTTGATAAGTTTTGGTAGGTCTGATAATATCTGGTGGTGATTGGCGTAATATGTGAAAGTTTCATGTAAGCAAGACTGGTTTTGTGAATTAAGAAGGAGATGGTGATAACAAAAGGTTGACGTTTTATCACTATTATTAATTACACTGTATTATTTTAATGTAGACATTGACAAAATAAATACAACGCAAATTATTAGTGTTGTCATACTAATATTATAAATGGGAAAGTTTGTTTGTTTGTTGGTTGATTTGTTTCTATTTTATGCAGCAACCGAGCAATAATGAACGACGTGATTTTTTGCAAAGTTAGAGGGCCGGAAAGCGACATAGGATACTTTTCATACCGGAAAAAGGACAGTTTCTGAGGAAATGTCGACGTAGGTTATAACACGGGGCTAAGCTACTAGTAGATTTGTACTCATTGCTGTAAATAGTAGAGATAAGTAGACGATGATTGTCGAGTTATACTGGATTACGCGGAAAGTGTGCACTAAGCCGAAAGGGGAAGTATAAATCCATTATTATGAATAACTTTTACATGGCAACAAATCTGAGATCGCGGAAAAAAACTGCTTTTCCATAGAAAACGATCATAGATACTCGACAAAATGTATGAAATAACTGATATTTTTACGTGATTTCAGGGTTGGTCCCATAGTAAAAGTTGTTGAGTATAACAGACCTCTTTATAGTTAGTACACCCTTTCCGCGAAGCCGTATAGACTGAAATATAAATATTTATAGAGTTTAACCTGAAGAACAAAAACACTGGAAAAATATACTATAGTCTTGCAAGACTATAGTATATTTTTCCAGCGTTTTTTTTTTTTTTTTTCAGCATAGGAGACCTGCTTGTGTCCTATGCTGAACCTCCTGTGTCTGCCAGACTTACGCAACTGTACCACGGGAGAATCCTCCTAATTACGTTCAAAATGTAAATTATATTATCGAGTGACCTCCTCACCTATAATGATAACGAAATATATTTATATCTATCACGATAATATAAATAATTCAGAAGTTGTGTGGATGTTTCGCGGTGAAATATGGTGGCCACAGCCTGAGGGTTGAATAAATACGATTCACCCCGTTTTTCTATTTCTCCGTTTCTTTTTAATACGAAATTTATATTTGAGCAGCGACCGAAGTTCGCCTTCGTCAGAGCCAGGGTGACGGATTTATAACCAGCTCAGGAGCTCACTGTTTCTTCTCGCAGATTTGGGGATATTTATTTGTTTACAAATGGCGAACGCTTAAGTATAAATCTCGCAAAATGCTCGCAAATGTGCGTAGGATTTGGCCTGTCACTGTTCTGTCATTATTTTGTTTGGTGCCTGGCTTGGGCCGGTGATAAAATGGAGCATTGCGAATGGGAAATTAAAAACGTTACAGGCGTTTTTACATCAAGTTAAATACAAAGATATTTAAGGCGAAATGGTAGAGAAACGTACACTTGTATGACGGTAATGCGGCGTGCGCGCTTTCAAATATTTACAATATTAATTTTTTCTTTATACACTACAAATAATCTTATGCTTTTACAAAAAACTGCGACCACTAAAGTATTTGAATGATTATTAGGATAAGACTAAATTTGTTTTCATAAAAATATCTTTTATAGAATTTGAATGAAGCTGATTCAATCCATTGAAGGGAACGCAAAAACGGGTGTTTTTGTAGGAAAGTTTACGATTTTTTTCTATCTAGCTCAATTTATTTAATCGTGTATCGGTGAACACTTCCGAATAAAATATTTCAAGGACATTCATTAAACATAACGAAATAATGTCAAATAATCGTTTTTAAAGGTCTACTTTTGAATATTCGCGATGACGAATCGTCAAATTTGAAGTTTATTTCGTCTGAATGTTATTAGAGAAACTGGGGCCTTATTATGATTCTTTGATCGGGATCGAAATTGCATGCCATCCCGTTCGTATCTATTTACTCGCACCACGTGCGTAAGTGAGATGGCACGCAATCGCAATCACGATCCGAATCATCCATAATAAGGTAGCTGGTGTATTTATTCAGTAAATATTGTTTTTTTACTAAAAATATTTAATTCACTATAGACGCGAAACGTTTGAGGTGACCAGTTTGTTCCAAACATCTTGACGTCGATTCTATAATAACACTTTTTTAAACTTAATTTTCGAAGATCTAAAATTGTTGCCATCTTATTCTCACACTCCTATAAAAGTTATTTACTTTAAAAAATGGTTGAATTGAACTAACGTCAATCTCGATTAATTGGTTTCTGCTACCTACTTCAGGTAGGTCTTTAGGGTTGGAATCCCCTTCACACCGAAGTAACGCCCCCATTCATTCATGAAAGCGGTGTTAAAAGTTTAAAATTACCTTTGGTCTTTGGGCCAGGACCCCTCCTATAGCTGTAGGTTAGCTTCTTGAGAGCATACGAGACCTGCAAGAAACGAAAATAATGTTAACACTCTTACTTATTCTCCTACTTTTATATTAGTTAAATAAATATACAACAAATGACGACGATGAGGCTTAATTAGCGGGTCCTGTACTTTATACCAAAGGCCAGCTCAACACCACCTATAATTCACCACAATAGCTCAGAATTTTTCTATCTTATACCCTCTGTACAATAGTGCAATATTCCCTTCTACATCATCATCTTTTCAAACGTACGATGTCCACTGCTGGACATAGGCCTCCCCCATAGATCTCCAAAAGGGCCGGTTAGAAGCGGCCTGCATCCAGCGTTTCCCTGCGGTCTCTTTCAGGTCGTCTGTCCATCTTGTGGGTGGACGTCCTACGCTGCGCTTACCGGTCAGTGGTCTCCATTCGAGTAACTTTCGGCCCCATCGGCGATCTGTTCTGCTTGCTTTGTGCCCTGCCCACCGCCACTTCAACTTGCTAATCCGGTGGGCTATGTCGATAACTTTCGTTTGTCTGCGGATCTCCTCATTTCTGATTCGACCTCGTAGAGAAACCCCGAGCATAGCCCTTTCCATAGCTCGTTGTGCGACTTGGAGCTTGTTTATGAGGCCCATAGTGGGTCCTTCTACATACAATACATATTTGCGTATTTTATATTCAACAGTGCATCTTTGCCCCATCAATGCCTTTAAAAAATCCGGGCTAAATCCGAGAATAAAAATGAACACAATAAAAACACAATAATAGAATAATTGTAATATTTATCATAACCTATATTTTGGTTTGGATACGGAATGTTCACCATGCACCCTTGATTATCGAATAAAGCTCACATCACAAAAAAGAAACTGGTGTTGTGAAAGGGGTCACATAGTCCACAAACTTTGAGCAGTATTGGGTTGTACGTGCCTGACAACTACCTGCGCTGCGGAACCCGCCGCCGGCATCAGATGTTCGCGTGCTCCGTGCCGCGGACGCACCACGCCAACAACGCGCCCACGCGGCGGGCTGTGGCGCTACTCAACGCATTTGCGCGTGAATTCCAGCATGTTGAAATTTTTTGTGACAATGTTAATATAATTTCCTCATGTTTAGGGTTATTTCTTAGTAGTTAATTAAGATTGGTTGACTGTATTTAGTAGTATACATCATATTTTGTTATTTAAATAGTTTGCGCTTTGGTTTAACTGTAAGCATTCTGTTGATGAATAAATAAAATAAAAATAAACCGTGGGGCTCATATCGTTTCATCTGAACTCTTTTTGTGTGCGTGTGAGCTCTATTTTGACCTCATTTTATTACCCTACGTGCATTTAGCACGCCGGACTGAATTGCAAATTGCGAATGAAGCATTTTAGTCGACATCAAAGCACGTGCTAATATCCATTAAACGCTGAATTTTTCATGATAGACCGCGTAGCTATTGTTCTTTAAAAAACTTCTTAAAACATCCCCTAAAATTCGTTGACTTTAAACTTTCCATGGAGTTTTTAGTGAAAAAAGTTGGCAACACGGGAGAGGATCGAAGAGGCGTGAAAGATCCCTGAAGTTCCCTCAACCCCTCGCTGTCAACTGCCGGGGAAAGTTTGTGGCATGTAGTGTGGCGTGTACTATGTAGATATAAAATTATTTGCTGTTGTATACGGCTTTGCTCGTGTGAGATAAAGGGTTAAGTATAAGATAGGACGGGATGGAAATAAGATAGCGTTGATAGGATTAAATAAGTAAAAATTTGCTACATTTAACTCCTAAAAATACCTACTAGAAACAGACATTTGAACTAAGCTTAGTGGTGGTATCGTCAGCGGTTATGCTAAGCATGGGGCTCGATTTTTTAATCACTCGCATGATATTTCGCACGCAAACATCATGCTAAATTACTGACTTTCAAAGAAATCCCAAACATACGTCGCATTTTTGAAATAATAACTCGTTAACGCAAATAGAAAACATAATTTTTCATGATATTATTGTGTGAAATCATACGAGTGATGAAAAATCAAGCCCATGGAATAAGCCTAGGGCTTGTACCTACACGCTCTCTAGTGGTTTCATAGAGATGTAGAATAAACCGTTAGGCGCTTGGCGACAGAGTTTCAACTTGATTGTGATCTTTAAGGAAATAGCGAGTAAGACACTAGAAAGTGCCCAACAATTTTTACATTTTAAGGAAGTAAGATTGTCTAGAAGAAATCGCCAATAGCGATAAGGCCGCTTTTAATGATGTTTTTGTCCTATTTATTCCAAGACAAGCGTGCCCACCCACCCCCTCTCTCCCTCTCTCTCTCTCTCTCTGAGAGAAGGCCTGTGTCCAAGCAGTGGGAAGATGATAATGATGATGAAGCGTGCTTCATCGTAGACCACACATCAGGCGCGAGATAGGGTTCAAGCCAATGACAATATAACCACTTGACTGCTCATCCTTTACCCCGCATGTAAAGGTTCTAACATGTCAACCTAAACTATTTCAAGCGGGCCAATGCTAGGCGCGACTTGAACGAATGACTTGATTCTCCAATCACAAGCGTCGAGTCGCGTGGAGTCTCCAATTACATACTGCTTCCGCGACCGCCGTGGCATCATTTTGCAAAAGGGAATATTGTTATGTCTATGAGTTATCTATCTAACTAAGAGTACCTTACACTCAAGATTGTTTTTTTGGGATTTCCACCCACATCTCGTGGTATTTTTTAATTTTTTTAAACTTTCATGACTGTGGATTCAATGTCCTTTAGTCTTAATCTTAAACAGTTTACATAGTCTTAATAGCGTCAAACAAGTCATAGTCACAGCCAGAGTCAAGCTAAATAAGTCACGGTCAAGTCAAACTCATGCCCCTGTAAAGTGGCGGAGACTTTACAAGAGACTCCTATGGAGTTTTGGAAACAGCACGAAAAGACACGTTTCACCTCGTTATATCACTTTCCACACTCGAGCACGTTTACGAGCACTTAATGAATAATAATTCACCATTTAGTACACATTAACACTCGATAACACACAAGTTTAGGAAAATAATCCAACGAACCGACATGTTTTTTCCACGTTGGCGCCAAAACCCACATCTCGTGGTATTGCACCCGAGCATGGCAACCACTAAACTATCGTAGCCTCGAAACACCCCATTTCACCCATGTCTACCCGTTGCTAGTCACGGCAATACTTTATGTGTATATATTGTGTGTAGCAGTATTTATGTGGGGTATCGATGCGATAGGGGAGGGAGCAAACTTGACGGGTGAAGACAGTAAAGTTAGCCTTTCTACGTTAACTATATGTTCAGCAAATCTTGTCAAAATATAGGTTAGTACACAGAAAAGGGAAGTAAATAGAACGGAAATGAGAAGGAAAATCTGTTGCCAGGCATTAAGACTTAAGAATCTTGATTGAACATTCTTATTTATGTCAACGCGTCGAACTCCGCATGCAATGAACTAGGACCTCACCTTTTTGGGTTAGGTCTCAAACACAGGTCTCAAATGTTTTCTCCGCATCACAGTTGCTAACTGATTTCAAATGACTTGACGTTTCGTTTATATGGGTGCAAGTGGCTACAAAAAATTTCTTACAAAAATGCATTGACAGCCGTTCTAATTCGGTATGCTAAAAAAAATTAACCTATGCCAATTCCAAAACCATTCGAGATTTTATGTTACTAACCCTTATTTTTCTACTCTGACCTTTTAAAACGATAAGATGCCACTTATTTTAACATAAAACTAAGAAATCATTCGACTTTCATTGACCTCTAAATGACGTCACGGTGTAGCATTTTATTTTCTGTGTCTTTTAAGAATAAAAATATTATACATTTGACACACTGTTCGTCACATAAAATAGAATATTTTTTCATTTCTGTGGTTTGACTGTCTGGTTTTTTTCAGGGCTGCCAATATGGGGTGCTTTTTTAGACTTCTCAACGCAACGAAATTTTGTGCTATATGGTGACGTCACATAATTTCAATTTTCAAAAAAATATTGTAAAATAACTACTCAATAGAAAACAAAAATATTGAAATTAGTTTCTTAAAATAGCCTTATCTACGAAATAAAAATATAAAAAAAAATACAAAAAAAAACTTTACATACCGAATTTAAACAAAAAAAACCTTTCTGTGGGTAAGTATATTTTAATATAAGATTTATACTCTAGGGGCCGCTTGTATAATGCTATAATAGGCATGATGACTAATATTTTTTTATTTCTTCATAAAAAAGCTGATCAGAACTTTATTATGCACAACTAAAAAAACAGAAAATTAACGAAAACTTAAATAAATAACTAAAAACTAAAACTTAAAATAACTAAATACAAACTAAAAACTTAAACTAAAAGACCATTAGTGGAGGGAAAGGTCCCCAGAATGCTGGCAGCATTGCCACGTTGAATGGCAATGCTCAATTTCTGGGCGAAATAGAAGCCAGCATTCTGGACACCCGACGCCTCCACTAATCGCCTGGCCAAGTCCCGATAAAGGCCCATAGCCGCCGGCCCCCACGGACCCATCGTCTCCACCCCAAACGGAGCGAACATGTACACCCGGTCAAGGTGTGCATATTTGCGCCGTTTGAGGTTTTCGGCTTGAGCGGCGGCGGCGCCGGCCTGAACTGATGTTGCAGGAAGGTGAGACGGAGCCATTGTGTCTACGCATGTCGCGTCCCACACTAATGGCTGCCCCACCTTCCAAGGTATCAGGGTCATCCCGTCGGGTCTTTTGCCGTCGTCTCGCATCAGTCCATTAGGTTCCAGGACTGAAGGGACACCGGCACTGACGAAAGCCCGACGGATGACGTCATTCAGGCTGGCGTGCCGCGGAATGCGCCCAGCACTCTTGATACACGATAAGCCGTGGTGGCCGAGGCGATCTACATTATCGCCACAGTTGCAGCGATGGGGGACTTGGCAGGCTGCACCTATTCTAAGGGATACGGCTAAACAAAACGTAATTTTATCCAATAAATTTCCAATATTCCTAGAAGGTAGAGCGTGCAACCAAAGCCCCGACTCCCAACGAGCAACAGCCAGTAGGCGAGCACGCTCTGCGGAAGAAGTTGTAGAGTCTAACAGATTTTTATACTCTAAAACACAGAGCGGCCCGTCCCATTGCCGCTGAGAGGAGGGGGCCTTGGGCAAAGACTCGCTTGGGCAGGCTGTTTTCCAACTTTCCAAAGCGTCAGAAAGGGAACTAATTTCAAAATTTTGCAATGATGGCTGTAAGATGTCCTGAACTAGATTTTGTGTGCTGAAGGCAGATGACAGGAAAGCTGGTAAAGATACACTAGAAATTTTGCGTATGCCGAGACCTCCAAACCTTACAGGCAGGGAGGCCTGGCTCCAAGCACGTTCATCAAAAGGTATGTTTAAAATGGTGGTGAGAGTATCCCTTTGAATGCTGTCAAGCTGTTGTAAGAGTAAGGGGTGATTCCAAAGCTGACAGCACCTAAGGGCATACGTGAATTTTGGTACAAAAAGGCAATATTTTATTATGAAATAAGCAACATGGGTATTAATTTTTTCAAGCCGGTCGGAACAAGAACGAAAAAAAATTATTTTTTCGTCCACAAAATCAGCTATAGAATTATCAAGAATCGGAGCTCCTAGGAGGCGAAGAGATTTGCTGGTTAGTAATTTTATATTAGGAGTTAATTTTTCAAAACAATTTAAAATTTCATTTTGCGAGTTTGTCGTGGACTGCGGGATATAAATTTCACATTTAGAAAAATTAAGCGACAAACCTAAGTTATTAAATCCAGATATTATTGATTCTAAGTCTTTATACACTGTGCTGATTTCGCCTCCTAGGGTTCCATCATCGAGATACCACACATTAAATTTAGATTCCAATTTTTGGATGATCGGGTGAATCGCTAAACTAAAAAGAGCCGGCCCAAGCGGATCACCTTGCTGGCACCCTACTTCAGAAGATATTAAGTTGTTTTTGTAAACTAGGTTTGTTGGTGTGCCATAACATTGCTGAATAAAATTATATATGTGGGGAATTTTGTCTTTTACTTCCTTTAAAAAAACGGTTCTATGAACGGAGTTAAATGCGTTTTTAACATCCACCTTCACGAGCACCTCACCTCCTTGATGGTTCAAAAAAGTTCTTAAGGCGTGTACCGCTGCCTCGCAGCCACCACGAGATCCGAAACCCACCTGCAAGGGACTAAATTCTTCACAGAGGGATTCTTTGATGTTTTTACAACAAATTTTGGCTGTGAGGCGGCGGTATACAGTACCTACGGCTATGGGCCTTATGCCCCCATCCTTTTTAAGAAGGGCGCATAAGTTTGCTCCGTAAAGTAAGGCGGTAATATTGTTATCAACCTTGCCTGCAAGCATAAGGTTGACTAATGCTGTGAGTTCCTTGAGCAGGGCGTCTCCGATCTCTCCACAGCCTGCACCAATAAGATCTTTCAGATGTTGCGGTGTGAGAGAATCGAGGCCACCCGCAGAACCACTCGGAAAAGAACTCACAGCTTGACTAACATCCTCGAAGGTCGCCACCAAGGAGTTCTCCTCGGGCGCGTCTGGAAGCAAAGAGATTGATGCTGGTGAAAGCGGATGTTTTTCTTTTAAAGCCAACAAGGTTTCTGGCGTACAAGGTGCCATAGTATCGCTGGAAAACAAAAGTCTTGCGGAACCTCTGATGTCTCCCTCAGCCATTTTATCTTCGACCAAACTATAAGCCACAGGACATTTGGATCGTGAAGGAGGTCGTGGTGGAAAAGAGAATTCAGGGCAAGACTTCGAGTTATTTTGACAATTTTGCTTAATTTTGTTGGTAAGTGAATTTTGGTCTAAACTGTCTTTCGAAACATGGAGGATTCTATAGGGGAATGTTAGTAAGTGCTCCCAGGCTCGAACTGAATTGGTGGAAGTGACGCTTCTTATATCCTGAAACAGACAATTAGCAACGCTTATGCGCGCACCGCGAGGGATTCTTTTCACTATATGCAGGTTATTTTTAAATTTAGATAAAGTTTCCCAAAAGCTTGAAGGATTATCAGTTATTTGAGAATGTGTATTACTATTTGGAGCTGCGCGATGTGCCTTGCTAACATGAATTTTCAGGCCACGAATTCCCTTAAAGAAACGTGGTTGTGAGCACTGGTCGCACTTTACAAGGTTTTCCAGTGATACGTTGGCGTTTAATTTTTGAATTTGGGAAACGTTTAGTATAGCCGTATCCCCGCCTTTAGTAAAGCTGATCATAAATAGAGCACATCAACAAAAACAAAATTAAAATTAGTTCAAAAATAAATAAGATATAAGCATTTTAATTTAATTTCATGCTAGACAGAGAGCGCACTATACTGAGCCGTGACGTCACGGCTCAGGAGCGCCATACAACTGCTATACTAACACACGCTTTGCGAGAAAGGGATAGAACATCCCCTCTCCATCCCCACCTAAAACTTTAAATACTCATATCTCAGAGATTTATCAACCAATTCAAATTATTTTTTCAGTATGTGTAATGTATTTACTTATATTCATCGCTAAGCCTGTTATTTGTAATAAATTAAACTTTAGAAATCATGCCTATTATCTTAAATTTTAATTAGTTGATTATGTATTACTGCCCTAACACGATTAAAAAAGTTTTGTCTGAGTTTTTGGTTACTTCAAAATAAACAATTTGAATTTGAATTTTTAAACGCATTTAAGGGCGATTTGCTCAACCCTTACAAGTATTTAGGGACCACTGTTAGGGACCGATAGCCCGTTGGTCCAGTTGGTAGTGAACCTACCTTCTGAGCTTGTGGGCGTGGGTTCGATTCCCACCTAGGACAAACATTTATGTGATAAATATTTGTGTTTGTTCTATATCTGGTTGTTAATTTATATTTAAGTGTGTATTTAAAACTATTTATATGTATGTATATCAGTCTCTGGCAGCCATATCACAAGCTTTGCTTGGGGTCAGATGACCTTATGTGCAAAAATGTCCCGAATATTTATTTATTATTTATTTATTTATTTAGACAACTAATCACGTTTAGCATCTTGCACACAACTTTAGCTCCTAAGCATGTCTAACAATCTGTCAAAGTTAAACTTTTGGGATTGGCCATTTATAGCAAAGCTAAATCCATTGCACCAAGACAACCCGAGGTCAAGATTTTTTTGTCGATCTTTCAGGGAAAAAAAATCACAGGCTATTTCATTTATCGAAAGCGTTATTGCTCCTTAAATTAATAAATTGTCTTAATAGTTTGGAGGAACAAAAACGCTGTCGATAAACGAAATCGTCTTAGATTTTTTTAACAAATTTTCTATAACTCCAATTTTTTTTATAAAATCATATATAAATGCTTTTTACTTTCAATGACTTGGCATGACACCACGCTTAATAAATTATTGTAGTGATTTCCAACGCTATCTGCCTCACTCATGTGGTAGCAATGCTAGCTTAACTCTGGAACTATATACCCAGTAGCAGTGTTGGCTTAAGTCCCAAACTAAAAATTAGGCTTAAATTCCGAACTCGAGTATAGTATCACCTCAAAAGCGGCTTAATCTGACAAAAATCCAATAGCTCCGTCTTGACCCGAGGCATTCGGCCCGTAGCCTGTAGGCATGAAAACGAGTAGTTCGGATGATAGTGGTAGTGGCACACACAGCTTTTATATTGCCGAATTGTTATTATTATTATACGAAAAAGGAATCATAACAATCGGGCTGAAAAAGTTATGTGTGTCATATCTACATTTTAAAAATACTTACGCATCGACTAGGGTACCTCCTTCTTTTTTCGTCGGTTAATAACAGGCTTGCGTTTGACCGGTAACTCGCCTGATATTATTTAAGTGTGTGAGCGTGTCTATTACCACTCAACTCTGTAACGGCTCAACGCATAATTTATAACATTTGGTATGAAGGTTGCTCGATAGTTTGTAATAAGGTCCTGTAAGATCGATTTATATACAGAACAGAAGATATAAACGCTAAAAGACACGATAATACATCTTCCTTTTTTTTTTTTTTTTAATAAATTTGACATCTACATTTAATTTTGTTTTTAAATTGTATAAACTTTCTTTATTATTGTGTAATCCTTAATGTGTGTAATTAGTGTAACTGGCTTTGAGCCATGCTAATGTAAATGTACTTAAATCTGATTTTATTGTATAATGTAATGTGTATGATGATTGTATATGTTGTTATTGACATGAATTTTGTTTTATTTATATTACACGGGAATTACTCACGTAAGATTAAGCCGGTCACTCCGACTATAGTTTCAACCGCATTAGGCAGTCTTTTTCAAGGTGAATGCGCGCGCGCGGCTGCGTCTCGCTTGGCACTACGGACCGCCGCGCGGCGCGCACGTGATGTCAACGGCAGCTGATCGCTGATGAATTTTGTTATTGACATATTATTATTATTACTTATTTAATGTAATTTATTATCAATTGTTAAACAATTTATATTTAATGTATATAAACTAGCAACAGCATTGTAACGAAACTGTATATTGAATTGTATTAGCAAACGTCATATGTATTCGCTGACAGTTGACTGCTGACAACTGTCAACGAACACAGTATATAAGTTGCGGTTGCATTGTAATCTCCCTCGGGCTCCAGGGCACACCCCCTCTGGGGTGCCTGGGCAAGTCTGATTCCCACTCCCGGCGACGGCCCAAGCCGAGGTTCGTACCTTCGAGGTGCCTTTGTGCTAGTCGCCTATAAACTTAACCACCAAGTTATGCCGAACGCACTCTGCGTTCGCTAACTAGTCCGGTCAAGCTGTAGAGGCCAAAAGGCCAAGAGTAAAAGTCACTCATAAAAAAAAAAGTAATCGCCCTCTTTCTTTGATCGAACCTCGAAGCGATAACAAGTGTAAACGAATTGTGTGTAAAATAGTTTAAAAGGTGATTTCTTGGCTGAAAAGCTAACACAATTGAGTATTTTTCTAATTTTAATATCAAGTATCATAATATTGTGTAACAGTATCATTGGTGTAATTGGCGCAAGCCATACTAATTGAATAATTAAATACAAATACAAAATTACTGGTACGAAGTAGTAATTAGGCAAAATTGTAATTTTTTTTCAACTTCAAATCAAGAACAAGAAGGAAAAGCTCATTGATAAACATTTGTATCCTCATTAAAAGTATTAACGACGTTTCCAACGTAATTACATTTCCTTTTAAAATCATTGTTTTTGGAACAGAAACAATAAATTATATTTTTATGCCTCTTGTAAAACTTGAAAGGTTTTTTTGCATTATTACGTCAAAACAATGTCTTTTCCTGCAAAATGTGGAATGAGTTACCTTTCACAGTACCGAGAACCTACAACATGGGGTTCTTCAAAAAACGAGTTGATTCTAAAGGGTCGGCAACGTATTTGTGACGCCTCTGGTGTTACAAGTATTCATAGGCGACGGTTACTGCTTACCATCTGCTTGCGGCAGCTCCCTGCTTGTTTGCCACCTCATCATCATCATCATCAGCCAGGAGACGTCCACTGCTGAACATAGGCCTCCCACTTTAACCTCCACATTGAATGACAGCCTGCCTTTTGCATCCACTGGATGCCCGCGACTCTCACAATGTCGTCGGTCCATCTAGTGGGAGGCCTACCTACGCTGCGTCTTCCGGTTCGTGGTCTCCACTCCAGAACCTTTCTTCCCCATCGGTTATCAGTTCTTCAAGCGATGTGGCCTGCCCATTGCCACTTCAACTTGCAAATTTTAACAGCTAAGTCGGTGACTCTGTTTCTTTGGTGTTTGCCACGTATGGCATAAAAATAATACATAAATAATACATTGTATGCAAAAAAGTTGTTCCCAGTGTGTCTCCACCGTGGTCAAACGGTAATAGAAATAAATCGGTACCGTATCTAACCCTTTCAACCTCGCGGTCACCGCGACCCGCCTGTCATACCCGCGGGTCTCGCATACCCCCGGGCCTGTTATACCCACGCTGAAATTGGAGCACATTTGCACGGACGAAATTAAATGCTGAGGGGCCGAAAGTACCGAAATGCTTATGTTCAACACTTTTTCGGGTACCTGTTGATACCTAGAATGGATATTTAGAGGTAATGGCGTGTGATGTTATCGCTTACGAGTTGTTATTGCGTGTTATGCTTAACATATTTTTGCAGAATTACCCAGCTGTTTTAGTAATAAAGTAATAGAAGATTATATAAAAAGTGAAAAAAAAAGGGAATTTAATTCGAGGGACTAAATACGGCGAGAATCCTTAGAACAATGACCGTGGTGATTTTTTCTCGAGTTACGATAATTATGTAGGACTTTTTACCATTGACTGCAAGAAAACAAATGAAGTGTATTTATACCTATTTATCAGATTTTATAATACAGGGTTACGCATATAGATTGTACTAAGCCGAAAGGAGGTCATTGTACTCTTCGTTAAGGTTTTTGTACTATGGGACCAATCCAGAAATCGCGAAAAAAAAATTTGCTTTTCCATACATTTTGTCGAGTGTTAAAGACCGTTTTCTATGAACAGTCTCTAATCAAATCACCTTCCAAACAAAAAAAAACTATATCAAAATTGTTTCAGCTGTTTGGGAGCTACCAAACTACGGACATAGCACACATATACACAGACCTGTGTGTCTGTCTGAATATTTTTTTTTTTTTTTAATTGATAATTATTGTATTTTGTAGTGGTACGGAACCCTCAGTGTGCGAGCCC
Source organism: Agriopis aurantiaria (assembly GCA_914767915.1). Taxonomy (NCBI): domain Eukaryota; kingdom Metazoa; phylum Arthropoda; class Insecta; order Lepidoptera; family Geometridae; genus Agriopis; species Agriopis aurantiaria. The sequence continues at coordinate 14,785,317 of OU611998.1, read as the reverse complement.
GACTCGCACTTGGCCGGTTTTATTATATTTACCTTACCAAATTACTGTTTATTTTCTAGAAAGAGCTGTTCTGAATAAACTGTAATCACTCAGTCTTCGACAATGTAAATACTCCCTCAACAACCAAGTCCTTTTTCCGAAAGTCGTAGGAGGTTGCCAGAAAATTTCTAAATTTGCCAAAAATGTCCATAAAAATGTAATCTATCTTTTTCTTCGGCGTCCCGCGGTGCAAATGGCAACATTCGCGATATAAATTGGCAATAAAATGCCCTAAACAAGGGGACGACGTGTACGGGCAATAACGCTCGCATGTACCCGGGGGAGGTGTAGTGTGGGAGTTTGGAACTTGCGCGGGTCACAAGCTGATTTTACACTGAATAATTTTCAATATAAAAAACCGACTCCAAAATTAGTAAGCGTTCTAATAATATTATTACTACTTCCAAATCAACAGGTTCCAGAACAATATTATTCTTCAAGATATTTCAAATTCTAATTAAAAAAATTTAAAATTCAGTTATTTCAGGCTTAACCCATATTAGTACTGACAGCAAATTATAATATTTATAATATTTGTTAGTAAACTTTACTTTATTAATTTACAAGTCTTTATAAACGGAAATAATATTTTAAAAACCCAATAGGATTCCGCCAGCATCTGGTCAGGGCCCAGCTTATATGGTCTTATATAATTAGGCCGTAAGTTTCCCCACAAATTTTCTTATATACAAAAGGCGATGTGTGTATGTAAGTACCCTATGGACTCCAAACGGCTGGACCTATTTTGACGGGACTTTCATTGGCATATAGCTGATGATATAAGAAGTAATCCACGGAAACCAGAGGGCGCAGCTAGTATAAAATAAAATAACACTAAATGTCTATTTAATGCATTTGCATGTAATTTTCTATGTTAAATAATCTTTATCTTATTTTTCGTGTTATCTGATAAACTTCCAACAATACCTACCTAAAGATGTGAAGATCAACCAAAGGCTAGTTACATGCCGTTAGCCGTAGTCTTGGCATTGGTCTTGGCATAAAAGACATATTAGTATAAGTAAAGAAGATTCACTCCGCAAAATCATTTAAATAAGTAGCGACTCTTGCTACTACATAATAAAGATCAATCCAGGACGTGCGAGCGCTAACTACCTACAGCTATCAAACTAGGAGTTGCCTCTCTGTCTATCGCGTAACTATTGTCGCGTTATCTCTGTGTATCGGCAGGTCCGACAAGTCGGTTACTTGTAGCTTCATACCTAAAGTGCGGAGTGCGCCAGGCCTGGGGCCTTACGCCTAGTTGCTTAGAGCAATCCAGTTTAGGTGATGAAATAATATTGCGCGACCGCAAACCGTATAAGGCGCATAAGGTTCACGTTCGCGTGATTTTCCGAACTGCGCGGTTTTAACGTGAGTTTGAGACCGCGTAAAAGGCCCCTGGTCTTGATAGGCTCAATATAATTTTGTAATCTCTGTTTAACTAATGTAAAAGTGTATGAACATTATAGTTCTGCCTGCTCTTATACTATTCATTTACTAAAGACTTTTAGTAGCTTTACCTAGTCTGTGCCATTTACAAATAAAGATTAGCCTCAAAAGTAATTCAAGTTGCACGTAAGTATCTTCAGGGCAAGAAGAAAAGTTCATATTTCAAACCGAGTAAGCTTCAAGTAGAATTCTAATCTTTATTTACGGTTTCATTCGTTTCTGTAACGCTTCTATAGCATAAATGGTGGGAATACGTTTGTGTTCGATTAACCGGCTTAGAATCGGTTTAATTCGGTTTAGTTGGCGCAGCGATGGCAGCGGAAAAGCGAGTAAAATTTTATTATTTATGGTGCGCGGAGCGAGCTCTCTCGGGTCCCGGTCCCTACCGCGGTTTAGAACGCGACGCGGCAGCGGTTGGTCTCTCGGAATAAAACCGGTTAATTGCAATGTGAATTAAGTTCTTTTTCTTCACTCACGTTCCAAACATAATGACACTGACAACCAAACCGTTTTAAAATGGTTTTTCTCTAACCAGTTTCAAGCATTAAGTATTTTTCCTTACTTAGTTATTGTACCCACAACGATACAAGATAGCAGCTATAATGTACACCGCTGTGACCCAAGGGTACCGTAGAGATGTAGAGTAACTGTAGAGTCACAGATTAAATACCCAGTGTAGAGTATACAGTACTGACTTGGGACAGTCCAGGACAAATGGGACCCGAGATCGGTCCAATGAGCCCAGACCACAAAGTACAGAACTTGCTTTACAAGATCTACGACACGGTCGGACGGTGTTTACAACGTGGTATTACAACAATGAAAGTAGTGCAAGACCCTTTGCGAAACGATGGAGTGACAATATATATTTTAAAGTTATATGATTATTTACGGGATATTTACCGTGGTAAGGTTGTGGAATGAGCTCCCGATATTTCGGCGCAGTTACATGCACCATGTTCACGGGAAGACTGAAGAATGCAAATAATGAAAAGAGTGGTTGGTCGAACAGTTAAAAAGTTAGGTGCAGACATAACGATCTACCCTCTTTCTTAGTTTTAGTCTTAATATATATTTTATTTTTTCATATTTTTTTTAACGGTTTAACCACAGAAAATAACAATAAATACAAAATAATTGTTTTGTTTGTCGAAAGACTTTTAAGGTATTTTTGTAAGAAAATTTTCGAAAATGCCTTGACAGCCGTTCTAATTTAAACAAACAAAAAAATATTTTCTGTGGTCACTACAAAAATAATAATTATATCAATAAATTTATTCAAACTAATATACGTATAAGTTTATGTTGAAACAAATGACCCGCCCCGTAAACTCTTCCCGGTAAAAAAGTGCCCTTAACACCGGCAGCATTCCCACGCTGAATGGCAATGGCCAATGATTGCAACAAGCCATATCTGCGCATATCTGAATTAACACAAGTACTAAAAATTACTCACTCAGATAGAAAACGAGCTCTGGAAAACGCAAAAAATAGACAATTCGAACCTAGAGAGTAACGAAAAATAATCGCATTGAAAAGCTTTTAATTTGAAATATTGAAGCTCAATTTCTGCTATAAAATATTCACACGTCGTACCCGAGGTTGCAAGAAAAAGGAGTAACGATAAATCGTTACAGCCCAACCAACTCATTTGTAGAGTTTAACGCGGGAGCCACTATCGCAGTTTTTGAACAAAACTGTTATAAAATTAAGTTCCTTCTTTTCCTCAACTGTTCCGTTTAGTTGGTCAGGGTGTAAAAATGTATCCCGTGGGTTCTTCTATCTGGCAACACTGTCAACGGAAACTCCGAATTGCCATTTATTTGTAGTTGGGATTTGCGGGAAGAGGGTAAAAAAGTGAAAAGATTGAGGTGTAGGAACTTTTATTGGAAAATGTTCTGAGAGCAGAACTTTTTCTTGTGATAGGTAACACTCTACTTACTTCCAGTGTAACTTTCTCAGAACTTGTCCTACAAAGGCTTGAGCGAAGGAAAAAATAGCGGCTATGTATTAAAATGTTTGGAAACTGAACTGTGCCAATGTCTTCTGTGACTGAATTGTGTTCCAAATGCGGTTGCAACTATAGCCGAAGTAACCGGCTTATAAATCTTACAACCCGAGTGATTTTTTCATTTAATAAAATTATAATTTTATTACTCACTGATACTACAAGGTACGCATATAATAACACCAATGAAGTACCTATATGTTTAGGTACTTCCGTTTACTACTACCTGGAACATATAACTTCAGACGATAATGTTCGACTGCCATATCGTCTGAAGTTATATCTTCCAGGTTTAAAAAAAATACAAATAGCGGCAAACCATAAAAACAATAAACCTTTGGATGGATAGGACTGAAAGGACTGGATTAAGGTCGGCGACGCATACAAAAATATTTACTTATAATTAAAACAGAATGACAAATCGTAATAGTCCCACAATTCCACATAGTTTATTATTGAATTTTGGACCCCAAACACTGTTTTTTTTAAATCTTGGTTTCTTAGTTACTTTGTGATTATGTCAGCCCCGTATCACATAAGCAACTATAACAATAAAAAGGGACTAGGGTCACTACCCTGAAAACTTATTTGATACTAGCGGTCCGCCCCAGCTTTGCACGGGTATAGATTATAGCCTATGTCACCCGGGGATAGTGTAGCTTCCCAACAGTGAAAGAATTTTTCAAATCGGTTCAATACTTTTTGAGCCAATTCGTTACAAACATTAAGTATGTTTGTAACGAATTTGCTCAAAAAATACTGGTACTACATACAAATCTTTCCTCTTTATAATATTAGTATAGATTGAAAATAATGAGATTAAAGAATGGATGATATTTTTTTTACGAAATTTTAAATTTCGGTGTCAGGAACCATATATACGAGTATTATAGGTAGGTAACCTATACGATAGTTTAGACAAAGTTTTACAATACAAAAGTTTGACAATAGAACTCGAGATAAATTCAAAGCAATCAGACGAAATCACTTAGCAACTGTTTGTATAAATAACATTGTAATTTAATTTAACACAGTTATATTTGTTTAAGCCGACTATAATCAGCGGCAAGTTTATTCGTAAGTTGTGATGAGGGTAGACTGTCAGGCACACGCCTTCGATCTCACGTTGTTTAGAGAAGTCGAAAATTCGGCTTCAAATTCGGTAACTTTCGATCACCGAAAACTTGGTACCTTAAATATAGACTTGTAGTATGATTTTAGGGCACACTATTACTTTTTAATTAAGTAATGCTTCGATATTGTTACGATGGTGATGTCGCAGGGATAGGCGGTGATAAGAACAACACGCAGATTCTTTAAGTTGTGTTTTATTCAACGGTCGTCTCGAAAGTGAATTACATTTCAAACCAACGCCTCTCGCTTCTCCTAGTGTTACCATCTATATCCTACAGTTGCCAGTGCAAACACAACAATGTTACCAGCATCTAATTATTTACAATCAAGCTAATTTAAATAATAAAATAAAATAGATAGAATTAAAGATCAAACATTATTGAATAATAAAATATCATGAACTGGAATAATAATAATTGAATTGAACTGATCAATTGGTGAACCTTAATATCCTACTATTATTTATATGAATTACTTAGCATAGTTATCGTTATTGACGGCGGCGATAAGCTGGGAGTTGTAACATTATACTTAAAAGTAGCTAGAAATAAGCAAGTTCATTAACAGACCTGTAACTCTCGGCTTTTAATTACAAATCAAAACAAAAGAGAGAATAATATATTTTTTTTTTAGTAAAGTTTAGTGAGTCTAAATAATAACTTAAGAATGGCTTTTATGACCTTGGTAAAAAATAGTGGTGTCCCGAAATTTCGGCTTCATATTCGGCAACTACCTGTTTCGAATATATACGTATAAATCAAATTACAATATCTAGTTATTTCAACATTTGCACATTTTGGGTTAATATTACTAGAAATCTATGCAGAGTTGCTATGGATGAAAACCCTTTGTTAAAGTAGGTACCTCCCAAATTAACGCGAAATTATAATTATTTTCATAATTGAGCATACGATGTTAATATTGAATATTACATTGAATTTAGAGGTAGTTACTATGCGAAGAAGGTTACAGTTATAACTATTACATACGTCACCGAATAAAAGAGCATAGAATCCGTCACGTGATTTACAAAGCGTACAAGGTCGTCCGTCAATAGTATGTAGCCTTTGGAGCCTTTTACAGGTCCCTAGTACAGGATAATATTGTACATGTACAACCCTGCAATTTGCCGTCTTGTCAAAAACATATCTGTTTCGTTCTGGTTATAACAATTTTGGTATGAGTAAAGAATGTAACATGTTTAATTCGTTTATGGTAAATTAGCACTACTTCCATGCTTTAATCCTTCTTCTGAGCGTTTTTATTAGCATGACTTAGCATCTGGGTGTCTTCAAATCACGAGTGAATCGGTTCCTTCTAGGCAAGCGTGCTCCAACGTAGACCGCATCATCGCTTAACATCAGGCGTGATGTTGGTAAAACGCAAGCCTATTGATTATTTAAAAAAAAATATGACTGACGTTGCGGACACAGGTATTGGTAACTGTAAAAGTGGCGCTTAACAAAGTAGTACTTTTTATAAAGTTATATGATTATTTACGGGATATTTACCGTGGTAATGTTGTGGAATGAGCTCCCGATATTTACCACCACAACCTTACCACGGTAAATATCCCGTAAATAATCATATAACTTTAGTGAACAACCGTGATAGTTCTATTCTTCTTCCCCGAGTTGGGGCTTTTGGCTCCGCATGATTGATGCAGTTGCCATATACAAGTCGTATGAGTTTAGTTTTAGAATACTCGTAATATTAAACAGTTTACTTTGTCTTAATAGCGTCAAACAAGTCATAGTCACAGTCAAAGTCAAGCTAAGTAAGTCACGGTCAAGTCGAGCTCATGCCCCTGTAAAGTGGTGGAGACTTTACAAGAGGCTCCTATGGAGTTTTGGAAACAACACGAAAAGACACGTTTCACCTCGTTATATCACTTGCCCACACTCGAGCACGTTTACGAGCACTTAATGAATAATAATTCACCATTTAGTACACATTAACACTCGAAAATACACAAGTTTAGGAAAATAATCCAACGAGCCGACATGTTTTTTCCGCGTTGGCGCCAAAACTCCAACCGTGATAGTTTAAAACAGTTTCTATTTACGTATTTTTGTCTACGGAGTTTTGATGTCAACATAAAAAAAAACCTTATTGTGTTACTTTCCTAAACTTGTTTATTTTCGAGTTTATAATATAATAATGATTAATGGTGGATTATTATTAACTAAGTGTTTTTGCATGTTCACGAGTAGGAGCAAGTAATATAAATGAGGTGCGAAACGGGTATTTTCGTGATGTATCCAAAACTTCTTGAGAGGCTTTAGAAATACTGAAAATATTGGGGCATACTATGTATGACGAGGTGGTTTTAATGGCTTTAGCCTGCCCAGTGGAAGGAAAAAACTACAGTTTTTATTTAAAAGTTTGAACATTTGTCTATGCAGTTGTAGCCAGTTGCACCCATTAAACGAAACATCAGCCATTCGAAATTAGCAACTGTGATGCGGTGTTCGACGCGTTGATCTAAATAAGAATGTTCAATCAAGGTTTACTCATAATGCCAGGTAACAGATTTTCCTTTTCATTTCCGTTCTATTTACTTCTCTTTTCTGTGGAAAAAAACCATAAAAAATATAAATACAACCCACAGTGCTTGTTCAACAAACTTGTGTAAATTCCGCGGACCGAGTTGAACAAAAATTAGTTATAATTTGCAAGGAAAACAATAGCCCCTGGCGCCTCGCCAACGGGTCCGCGCGGAGATTTGTAAAAATGAAATATGCAATGTTATGAATGCTGGAACCGAATTTGATGAAGCGCTGTGGTAAGGAATCCCGCTGCAGTTTGTTACGGAATAATAAACGGAAACGGAAATTGTTTACTCTGAAAATTGAATAAAATTGCATCTCTTTTGTTATGCTGTCATCACTGTTAGTTGTTACCGAATAGTGCCGAATAGGCATTCGATCGAATTTAATTTTCTTTTTGTAATGTCATTGTATAAAACTGATGTACTTTTGCAAATTGATGTACTTTTGCAAATTGATGTACTTTTGTAACTTGACATAGCTAAGTGTTCCTTATGGTGAAAATAATTTTAATAGAATTGAAAAAAAAAATTGATATTGAAAAAAAAAATTATTTAGATAGGTATTATTTCAGTAGTATTTACAATTCTACATTCGATTCAAATAATAATGGAAAAGCCGTAATAATATTTAATTCTTCTCCACAATAATTTTGAACCCCACGGAGCCAAAGTCAATGAAAGTTTTGTGGAATCACTGACAGGATTTTTTGGAATAAAAAAAGTGTCACGTAAATTGGTTCATATTGGTTCAAGCGGCATACGTAGAACATAAATAAAACCGGCCAAGTGCGAGTCGGGCTCGCGTACTGAGGGTTCCGTACCACTACATAACTTGTTAGCTACTAAAGTACAAACAAATAGTGCAAAAAGACAACATCCCATCAACGCCCAGGCGGTCACCCATCCAAGTACCGGTCGCGCCCGACGTTGCTTCACTTAGGTGATCGTACGAGAACCGGTGCTGAACAGAAATTTGACACTGACTCGCACTTGGCTATTATTTATTATTACCTACCTACCTTCTGAGCCTGAGGGCGTGGGTTCGATTCCCACGTAGGACAAACATTTGTGTGATGAACATTTGTGTTTGTTCTATATCTGGTTGTTAATATCTATTTAAGTATGTATTTAAAAAACTATATATGTATGTATATCAGTCTCTGGCAGCCATATCACAATCTTTGCTTAGTTTGGGGTCAGATAACCGTGTGTGCAAAAATGTCCCAAATATTTATTTATTTATTTTTTATTTATTTGTTGTTTACTTTATATATGTACTTTAGAATCATGCCAAGTTTGACGCTTGTACGTATTACCGTTTGTACATTAGAGCTAATACAAAAATACGTATAAAAAATACGTTTGTTGTATGGAGACCACATTTTCGTTAAAATTTGTAAAAAAAAAAGGAAAAATTTCGACTGGCTGTCTATTACGGTTCGATAGATATAGCCGTTAATAAGTAGGAAAGAAGGACGGATAGACAGATAGACAGACAGACATCGTAGACTTAGTAACATTGTCCCGTTTTTACCCTTTGGATACGGAACCCTAAATAAAGATTGAAATAAAAAAACATTTCCTACCCTTCTTTAAAATCGCTTAAAAAAGGTTCCATAGCTCAATGTTTGTTTCAGTATTTGTACTACGCTACGCTATAAAGTTAAACTGTGAATTGCGTCAGCAACGTGTTTTTTTTTTACTCAAACCCGCCAAATCGTTACAAAACTGACAAACGAAAACTGTTTACTTCAAAAATCGAACGAAAAAGTGGCAACTGTCATCCCCAGCGGGAGCGGATATTTTAAAATTCAAAAAAAGAACTAATGGCACTTTCCATGAATTTGAAATTCCGATCGACACAGTATCATGTAAAAAAAGAAAAAAAAAACCAGAGCATCGAATCGGAAAACAAAAGGAAGTGGAATCCTTGGGATGAATGGACGCGAAAGTACAAAAGGACCACAATGGATTTGGATGAAAGGGATATCTGGAATCAGGACGAGTGGAAACAATAAAGATATCTTCGCGTGATGGCGGGAGGTGGGATACGGAAACAGGTATTTTTCCCGCCTTTTCAATAACGTCTGAAGATAACGCTGTAATGGCATTTTGGGGTGGGAAAACCAGTTTTCTTGTTGGTTTTGTATTAGCTTTTAAAATTTGTGTTTTCAGCGGTAAATGTTATAAACCTTTACAACCGAAATTAAACTGTGCGAAGTGTAACACTGATTCACAATTTGTTATGTTCAAAACTCATAGAACTCTCTAATAAAGTTTTCTACGCCTAAAGATTTGGTGTTATAGAGATATATTTTCGCCAATCTTTAATTAAATTGAATTATTGTAATTCTTGAACCGGTTAAATATACTTGAAGTGAGGTGTCAAAATAAAAAATAAAAATCGTTCTAAGGGATTCTTGTACGGTCTGATACTTTTGGCGCCAACGTGAAAAAAAACATAATATCACCTCATTGTATTATTTTCCTAAGCTTTTGTATTTTCGAGTGTTGATGTCTAATAATAGTGGATTATTATTTATTTAGTGGTCCTAAATATGCTCGAGTATAGACAAGTGACACATTGAGGTGAAAGTAGTATGTAGCTGATGCTGTGCATCAATGCTCGCTTCTCAAGTTGCGCAGGTTACTTGCACCACCAAGTGCAATAAGCCAATGGTAATTTACCTACTCGTATTTAGACAAACTCATACATACTAAGTATTGAGTACGATATTTCCCAACAGCGCAGTCACAAATTAGTGTGTTTGGAACTAAATATTTGTCAAGTCTCGACATCAGTCACACACGACATGGTAATTGCTTAATCTGTGTACCGATCGCAGCCTGCATGTAAGCCCGAGTACATAATGTGCTACTTAAGTTGGCACGTTTCACATACGGCGGGAAATTCAAATTTTATACAGTTTTCATGTCTTTGTATAGGCCGGGGTAATTATTGTAAATGACGCGGTGTTTGCGCAAATCGGTGGGTGTTCTTAACATTACCTTGTACTTACAGTTATTTACCAGTAATGCACCATATTGGTTACATTGTCAATAAGCCGTTAACTTTTTTTCGCTGCGCATAAGGGATTGTGTGTTATCATTGAATTTGCCTTTTAAAATGAAGGTAAGGTTTGATTCATCACTTTTTATCAAGTGTATATTTTGTGAATTATGCCCCCCTGCATTTTTAAACGATTAGATATAGACACTTGTAACTTACCATGCTAATAGGTCATATTAAAAACCTTCAATCAAAATTATTTCGAAAATTTTTTGCTTCTAACTTGTTTTGTATAGCGATAAAACTGTAATAAATTCAAGTCTAAATTACAGCTCAAAGGTCATTGACCTTTTTGTAAAATGGTCTGGACAAAGAATGTTTCTCAAGTAGTTTTATTTTTGAGTAAACCATAAAAAGTATATGTTACGTAGGTATGATGCACCTCTGAAAGTCCAGCTTCGACCTTTATTTTTTTTGTGAACTCTCAATCTGAACTAGGATTGTGACCACAATTATAAGACTTTGGCTACGGAAACCGGAACCCTACCATATGCGTGTCTCGACATGCTCTTAACCAGTTTTTCTATCTGATCTGAGATCATACCCTGTGGTACTAACCATACTGTGGTACTAATACCACAGTATTAAACATTGTTATAACTTTTTAGATAGCCCGTTGGTCCGGTTGGTAGTGAGCCTGAGGGCGTGGGTTCGATTCCCACCTAGGACAAACATTTGTGTTTGTTCTATATCTGGTTGTTAATATCTATTTAAGTATGTATTTAAAAACTATGTATGTATATCAGTCTCTGGCAGCCATATCACAAGCTTGCTTAGTTTGGGGTCAGATGACCGTGTGTGGAAAAATGTCCCAAATATTTATTTATTTATTTCGTTGCGATTGCACTTTTAGTACTTCAAGAGTGCAGATTATTCCAAGGATCCCCGAGGCCAGGTCATTGTCCGAGAACATAAAATTCATTCCTGATGTTCATTTTGAAATGCTAATCCGACTAGTCCATAGATAGGTCTGTAACCCGAGAAAACTTGTCTCATAAAGGTCATATAGAATACTCTGCGATACGTTTTAGGACGATGAACTTAGAGGCAAATAGACGGACAAACTAGACAGCATAGTTGTTTTACATCTTTTATAACTCCAGATTTGACTTTGCCTTGTCGATTAATACTGGGTTCTTGGAAATAAACAAATAATAAATACAATTGATGACTTTGCTACATTTTTATTGTGATTTTTGCGCTTTTGTTACACATTGGAATTAAAAAGCACTTTTAGGGGATTTTATTGTGTGTATTTGACATTATTTTAATTTCTAACGTTTCGAACACTACTTGTCCGTAGTCACAGGTAGACTAGATGATGAATGTCTATAGAAATATTATGAAATTACCATCGAGATACCTATAGAGTCACAAACGTGCCAAAAAATGTCCAAACAAAAACTCTGCGCACGCTACGTTATTGTATCTCGATGGAAATTATTTACAAGTATCGCATATTAATTTTAGTCAAAACGTTCCCTATGTATGCAGTATTCGCTCATGGTATCTAGAAGATAATTGATTGGTTGAAGGTACTTGTGTTATGGATGACTAAGGTATTTGTTAAAAAAAAAATGCAACGAGAAAACTTAACTCAGTTTTCTGTACATTCTAACAGTTGTTAGATACCTAAACTAAACCCTTGAATGAATCTATGCTTGAATAGCATGACCATTTTCCCGTTGACACTGACAAGTGGCAGAGAAACGGTAACCTGTCACTTTTTTTTTTTTTTTTTTAAATAAGTGGCAAACAAGCTACGTGCCATGGGTGCGCGTTTACGCACTTCGAAAGCAAACGGACGTAGCCGGGCGCCAAGCCGGCTCACGGCTACAAAAATATGTGTAATTGGCCTATTATACAAAAACAGTTAGACTACTCATATAAAATTTAAGATCTTGAGACAATTCAAATGTTCAAGCCCACTACTAGTTGGCAGCTTACCCAGCATGCTGGCAGCATTACAATGCTGAATGGTAATGCTTAGAGCCAGAAAACCTCAGACATCATCATCATTATCATCATCAGCCAGAAGGCGTCCACTGCTGAACATAGGCCTCCCTCTTTAACCTCCACACTGAACGACAGCCTGCCACCTGCATCCACTGGATGCCAGCGACTCTCACTATGTCGTCGGTCCATCTAGTGGGAGGCCTACCTACGCTGCGTCTTCCGGTTCGTGGTCTCCACTCCAGAACCTTTCTTCCCCATCGGTTATCGGTTCTTCGAGTGATGTGGCCTGCACATTGCCACTTCAACTTGCAAATTTTCGGTCACGCGTCGCACTAAAACATTTTTTTAAATAAGTTGAGTTCCAGATCCAGATCCATGGCCCATAGCCAAATGCCTCAATGCCTATTATTAGATACATGGTTAGCACCTTAATTAAATTTAAGGAATCAGGTTCAAATCTAGATATTTTAGATAATATCTATGATTAGCTGGGTCATTCATCTCGTTAATATCAAAAAGAAGTCAGTCACCTCCAAATGACAGGAATTTGACTGTAAAATAACAGTAGCCGAGTCCAAGCCGAGACTCGTTTTATTTATTAGTGTTATTGCCACTTGTATTTTTATAACTTTTTTACCATCTTCGTTCGTTACTGCAGGTTTAAATGGGCGATATTTAAATAGGTTTTTACCATGCACGCTCGGAAATAGGTTTTTATATGTTCGAACAGTGGGCACATTGCTATTCATTACCCAACACGTCATGATTTGAGAGGGAAAAAATTTTGGTTTGAATAAAAAAATGCATAATTATGAAGCGAATGGAAACACGTAATAATTAGGTCATTAAGTAGGTAGTTACTACGTTTTCAAACAATATTCACTTAGGTACATAATATACATACCTGTTTTTATTTTTTATTCACAACTAGCGGTCCGCCCCGGCTCCGCACGGGTATATTTATATAGCCTATTAAAATAGCTTATATTAATCTGTGATAAAAGTAGCATTCAAATGGTAAAGGATTTTCAAAATCGGTCCAGTACTTTTTGAGCCAATTCGTTACAAACATACATACAAATCTTTCATCTTTATAATATTAGTATAGACTAGGTGGCCACGGTATCAACATTCTAAATAGGGGGTTATTTTGTATTTAATTTGGTATTTTGGCATTAGGGTTATTATCAGTAGGTATAGGGTGGAAACCCCATAGTACCAAAATTTTATCAAAACGAATGTATTTGTTCTTTTAGTTTTATTCCTAGTCTTATTTTTTTATAAAATAGGCTTGCGTTTGACCGCCAACTCGCCTGATGTTAAGCGATGATGCGGTCTACTTTGAAGCACGCTTGCCTAGAAGAAACCGATTCACTCGTGATTTGAAGACATCCAGATTGTAACTATCGGGGAACACCCATTCAGGCAGCGCATTCCACAGACTAGCATTTCGCATAATAAAAGTGGAATCAAAGCCTTTCTTACGGGTTATTTATTTTCATTGGAACCGTTTCAAAACGTTTGTATAATTTTAACTTGGAAATAATGCTGAATATCCATCGATTTAGTAGAAGTAAACGTCATTGTGAATCAATATCAAGGTAATTATGTAAGAAGCACTACAACTACTTGGATTTCCGATTTCAAACAATTAGGGACCCCGCAACGCTCGTGCCACAAATGCCACCCTCATTATATTTCTGTTGATTTACCCCCATGTAAAGTAATGTAGAAGACGCCAGAAGACGCAGCGTAGGTAGGCCTCCCATTACATGGACCGACGACATTGTGAGAGTCGCGGGCATCCACTGGTAGCAAAAGGCAGGCTGTCGTTCAGTGTGGAGGTTAAAGGGGGAGGCTTATGTTCAGCAGTGGACGTCTTCTGGTTGATGGCGATGAAAGTAAAGTAGGTACTTTTGTTTGCATGTCTGTTTCAATAGACCTTATTATACAAACATTATTAAAAAGTGGTTATCCTTAGCTGAGTTTGCCGTTTTCGTCACGAATTCATCAGCTTTTCCAACGTTTCCATATAAATTATCACAGGCCTTTGCAAACGTTATGTTAGGGTCTGTTTTACTATCTTTATTGTTATTGAAGCTAGTAGGTATGTAAGTTAGGCACTAATCTATATTGACAAAGGAGAAAACAAGGAGAAATTTGTCTCTTCGTATTTGTTCATTCTTACTTTTGGTCCTGAAAAAATAACGGTGCAAGTAGGAGAGCGGGTTATACCAGGGGGAGCTGCCATTAATAGCATGTTTGTTTGGTAATTTTATCAATAATTTAAATAAAGGCACACAAATATAGAGAACTAGCTGCGCCCCGCGGTTTCACCCGCGTTATATGCCTCCTTGAAGCAACCTCCTTTGGTAGCGACAGCTACCTCCTTTGACTTCGTTTTTTTTTCTATGACTTACAATAAATACCTATGTCAGTGTAGAGGTCAATAACGTCGAGTTGTTATAGAGGTCAATTAAGTTTTGGCGCCAACATGAAAAAAGCAAGTCGTCCCATTGTGTTTTTTTTTTTAATAAATTCATGTATTTGGTGTTATTTTCGAGCGCTAATGCGTAATAATGATGGATTATTATTTATTAACTGTCCGTGGACGTGCTCGAGTGTGGGTCAGTGATATAATGAGGTTAAACATGCATGTTCGTGTTGCTTCCAAAGCTTTATAATAAAGTCTCCACTACTTTACTGGGACAATACTACCTACTTATGACACTAAAATACAGTAGACGAGGCGGTATGCTTGTACGTATTACTGTTTTTACATTAGAGCATTTACAAAAATACGTAACAAAAATACATTTGTTGTATGGGGAACCTCCTTATCGTATATATATTTTTTTTATTTTTTTTATTAGTCTTAGTTAATTCGCCGTAACATTACATATTCCAAACATATTCTGTAAAAAAAAAAACAACTGGCTATCTATTACGATTCAAAAGATACAGCCGTTTAAAGGTAGGACGGACAGACAATGTAGCCTCAGTAATAGGGTCCCGTTTTTACCCTTTGGGTACGGAACCCTAAAAAGCCGTTCCAATTGGCCAACCACTATTAAAACACGTGACATCTAATAATAATGATTACCATCGCCATAATTACACATCGACCTTGCCATTGTGCCAATGATCGCCCTACACCGTACACGGCATGCCGTGTATGGAACCAAGGATTCAAGTCTATGGCTCTATTAAATAGTTTAATGTTTGTACCGACCAACTTATGAAACCTACAGGGTTCATTGATAACAACCTCTTGCACGAATTTTGTATTTAATTTTTAACCCATAATCAAATAAATTCGTTTTATTTTGGTCTATATCTTTCTTGTCTACTTATACCTGCAAAATGTGGAATGAGCTACCTTCCGCGGGGTTTCCGAGAAGCTACAACATGGGGTTCTTCAAAATGAGAGTTAATAGATTTTTAAGGATCGATAACGTATTTGTGATGCGTCTGGTTTTACAAGTATCCATAAGCGAGTGTGACTACTTACCATCAGGCGGCCCGTGCACTTGTTTGCCACCTATGGCATAAAATACAATAGCCTAGTAACCTCCTTCGGATTAGTACCACCGTTCCGTAGAACCCTGTGAAGCAGTCTATATTATATAGAAAGAGAAACATAGAACTGATTCTCTTTATAAAGCAAATAAGATCGACAGCCACGACCAACTTTAATATTAATGCATAGTTCCTCGTAGATACTACCGCGGAAATGTTGAATTATTTATCAAAAAACACCATCAAGGAGGTTTGTTTGTTTTGTATACAAACAACGTGTGTTGTTTAGTATTGATGCATCGGTAGAGTTCCCTTTTCCTAGCGACCCGCCTCGGCTTCGCACGGGTGTAATTTACGTGCGAAGCTGGGGCGGGTCGCTATAGTTATATATAAACCATCCGTGTTTTTTTTTTTAACTGATTTCTAAAACCGCTTCAAAATCCGTTGCGTGGCTTAGGAGGAGTTAGCTGTTATACAGACAGACGCGGAAAGCGACTTTAATTTATACTATGCGAAGAAGAAATAGAGAAGATAGAGATGAGAAGAGAAGTGGCTAGTATTTTCTTGCTCTATGACCTTTTCCGGGGTCTTCTTATGAACTATTTTTATGTTCAAATATAGTCAAAATCTGTCGTTGGGTTGACATCACAACATCAGCCTGTAAACGTCCACTGCTGAACAAAGGCCTCCCTCTTAGTGAGGAGTATGCCATAATCCCCGTGCTTGACAGGCGGCTTGGGGATCGCAGTACTTTCACCGTGTACTAAAAGGACGCTGCTGCCCATCCTCTGGTGATTCTGATCGCAGTTTTAGGACATACCCGGGTCCTGTCGATGGGTAAGTTTATTTTAATTAATTATGGTCGGTCTGTGTGTTTGTAAGTCAATGACTACAAAACAAGATCAGAAATAATCTTAGCAATGTATGGACCTCAGATCAGACAATCATGGGAGATATGGTAAGGTGGCGTGGCGGGTGCGAATGCATCTGGCCTTAATCAGGTATGATGCATTGAGTTGACCTCACCTTGCTGCTGCTACAGCTGATATTTTTCGCGATTTCAGTGTTGGTCTCATAGTAAAAGTTGTTCATAATGGTGAATACAATGACCTTTTTTCAGCTTAGTACAGTCGATATGTATAACCCGGTATATGAATGTGTGCCTACCATATTCCTACACATTTGAGTTGAATAACCACAATTTCAAAGTAACAAAATTTGCGGCCGAAATAAACTTAAGCGACCACTGAAGATAGAAACTGCTAAAATTTTAAGCTTCTTTCGGTGGTTTTCACGTTTAACAACACCAAAACAGCTCTATCTCTTTACAATAAAGCTAAAAATCGTTCACAGAGTTACATCACCTGACCGTTTTTAGAAGCAAGCTATGTTTATATTTTATTCAGCATCAGAAACCTTATAATTATAAAGTTAGAGACCATTTTGGCTCGTCATCTTATAGGGCACAATGAGGCTTTCAAGGTTCGGTCATTAATATCCATTATCATATTAATGTTCTAAAAGCACTTAGCTCGTGACGTCACAATGCAGGTTCTCTATAAGAGACTATGATTAAGCTGATGGCTTGTCAGCTAAGTCGATAACCCTAATGTCAGAATTTTTGTGCTTCTGAAGGTTCATACTCCGTTAGAAGGTTTGATAGCCGTTGGTCCAGTTGGTCGTGAATCTACCTTCTGAGCTTGGGGGCGTGGGTTCGATTCCCACCTAGGACAAACATTTATGTGATGAACATTTGTGTTTGTTCTAGATCTGGTTGTTAATATCTATTTAAGCATGTATTTAAAACGATATATGTATGCATGTCAGTCTCTGGCAGCCATATCACAAGCTTTGCTTAGTTTGGGGTCAGATGACCGAGTGTGCTAAAGTGTCCCGAATATTATTTATTTAATTTATTAATTTACCTGAGCTCAGACAACAAGGGAGGTATCTTTAGTATCACGTTTGTGTTCAAATGTCTCCGTGTTTCCTCAAGATTTTCCACTGCCAAAGGGAGGCCTATACCCAACAGTGGGTCACTCAGGACTGTTGTTGATGATGATAATTCACATTCAAAATGAAAAAACAGAGTATTTAATTTTGTAAAAACTATCTATTTCACACTCAAAAGTATAAACATCTAGTGTGAAATAGGTTGCTGTCAATTTTATTTTTTGGGACTTATATAGCATTCTACTTCTACGGAAGGCAGTCCCAGCTGTATGTTCTAATCTAGAAGACTCAAAATTAATACACAAAACATAGACATCAAAAAAACACAGTATTGATGGTCACTTGAGGTGACTCACATATCCGAGTATCCGAGCAGCTCCCTGGCTGCGTCCGAATCAGGCTCAGCCAGTGGCTTATTGAACTGACCCACATCTAGTCTGTTCAGATGGAAAGTCACCTCAAGTATCCTCTGATGCTGGAGGCAGACACATTCCACCAGTAGGTGGTATACATCTTCCTCCACTCCACATGTATCACTTTTTTATATGTAAAGAGCGGTAAACAAGCTTGCGGTCCGCCTGATCCGTGACGGTAAGCAGAAACCGCCGTCTATGGACATCTGTAACACTAGCGGTGTCGACGGTGCTTTGCCAGCCCGGAGAAGTAGTTATAGACACTTCAAACGAAGTAGTTATAGACACTTCCGTTTAAAACGCTTCATGTTCCGTTCGGCGGATCTTTGGGGGAAGGACGTTTCAAACCTTGCAGCATCGCGGAAGAAAGGAGCGGAAAAATCGGATTGTGTGGGATTTGAGTTTCAGTTTTTCCCATCAGAAAGGCGAATTTTACTGAATGTTTTGTCCGTAATCTGTGGGCTGTAACAAGATAAAAAGTTTTATATTCTAATAGTATTATTAGCAAAATTTGTACTAAGTAACACCTATCCACAATCCTTTGTCTATGCGACACCCCACTCAAGGCCAAAACAATTAGAACGACTTATTGTTATTTTATTGCATTTTGCAACATGAATATCCATCGTCAATCAGCGGTCAATAACGATTGTCAATAATAAACCAATTGCTATTCACGACCAACTTATCTAAAGAGTTGCATGAGCGAGCCACCATAGTATTTTGTGAATAAAGCTAATAGTCGTCCGAAGGCATTTTTTAGTTCTATCATTTGACCATCTATACAATATGTTGGTCGGTCTGTATGCGTTGAATGCAGATTTCCCAGTATCGGTGTCACCGATTTGTGCTAAGGCCAACTCGTCTTCAAGATGCGGCGCGGTTGGTAGGACTTGTAAGATACAGGACATGTCATGTTGTTTTTGTTTTCTGCACCTAGAATTTTTCTATGGCGTGTAATGTTCCGTCGAGCTCTATTACTTTAGATATCACTTTAGCAGTGTATTAGAGAGCTTCTCTGCGTATCTGTTTAGGTTGATTCCTCTAAATTAGTTAAATAAATGAATTTTGCTCTAAATTATTGTAATGTCATCTATACATCTCCAATCTACCAATAACGAATGAATAACATATCGAATGACCTTCGATTATGTTAGTCACAGTAATGATTGTTTAGGACACAGCTTGATACCTTTAAGTAACAGGAGATGAACTTGCCATCAAAGGTAACATCTTTCTTCCCACGCTCAGCAAACGGTAATCAAACATTTTTTGTACAGTTGGCAAACAAGCGATGGCCCATCTGATGGTGAGTGTTCACCGCCACCTATGGATACCTACAATATCCGGGGGACTCTGTTCATCCTTCGTTTGAAGCAGCCCAGATTATAACAGTAAGTAATGATTGTTTAGGACACAGCTTGATACCTTTAAGTAACAGGAGATGAACTTGCCATCAAAGGTAACATCTTTCTTCCCACGCTCAGCAAACGGTAATCAAACATTTTTTGTACAGTTGGCAAACAAGCGATGGCCCATCTGATGGTGAGTGTTCACCGCCACCTATGGATACCTACAATATCCGGGGGACTCTGTTCATCCTTCGTTTGAAGCAGCCCAGATTATATAATACTACTGAAAAAAAACCGGAGGTGGTAATCCATTCTTCAACTTAGGTACATGTAAGTACGTGATAAAAACAATTGATTGAACACACATGATGTTCCATGCACATATCATCATATCACGCAGAACAGATGGCCGATGGGGCCGAAAGGTTCTGGAATGGAGACCACGGACCGGTAAGCGCAGCGTAGGACGTCCACTCACAAGATGGACAGACGACCTAAAAGAGACCGCAGGGAAACGCTGGATGCAGGCCGGTTCTGACCGGCCCTTTTAGAGATCGATGGGGAGGCCTATGTCCAGCAGTGGACGTCCTATGGCTGAAATGATGATGATGATGTTCTACGTCCTAAAGTTTATTCATCCAATGTCATTTCAAGTCATGAATCTGTTTGAAGTATGGTCATTTCGGTTTTAGTGTCAATGTTTACTGCCGTTATGGCATCGTACGAGAGGAATATAACTTTACGTTTACGGATCCAGCTTGGATGTCGTGGTGTGATTTGCAACTGTTATTAGTGGGATTGGCAGTCAAAGTACCAGTTGTTGAGGGAAAATTGTCATTTGATAATGACAATTAGTTTAAATTATATTTTAAGACTGTGTCCTTACTTACGGTGCTGAAACGTGGACACTTATATTAGAGCGGTCTACGAGTTCAAGGTCGCTCAGTGAGCTATGGTATCATTCGCAGAACAGATAGCCGTTGTATAGAGTGAAGACCACTAATCATCAAACGTAGCATAGGACGCACTGAGACTCTTGGAGTGACTATACGTAAGACGACTGGCAGTGGCGGGAAGAGAAGAGCCAAAGATTGGGTTGAGCCTAGCAGTGTGCCTTGGGAGAGGCCTATGTCCAGCACTAGTATAGGCGGATGATGATGACTTGATGGATTATTCCTGTCTGTCCCCCTGCTCTGTCCCCTTGGGGGGACAGGCCTTTAAGGGCATCGGGCTATATTATTGCTTTATTTATGCTAGTGAGTGTACATGACATGATTATTATACTGGGTTTGTGTGTGTTTATCCTACTAATATTATTAACGCGAAATTTTGTATGTATGGATGTATAGATGTATGGATGTTTGTTCCTCTTTCACGCTGCAACGGAAAAACGGATCGACCTGATTTTTTGCATGGGTATAGTTCAAGAGTCAGAGACATAGGCTATCGTCATCATCATAATCGTCACCATTTTTCATCACTACACGGGTGAAACCGCGGGGCGCAGCTAGTGAATTATGTTTTTATTTAATTTGACATTTAATTTATTTATGTGACATCATTTTATATTTAATTTGTTTTTTTTTTGTGTAATTATTGTTGAAATTATGGGTGTTATAGCCTAAAATAAATGAATTTGAATGCAAACTTACAAATTTTTTTTCCAAAAATACTTGTCTGATTTCAATTAAACTATAAATAGATTTAATGATAAAATCTTCTTTTTACGTCTTTAGTACTTACCAAGTTTTTAAATAGGTACTTACTAAGTACGTGTTTATTTTAATTGGTAACACGGAGACCTAATATTCAGACAGGGTAGTTTAGGTTACATGGTGAATGTAGGTAACTGCGCCAAAATATCGGGAGTTCCATCCACAACCGTATCAGGCAAAATATCTGTTAACTAGCGGTCCGCCTCAGCTTCGCACGGGTACAGTCTATGTCACCCGGGGATAGTGTAGCTTCCCAACAGTGAAATAATTTTTAAAATCGGTCCAGTACTTTTTGAGCCAATTCGTTACAAACATACTTACATACAAATCTTTCCTCTTTATAATATTAGTATAGATAGTGTAGATAATAATATTATCTACTGTAGTTAACAACCGTGATAGTTTAAAACAATGTTCCAATATTTAGTTTTAGAAAAACTTTGGAAAAATTCTTATTCGTTTATATGTCGTTTTCGCCTCAAATTTTTATATATATTTTGTTATTAAAAGCAGTCAGGAAGGTACCAGTAAAAATGTATATTGTGCAATTAAATAACTACCAAATATTAAAATTTTCAATAAATACAGTTTAATAGGCAATTTATTACGACGATATAATATACGCTGTTGTTAGACCAGCTCTAAGGTCAACTCGTCGCGATGACTTGCCGGTGACCTTCCGAAGGTGTTATTGACCTTTATATCACTTATATACAACCTTGTCACAGTTTACTTGTGTACTGTAACCTACTTTGTTGAAAGAAGATTCTTTAATAGTTATTATATTGGATACGAAGTTTATTGTAGGTAAACTTTATGACGATAAGGTCATTCTGCGTTCCAACACAATAATTTAAGACGTTTAGCCATTCCTGTACACCCTATATTTATTATCTGTTTTTAACCGATTTCAAAAAAAGGAGAGGAAATTCGTTTTTTAATGTTTGTCACATCAGCACTCCGTCATTTCATAGCACAGACTAAATAAGTTCATAGTCTATCCTCTATTGCATACCCGTCCCCGTCTGTCCTTTCCATCCAAAGGTTGCCTGGGTAAGATCGCTTTTATCGATAAGGCTGCCAGGTTGTTTTTAAGAGTTTTTGTCCTTCTTATAAAATTTATAAAGAGTTAATCAATCATTTTATAAACCGTTTTTTTATATATTCAAAAGGATATACTTTTGGATTTATAAATTTTATCAAAATCGGTTATGCTGTTTGGTTTTTCAATCCAAATATCTAGAAAGTTCGTTTCGAAAAGTTGTTTTTTAAATTAATATTTTATTGATTAAAAATAAAACAACATGAGACATGTAAACCATGTTTTGTCAATTTCTTGATATCACTTTGAATAGATTGACACAGAACGGGCATGATTGGCGAAAGGAGGATGCTAACAAATCGAACAGCCGAATAGCCAATCCATTTTCATCATATCGCGACGAAACGCTAAACTGTGACAGATTGTCAATGTCAGCGCAAGGCCGCCAGCTGGACGTCTAATTAGTTGGACACACGTCTACCTGACATGTCGGTTCCACTTGTTATTCGTTATGTGAATAAAACGTAAATAATCGGTACAAATGCTAGCTTGGAAGTTTTGGCGCCAGCGTAAAAAAACATGTCGTCCCATTGTATTATTTTCTTAAACCTGTGTATATTATTATTTATATTTTATTGTTGTGTTCGTGGACATGCCCGAGTCAGCCCGAGTGTGGTAAAGTGAAATAGAGCAACATTTATGGATTATAATTAAAATTAACATGCTACTATAACTAATTACAGTCAATAGAGGATTCCCTGTGTCGCGATATCTAGTGATTTTCAATGGTGATAATTTAAAATAATAATATTATATATAATATAAGTTTAATTAAATTTAGACAATAAAAAAAAATATTTAATTAAAATGAAAAAAAATATCTTTCGGTGTATTTGAATTGATTGATTGAATTAAGTTGCATTTAATTCAATTTCGTGTTTAATTGAATTTATTTTCGTGTTGTTTCCATAGCTCCATAGAAGCCTTTTGTAAAGTCTCCAACACTTTACTAGGGCATAACTTTGACGTGACCGTGACTTCCTTTGCTTGACTTTGACTACTTGACACTGGCATCGATTCTGATGCCAGTGTCAAGTAGTAGTTACTCTAAACATGCTCTAAACTAAACAAAATTTGACAGCTCTAAAATTGTTGCCATTCTTCTCTCACATATTAAAATGAAAAGAGAGGCAGATAATTTTAGTCCTGTCAGATTGGTTTAGTTTAGTGAGTGGTATGACGGAATAGGCGCCATTGGCCAATGCACAAGCAGTGCGACGCCAAAATCCTCGAAGGGAAAAAAATGCAACCTTATTCTAGTGGAATTGGAACTATTTGCAATCATCATCACTAACCCTCAGACCCATATCACTCACTGCTGTCAAGCCACAGCCCAAAGCACAGTCTTTGGTTTTCGACCAATTTTTTTACCCTTTGATTATGTTTATCCGACTAGTATTAGTTAAAAGTTATCTGGGATGTACCTACCTATATATCATTAAAGTTTTTACCATCATTGTGATTTTTGTTAAGAGCTGATTCATGGTGAAATTTTAGGTATTTTGATTATCGGGCATAAAACGAAAAAATATTGTCAAGACGAATATAAAACAAATGAAACAACATTAAAATTGTAGGACGTCCACCCACAAGATGGACAGATGGACTAAAAGAGACCGCAGGGTAACGCTGGTTGCAGGCTGGTTCCGAGCGGCCCTTTTGGAGATCGATGGGGGAGGCCTATGTCCAGCAGTGGACATCCTATGGCTGAAATGATGATGATGATGATAATAGTGATAATTAAAATTGTATATTTTATGTAAGTAATTGAACGAAATCCACTCTCAAAATTTCCCTTCGAGAGTCTTACGAAAAACTACTTTTGTAAATTGGAGGAGTTAATAAGTTAGTTGTTCGCAAAGTTATTTTCAATAAAAAATACATATCTATTATTTTGTTACAGAATTTGAATTTTCTATTGATCTTTCTATTCTGATAGAATCAGAACGCCAGTGATAGCGGTAGCGCTACCAAACATTGCCATACAGCATGGTGATGTCGCCAGCATGCTGGGTACGCTGCCAACTGGTAGTGGGCTTGACGTTTGGATTGTCTTTAGACCTTCAACGGTCTATGGGCATCAGGGCATTCATACTAGTTTTTTTTATAGATAAGATAAGTAGTAAACAATATCTTGTCATTTAGCTTGTATTTTGTTTAGTTATGTTAAAATAAGTACTTGAGTGAAATAAACTTACAATATTGACTTAGTTTTTCCACAGCCTGAAGATTCCAGATCTAAAACAAAGAAAAATACAATTCAGAAAATTTGAAAAAAAATCGAGATTGTGATTTTGTATTATGATTGTCACTTTATTGTACTGGGTTACGCGGAAAAAGGGTACTAAGCCGAAAGCGCTACATAATACCCATCATAAAAAAAAAAACATTATGAACAACTTTCAGAGTTGCTCTCACAGTAAAAGTTGGTCATAATAATGGGTATTGAGGACCCCTTTCGGCTTAGCACACTCTTTCCGCGTAACCCAGTACAATAAAGTGACAGACACAGCTAAACACAGACAGTAAAACAGTAAATTTTTTTCCGCAATTTCAGGGTTGATCTGTTAGTAAAAACTGTTTATAATGATGAATATAAAGGACCCCTTTCGTCTTAGTAGGTATACCTTCTCCTCGTAACCCCGAACTATTGAAACAGTATTACATCTCCAGCGGTCTAGTCGCTAAGCGAGTACGCTCATGTATATACCACCACGCTCCTCGAAGCGTGGACACTGATTGATCATATAAATATTCATGGCTCTCCATGACAGCCGCCGACATAATATAGCCATATTACCATAGCTGTTTTATGGAATCAATGCAGCGTAGGTACAAACAGTGACTGAGCTTCATTCAATATTTTTTTTCGCGTGACCAAAATGCTTGTTTGTTTCTGGCTCAACGCATAATTATTGCCGTTTAACATGCTGGGTACGCTGTCAACTGATAGTGGGCTTGAACATTTCGATTGTCTGTAGACCTTCTACGATCTATGGGCAGTAACTGTATTAGTAGGGTTCGTGTTAGCTTGTATTTTATTTAGTTAATAAAGGCACTTGCCCTATTTATAACATAACTATTGTCACGTGATCTAAATAAAAAAATAAAAAATAAATCGGTGAAAATGTTTACTGGCAAATTCCGGTATTTATAAACAAAATAATAGCTAACGAGATTTTGGCATCAACGTGAAAAAAATGTCGCTAAATTGTAATATTTTCCTAAGCTTCTGTTATTTCGTGTTAATGGTGGATTATTTTTCATTTAGTGCTTGTGAACGTGCTTAATTCAAGCGTGTAAAAGTGATATAACGCGGCGAAATATGTATTTTCGTGCCAAAACTCCATAGAAACCTCTTATAAGGTCTCTACTACTTTACTAGGGCATGACTTGACCATGACTTACTTTGCTTGGCTCTAATTTTTTTGAAAATACTTAGGTCATATAACTTAATAACCATTAAAGTTATATGATAATCATATAACTTTAGTGAACAACCGTGATAGTTTAAAACAGTGTTTCAATAACTATTTATTTTTAAAACTTGACACTGGCAAATGCACGAGAAGTGCGACGCCGAAATCTTTACAGAACAACCTCAAATACTTGGCTGAAAAACAGTTATTAAAAAAATAAGGATTAAGAACCTCCCCTTTTCTTTTGAAATCAGTTAAAACACCACCCCACAAACAAAATTTTTACTAAAATTATCAGCACTGTTTTTGCCCTACATAAATAACCATGGGATGTATAATGAAATATTTAAACATGTTTCCCTTCTGTATTGTTCATAATTTACGGTATTTTAATGTTTGAGTGAATCTAACTAACCGTGTATTTCATGTGACCTTGTCCTTGTGAATATCCAGAACAAAGTTAAAATAAATGACCGATTTGTAACGCTTCAGCGACGTGTGTGACAAAGCTGTTTACTAAAAGTATTAATAATTTTAAAATATTATATAGCTAGAAAAAAATATGTGCTACATTTATTTATTTATTTAAGTCCACCTACACTGTGTACATCAATACAATTTATCAAAACATTGAACAGAAATAAAATTATAACAAAATGTCACAATAATTACAGGTGAAGACAGCATGCAATAATATTGAGCGTTAAAATAAAATAACTGCACGTAAATTAGTTAAACATAAACACAAATGAGACGAAACGAAAAAAAATACTAAAATTAACAGTCAAATTTTTGTCCTGATTAAAATTAAAAGGTCAAGTAATAAATGTCACAAAGAAAATACAAATAATTAAAAACTGTTCAGATAGTCAGAGACCTCAGAGACTTCTTAAAACGAATAACTTTGTCACCAAATATCTTCGACTGAAATAAAACGAATGGACGGGCCCTAACCATTGAAATTGCTCAGTAAAAACGAGTCAAAACCGTCGGACATATACTTCAACACCTAATTATAACAATAGACACGTGTTGCACTTCCTACGGCTAGAGACAGACTGAAACGAAATGAGAGCTGGCGCTCATTTTGTTATCTTCAAAAATGTGCTTCTACTGGGCCTGTCCATTCATTTTATTTTGGTCGAAGCCAAATATGTCGATATCGGTTGTCTTAGACAGTGTTTTACTGACGCACCATTCTAGACAAGGGTGCATTGAATCCCAGGTTAGAGCTAGAACTCGGATATATCACATTATTTACACTGTTTTTTTCAGAACTATTTCTTTGACGAATCTGTGTTGTATTTCCGCAGGAACACATGAAATTCTGCAAAGTAACGACCAATAATATTCTACCCAATATTTTTCTTGGCGATGGTGTTGAGAAATAATATATTTCGGAAACATTTGTCAAAATACATAGCCAAGCGACTTTAGCTGCCTTTTTAAACGTTTTTTTCGAAAAATCTCTTTATTGCCCTTGAGTTCCAAGTCCTAGAGAGTTTACATTCGAGATGAACCTTTATCACTGACGTCTCCTTACATAGGAACTCAAGTTGAACAGTTTTATGCAAACTGCGCATATTGTAACGTCGAGGAAGGTAACAATTGCATCATTTAGTACATTTACAGTACACGTGTCGCTCGGACCGATTTAATTACAGAATCAAGGAAGCTTGTGGAGTGTTGTGTTGTAGTACTTTAGTTGGTAATGTTATTGTTTACAATCAATCTAATTATCTCTATACAGGGTTACTGGTAATCAGTTAGGATCCTCTCAAGGACGGCTTCAAAAAGTATAAACAGACAACTTTTGTTCTACGAATTATCAAAATTCGTGGGGAAAAAAACCGATTTATTTTCCACTGAAATTTGATCTTTGTTTTTTACATTTTATATAGGAACTTACATACATACTTTTCGTAAACTTTATTTCATATCCCACTTCTGAATACAGACGTCTCTTTCGTAATGTGCCTTTTTCAGAGTAAATACGAACATTTCGCGTAAATAGTGTTTACCAAAACACATTTATCGACATTTCCAATCCGTACATGACAAAGCGGATCTATCCCGATTCTCGATAGATTTACCCTCATAGGGAAACTTTTCCCATCACTCGTGGAGTGCTCAAACACCATATATGTCAAAGTGGGGGCTATTAATACCAAACTGTACTGGTAACTCAGTTTACCTAGATATTTCAGTTAAAATAGGTTCATTTTTAATATAACTTCATCAATACAAAACTCGCGTGAGGATTGATTATAAATTATTCAAAAAAACAGCTTACACCGTTATGTTTATCGGTTGAGAAGATCGAACGGTTTTGGACACATTAGAACTCCTTCATTAGGGAAGACGCGCGCTCCCGGAGACGGTCGCCCGTGCACTAAACATAACGCGAGTTTATGCCGTTTTCTTACTAATTTACAGTGCAATAAAGTTATATGATTATTTACGGGATATTTACATATATTTTTGTCTTCCCGTGAACATGGTGCATGTAACTGCGCCAAAATATCGGGAGCTCATTCCACAACCTTACCACGGTAAATATCCCGTAAATAATCATATAACTTTAGTGAACAACCGTGATAGTTTAAAACAGCGCACTTTAAAAAAAGATAATAAAAGGTTGTGGATGGTTATAGTGGCTCCAGTGATAACCGTAGCAAAAGACTAAGACAGGGTAGATCGTTTGTCTATACCGTACTTTGAACTTTTCGGCCAACAGTAAAAGGTGAAAGGAAACTTTTTTTTAAATTAATATTAGGCTTGCGTTTTACCACCAACTCGCCTGTTGGTAAGCAACGATGGTTTAACACACTTTTGGCATGAGAGCAGTTTTAGCTGTGTGTATGATTGAGTTCTATTCGAATAGTTTAGCAAGTTTACACAATATTTAGTAGGTAACAGACGATGCATATAAAAGCCTATAAAGTGGCCAGTTTATGGCTACTCCCAGCTAATTGAAAAGCCAAGATTTACAAGTATCTCCAAGTAATATCGAACCGGACCCCAGAGGGCACTCGTTATTTAGAGGTGCTCGATGAGTGTCGTTTTTCCTCCAAATTGGGCGCCAAGCCCCTACAGGGCCCTTATTGGCGACATAAACTATGCTGTATTTATGAAGGCACAGTAATTATTGGCATTCGTATTGCGACATTTTTATTTGTTCGATTGTGAAATGAAATCGGGTAACAGTTTTTTGTTACGGCATTCACGGTTTGTGTTCAAGAAAACTATACAAACATCGTCGTATGGTGCGCCTCTTAAAGACAAAAAAATAATTGCAAAGATTCAAACTAATTTTATGTAAGTTTTTTTTATTTTTATTTTTTATTTATTTATTTAAAACACATAGTACGTTACATTTCAAGTTAGTAAGTAAAAGTAAGTAGTTAGTTAGTAAGTAGTTAGTGGTAAAGTATTAAACTAATTTTATTTAAGTATTTTTTTGAATTTAATTTTATATTGTAGTACTAGTTTGTTTGTAGATTTTCAAGTTGTTTTCGTATTATTTAGCATAATTTTATGTTAATATTTTGGTGAATTCACATACGCCATTGAATTTCTTCTCCGTACGTATGCAGGGCCCGCGTGGTGGATATGACCCAATCTCCTCTTCGGGGGTAGGCTTAAGTCCAGCAGTGGACTATTAAAAGGCTGATTAAGCTTATGATATGTTGATATTTTATAGGATGGCAGAGAAAATACAAAAAAATCCACAAATAAAATATATCAACATAAAAATACATTTGCAATATCTTCT
Source organism: Agriopis aurantiaria (assembly GCA_914767915.1). Classification (NCBI taxonomy): domain Eukaryota; kingdom Metazoa; phylum Arthropoda; class Insecta; order Lepidoptera; family Geometridae; genus Agriopis; species Agriopis aurantiaria. The sequence continues at coordinate 14,755,859 of OU611998.1, read as the reverse complement.
TCTGTAATATATTAAAATCTAATAATAATAATAATAAGTTAAGTTTTTTATGTTTTTTATGTAATTTTTTATTATATATTTGATGTAAAAAACTTAAAAATTAAGATATAAAATAAATAAAGTGAATAATAATAATAATAAATACGCAGGGGCGGCTTTATGGCGAGCCGTCGGTGAGTGGCGACACCGCGTACCCCCATTCCATGGGTCTAAAACCCCAGAGACCTTGCCTTAACCGGCCGTCTGGGGGTGGAAACCGCAAGAGCTAAGTACCTAAGCTCCAGGGTGGAAGTGTTAAAGGGCATAACGCCGCGAGTAGCTCTTAGTGAAAGTGCAGCACACCTCTCGACACCCTAAGCCACCCACGCCAATGTTGCCCCTCCGGTGCCAATATGCGGCAGCCATTATTGGGGACCCATTTAGTGGGTGGCAAGTCATCACCTGCCTAAGTATTTTGAAATGAGGGATAAGTGGCAGGTGCCGTACCTCATACCATAGACCAGCTCACCACCATTAACAGTTCATCATAATAGCCCAGTTTTTCTTATTACCCGTACTGTGCAATAGTTTCATATTTCCATTCACATACATCCAATAATTGTATTTTTTACTCAATAGGGCCTCTTGGTGTTGGTTTTGGCCCCACCAACGCCTACCAAATGTCCGGGCTAGACCCGAGAATGATTTCAAATAAAGGGAATAATAATAATAATCTTTATTTACTATAATGCACAATACATATTAAAGTAGCAGCGGCCCCTGCACTAATGTCACGGTGTTTGTGGTCGCACTCCTCCGAAACGGATTAAAGTGGTTTTTTTTTGTAATTATTTCTGTATATTTAGTAGTTATGAGAGTAGGTCGTAAAGTATATTTCATACCGATAAAGGCCGGGCCCGACGAGCGGGTCATAGTACCCCATGCCGAAGGCCGAGCTTACACGTACGAAGCAACGGGTATCAGCTAGTAATAGTTAATAATAAAACCCATTCAGTATAAATTGTTAATAAACTGTATAGCCCCGGATAAAAGAGTTGCAGATCTTCAAACGACTGAAAATATTTAGTTGAAAAATTGCTAAGAATAATTACGACTGAGTCACCTTTCATTAAAAAAAACCGCCGTTCGGGAGCTACATTGCCATAGACTGAAACACAGATACACAAACACATACACACATATACACAGGCACACACGTTAAACTTATATAACTCCTCTTTTTGCGTCAGGGAATAAAATATTGCAAATGTGCAATATAGAAAGTTCTGGCTCCGAAAAGCGGGCTCTTAACGTACATATGGGCCTTGTGTGGGCCACAGAAAAGTATTTTTTTTTTAATTAGAACCGCACGGCATTTTATTAGAAATTTGTTGTAGCCAGTTGCACCCATATAAACGAAACGTCAGTCATTCGAAATCGGTTAGCAACTGTAATGCGGACAAAGAACTTTGAGACCTAACCCAAAAAAAGTAAGGTCCAAGTTCTTTGGATGCGGAGTTCGACGCGTTGACATAAACAATAATGTTCAATCAAGGTTCACTCATATGCCTGTTTACAGATTTTCCATCTCATATCCGTTCTATTTACTTCTCTTTTCTGTGGTGTGGGCCCCTTTTCGTGGCTTCGCCGTGTAACAGCATCCATAGTCTAATTTGTAAATTAATTTAATAAGTATTGTAAATCAATTCTGTTTCGCATTTAGTTGGTTTCAATCAAATTGCTTTGCTACACAATAATGTTCAATTAATAACGAGTAGATAGGTTTCCCAATAATTTTCGTGTGTGTATTGTGTACCTAATTTTGTATTATTAACTGACTTCAATGGGAGAAAATGAGATTCTCAATGGTAGATCTCCCATAAAGGCGTTTTTGTACTCGGTTGAAGGTGTGTTTCTATGAAGTGGAAAAATTCCTAAATAAAATGGCATGTCGTTTCTATTCTTATGATTTGTCTTGTTGACAAAATAAAATTAATTATTTTGGCATAAATTAATAATAAAATAAATTCATGTAATTATTTTGACCAATATGCGAGGTGGTGGTCAAAGGTGGATTTATTCGATTATTCGGCCCGAAATGGGTAAACTGTTGATACCCTAGTTATTATGAACATCTTTTGTACACAATTCTTGCAATAAATATATTCTGATTCTGATTCGCGTTTTGCAATTGAATTCGAGTGGTTTTTTTGTGTTTTCACCGATTGTGAACTGATTTCAGATAGACAAATGAACTCTTTATTATACATACCAAAAATTACATACCCACAATGAAATAGCTTAAAAAACTAGTGCAACAATCGGCGGCCTTATTGCTAAGAGCAGTCTCTTCCAGGCCACAAGCTGTATTATATTGAGTTGGCACCGGATTGTAGCAGAAACGATTCTTTTATCATTTTTATTTTATGTTAATGACATAGTTGGCAAACAAGCAGACGGGCTGCCTGATGGTAAGCAGTCACCGTCGCCTATCGATACTTGTAACACCAGAGGCATCACAAATACGTTGCCGACCCTTTAACTCGTAATGTCTCTTTATCTTTTGTTTCTGTTGTAAATTAATATTTTTCTTTCCTTCGCGTCTTCTGCGGCCTCCGCCGCGGCTCCGTCCCTTTGAATTGGCCCGATTATGTTTGAGACAAAATATAACTTAGTAATGATATAACGGTAAAACTTTCCAAATTAACTCCTGTCTACTGATTAACACTTCAAGGGGACTTAATTAACGCGATGCTGAAGATTACAAAGTGCTTAATTTTCGTGTCTGACTTACTACTTTGTTCTGCTTGATGAAACCTGAGGGATGGACGTTCGTTTTAAATTATCAACCGACTGCCAAACAAAAAGGTTCTTCATCATCATCATTATTTCAGCCATAGGTCGTTCACTGCTGGACATATGCCTCCCCGATTGATCTTCAAAAAGGCCGGTTGGAAGTGGCCTGCATCCAGCTTTTTCCTATGGTCTCTTTTTGGGTGGACGTCATATGCTGCGCTTACTGGTCCGTGGACTTCATTCAAGAAACTTTCTGCCCCATCGGCCATCTGTTCTGCGTGCTATGTGCCCTGTCCACTGCCATTTCAACTTGCTAATCCGGTGGGCTATGTCGGTGACATTCGTTCGTCTACGGATCTCCGGCTTCTGATTTTCTCGGATTTCTGATTCGATCTCATTGAGAATTAGATTGAATTAATTTAATTAAATTGTATTTATTGAGATTTAACACGGTCAAGCCAATTACATTAGTATCTCACAAATGAATAATTATGTATAACAATAAAAAATAAGAAAGGAATTAAATTAATTACAAAAACAACCCTGATCATAGCCCTATCAACGCTAAAACATATGTTTCGCAGTTGACGTTTTGTGGCTGATGATGATGAACGTTTTGGAGGATGAAGGAAGCATTGCATTAACATGCAGTTTCGATGCCATCGCTTAAAAACGTTGAAGGGAAACATCGTGAGGAAACCAGTATGTCCAAAAACCTCAATAAAAAGCTCAACAAACGGAAAACATTCACTTATATGCACTGGACCGGCATGGTGGATTAGGGCCCATCCTCTTACTGAGAGAAAGCTAGTGTTCCAGCAGCAGAACATGAAAGTCTGGTAAGGAAGGAAACACTTGAAGTTATGAATAGATGCCTTATTTTTTTTTTTTTTTTTTATGAGTGACTTTTACTGTTGGCCTTTTGGCCTCTACAGCTTGACCAGACTAGTTAGCGAACGCAGAGTGCGTTCGGCATAACTTGGTGGTTAAGTTTATAGGCGACTAGCACAAGGGCACCTCGAAGGTACGAACCTCGGCTTGGGCCGTCGCCGGGAGTGGGAATCAGACTTGCCCAGGCACCCCAGAGGGGGTGTGCCCTGGAGCCCTAACGGTTTGTTGAACTGAATGATTATTTGGAGAGAATCTAACCGATCTTCTAACAGATCCTGTGGGTCTACGATCCTGCCGGCGGGATCGCTGTGTGTGTGTGTGCCTCTGGTAACCGACGCCTGTACCAAAAACTGAATATTTCCTATTGCTAGGAGCAGTCGGATCGGGCGAGCCCAGCGCCGCCGCGGTGACGACGGCGATGGGGTCGTCCGGGTCGCCCAAGATGTTTCTAGGGCGTCTACGGAGAGGAGGAGGGTCTGTCACGTCTGTCGAGTAGTCGGAGGATTTTACTACAAGAGGATTGGGGTGGTGAGGCGCCGCGTCAAAGTAGCGGCGGGAGGTATACTTAAGGTATTGAATCATGGATGGGAGTTCAACATCGCAGTGCAGATCGGCGTTTCGCATATACCAGCTAGCGCCGACCGCTCTGCGTATGAAGCGGTTTTGAATGACCTGCAACTTGTCCAGATCGATGCGGGAGGCGTGGGCGAATGCCACAGAGGCGTAAGTCATGACGGGGCGGATGCAAGTTTTGTAAATTGTCAGCTTATTTCTAAGTGACAATTTACTACGCTCGCCGAGGAGGGGGCTGAGGCGGCCTAGGAAGAACGCCGCTCGATTGCGGACTATCTGAATGTGAATAGATGCCTAGAAGCATTCCGTATAAATAGCTCGTATTGTACAGGCATACCTTAGACAGTTGGCACGTAGCCAATGAGCGATTGATTGCTATGCGGGTGACATGATGGCATTGTTCGCAGGTTCTTGTTCTGCCTAGGACTGGGTCATTGATATGGCTTGATAATCATGACTATGCTGACCGGTACCTACCAATATCTTCCAATGATTTTATGTTAACCAATCAAAACGGCTGCTATTTTTTACCCACGACCGACCGGAGAAAGTTCATTTGGAGTAAGAGATTCTGTGTTACTGTGTATATATTATGTCACCATCCCTCCAAAACAACTGGAAAAATTTGAAAACATGTTTCATTGCGGTAATTCTTAACCAAAAACTGTTAATTTGAGCTGTTTAAAAGATAAAAGCAAGTTAAGTATATCAAACAATTTAAGCGAATTTTCATCGGATACATGTCGAGGAGTGTGCGTCGGATCTGCATGACCTCATTCCCTGCTGTCTATTTTTCTATCGGAAGGCCAGAGTGGGCACGAAAAGTCGTCACCGTTTCATGGCTGATATTCCGAAAACCCGAACGAAGCACTTTTAATTCCATTTTATTTTGCGAACATCTAGACTGTTGAATGCGCTGCCTAAATGTGTGCTCGCCGATAGTTACAATCTCCTCTCGATTTTTTTATTACTCTCTTTTATTTCATATGAAATTATCAAGCAGAATGAAAGATTTTCTATTGATATAAAGCAAATTTGAAAGGTTCAAATAACTCGTTGCGTGATATATGATTATTTCAAAAATACGACTTTTGTTTGGGATTAAGTTCGAAAGTCAGTTATTTCGCATGATATTTTCGTGCGAAATATTAAACGAGCGATTCATAAATTGAGCACCTACGTGTCTTCAAGTCGCCAGTGAATCGGTGTTTTCTAGGCAAGCGTGCTCCATCGTAGACCGCATCTTCGCGCGAAATAGTGATAAAGCGCAAACCTTTATATATCTTTAACAAAAAGCTCTTTACTGAATAATTCGAGTTTTAAATACGAGTAAATATAACTTGTCTGATGTTTTTGTCTTGTCGTAGATTATAAATTAATACACGATTATAACAAAGTTCTAAGGTGACATTAAAATTATTTTGTTCTGTTTCGTGGATATTACTGAATGTGTACTTAACTAACTCTAATTTTTTTTATAGCATGTAGTCTGCACGTATAATTGTGGTGGCGTTTAGTTTACTTCTTGTGCCTTGTCTCCGTGATGTTAAGCAAGGACGTACATCATGTTGGTGTTCATTAATAAAGTAAATAAATAAATGTGTTCTTATAAACGATTTTCTGCATAAGTAGCTCGCTCTTATGAAAAACATAGACAAAATAAATCACAGAAAAAATAATTAAAAAGTCACTAAGTAAAGAAGCAAAGAAACAACAACATAACGCAAAGAACGCAAACTTGAACAATAAAAACCCTTTAGTTTTAGAGTACAGTCTATGACTTCTTCAACATTGTCTAGCGTCCAGCTTTTAAGATTGTAATTAATTTTCTACAGAGTAAAATAAATATTTTTAGATCTCTCGTTGCATACAATAAATTTAATGTATACATTGAGAACAATGTCATACTCAATTCATTCAGTAAAATAAAAAAGATATTTTACCATTGAGGTTAATACATTATACTTCTACTATTTTAACTATTTATGAGTGGTTCGCTAGTTACCAATAACCTTTTAATTATACAAACAGTAATTGTTATCTAATTTAAGCCGTAGATAATGAATCGTATCTAAAACTTGCCAAATATCACGACCACTGTTCATTGTTCTGACTGTTTTCTAGTTTTATGTTGTTTTTATGGTCCCGTACCTATGTAAACTGGACCGTATATGCTATTACTGAGCCTATACGCTGTCTGTTTGTCTGTCCTACCTATTAACAACTATATCTTCCGCACCGTAATATATAGCGAAAATAGTTAAAAAGTACAAACAAAATAGATGTCCTCATACAACAAACGTATTTTTTTTATTATAGAAACTGACGTGGTTTTCACACATTTTATTTCATTTTTTTTTTTTTTTTTTTCTTTTCTTACGTGAGTAATTCCCGTGTAATATAAATAAAATGTATTTTTTTTACGTATTTTTGTGATTGCTCTAATGTAAAAACGGCAATACGAAGGTACAAGCATCAAACTTGGCATGATTATAGAACACACTCAAAAGTTAACATCAATTAAGAAATAATGGCCAAAAGCGAGTCGGTTACGTTCATTACCAAGTTAAGAAGCGTAGGATGCGGTCGGTATTTGGATGACCGCCTGGGCGTGATGTTGTATTTTTGCACTACTTTATGTATTTTGTGGTGGTACGGAACCCTCAGTGCGCGAGCCCGACTCACACATGTATGTAATATCTGGTGTGAATAATAAAGAGTTATCTATCTATACCACGTGAGAAATTCAACACATTTCGCACCAACCCATTGAACTTCTCAAACTAAGTCGTGTGGTGAACCCCGAAACTCTAACATTGCTCGAACAATATCTAACCTTACTCTAACATTGCTTTAACAATAGCTTTTATCGCTAGAACATTTGACATTTCAATTATTGCCAATAATACTCGTAGCTAACCACCTGACGCATGTCGACCTTCGAACCTTCGTCATCGGTATCCAAAGCTATCAATCTGAACTTGCGGACAAGTGATTAAGTAGTCGAACTTTGATTCCATCGCTTGTAGGATTGCTATGCGTTAAATATTGCTTGGACAATAAAAATCTACAAAGAGTTAAAAACAAAAAAATAAAACAACAAAAACAGTTTTTATTGCGTAAAAACACTGTGAACAGTTTTGTTTAACAGTGTTTTGCTTCATCATCATCATCATCAGCCAGAAGATGTTCACTGCTGAATATAAACTTTTCGTCCACACCGAACGTTAGCCTGCCATCTGCATCCACTGGATGCCCGCGACTCTCATAACGTCGTAGGTCCATCTATAGTGGGAGGCCTACCTACTCTGCGTTTTCCGGTCCGCGGTCGTAACTACTCAAGAACCTTTCTTCTTCATCGTTTATCGGTTCTTCGAGCGATGGGGCCTGCCTATTGCCACTGAAACTTGTAAATTTCAATACATATAGCTATGTCGGTGAGTCTGGTTCTTTGGCGAATATCCACGTTCCGGTTTCTATCACGCAAAGAAACTCCGAGCAATAAATAGCTCTCCATTGCCACTGAATTTTTCCAAAAAGCCAACAGTAAGGAACATGGTGTTTTGCTTGGACATGTTCAAATATGATAAAATGTTCTGCATTCTTCTAAACTATCACGGTTGCTTCGTGGTCAATCTAGCAGTCCGATAGAAAAGTCAGTTATCAAAAGAGCAGCTGCTGTAAGAATGCATCTGACAGCTGCCATAACATTGTACAAAAGCGCAAACAACCTATTCTGATCACTTTTACTAGCTTTTTTAACGGAAGATTGTAACTACTAGCCATTTCACGACAGTGAAAAAAAAGTTTTCATTCAGATCTTTACGATGTTATTGCAGCTGTCAGACTCATTCTTTGCGGCCGGACTGTAGGCGTGCATAATATTTGTATAAGTACTAAAATGATGCACTCTATTCTAATTAATCACATGCAAAATAATAGGCTAGAATAAAATGTTTAGAGGATTTGTTTGGTCAAAAGAGAGAAGTGACTTAAAAAAAACAAATAAACACTCGTGGGTATCCTAAATTAAAGTGCTCAATTCAGAGGAAGTTTTTGCTCCATTTTGTGCTAGTCTTGAAGCTTCTGACGGTGCGAATTTTTTTCTTATATTTTTAACTGTATTTTCCGCATTTTCCTAACTGGGGTGTTATAAGTTTAAAGTGTGTTTCTGTGTCTGTCTGTGGCATCGTAGCTCCTCGATTTTGATTTAGTTTCTTTGATTGAAATGTGACTTGACAGAGTTTTTTTTCTTTCAAAAATCACAAACGAGCGAATGGGCACCTTATTGGTAAGTGGTCACCGCCGCCTATATAGGTACACCTACAATACCCGGAGCATTGTCAGTGCGTTGCCTACCTTTAACCTTCTATAGACACCTACAATACCCGGTCAGTTATTGTCAGTGCGTTGCCTACTGGACTTTGAAGACTCTATTAAAATTTACCCCTCGTTTGAAGCAGTCCAAATTAAACTTCGGAGGAAAAACAGAAGGTGGTAAAATCCATAAGAGAGTGTTCAAGCATCAGCAATGATTTAAGAAAATCTGTAAGCATTTCAGATTTGTAGCAAAAAACTTGTCTTATTGATGGTCTGGTAAATAAATGAGATTTAAGTTAGGTTTAAAAAAATACCGAAATTGCGCTATCCCGTTTTCAACAAATATTGTGGTAAACCCAAATATCTACAAATAAAGCTAATCTTGGTAAACTTCCTGAGCAGTCAATCTTTGATGAGTTACTGATAGGTTATCAATAAAAGTTATAATTCGATTTGTCAGCGCGGAGTTCCTACAAAAATTTCGTCAGCATTTTGTGGCTTATATTTTATGAAATAACTTTTATTCAAACAGAAAGTTTGGGCAGATGGAAGTCTATTTTGTTATCCCAAAAATATGGCAATTGATACCGCAAATAATTGCTTGTTTTACAAACAAAAAGGAAATATATAAATTGTTTACTGGTAGTGGGCTTTAGCATTTGGATTGTCGTTAGACCTTCAGCGGTCTATGGGCAATCCAACTGTTTTTTACCTCTTTTGCTCCTGCTACTACTAATACTATACTACCAGTAGTAACACTGTTAATTTGATTCCCTTTTTTACTACTGCAGTAGTAAGTTGTTAGAATAGTAATACAAATTTACCCTTGTAAACCTACAATTTTTTTATTGATAAGTGAATTGGAAAAATAAACATTTTTTAAAATAAGTTTTAGCTTTTTATCACTTGCCTGATGTTAACTAAAGTTTTATAATTATTATAATAACTAAAAAGCAAAACATGCCTCGTCAAATGAGTCATAGTCACAGTCAACGTCAAGCAAAGAAAGTCAAGTGTAAACTATGCCCTAGTAAAGTGATGAGGATCTTACTAGAGACTTCTAATGAAGCTTTGGAAACAGCACTAAAAGAAATGTTTTATCTCCTTTAATCACTTGTTCACAATCAAGCATATCACGAACACTTAATAAATAATTATCCACCATTATAATACAAAGAGGCGACATGGTTTTTTTTTCCTTTTGGCGCCAAAAAAACTCATAATTGCTTATTTATTTTAGATTTTGTTTCCAAAATATGTTTCCTGCTAGTAAGTGCAAAAAGCTGCCGAGCTGACAAGGAAAGATGGACCATCACTCTTGTCGCTTTGGTTCGTTTAATCCTTTTTCTTTGCACTTCCGTTACTCCTTAGTTTTTCTGACAGACTAACAGAATATTTTAGAACTTACCTAACTGATGAAAACTGCCGGAAGGCGATATTTTGAAGATGTAAGCGATCATTACAAAAAAAAAACTGCTGTTCCATATATTTTGTCGGCTGTCAATGAACGTTTTCTATGGAGCAGCTGGAATAGGTGATATTTTTTCGTGATTTTAGGGTTGGTCCCATAGTAAAAGTTGTTCATCGGATTTCGGATTCCTCCTCGGATTAATACAGTATATATGCGTAACCCTGTATAGTTTATTATGTTCAACCACAAATCGCTCATTCCACAGATGCACAGACTGCAAAGCTCACAGATTGGCCATCCATACAGCATGACAAGACGATTACCTGCTGTCAGTAGCTGGTAATATCGACCTGGTCCTGCATCCGCTGTTGATGAGCCATTGTTGATTCGTGGCCTTCTACGGATACTATAGGTGTAAGAATGTGTTATTAAACTCGTTGAAATAATACAACTTACAATACAAATGTAGAATTTACAAGAGCTGCAAGTTACTAGAGTATACGAAATAGTGGCATCGATTGTGATGTACTTTAAACTAAACTAAACTAAATTAGACAGGTCTAAAATTGTTGCTGTCCTTATCTCACATATTAAAATGAAAAGACAGGCAGATAATTTCAGTCTTGTCAGATTGGTTTAGTTTAGTGAGTGACAGAATGGACGCCAGTGTCTCATTTTAAGTTTTTAACTGACTTCAAGCAAGGGAATATGACAATGTGGTCTAAGATGGAGCACGCTTTCCCACGAGGCTGCCTATTCACTTATTTCTTGAAGAGACCTAGGTCGTACTTTATAGAGAACACCAAGGCATAGCGCATTCCAAGAGTGGAGACCGTGAATTGGCAAACATAGCGTAGAACGCCCTGAGACTCGTTGGAGTGCCGATATTACTAAAGCAGCAGTGGCTGGAAGCGAAAAGCCTAAGATCGGTCTTTTATATATAAATTTAGTGTCGGATACAATCTTGAAATGAGATAGAAACAAAACTTCTCTAAATATAAATAATATACTAAGGTGAACCATTGTTAGATGCTGGGACCTTCCGGACTGTAATGTCAAGGCCAGAGCCACAGTTAACACACAAGTCTGTATGAATCCTACAAATTATGCACTAGTTTCTATATAAAGGTTAGGTAATACTGCATTGGCGCTTCCCACGTTTCGTGATGGAATCAAAACAATATTCATACCTGATAACTGCAAAGCTAGCAGACTAGTTAACAGGGCTATTAAGACTCTCTAATCATTATCATATTCTGATACCGGTCCACTGCTGGGCCTCTCAAAAAGTATTCCACTGAAACCAATCCTCAGTTTCTAGATCATTTTATTTGATACCTACCTACCTGCCTGCCTATCTCCTCAGTACTTGTAATTAAAAGAATTGAGAGCAAGTACTATTGTGTGTTGAAGGACCTAGTGTGTTGAAGGACCTAAAGACATGGGTATTTAACCAGAGATGAGAGAGATCTTTGATACTGAGACGTGGTATTTAACTGCTGGCCTTTTGAAAAACTCAGAGTTCCACAGCGGGCAATGGAGAGAACTACGCTCGGAGTTTCTTTGCACGATAAAATGCAGAACGAAGATATTCGCCGAAGAACCACATTAAGTGACATAGTTGCATAGAATTGGATGGGCCGATAACCGATGGGGAAGAAAGGTTCTTAAGTGGAGACCACGAACCAGAAGACGCAGCGTATGTAGGCCTCCCACTAGATGGACCGACGACATTGTGAGAATCGCTGGCATCCAGTGAATGCAAATGGCAGGCTTTCGTTCAGTGTGGAGGTTAAAGGGGGAGGCCTATGTTCAGCAGTGGACGTCTTCTGGCCCGATGATAATGGTGTGCATACACGCTTAGGTACATCCGAAAAACATAGTACCATCATGGGCAGTCAAACAAAAACCAAGTTATTATAGCTATAAGTAGGTATTGAGAATTTAAATGCAGATAATGGTGTAATATTCCACAAAATACGAGACAATGCATTATTTTTAAACAAAGCCTCTCAAGCCGGATGGTTAGCGTCTTCCGTGTAATAAAAACATTGAAGAGTTGAGATAAAATACAGTCATGTTTAATCAATCAACTGTCTATTGACAGCGACGTCTTCCTCGTTCATTATATCCTGTCTTATAAATAAAATACTTCTTGGGGACGCTTGCTGGGCCTTTCGGCTGCTCGAAACAGTGCAGTGCGGAAAACCACGCGAACGTTAATTTTAACTCGGTCGCACAATTTTTTGCAATCACCTAAAAAGAATCGCTTAAAACAGCCGTAAGGCTCCTTATAGGAGTTTATCAACGAATGAGTGAGGAGAGCGTTCATGGACTTCACGCAAAAATCAAATATACTTAGGTCCTCTCTCTCTCTCTCTCTCTCTCTCTCTATCTCTCTGAGCGAAGGCTTGTGTCCCAGCAGACGGACAATAAAATTCAGTCAAATTGTGAACCTCCTTTTTTGGAAGTAGGTAAAAATAAATAAAGCTCCAACCGTTTCCAGTCACAGTAGTGTTGTAAATGCAATAAAAACTGTTTTCCTTCACCCGAATATTGCCAGTAGCCCGTAGTGTGCAGTTATTGCCACAACCCTCCATTTACGACATTCTAGCCGGAAATTGGACAGATCTCGGTGTCATAACCTGACAGCACTAGCTTTATTATTCGACTAGCTACGGCTCGCGGGGCTTACCCACAACGTATAGTAAATTAAATTTTTTGAAACAAAATATTTACTATATTTTATCATCATTATTTCAGCCATAGGACGTCTACTGCTGGACATAGGCCTCCCCCATGGATCTCCAAAAGGGTAAGAAGCGGTATCATAATTAGGTATATCTAATTCTATCTAAATTGTTTTAGCCTTTACATAGATTTCATCATCATCATCATCATCATTTCAGCCATAGGACGTCCACTGCTGGACATAGGCATCGCATCGATCTTCAAAAGTGCCGGTTGGAAGCGACCAGCATCCAACGTTTCCCTGCGGTCTCTTTTAGGTCGTCTGTCCATCTTGTGTTATATTTTATGATTATTAACGGGATATTTACCGTGATAAGGTTATGAATGGAGTTCCGAAACCGCGCCGAAATATCGGGAGCTCTGTTAGTTAACAACAACAAAACGTGAGTACAAGCCGTCTTGTTTATAATGAATCCTCACGTGAGTTTTGATGAAGCAATTGTTGGGATCTGAACCCGTAACCATGTCCTAAAACTGTAACCAGAACCACCAGATCAGCAGCTGATGGGCGGCAGCATCCTCCTACTGCACGGTGGAACGCTCTGTGATCTCTAAGCCACTTGCTAAGCGTGAAGTATATGCCCCACCCCCCTTTAGGGGTGGCCTATGTTTAGCAGTCGACGTCTTCTGGGTGATGATGAAGATAAACCCATACCCAGCGGTTTGAAATTCGAATGCACCAACAAACATACCTTGAGCAAATATTAGTGAGAATTTGTGTGATAATGGTTTGATATCATAACGTGGCAACACTCGTTTTATTATCCAGCACGACAGCAGGCAACACTAGTTTTACTGTCACATTATTAGGACGATTTGCTGATTTTTGTTGCTGTTTGATGCTTAGATTTATTGATAAAGAAATCGTAAAATTGTTTACTTTCATCGTTCTTGCTTTCCGAGATTCCGAGTGTAGTTAAGATTTTACGCGACAAATTACAAGGATTTTATTGTGATCTATTTTTGTGCAATTTCGGATTGGTCTTAACGAGCGGCCTCGTTAATATTTAATGCTATGTATTTGGGACTTGCTTACTTTTTACTGGTTTTGGGGTAGCGGCCTGATTCTAGAGTAATCGGTATTGTTTTGCTTAGTGTTTAATGACGGGAAAATTTTATTTATGACGTCAAAATTATAACAATCTCGCTGGAGCTGATACTGTTATGTTTTTTTACTGCTTAAGCTGGGTATCCTATCGAAGGTGCGACAGTACTTCACGTCGGAACAGTTGCTTTGACTGTACCAAGCACAAAATCGGTTGTGCATGGAGTACCTTTGGCATGGATCAGCTAAGTACCAGCTTGGGGTGTTAGAGTCTATTGAGAATCTTGCCAAAAAGCTCATCTGCTAGAGGCCAAGTTGCTAGTCTAGGTTTTTTATTGGATACATTTCGGAAAGTGTGCTCTCCAATTCCTTCCTGCCTATTTTCTACCGGACTGCCAGAGTGGGCACGAAAAATCGACACCGCTATGTGGTTGATATTCCGAAAACCCATACGAAGCGTTTTGGTTCCACTTTCATTGTGCGAACTGGTAGTCTGTGGAATGCGCTGCCTAAATGAGTGTTCCCCAATGGTTACAATCTGGGTCTCTTCAAAACACGAGTGAATCGGTTTCTTCTAGGCAAGCGTGCTCCAACGTAGACAGCATCATCGCTTTACATCAGGTGAGTTGGCGGTCAAATACAAGCCTATTCGTTAATAAAATAAAAAACGTATGCCAGTTTGTTCACTTTTGTCCGATTTTTTTAATTAATTGTGTCTTTTTATCGCTCTATAACAACTGGTGATTAGGCATGTCAGTATAAACATATACGTGTTCGGAGTTGCTTTTAGGTACTTTAATTAACTTGTTATCATATTTTAAAGCATTCTAATAGTTCACTTTATTTCCCACCACTTTAATATGCACATTTTTCCTGTTATTCAAATAGGTTTTTTTTAATTCTCGAAAGTCATGTTTCATCTCTGGAGAGCGTTTCGCACGTTTAATCACTTAACCCAATTATTTCCTCGAAAGACAGCTCGCTTTACACACGTCATGGCCTGTAAACGAGCGTTTAACACGCTGGAAACTTCGAAGGCTGGAAACATGACCCTTTTAACATTTATAAATTGTTATTTACTAAACACAAGTCGGACTAAGGCCAAAGTTTAACAAGACGATCAAATCACGTTCACGACGGAACAGTAGCTATCACTGTACCAAGCACAAGTTCGGTCGTGCATGGAGTACTGCTCTCACTTCTGGGATGGATCAGCTAGGTACCAGCTTGAGGCAAGCGTGCTCCAACGTAGACCGCATCATCGTTTATCATCAGGCGAGATGGAAATCAAATGCAAGCTTATTATTTATTTTAAAAAAAAACTATCGTTTGTGATAAATAATTTTACCAAAGTAAACAAATGAATTTCAAAACGATAAATTATTAACGTTTTGCTATATAGTATACTAGCAGACCTGACAGACGTTGTCCTGTCTTAGAAATGTCAAACACGCAAAGTCAAAATTGAAAATTTTATTTTTTTACACCTTGGGTTACATTATTGGAGTTTTAGTAAGGATCCCTATTTTTTTTGAAAATATAATATAGCCTATGTTAACCGGGGATAGTGTAGCTTCTCAACAGTGAAAGAATTATTCAAATCGGTTCAGTAGTTTCGGAGCCTATTCAATGCAAACAAACAAACAAACAAACAAACAATCAAATCTTTCCTCTTTATAATATTAGTATAGATGAAGTGGTCATGTCTTAAAACTGCGACCAGAACCACCGCAGGATGGGCAGCAGCGTACTATTAGTACACGGTGAACGTACTGCGATCCCCAAGCCACCTGACAAGCACGAGATTATGGCAACACCCTTCTCTAAGAGGGAGGCCTTTGTTCAGCAGTGGACGTTTACTGGCTGATGATGTGTGTGTGTGTGTGTGCTATATAGTCAGATATGGACATGTTAATAAGTATGTAGTTATAGGACGTCCACTGCTGGATATAGGCCTCCCCATCGATCTCCAAAAGGGCCGGATGGAAGCGGCTTGCATCTAGCATTTCCCTGCGGTCTCTGTTAGGTCGGCTGTCCAACTTGTTCGTGGACGTCCTATATACGCTGCGCTTACCAGTCCCTGGTCTCTATTCGAGAACCTTTCAGCCCCATCGGCCATCTGTTCTGCGTGCTATGTGTCCTGCCCACTGCCACTTCAGCTTGCTAATCCAATGCTATGTCGGTAACTTTCATTCGTCTACGGATCTCCTTGTTTCTGATTGGATCTCGTAGAGAAACCCCGAGCATATCCCTTTATGAGTAGGTAAATACTGTTTGTTGTGTGCATGCAGCCTAATAAGGCATCTTCCAAGTTTATCTTCTGTTTGTTACTCCGCGCACGCTCCGTGAGCACGATTGCAAATTTCAGGGTTCGTTGGTTCCCTTCATGTGATTAAAGTCTTCTTTCATATTCGTTTGATGTTGATGTCTTTGAGATATGGAAGAAACTCAACAATTTCTCCAGATAGTTAAATGGGTACGCTCCCGGCAGATCCGGGATCAAAGGTTCATTACCGACGTTTATCACATTAGGATGTTTTCAATATTCAATTGGGCGGGAAATAATGGCTTGTTGATGGAAATGGACGTAAGTTGAACCAGGTGTACTATCTAAGTTTTTTTAATTTTGGCAGTTGCAATAAGTTGCTCGGAGAACCGATAACCGATGGGGAAGAAAGGTTCTTGAGTGGAGACCACGAACTGGAAGACGCAGCGTAGGTAGGCCTCCCACTAGATGGACCGACGACATAGTTAGAGTCGCTGGCATCCAGTGGATGCAAAAGGCAGGCTGTCGTTCAGTGTGGAGGTTAAAGGGGGAGACCTATGTTCAGCAGTGGACGTCTTCTGGCTGATAATGATGATGATGATGAATACTAGTTAAGATTGTTTAAATTTAAAGTAATTTTTTACCACTATAAATCCCTACATAGTATAAATTGAAGTCGCTTTCTGCGTCTGACTGTCTGTATGGCCGCTAACTCCTAAACCACGCAACGGATTCTGATATGGTTTTCGCCATCACTTAGATACATTTTCACAGAAGGTTTATATATATAACTAGCGACCCGCCCCGGCTTCGCACGTAGGTAAATTACACCCGTGCGAAGCCGGGCGGGCGGGTCATATTCATAATCATTTATTCCACAATGTTTCTTAGGTGGTAGAAAAGTATTTCAGTTACAATTGTGGACCCCGTCGGGCACAGCTAAATGATGTATGGGAGAGAGAAGGACACCAATAAAAAAAAAATATCTGTTAAGTATTCGTCAATGGAATAATAAGATCTATTTATCAGAAAATGTTTGATTATAAATATTGTCGCTAGTTGATTATAAATATTGTATTATTTTGCTACAAATAAATGATGTCTATGTCTATGTCAATAACATTGAAAACATTTTGTTTCAATATTTCAGTGTAGTATATAACGCTTAGCTTCCGTTCTAATACAGCAAAAGTGTTTTTTTTTTTTTAATTTGTTTACAATATCATTCGGCTTTGCAATCTACTATTATTTGCAATCGAGTGAGAATAGTTATAAAAACTTGGTCTCAGTATAAGTGCTTACATTTAATTTTATTTCAATTCACGAAGGTTGTCGGCTCTGTTTTCAAATCACACTAAACCAAATGTGAACGTCTCTGCGTTTGTATAAGAGTCATATATTTTCGTGGTAAATTCCACAGAAAAGAGAATTAAATAGAACGGAAATAAGAAGGAAAATCTGTCGCCAGACATTATGACAGAACTTTGATTGAACATTGTTATTTCTGTCAACGTGTCGAACTCCGCATCCAAAGAACTTGGACCTTACCTTTTTGGGTTCGGTCTCAAAGTTCTTTGTCCGCATCACAGTTGCTAACTGATTTCGAATGACTGACTTTTCGTTTATATATGTGCAACTGGCTTCAACAAATTTCTTACAAAAATGCCGTGACAGCCGTTCTAATTTAAATATTTTTAGGGTTCCGTACCTCAAAAGGAAAAAACGGAACCCTTATAGGATCACTTCGTTGTCCGTCTGTCTGTCTGTCTGTCTGTCCGTCTGTCAAGACCCTTTTTCTCAAGAACGCGTAAAGGCAGCTAGTTGAAATTTATACTAAATACTTGGGTCTACGGTTTCTTTCGGCTGTAAAAAAATAAAAGTTGTAAGTCAACGCAATCAAAAGATATGAACGTTTATGTCGCATATTTTGCGATTTCACAGGGGAACCAAAACCTATAGGGTACTTCCCGTTGACCTAGAATCATGAAATTTGGCAAAAAGCAAGGTCTCATAGCACATATATAGGAATAAATCCGAAAGTTAGAAATATGAAGGTATATCATTTAAAAATGATTATTTTGCTATTACAAACTTACATTTTGTAGTTGGAATGTATGGAAGAACCTTATTGTCAACTACAAACTTAAGTTTGTCTTTCAATATTTTAACTTCAGTTAGTTTTTTTTTTTGGTCTCGCGCTCTTAGGGTCCAAAACCTATAGGGTACTTCCCGTTGACCTAGAATCATGAAATTTGGCAAGAGGCAAGGTCTCATAGTACATACTACATACGGTGAATAGAGTCCTCAAAGGTAGGCAACGCACTGACAATGCCCCGGGTATTGTAGGTGTCTATAGGCGGCGGTGACCACTTACCATCAGGTGGCACGTTGCTTGTTTGCCACTTATTCTATAAAAAAAAAAAAAAAAAAAAACATATATAGGAATAAATCCGAAAGTTATAAATTTGAAGGTATTTAAAAATAATTATTTTGCTATTACAAACTTACATTTTGTAGTTGGGATGTATGGAAGAACCTTATTGTCAACTACAAATTTCAAAGTTGTCTTCCCAGAGACTGTGGGATCGGCCGATCTGCGAACTAGCATGGAAATCGCTACTAGATACGTGTCCTAGTATTGCAGATCGCGCTCGTATTTTTGCTATCTCTGTTTGGGAATCGGGACTTTGGTTGCAAGCCATGCCCTCTTTTAACACAGGTAGCCTTTTAGATCCAACCACATTTCGTCTAGCTGTCAGATTACGCTTGGGTGCAAGGTGCTGTGAGGCCCATCGCTGTCAGTGTGGTACTGCTGTTGACCAGCTCGGTCACCATGGTCTCTCTTGCTCGAGAAGCGCTGGTCGTGTTGGCCGACACGCTAGCCTGAACGACATCATACGCAGGGCACTTTCCACCGCCAATTTCGCAGCTGTGCTCAAACCGAGTGGTCTTGCGCGTGACGATGGAAAGAGGCCTGACGGTATGACACTTGTGCCCTGGAGGTTGGGGCGGCCCCTTGTATGGGACGCAACTTGTGTTGATACTTTGGCGCCGTCACATCTTCCTGAGACACAGGGTAGGGCTGGCGCGGCTGCTAATTCGGCAGAGCAGCACAAGCGTCGCAAATATGCTAACCTCGGCAGTGGTTACATATTTGAGGCGTTTGGGGTCGAGACATTGGGCCCTTGGGGACCGGGAGCTCACCTCATTTTCAAAAATCTTTCAGAGCGCCTGGTTAATGCGACGCGTGACCAAAATGCTGGCGTGCTTCTGGCTCAACGCATTAGCATTGCCATTCAACGTGGTAATGCCGCCAGCATGTTGGGTACGCTGCCAACTGGTAGTGGGCTTGAGCATTTGGATTGTCTTTAGACCTTCAACGGTCTATGGGCAGTCTAACTGTATTTGTAGTGTTAGTTTTAGCTTGTATTTTGTTTAGTTATTAAAGGCACTTGCCCAGTAAAAAAAAAACGACAAACTTAAGTTTGTCTTTCAATATTTTAACTTCAGTTAGTTTTTTTTTTGGTCTCGCGCTCTGAGGGTTCCGTCTAACGGAACCCTCAGAGCACGAGTCCTACTCGTACTTGTCCGGTTTTTTTTTTTTTCTTGTCTGTGTTAAAATTCGTAAGCGCACAAAGTACAGTTAAAACGTTTGGATAAAATAAATTTGTTAAAAACCCAACGACCTAGTTAGAAATTTTCAGCTGATCGTAACCCTTGCATGACTGGAGAGATTACCTTGCATCGTTCCAGAGTTTAATTCAATTAGTACGCAGAGTATATTAATCTGGGCTCTGGCAAGTCATACATAACTCCACTAATGGAGACGGATCTACTACGTACCGCTTCAACTTGATACGGTTTACTCTAATATCAATTAGCTTCACTATCTGAGGTTTAGGGAAAGAGGTTTCACGTGTACCTGTTCCATTAGTATTCAACATCGATATAGGTTTTTGGCCGACAGGAAAGCGACTGTGGCACAGTGGGGCCACAATGCATTTACATTGGTGTTTATCGTTACGCTGGTTCAAATCCTGCTAGTTGTCGAATTGTAAAATTGTAAGTTGTTGTAAAATTTGATTAAATTTATATGATTATTTACGGGATATTTACCGTGGTAAGGTTGTGGAATGAGCTCCCGATATTTCGGCGCAGTTACATGCACCATGTTCACGGGAACACTGAAGAATGCGAGTGGTTGGTCGAGCAGTTAAAAAGTTAGGTGCAGATGTAACGGTTCTAAAAATATCTTCCGTTCATGGCAAATGGCACATACGCTAGCAGCCAAACTTAACGAATAACAAAGTCACCACGTTGACATAAAGATCGTTGACAGAATGAAAGTGACTGACGTAATGTCAGATCGCTTTCACCTTTAAACGAAACAAATATCAACCCTCATTTAATAACAAAATAATATAAAAAACTTGGGTAATACGTAGCTTCTAGAAGCAAAATATGATATAAAGGCCTCCGGCCATAAATTATGCTATTGCCGCCTCTACGTTTCCAAGTGGAAGTCGCAAATTTATATCTGAACCTAATCAAACTTCGAACCCCGAATTGCAGATAATCGGGTGAGTTTTTTTGTTGAAGTGTTTAGGTTTTGTGTTTTAAAAGTGTAAAATATATTTCTTAGTAATTTTCTGTACCACATTCTTTCTTCATCTTGTGTTATTAGCTCTTCAAGCATTATTCTGTATCTTGGATCCTTCCGATCAAAATTATGTTTGCAACGCCGGTACCACGCCGTGAGACTTATGGGCGCCTGTCCCGATCTGCCACTACCTTCGTGGAACTCACGCGGCTGGACCGAGCGGCTCTTATTGTGCCACTCCTGATGCGTAGCCTTTAACGCATTCCAGGGTTTTTCTCCCGGCATCGCAACATTGCCCGTGCTCCACGCTGGCCATACTCTGGCTGCCTCCGAGTACTACTGACTCTCGCTGCCGCGACGCTGACCATACACCGGCTGCCCTCCGAGTGCTACTGACCCTCGCTCCCAGCACGCTGATCCTCGCCAGCCGCACACGCTGCCCAGCTGAGCTTACTACGTGCCACGAGCCGCGTCGAGCCACGCGGCGATCGGCGCCTACGCTCTTAAAGCTAAGTCTCCTAACAAGAGACCAACATATTTTCTCACCACCTTCCGAGCTCACGACCCTCAGTCTAACTCGCATGTAACTTCACCTTTTTCTTGATTAAATTTTAACTTATACTCTCATAGAATCTTTCTTTGAAGCGCCTGCCCACTGCTAGGTAGGACATAACCCAAGCATCTCTTGGGGTACGTTTCACAGACATAACGATCTGCCCTCTTTCTTAGTCCACGGTAAATATCCCGTAAATAGTCATATAACTTTAGTGAGCAACCATGATAGTTTAAAATAAAATTTGATCAATATCAAACTTTTTTTGTTACTAAGACCATAATTTATTTTTATAACTAAAATAATATATCAACTTCAAAATATATTTAAAAAACTAACTATTAAAACTAATTTCATCTACATCATCATCAGCCAAAAGACGTCCACTGCTGAACATAAGCTTCCCCTTTTAACCTCCACACTGAACAACAGCCTGCCATCTGCTTCCACTGGATGTCAGCGACTCTCACAATGTCGTCGGTCCATCTAGTGGGAGGCCTACCTGCCTACCGGTGACTCTGATTCTTTGGCGAATATCCACGTTCTGAATTCTATCGCGCAAATAAACTTGCTTCGGAGCATGCTTGCCTTGAAAAAAATCACTCGCGACATACAGAAGTGATTGTAAGTATCGGGAACAACAATACAGACAACTTATTCCAAGTCTCGCGGTTCGTACAATAAAAAGGAATCAAAGCGCTTCGTTTGGGTTTTCGGGATATAAATAAAGTTAAATTACAAGTGAAGCTTAAGGCGTGTAAAATAACCCTGTACTATATGCCAATGAACTCAAACCAAGGTAGGTTACGACATTAGAGTCGGCTTACGATCTGATTGATACGTGAGCAAACTAATGACTCTAGGGACCTCATTAGCTGAGCTGACTCACTTGTAGGAGCTATGCAGCAGCTTATTTCTTATACGTGGGAGAAAAAATATTATTATACTATTAGTATTCTAACAATCCGGTGGGCTATGTCGGTAACCTTCGTTCGTCTACGGATCTCCTCATTTCTGATTCGATCTCGTAGAGAAACTCCGAACATAGCCCTCTCCATAGCTCGTTGCGCGATTTACCACGGACCGATACGCTCAGCGTAACACGTCCACCCACGATATGGACAGCCGACCTAAAAGAGACCTCAGGGGTACGCTGGATGCAGGTCGCTTCCAACCGGCCCTATTGGAGATCGATGGGGGAGGCCTATGTCCAGCAGTGGACGTCCTACGGCTGAAATGATGATGATGATACTAACAATACTTGTTAATTCAATTGACCTAGCGCTGGTATTATTATTAATTTTATGCTTTAGGTAGGTTCCTAACAAGCAGACGGGCCGTCTGATGGTAAGCCTAAGCAGTCATCGTCACCCATGGATACTTGTAACCACAAAGGAATCACAAACACGTTGCCGACCCTTTTAGACTCTGTTAACTCGCTTTTTGAAAAACCCAATGTTGTAGCTTATTATAGGTAAGCGTGCACCACTGTTATGTCCTAGACTGCATTATCACTTAATGTAAGACGAGGTGGCGGTCAAAAGCAAACCTTTTATCTATATCTATACTAATATTATAAAGAGGAAAGATTTGATTGTTTATTTGCATTGAATAGGCTTCGAAACTACTGAACCAATTTGAAAAATTCTTTCACTGTTGGGAAGCTACGCTATCCCCGGGTGACATAGGCTATAATCTTTACCCGTGCGAAGCTGGGGTGGACCGCTAGTTTAATATAAAAAGAACATAGCTCGTCATAAAAACCAGTTTTATAAACTATGCGATCTTGAATACAAATCCAATCAACTCAACGTCCGACAGTCTAGGGTCAAAGATCACTAGAGGATCGCGTGACGTCGTAGAAAGCCAACAGGGATATTCCGGATTGCGTGACTGAGGAAGCATTTGACATCCTCTCGGACAATTGTCTCGTCTGGTTAGAAGGCAATTACAGCAAACTAGACAGTCCAGTTGAGAATGGAGGCTACAATGTTGGTACAAATAGACAATAATTGATCGTGCGAAATAATTCAACAATGTTACGATACTTACGGTTACCAGCAATTACCAGTATAATAAAGAATTATTAAAAGGAAAAAATACACGCCCATAAAATGACAATGTATCTGTGATAATGTTACACATTGAAGTAATTTTATTTTGTACTTTTGATACATGCACAAAAGTTTAGAGCCTCTATTCTGGCGCGGTCAATATCTGTTCTCTAACAATGCGTTTCTCTAAAATCGATAAAATCCGTAGAAAAATTGCATTCAAACTCATCGAAATGTGTTTGGAAAAGCTGTTTTTCTTTTTTGTTGCTATTTGATGATTTGGTTGGATAAGTATAATTATTTCCTTTTGGTTTCGTACCACCAAAGCGTGTAACCGTAACACGAAAACGAAAGACGCAATTTTTTTAATGTGACTTACACTGTTGATCTCTATGTCTCTACAGCTTGACGGGACTGGTTAGCGGACACAGGGGGCGTTGGGCCTAACTAGTTTTTAGTTTTTGGGCAACCTAGCTCAAGGGCACCTCGGAGGTACGAACCTCGACTTGGGCCGTCACCGGGGGTACACCATAGAATGTTGGTGAACTGATTGATTAAATAAGAACACATTAGTCATAGCTTCATTATAACTTTATCTTTAACTAACAAAGATCTAAGATCTTGCATACAATCATCAAAAGATCACTTTCCTAAGTCTCAATCTGCTATAGACTGGTCTATTTCTATGTAGTTTAGAAACTAGATATCGCTAAATTGATAGGTCAATTGAAGTTTCCAGTTCATTCGGTTTCGTGGTCAAACGCTAGAGATCTATCCACAATATATATCAGAGCACACGAAGTATAAGTCAATGCTTGATAGAAATTAGACGTTCAGAAAATTAGCTTAATAGCAAAATTTGCTATTTAAATCTAAAACTATTACTACCAAACATTAAAATTAAAATAAAAAACAACAAATTAAAACCTAACTATCAATCTATTAAACCGTTACCAGTGGGAACTGTTCCCAAAATGCTGGCTCCATTACCACGTTCTATGGAGATGCTCGCCCTTTGAGCAAACTAGAGGCCGGCATTTAGGTCACGAGTTGCATCGACAAATCTTTGAAATTGATTTGGCTCCCGATCCCTACGGCCCCATGGTTTCGACCCCAAAAGATTCAAAAATGTATCCACTATCCAGTGTACCATATTATTATTAGCAAAATTATGCTTATTGAATCATTATTTTACATTTTTACCTAACAGCTTTTAGAAAGAGTGTTACTGGAAAAAAAATATCTATGGGCCTATCTGAGAAATGTAAAAAATAAAAATAACTGAGCCATATCAAATTTACTTTAATTTTGAAAACAAGCGCTTAAATCGGGACAAAAATGTCATCGGCGTAAATTCATAAAAACGGATCGAGTAGAGATCGTCGCACCTTTTAAAGTTGGTTAAAAATAGTGTAACAAAATTAACAGAACCGGTGCCATAACTTTAGAACAAGTAAACATACGACTTACAGAACTTTACAGTAAATGAGTAGACTTGTCTTTATAAACACAGTAACAATCCAAACCAATATCCTACCACACTTATGTATAAGATACGGTACTGTAGGCAGCTACGGCTATTTGAACCTAGTACGATAGTGCTACGGTCATTTGAACTCAGGCAGAAAGGTGCCGTATCACAGACGTTTAGCAGCAAATGAGTCGGTCGTTAGTGGAATGGCTGGAAGCTTTAGTTTTATTACGTTAAAACTAGCTAAGAGAGTTTCTGTAACTGACTGTAAAAAAATTGCTAGAACGTAGAGAAACGAGCATAATGTGCATCTAATAGTAAGCACAAGTAAACAAAATCATTACCCGTCTCTTTAAAGATCACCGATTTACTGACTTATGGTAAAACGATCTTTAGAATTGCAAGAAAACTTTGTGTAACTAATAACATTAAGATATTGACTTTCAAGCACATAATATAATTATGTTGGTTGACTCTGGTACAAAACTCATGAAAAAGTACCCTGAGTTTATTTTTACCTATAGGTATAAATTTATGCTTGATTTACATGTTTTTAGTAGATAAGTGATTTAGTCAACTAAATTTGGCCGTGTAAACAGTCAATTTAGTGCGTAAGTCGATAAGTTGGTAACTTGCCGACTTACGTCTTCAAATCATGAGATCGATTTCTTCTAAGCAAGTGTGCTCCATTGATTGACCGCATCGTCGCGTTGGCGATCCAACGCTATTATCAAATTTAAAAAAACATAATTTCATATCTTGCCTACCAATCGTGTGTTCGTTGTTTGTGTCCTTTTATGCAACAACAAATGGATGGATATACGTGTTTTTTTGCATATTATATAGAATTGAATAGCAGAGAAACTTTATCCCGATTTTTTTTTTGGCGAGGCTAGTCTATTGTATTTCACGAGTAGGTATATATATAATATCTCGCATCAAAGCCATTACCGCATTAATGAATTACTAATAACCTACCTATGACACTGCAATGATCTCTGCCCGAGGCTGGAATTAGTAAAATTAGCGCTTTGGGCGCATCAGCAATCTACCTTTATTTATCACTAGAGACTCGCCCTGGCTTCATTTTTGTAATTGAAACATTAAAAAGAGAATTAAAGATGCTTTAATTAGAACTGGTTGTGTCCTACGGTTTTATTCGCGTGGATATTCTCGTGACCGTGCATTTTTATGGGATGAAAAGTAGCTTTTATCTCGCCTACTATCTCTATGAAAAATATCACAGAGATCTGTTGATTTGTAGTTGTGTCAAAGAAATACAAACAAACTAACAAATACACTTTTGCATTTATAATATTAGAGTCACGTGAACCTATAATCACCCCACATTAAAAACAGCACCAATCATCGAAATCGTGTCGGAACACAATTAATGCACTATACGATTGATTGCTACCGATTGTTTTACTAATGGCTTCAATAGCCAATGGGATAGTATGTAGACAGCTCTATCTTCTTCTCGGTATCCGCTATCCCGGTCTCGCGCTGTCTCTCGCCAGTCGGTGGCTTGAAGGCCTTGAAGCTCGAGCAAGTCTGACTCGACGCATCTTTCACACCAATATCTAGGCCGGCTGATGGGTTGGCAGCCACTGAGAACTCCAAGATACGCCTTCTTGACATACACAACACAGCATACACTCTTTGTTTGTTGACTTCGGCAAAGCTTGCGACAGCATTGACAGAGACTCGCTATACGCCATACTTAGTAAATTTGGTATCCCCCAGAAATTTATCACCATGATAAAAGCTGCCACAAAAGTGAGTAAATGCGGGTTAAAGTTGAAGGCGAAATTACCGAGGAGTTTGATATAATCACCGGCCTCATGCAGGGAGATGCCTTGTGCCCTATGCTGTTCAACCTAGCTCTTATTTTATGGGTAATCTGAATACGAAAGTAAAAAGTATACGTATTAGGGATCTTATGGTATATAGATAAACTGTTTCAAATACTTTAAGTGTATAACGAAGTTTGAGTGAAATGATAATGAATGTTTCATTACAATTTCACTCATAACTCGTTATTTTTACTCAATTCACGTAAGCAATCATAAAGTTTATCTTAATGATCAAAACATATAAAAGTGTACGCATGTTGTACGCATGGTAACCAAGCAACAGTGCATGCGTGAGTAGGGCAGCCGTGCGTACAATGCTTTCCTTTGCGTTACGCAACTAGCTACGTACGCTAACCGCACCGCTCGATAATACTGATTGATAGTAGGTCCACGGCACAAGGGAACGCGGCGGTTGGAGTCCCATTTTTTTAAAAATTAGAGTTGACTAACAATCAAGCTGGCTGCCTGACGGTAAGCGACTACCATGGGCCATCAGAGATACGTTGCCAACCTTTAAAGATTATACAAAAAAGACGATTAACAGATTTGTTTATTACATGACACATGACGTTACGTGTTACGTGGGTAATTTTCGTGTTAAACAAACAAAATTTGAGAAAACCACGTCAGTTACCATAACTTTCCATAGTACACTCTATTAACTGCCTTTTTTAAGAATCCATGTTATAGTTACTCGAAAATGCCACAGGAGGGTTCATACCACATCATTATCCTTTTCTAATTCACTGCTGGATAAAAGTCTCCTATTAAATATGCCATTTAACTCAATCCTTGCTGATCTTGCTTCAGCATGCTTTAGTACTGGATTAATGTAGCGTAGCACGGCATAGCTTGACGTAGCATGCCTTAGTGTAGCTTCGCATGGTGTAAAGTGGATTAGAGTGGTGTAGAGTTGCATAGCGATAGTACGGAATAGGGTCCTGCAAGGGACCCTGTACCTAATTATTTCTATTTCACCTTAGGAGTGACGATTACAGAAACAATACCCGTACGAAGCGCTTTGATTCCACTTATATTATGCGAACTGCAAGTCTGTGGAATGCGCTGCCTGAATAGGTGTTCCCCGATAGTTACAATCCGGGTGTCTTCAAATCACGAGTGAACCGGTTTCTTCTAGACAAGTGTGCTCCACCCCAGACCGCATCATCGCTTTACATCAGGCGAGTTGTTATTCTCTAGTCTATTATTATAAAAAAATATAAGAATTTGACGAAAAAGCTAATTTCTTCCCACGTTTCCCGCTAGTATCTCGCGCCTTGCCCCTCGTCTAATTAGGTACAAGTCCGAAGAAAGTGTACCATTCGGGCGGTGTGTCGGGCATCCGTGTTCTATTGTTTGCCGCGTAAAATAACTTGGTGAGCATTCATGACGTCATATTACATGTAAGACTAGTGTTTTGTTGCGGTACCTCAGTTTTATGTGTTTTGTTTTTTGTATCAATGTGGAGTCGAGTAGATGTACTTCAAATTTGTAAAATATGCCTTTATCATCTAAACAAAATATAAGCTAACAAACACTACACAAACAGTGAGTTTGTACTTAAATGGTTTTATTATTCAATAACTGCGCCCCGTAGTTTCACTTGTTTATCAGTCAGCATCCCGACCGATTGGCCAGGATCGTCACACAGTGTGTGCCTGATGGACGACGCAGTCAAGGCAGGCCCAAGAAACGCTGGCGTGACGATCTTGACTCATTCCGGTGAGCTTGGCAAGAGGTGGCGGAGGAGCGGGATTTATGGAAGGAAACCGGGGAGACCTTTGCCCAGCAGTGGGAAAGTATAGGTAAAAAAAAAAAACAGTGAAAGTAGCGCTTATAACATAAAATATTAACCTGAAATTCGCCTGGAGTGGTATGAACATGTAATATGCAAAGACAATGAGGATGTCGTTCAAAGAACATCGAAGCCATAGTAGAAAGCTATGCTGTCTAACTAGAGGACAGCGAAACAGAGTGGCCCCCCAGCCGAGGTGGCCGAGCATAATCCTAATTATACAAAAAAACACCCCCCAATTATACCCACTGATAACCAAGGACCAGTTCCTGGTGCAGGCTGATTAGAATAGCCGATCCTACTTATTGCGGTAAAAGGAGATGAAAAATTAAGAAGAATCTACACCTTTCATTATAAACAATCTTTAAACCCAACCTTACAAAAGTGAGAGAAGTTTGACACAGTGTTGCTTTCCCAAAATTGTTCCGCCCACATTAAAAAGTTACCCATTGTTAGCAGACTGGCTGACGATGCATATTCGGAGTTACAATGAAAAACTTTATAAGAAGAAAATTACTTTGGGCACTTCTTTGTTACGCACCTTGTGACTAAAAACAGATGATTCATGGCTTTAGGATGCGGTCATGCTCAAATATTTATTATTAAACTTTATAGTCCTTACTGTTTACTACTGTTTACTTACTTGATCGCTTTGTATTTGCGCTGAAAAAGGTTAGACATAGTGTGTCCATGGAGGCTGCGTTGGTGGCATATCATGGCCATGTGTCGTCCCTACTGAGATATGGCTTGATAATGTGGGGAAACTCAGTTGACATAGACAGGGTATTCAAGATTCAGAAGCGATGTATTAGGGTTATAAATGGATCTTGGTTTCTGGACAGCTGCAGACCACTATTCAAAACATGCAACCTACTTCCGTTGCCATGTTTGTATATTAAGGACATTTGTATTTTCACCAAAGAGTACCCAGATTATTTTAAAAAACGTAGTCAAGTTATTACCCGTCAGAAAAGAGTCAAGTTCACTAACCTATTGTATCAACCTCCTGTCAGAAAAAACTTGTACAAAAGAAATGTGTGTAATATGTGTATATCCATTTATAATAAGGTACCTAATGATATAAAAATAACGGGTGCTGCTTGCGGGAGCTGGAATGCTCAGTGTATACGCAACATAGTAAGATTTGGTATATTCCTTAGAATAACTACTATTCTACGGTATATTCCTTATGAAATGCCATTTTAATGTTGAAAACTTGTTTTTTATTATACATAGCATTTAGTCTGCACGTACCTTTAATAATTGTGGTGACATTACGTTGAATTCTTACGCTTTGTCTCCGTCATGTAATGCAATGTCGTACGTCTTGTTAGTGTTAATTAAATAATCTGATTCAAAAATTAATTTAAAAGGTGCATGTTTCTTTTCCACGAATCTCATGCATAATTGTTAAAACTATTTATAAAGTATCGGTTTATTGTACCTAGTAACGCGATCGAGCAGTTTTGAAACTTGCACCATTTCCTAATGTTTTGTAGTTAGGTAAAAACGTAATCATATATATTTTTTTCTTATTTGACTTTTACTGTGTCGTATTTAAAGGTCTAATTCATAAGGAACTTTTTACATCTCATGCTCTTTAAGTTCTTATTTATATCCGGTGTATGCGGACTAAACTGTTTTGTATGCTCTAGTGCATAAAAGTCTGATGTTTGTGCACTAGTGCATAAATATGTTTACTCGTCAAAATTGTTTAGAGATTCAGTTTTCAATATATTATTTCATGTTGAAAGTTTGCCTAGGTCTTTAATAATACCCGTAGACAACACAGTAGACAAGGATCACCAGACATGACTTTTGTCAAATAAAAAGAGGTTTTGTCGCCAACGTGAAGAAAATATACCATGCCGCCTGGTATGGTATTATTTTTCTAAGCTTGTGTATTCATATTATATAAAGCTGTAACTATTTTCACTATTGACCCAGATACTATGCTAATTGATCTCCCAGAAGGAGCAATCTAGGGTATAGACAATGTACAATGAAAATATAGCCAACATCAAGTCGAGTATGAGAAAAGTCTGAAATTACCTGATTGTGGAATTTTCACTATACACACTCATCTTCCCTCGGAAACTATAACAGTCAGGGGGGGGGTGTTTGAACTAAAATTGATCAATATCTTGGGAGTTTTTTGAATCATACAAAAAAAACATGGCTCCCATACAAAAAAACACTTCTCCCATACAAAATGAATTCGCTCATATCTCTGAAACCGTAAGAGATGAGGAGGTTCCGTTCGACCAAATGTCATAGGGGGTCACGGGGGCTACACGGTGGGGGTAAAAAAAATCCAAAATGGCGGATTCAAAATGGCGGCCAAATTTCAAAATGGTCTGAGGGGAATGATTTTTGGCATCCGGGAGTTTTCGAGGTCTCCGATTCCATTTCTGAAATAAATTTTTGAATTCCACCATTTTTTAACATGGCTCCCATACAAGCATATTTTCTGAAATTCAAATGGACCTTTGACCAAGAAGACTTATGAAAAGTCCACATTTATGTTCAGTTTTGTGCACAAATCACCTTTATCAATATGAAAAGTCACCAAGGTGAGTGGCAAATGGATCATCGCTGACGCATCGTGTACTTTCCTCAGAAAGTATAATAGATAAGGGGGTGGTGGTTGAACAAAAAATGTCACGAATCTTGGTAATTTTTTGAATGTGTAAAAAAAAATACACGTCCCATACAATTTTTTTTTTTCATATTTATCGCTCATTGATCTCCCAGAAGGAGCAATCGGGGGTATAGACAATGTACGGTGAAAGTATAGACACGAGTGAGTCGAGTATGAGAAAAGTCTGAAATTACCTGAATGTGGAATTTTCACCATACATACCCAGCTTCCCCCGGAAACTATAACAGTCAGGGGGGTGGCGTCTGAACTAAAATTGACCAGTATATTGGGACTTTTTTGAAACATACAAAAAAAACATGGCTCCCATACAAAAAAACACTTCTCCCATACAAAATGTATTCACTCATATCTCTGAAAGTATGAGAGATGAGGGGGTCCCGTTCGACCAAATGTCATAGGTGGTCACGAGAGCTACACGGTGGGGGTAAAAAAAATCCAAAATGGCGGATTCAAAATGGCGGCCAAATTTCAAAATGGTCCGAGGGGGTCGATTTTTGGCATCCGGGAGTTTTCAAGGTTCCCAATTCCATTTATGAAATTAGTTTTTGAATTCCGCCATTTTTCAAGATGGCCCCCATACAAGCATATTTTCTAACATCCAAATGGACACCTCTGACCGAGAAGACATCATGAAAAGGTCACATTTATGTTCAGTTTTGTGCACAAAACAGCTTTATCAATATGAAAAGTCACCAAGGTGACCGGCAAATGGATCATCGCTGACGCATCATGTACTTCCCTCAGAAAGTATAATAGATACGGGGGTGGTGGTTGAACAAAAAATGTCACGAAATTTGATACTTTTTTGAATATGTAAAAAAAAATACACGTCCCATACAAATTATTTTTTTCATACATTTCAAAATCATGTGTCTGTGCCGTTTAAAGTCCATTGTGGAAAAAAATGAAGGAAAGGTATAATTTTTTTTAATGCATTTTTTATGAAGACAGATGAAGCTATTTTTATGTAAAAAAAATACATGTGTATCTCGATTCTATTTTGAAATTCAGGTGTTTTTATTTTTTGAAACTTACTTTTGTACCGGACTTTCATAAGAAAATATTTTGATACAGTACTATAGGAAAAAATACATAATTTACGATACAATATTTTTTTTAGTATCGTTTCATAATAAAAAATAGATTAAATCGATTTACAATTCAATTAAATATTCCCCGAGTAACTATACACTATTCTATGCCATTGTTTACGCGATGCTCACAGGTGAAGACAATTTGCCTGACATTTTGGGCTTATAAAATGAGCCTTAATGTTGTTGTACCAGAGTTCATTTAATTGTTGTTTGTACTTAGGGCTCATTGGAAAGGAAAAAAGTACCTGCCTGTGCGCTCTGTCCTACCGGTTTTTATGTAAAGCACACTGCTGGTATTTTTAGACTTTGTTACAATGTGTGACGGTTTATCTGTTTGTTTTTTGGGTTAAAAGATAAGTTGGTCTGACTGTAGTACGCAAACACTGGGCGCCTTTGTAGTTGGTATGTATGGAAGCACCTTATTGTGCACTACAAAGTTAAGTTTGTCTTTAAATATATATTTTTTTATTATATTTTTTTGGAATCGTGCTCTGTGGGTTCCATCCATCGGAACCCTCGGAGCGCGAGTACTACTCTTACATGTCCGGTTTTTTTTAATTCAATGGTTATCAACAACTATAAATTGTTATATTTTTGACATGTTGTCTGATTCATAGGACGGACGGATAGACAGACGGACAGCTTAGGCATAATAATAGGGTCCCTTTTACACCCATTGCGTATGGAACCGTAAAAATTGTACTACATTTAGTAGGTAGGTAGGTAGGTATAATTAGTTGGATTGTCCGTTAGCAGTCGGCTAATCAGATTTTATATTATTTTTTTAATATCTAAGTACCTATACCTAATATCGTTATTATTAGGTGTCGTAAAATAAAAGTTTTTGTATGTGACAAAGTCGTGAGATTCCATTTTTTATCGTGTTTTCAATTGACAAACAATCTAAGGCCGCCTGATGATGAGCGATCAATTAAGAAATAGTAAAAAAGTCTAAAAGTAAATACGAAATGGGGGTCGCCATACAACAAACGTATCACGTTCTAATTGAAAATTGATTATTATTTGGAAATATCGGGTAACATAAATTATTAGGGTTTCGTACCCACCCAAAGGATGTAAACGGGACCCTGAGCTCCAAAGACCGAATCATTTCGCTCGATAGCAAAAAAAATATGAAACTACCTAACACTAATTTGCGCTTATACCTACCTATCATTTTGTTAGCGGCTGCCAAAGCGGTACCAACTATTGCATCATCTGTGACTCAAAATAGTCGTAGATCTACAAGTAAAACGTGGTCCCGTAGCGTTCGGTTAAAATGAGTCATATTTTAATGCGAGCAGAGTTGTTTCTTGTATTACGGTAAATTTTAAATACCTTTGCACTGGCCACGGCTTGCTATTATTACCTTATTGTTTATTATTTTTATGGTGGTGCTAACTATAGCTTATGAAAATATGTGGGTATAAATGAATTTTTTTACGTAATAATATAATTTAAAAAAAAAAACTCCTGGCCGATGTTTTACATGACGGAATAAAAGACCGTCATATCTGTAGTAATATTGTTTGC
This sequence comes from Agriopis aurantiaria, assembly GCA_914767915.1. Taxonomy (NCBI): domain Eukaryota; kingdom Metazoa; phylum Arthropoda; class Insecta; order Lepidoptera; family Geometridae; genus Agriopis; species Agriopis aurantiaria. Next base: position 14,722,209 of record OU611998.1, on the reverse strand, counting down.
CGTCACGGCACACAAAATAATTTTACTGCCAAGGCGTGCCAATAGATATTTCACATCAATACAGGTATTTTTAGGGTTCTATATCCAAAGGGTGTATGAATTGAATATAATTATGAATGAGGTCAAACAAGATGTACTTATATAATCAAAGTTGGATAATTCGCGCCACCTGTTGACAAGGGTTCGGAACTAACCTACCAATAAATTGAGTGCGTGTTCCGATTTATACCAATAGCGCCAACGCCACAAGTCGCGCTAATGAGAACCAAAACACAGCACAAAAAAAACATATTTCGAGGCGTTTTTATTTTTATTTTTTTATTGCTACAGCACGTCTGTCCTATCATATCTTAAATTAAATTTACACTAAACTAAATATAGTAGTATCAAAAAATAAAAAGATGCAGGTGATGAGTGACGCAGACGTGATAATCCATCTATCTCGCTCTTGCAACAAGTCACAAAGCAGCACAGACACACGTACGATGCGCGACGGCCCGCGCTGCTCACCGCCCGCGCACTTGATTATCTTATATAGCTCTCTGGGCACCGTCAGCACTTTAGGTGTGGTTCGGAACGAGCTCTAAATGTATTTACTATTAGTATTTCTTGACACTGACATTACATTCAATGAGACAGACAGACACCGATCATACTGAATTTGGTCAAAAGTGGAACTACGGCAGGGCAGTCGTCATATTTTTCTCTAAAGTGTTAAAGAGAGACAAACGTAGTATTGAGAAGATCCATTAGCGCCCTCATTGAAGGTACCTACTTTCTTTAAAACGCGTGTTACATTGTACATAGTTCATTCGTTTTTTTGAAGTTTTCGTTTCAATTTAAACAAACGGGCATTGATGAATTGTGTTCTCTGATTTTTCTGAAGTTTTAATTTTGTGCTGCCTTTGTACACATATACAACGTTCTGTGGTAAGTTCGCAATCCCTTGTATATAAAATTAATTATTAACGACACTTGTCTTGTGTCTTTTTTAACAAATGGGCTGTAATTTTGTAAGAAAAATACACCCAACAAAAACATATTATTATAGTGAATAGTTTTCTAACGCTTTAAATACAGTTGAGAAGTGTGTCTCTGGCGTGCCGATTGTTAACGTGCATGTCGGTAGTAGGCAACTCATCTACAAGTATTAACAACCGTTAATACCTATGTAGTACCAGTACTACCTTCTAAATAAGTATTTTCTAGGCAAGCGAGGTTAATCGTAGACCGCATCATCGCTTAACATCAGGTGAGTTGGCGGCCAAGCACAAGCCTATTTATATATATATATTTTTTTAATTTCTGAAATAAAATACCTATAACAATATTTAAAATTTACCCGGTATGTAGGTAACTGTTTTTTTTACTATTAACCGCGTTATTAAAATAATAATGTATAACTGTCTCAATAGGTAAGTAGGTACATACTTACTTACTTACCTAGATATAAATTAATATTAGCCAAGAGAGGACATTGTTAATAAATGAAGTCTTCGTAGAGTTATTATTCAGTATTTTTTTTACCTACCTACATTATTTTCAATTTCGTTTTAGGTTTTTATTTACATAAAATCCATCGAGAAACAACAACAATGGACTCAGAAACTGACTACGATGTCAACACATTTACCATCTCCTGCGTCACTACAGGTCAGTTATAGAATTACACATTAAATATTTTAATTGATTGGTATGAAAATAGGTACCTATTTGTACTGACTTGATTGTGCTTTTTAGTATTTAGATAAAGAGGTCAAGACACAATCGGGACATTCTAGACACAATTAGGTATTACTTTTATATTTATTGATTTATTGACAAAAATTTTTAATTTAACAAGTAGGTATAATGTAGGTACCTACATAATCATTTTGTTTTTTAATAATTACCATATCAGGTAACTTTTATATTTATTGATTTATTGACAACAAATTTAAATTTCATAAGTAGGTGTAATGTAGGTACATAATTATTTTGTTTTTTAATAATTACCATATCAGGTAACTTTTATATTTATTGATTTATTGACAACAAATTTAAATTTCATAAGTAGGTGTAATGTAGGTACATAATTATTTTGTTTTTTAATAATTACCATATCAGGTAACTTTTATATTTATTGATTTATTGACAACAAATTTAAATTTAACAAGTAGGTGTAATGTAGGTACATAATTATTTTGTTTTTTAATAATTACCATATCAGGTAACTTTTATATTTATTGATTTATTGACAACAAATTTAAATTTAACAAGTAGGTATAATGTAGGTACATAATTATTTTGTTTTTTAATAATTACCATATCAGGTAACTTTTATATTTATTGATTTATTGACAACAAATTTAAATTTAACAAGTAGGTATAATGTAGGTACATAATTATTTTGTTTTTTAATAATTACCATATCAGGTAACTTTTATATTTATTGATTTATTGACAACAAATTTAAATTTAACAAGTAGGTATAATGTAGGTACATAATTATTTTGTTTTTTAATAATTACCATATCAGGTAACTTTTATATTTATTGATTTATTGACAACAAATTTAAATTTCATAAGTAGGTGTAATGTAGGTACATAATTATTTTGTTTTTTAATAATTACCATATCAGGTAACTTTTATATTTATTGATTTATTGACAACAAATTTAAATTTAACAAGTAGGTGTAATGTAGGTACATAATTATTTTGTTTTTTAATAATTACCATATCAGGTAACTTTTATATTTATTGATTTATTGACAACAAATTTAAATTTAACAAGTAGGTATAATGTAGGTACATAATTATTTTGTTTTTTAATAATTACCATATCAGGTAACTTTTATATTTATTGATTTATTGACAACAAATTTAAATTTAACAAGTAGGTATAATGTAGGTACATAATTATTTTGTTTTTTAATAATTACCATATCAGGTAACTTTTATATTTATTGATTTATTGACAACAAATTTAAATTTAACAAGTAGGTATAATGTAGGTACATAATTATTTTGTTTTTTAATAATTACCATATCAGGTAACTTTTATATTTATTGATTTATTGACAACAAATTTAAATTTCATAAGTAGGTGTAATGTAGGTACATAATTATTTTGTTTTTTAATAATTACCATATCAGGTAACTTTTATATTTATTGATTTATTGACAACAAATTTAAATTTCATAAGTAGGTGTAATGTAGGTACATAATTATTTTGTTTTTTAATAATTACCATATCAGGTAACTTTTATATTTATTGATTTATTGACAACAAATTTAAATTTCATAAGTAGGTATAATGTAGGTACATAATTATTTTGTTTTTTAATAATTACCATATCAGGTAACTTTTATATTTATTGATTTATTGACAACAAATTTAAATTTCATAAGTAGGTGTAATGTAGGTACATAATTATTTTGTTTTTTAATAATTACCATATCAGGTAACTTTTATATTTATTGATTTATTGACAACAAATTTAAATTTAACAAGTAGGTATAATGTAGGTACATAATTATTTTGTTTTTTAATAATTACCATATCAGGTAACTTTTATATTTATTGATTTATTGACAACAAATTTAAATTTCATAAGTAGGTGTAATGTAGGTACATAATTATTTTGTTTTTTAATAATTACCATATCAGGTAACTTTTATATTTATTGATTTATTGACAACAAATTTAAATTTCATAAGTAGGTGTAATGTAGGTACATAATTATTTTGTTTTTTAATAATTACCATACCAGGTAAGTGCCAAGTACCTATAGAATTATCAACTCTAACGACGCAACAGCTAAAGAATAAATGATTTTACAATTTCGTTATTTTTTGAACATAATTATTTCTTTAGAACATGCTTTGATATTGGAAGAAGTTACACGCCTGTCAGTTCAGTTCGTGATCAAGGTAAAAATTTAAGAAAACAACACACATTATGGAATGACGGACGTGATTACAGAGTGATTCTCGATCATTACATATGATTACAGGAGTGACAATCACCGGAAACTTCAGGGTTCGATTCCCGCCTGAATGTTTGGCTCGCATGTTACTTGTCTTTGTGTGTTCCATGACACCCCTGATACAAGGAATCATAATTACGATTTCACATTTTAAACTGTTTTTAATATTTCAATATCAATAGGTATGACTCATCAGGGAAATCCAATGTATAAAGGTAACGGGATTCAGTGTACAGCTAACGCTTTTGTATCAGCCGTCCAATCAGTAATTATAAATCGCGTTGTATTTTCAACACAAGATATTGAAGCTATTTTATCTACTGGAGATGCATTATATGTTAAAATAGAACCATCTCTTCCAGCTTACGTTTATCCGCGATATCTAGCACCAGAAAATATGCCCACTGAGATTCGCGTCGGGCAACATTTAGTTAAACTTGATAATGTCGCGTGGTTAGCAAATGGCTTATATCCAAGCTGTGAAGATCTGGAAAACAACGGCATAAAGTCATTATGTGAAATTTTAACAAATTCCGTGTTTACCGTGGATACAACACAACAGCACAACGACAATAAAGACAGTTATCTTTTCATCGGCGGAGGCTACACAGTATGTTTCTGGCGGTATGGTGATTCCTACTATATATTTAACAGCCATGCAGTTAATGAAATTAATTTAACCGAGGCAAATGGTGTGGCCCGCCTTTTTAAATTGCCTAATATTCAATCATTGGCGAGAGCATTACTTCGTTACAATCCATATTACGGTAGTGAGTATTCTCTCAGTAGGGTGCATGTCATCATGCACACATTAATCGCAGGCCCACAAGAGTCTACGAAAGTTTCAGGTGATGATGTCAAAGGCTCACAAGAGTCCACGACAACTTCAGATAATGTTGTTCATCCCTCGATCCCGGATGTTCCAACTCAGTTTGCTGTTAGTTCTCAATGCAGTGTTCAATCTATCGAATCTAATATTCGTTTTGTTTCTGAAATTGTCGTTGTGAATAAGGCGGAAGATAATAATATAGAAACAACCACTTCCAAAATGAATATATCCGTACCAAACAAAAAAGAAGATAAAATGCTGATGAAACTTAAACCAATGGTTGTGATTGAGAAAATAGAAGATTTTAAACTTTCGCATTTAATACCAATTGTAGTAATAGAAAAGAATAAAAATGATATTAAATTAACGTCAAAAAAAATTGGCCGACCCAAAAAACAAACCACTGCCAAAATAAGTATATCCGCACCAAACATAAAAGATGATAAAAAGCTGACGAAACTTAAACCAGTGGTTGTGATTGAGAAAGTAGAAGACTTTAAACTTTCGCATTTAATACCAACTGTAGTAATACAAAAGAGTCGAAACGATGTTAAACTACCATCTAAAAAAATAGGCCGACCCAAAAAACAAAAGCGGGGTACAAAATCAAACGAAAACAACGCGCAAAAAAAATGTAACGAGATAAATTCGGAAGTCAATCGCGTTGCAGGAAAACAATACAAGCAACATAACCCTGAAGCGCATCGGACTGCGGTACAAAAATACAAGCAAATTAACACAGAGGTGCAACGCAAAGCAGAAAAAAAATACTCACAAAAAAAGCCTGAAGTGCATCGTGATGCAGCAAAAAAATATAATCAAAATAAACTTGAAGCCCATCGTGATGCAGCAAAAGAATATGATGATGGCCACCCTGATATAAATAGACAATCGGCGGAGCGTTATAATACTATCAACAATCGGAGTGTAGATGTACCATTGCGTAGGTGTCGTAGCTTGGTTGGAGAAAAAAGTGGTGACGATCTAAAAGCTGTCCTAGCATTGTCTTTACAAAAAGTTTCACTGAATTCTGCAAATATTTATAGATGCCCTCATTGCAACACCCGATTGTTTGAAGAGGAAAAAAACAGAAAACAGTGGTGCTGTGGGTCCGGTGCCAATAATGTACAAAATTTGATTCCTCTTACAAATGATTTTTACGTACATGAATCTTTCTTAAGTAGACCGCGCGCATATAATAATTTGTTTGCATTTTCAGCATTGGGTGTTTCACACGGGTTCCATCAACCACAAGGTCTATCGTTTTTAAAAATTCAAGGTCGCGTTTATCATCGCGTTTTTGATTTGGGTTACAATCAGTCTACTAATAATCTTGGTATGTATATTAGTGATAGCTCAGAACGTGAGAGTTTAGCCGTTGTACAAAGTTTGAACCTACAAGTCACTAGATCGATTAATAACTTCTTAATTAACGTAAATCCGTATATAAAGTGTTTTAAAAGATTAAGCTCAGAAGCTTCTGACGAGGCGTATATACAGTTTCAGAGAACTTCTCGTGCCACACACGGAAATATTTTAGGCGACCAGCCCGTGGGAAGAGAAGTGTCGGCCATCATTTGTACAGACCGTGACGAATACATACCGCGTTGTATAGCTGTTTGGAAAATTGGCCAACGTAAGCCTCATACTGTAGATATAATGCACACATTGTATGAAAGCTTCCAGTATCCGATTTTATACCCTGAAGGCAATCCAGGTTGGTTCCCAGGCAAAACTGACAACAATGGCAATAAGCTCACACAGGCTAAATACGTTAGGTGTCTTCTTCTGTCCCAAGATAGATTTAGCGCTTTTGGGCGTTTATCAGAAGAATGGTTGGTGGATATGTTTTGTAGAATAAGTGAGGAACGTTTGAGATACTTACAAAATCAACAAACGCGTATTGGAAGCAACGAACTTAGAGCTGCGCCACTCCAAGAGCTTGTAAACGATGAAACCATTGTTGCAGAAGGGGTATTACCAGGACGTATATATTTGCCTAATACTTTTACTGGTGGCCCGCGGTATATGAAAGTAAAATATTTAGATTGCATCGCGATAGTTAACAGGTTGGGACCACCTTCGTATTTCATCACATTTACTTGTAATCCGAATTGGCCTGAGATTAAAGAATCAATACCTCATGGACAACGCCCTCATCCTTTAATTTGTGCTCGAGTTTTTAATTTACGTTTAGCTGCATTAATACGTGATTTCCGATCGGGGGCTTGGTTTGGTAAAATACAGTATTTAACTTATGTTATAGAATTTCAAAAAAGGGGATTGCCCCATGCCCACATTTGCTTTAGAGTCGAAGGGGGTGGTCCCGTTGAAAATATAGATATTGACAAAGTATGTCGAGCTGACATACCAGATGAGTCAGAAGCCGATGGCAGATTACGTAAATCAGTTCTAAATCACATGATACACGGACCATGTGGGCCTGATAGGGATAACTTGCCGTGCTATGACAAACAAAAGAAAATATGCACCAAGCGCTTTCCAAAACGCGAAACTGACGTGACCTTCAGTGACGACAGAGGCTTCATACATTTACGCCGGAGCAGCAGCAATGAAGCGTTCATTAAATACCGCGGGAGAGAATTTAAAGTAAACGATTTGTATGTCGTGCCGTACAACGCGTCTCTGTTATTAAAGTATGACGCCCATATAAACGTGGAAATTTCCTCGCATCGTAGCATTATTAAATATTTATTTAAATATATGACTAAGGGACCCGATGAAGCACGTGTTGCTATTGTTGCCGAAGACCAGCGAAACGAAATTGAAGAATACGTGACGAAACGATACATAGGATCGAGCGATGCGGCATGGAGGGTCTTGGAGTTTGATGTCACTGTTCGGTCACCTAATGTAAAGCAGTTGTCGGTTCACCTTGAAAATCAACAAACCGTTATATTTAGGCCTAACGACGTCGATGGAGCTGTCAGTCGAAGTGGTTCCGACTTGATTACTTATTTTAACCGGCCCTCTGGCGTAAACTTTGATAATATGATATATGTAGATTTTTATGAAAAGTACATAATTCATTCAAAATATCCATCGGTGAAAAACGTACCAATTTATGAGTGCACAAATGGCAAATTCCTTACGCTGCGTCAAAGAGGAGAGTTAGTATCGCGTTTATTTTGGGTCGCGCCTAACAGAGGTGAACAATTTTATTTACGGATGTTAATCAATTGTTTTGCGTGTCGCAGTTATGCAGATCTTTTAAGTCTTGGTGGTCCTAATTGTTCCACTTTCCAAGAAGCAGCCAAAGCTGTAGGTCTCGCTGATGATGAAGTCGAGTACGAAAGAGCTATGCAGGAAGCTTCGACTTTTTTCACAGGACCCGGCCTGCGTAGGTTTTTCGTGCTTCTGGCTGTTAACGGTGCCCCAGTAGCATCATTGTGGGGCGTATTCAAAAATCAAATAAGCGAGGACATCCTGCACAGAATGCCAAATGATGAAGAAAACGCCTACAAGTTGTGTCTTGTACAAATCGATCGAATGCTACGTAGACATGGATCGTCACTCGTGCAACAGGGTCTTCCGCATGTTCAGGACCATACAACTGAGTTAGGTAGAGAACGCGTTGAATATAACACAGACGTGGAAAAATTGGTGATCGCAGAGTGGCTGCCTAAATTATCTACAGACCAGCGTGCCATATATGATTATATAGATCGACTCTGCGTAAACAAACAGTTCCGTGAAGCCAATACTTGTGCTATATTTATGGACGGCCCCGCAGGTACTGGTAAAACTACAATTTTAAATGTAATTACTGCTCATGTACGTGGCGATTTAAATGGTGTTGCTCTTACAACCGCATCCAGTGCGGTGGCTGGGCAAGTGTATAAAAACGGGGCAACTGCCCATTCAATGTTTAAATTTCCCTTGGACATCGTTGATGATCGCGGTTACTGGAATATTACTAACGGATCTCAACGTGCTGATTTAATATTCCACGCTGATGTTATTATATATGATGAGGCGCCAATGGCACATAAATACCTAATACATATGTTAGATCGATCATTGCGCGATCTGATGCAAACAGAAAAAATTTTTGGAGGTAAAGTTTTAATATTTGCTGGGGATTTTAGACAAATTCCTCCAGTCGTTCCAAATGCCCGATCTGACTCGGATATATTAAATAGTTCAGTGAAAACTTCACCTCTATGGCAAAAATTAAAAAAATTCTCTCTTTTAAGCTCGCAGCGATGCCGAGATGACCCTGAGTACGCAGATTTTTTATTAAAACTGGGTTCAAACGAATTGCCTGTTGTGCCACTCCCGGTGGGAGGCCGTATTCAATATTTAGTGTGTTTAGAGTCAATAGAATATGTCACACAATTAGACGACTTAATTTCCTTTGTATTTCCATTTTTAGATATTGGAGAACCAGAGGGCTGTGCAGGAAGGGCTATTTTATGTACTAGAAATGACGCTGTTCGTTCTATTAATACCATTATTATGGACCGAATACCGGGTGAAATGCTCCATTTTTACGCCAATGACAAAGTTGACAGTGATAGTGCAGATGAGTTGTACTTCGGGTCTGATGCGTTGAATAGAATGCAGCCCCAAGGTGTCCCAGAGTTTGACCTTAGATTGAAAGTAGGATGTGTGTGCATGATAATTAGGAATTTGAGTTTCGCTGACGGCTTAGTTAACGGAACAAAAGTTATCGTAGAAGAGACATCGCCACGTTTGATTACTGTGCGGAAACCGGGTACGCATGATAGTTTTTTGATTCCACGTATTCTTTTCAAAGCACCTATAGAGAGAAACAGTCCCTTTGAAATGTGCCGTCGTCAATTCCCTCTTCAGGTTTGTTACGCAATGACAATACATAAAAGTCAAGGTCAAACTATCGGTCGTGTCGGAGTCGATCTTAGGTCAGACGTTTTCAGCCACGGACAGTTGTATGTAGCTTTAGGGCGTGTGCGGGAAAAATGTGACATAAAAATATTAATAAATGCGGATCGTATCATAAATAATAAAGCGTACACAAAAAATTTAATAATACCAGACTTGCTTAAATAAAACATAATAATATATTATTATACGGTACTTCTTGGGAAGTTGTAAATTTGTTCACCTCTGCATCTCAGTCTCAGTAGGCATATTGTAAAGTCCAAATTTTTAGGGCGATAGCTGTACTTGTATTTCGATTTTTTACTGGGCTTTTTTTTCGTATTCCTTAAATAAAGTTGTAGCATTTACCACTCTTCATACACTACACATACAATAGGATTTAATTTAATTAATAAGTGATAGTCCAAGTGCAAAGTCCAAGATATATTTATAATTTATATAGGTATATTTATCAGAATTACTAATAATAAGATAAATTATTAAGTAACTTCGAATGTAAAACACCAAAATCTTGTCAAGTGCATGCGGTCACAGATCATTTTGAAATTGATTATCGGACTGGAAATGTATAGTGTACGTTTGCCTTTGAAGTCAAGTAAAGGTAGTATTGTGTTAGTTGAATTGACTATTACATTGCCCGACAAACTATTGCTAATTTTGGTGGAAAACTCACATGTCTTGGTGGAATTATGCGAGTTCAAAGCTTGCATAGAGAGAAAAAGGTTGTAAGATATTGTAACTAATGTGAAGCTTATAGTGCCAATGATTGGAGTTATCTAATAGTGAGCTACTCGGCTGTTGATATGTCCCCATCAATGCGGTCTTCTCTTATTTCTAATCTGTAATAATATTAATGAACATTATACGATTGATCCGAATGATAACGACACTTAACATAGTCATCAAGTGGTATGAGAAAAAAAAATTGATATGAAAAAACCTGCAGGTATACACTCCTACTCTAAGTGTACACTAAGAGAAAACTGAGTACGTGTTTAGCATATTTTCGAATGTGTAAATTAGGGTTCTATCGGGGTGTGGAAAAACCATTTGACGGTAGGTACCATGTTGTAAATGCACAAATATTAAAGGATTTTTTTACAGGTAGTTCATAGTTTTCGTTATGTTGTTAGATTGTGGTGAATTATAACGAGGACTACTGACTCTGTCAGTAGACCTAGACACAACGCACGGCTACAATGTCTTCTACACGCGAGATTGTCATAGCAAAATTGGCCAAGTTCCTTTGTAACATGAATAATTAAATTGGTCAGTACTCATTATTAAAATGTTACCAAAACTAAGAGTAACGCTGTATACCCTATTTTTACTTCAAATAATTTGATTATTAACGCTAAACAATTTTCAATCATCATGCTACTCCTTAATCATCATCTTCATTTTATTCTTTCTGCATTCCACTTAGCACTCCTGGAATTCTTATCTAATTTCACATTCACATCACTGTGTTTTGTGGATTTTCAACATCCCATCGATTCTTTAGAGAATCACATAAAAATATTTTGTATACATATTTTATATTTGAGTATGAAAACTATATTTTATATATTATTTGTTTTTTATTTGAATTCATTAATTTAGTTCTATTCTGGTTCGATTCCTAAAATTAAATGACTAAATTTATCCTTTTAAGTAATGATTGATTTAAGCTTGTAGAATGAAATTCGAGTATACATTTAATAAGCTGCTATTAATATATGTATACGTATGAATCTAACTAAATATGTAAACAAAGATTTTTTAGTGTAAAGCACAAAAAGCAAAGCTGCAGTAATCACAAAAATAAAAATGTTATAATTAATCCTTCTATTGTGTCCAATTTCTTTGCTTGAGAGTTGAGAGTAATGCTTCATAAATCTATGCCATTAATGTTTTAAAAATGCATATAGTTATCAATTAATGGCTGTTAAAATAATTGTGTTGTACAGCGAGGTATCATATTGGCGTCGATTCTGTCATACCACTCAGTAAACTAAACCAATCTGACAGGACTAAAATTATCTACCTCTCTTTTAATTTTAATATGTGAGAGATGGATGGCAACAATTTTAGAGTTGTCAAATTTAGTTTAGAGTATATCAGATTCAATGCCATTATTCCTCATTTAGTAAAGAAATCAATAATTTAAAAATGTCTGTGAATTACAATGTTTTATAACAACTGTAACTGCCTGTCGTAGTATTTGTAGTTAAATCTATGTATACGGCTCGTTACAGTTGAGGGTACCGTAATTGTGACTAACATGTAATTATTATTTAATTCAAGTTTAGGGAGATTACGGATAAATTCCTTTAAGAAATCATTATTATTTACATACTTTTTTAAATTATTGGTATAAATAACAACATGTATAACGAAGACGACAGTGTATCTGAGCTATGTCATGTAAAGCTTTGTCATTTGTAAAATTCTTACTTTCATTCATTTTAACCCCTTATTAGTGTTTGGCTTGGGTACAATGCCAAATAAAACACTGTTTTAAACTATCACGGTTGTTCACTAAACTTATAATTATGATATTAAAAGACTAAGAAAGAGGGTAGATCGTTATGTCTGTACCTAACTTTTTAACTGTTCGACCAACCACCCGCATTCTTCAGTCTTCCCGTGAACATGGTGCATGTAACTGTGCCGAAATATTGGGAGCTCATTCCACAACCTTACCACGGTAAATATCCCGTAAATAATCATATAACTTTAATGCTAAATAAACCGAATAAAATGCTTTTGTTAATAATCACTTTATTATTATGTTTATAAATATACGCGAGTTATAATGTTTTATGACGACTGTAACCACCTATCGTAGTATTTCTAGCTAAATATATGTATACGGTGCGTTATAGTTTAGGGAGGTGTTATTGTGCCTAACATGAAATTATTATTTAATTCATGTCTAGGTAGATAACATAAATCCTGTCATAATACATTATAACTCACGTGTAATTCGTACTGTACATTATACTGTGTACATGTATTTTTGAGTTATCAGTGGCTTTGGTATAACGCTGAATATTACCTACAAAAATGTTTTGAATAGTTTAATACATATTAGAAATATAAAAAAAAAATTGGTGATGTATTATAAATGTATAAAATAATATAATAATAAACGCCACATATTGTACCTATGAATTTTAAACACTCAATCAAAGTACCTAAGAATTTTAAAAACTCAATCAAAGTTATTGTACTTTTATTTTAAAAAAAAAACAAGCATATTACTTATTATGTTTATAATTCTATGCGAGTTATAATGTTTTATGACGACTGTAACCACCTATCGTAGTATTTCTAGCTAAATATATGTATACGGTGCGTTATAGTTTAGGGAGGTGTTATTGTGCCTAACATGAAATTATTATTTAATTCATGTCTAGGTAGATAACATAAATCCTGTCATAATACATTATAACTCACGTGTAATTCGTACTGTACATTATACTGTGTACATGTATTTTTGAGTTATCAGTGGCTTTGGTATAACGCTGAATATTACCTACAAAAATGTTTTGAAAAAAAAATTGGTGATGTTTTATAAATGTATAAAATAATATAATAATAAACGCCACATATTGTACCTATGAATTTTAAACACTCAATCAAAGTACCTAAGAATTTTAAAAACTCAATCAAATTTATTGATCTTTTATAAAAAAAAAACAAGCATATTACTTATTATGTTTATAATTCTATGCGAGTTATAATGTTTTATGACGACTGTAAGCACCTATCGTAGTATTTCTAGCTAAATCTATGTATACGGTGCGTTATAGTTTAGGGAGGTGTTATTGTGCCTAACATGAAATTATTATTTAATTCATGTCTAGGTAGATAACATAAATCCTCTGTCATAAAACATTATAACTCGCATGTGTTTTTGAGTCATTGAAATTAAAATAAACTTAACGAAGCAGATAGACGCAATGCAAGAACATTTTGAAGATTACGAACAACAACAAAATTAAGATCTGGAATTTACACGGGCAAAGAAAATTACGGTGACTATACAAATAATAAAATAGATAGATAACAATGATTCGCTTCTGTAAGTTCAAATAACCAGAACTTGACACACAAAACACTACACACACATCAGAGATTATTTTTACACATCAGAATTTCAACAACCTAAATCAATTGGACTTCATACGAACAGCGACTACCAACTACCAATGCATCATATAACTCTGTTATAAAGAGTTCGAAAACATAAATTGTGCCAAACGTATGACGACCTACAATGCATTTCATGTACGTTTTTTAAGGTGAACACTCTTAGCTTAGTCAGAGTAAGGCTATAAATGGTAGAATTTTGCTGTAGATATTTCTACAGTATTCAACCTCGCCAACACAGCACAGAACACACAGAATAGTTGCAGAATGGATATAATTTCGTCAAGAGAACCTTTTGAACAAAATGATTTTACCAGTTGTTGCATTTTCTCGAATACTGATGGTAGAAGCTTGTTACAAGTACCTCAAACACTATTATGAATATCAAGCGATAACTACTATATTTTCAGGCCGGTTAAAATAACTATGTGATAATCGATCTACAAACCTTATGCGGATAGAAGATACAGATCAAGATTAATTAAGAATTTACAAAAAATGCAAAAAAAAAAGGCCGTAAGAGCAAAAAAAACCTTGCGTAACACAAAAAAAAAATACAAAAAAGGCCAAGCAAAAAAAAAAAAACGTAATTTTTACTATGCTTACTTTAGTTTATAGTTCATGTTCTATGGTATTACTGGCACTCACTCAATAGACTCACTCACTCAAAACACACCAGCTTATTTTAGGAAACAAACTAAAAAAAAATATGTTTTGTAGATGTCGGCGTCACAACACAAAAAGTATAAACAAAAAGGTAGTGAAAAATGTAAAAATAGACGATGGGGTGTCGAAAAACCACAAAGCGTAGTGAATATGTTGTGTGTGTGTGTGTGTGTGTGTGTGTGTGTGTGTGTGTGTGTGTGTGGTGAATGTGGAATGCAGAAAGAATAAAATGAAGTGATGATTAAGGAGTAGCATGACGATTGAAAATTGTTTAGCGTTAATAATCAAATTATTTGAAGTAAAATTAGTGTATACAATGTTACTCTAAGTTTTGGTAACATTTTAATAATGAGTACTGACCAATTTAATTACTAAGGAAACTGGCCAATTTTGCTATGCCAATCCCGCGTGTAGAAGACATTGTAGCCGTGCGTTGTGTCTAGGTCTACTGACAGAGTCAGTAGTCCTCGTTATAATTCACCACAATCTAACAACGTAACGAAAACTATGAATTACCTTTAAAAAATCCTTTAATATTTGTGCATTTACAACATGGTACCTACCGTCAAATGGTTTTTCCACACCCCGATAGAACCCTAATTTACACATTCGAAAATATGCTAAACACGTACTCAGTTTTCTCTTAGTGTACACTTAGAGTAGGAGTGTATACCTGCAGGTTTTTTCATATCAATTTTTTTTTCTCATACCACTTGATGACTATGTTAAGTGTCGTTATCATTCGGATCAATCGTATAATGTTCATTAATATTATTACAGATTAGAAATAAGAGAAGACCGCATTGATGGGGACATATCAACAGCCGAGTAGCTCACTATTAGATAACTCCAATCATTGGCACTATAAGCTTCACATTAGTTACAATATCTTACAACCTTTTTCTCTCTATGCAAGCTTTGAACTCGCATAATTTCACCAAGACATGTGAGTTTTCCACCAAAATTAGCAATAGTTTGTCGGGCAATGTAATAGTCAATTCAACTAACACAATACTACCTTTACTTGACTTCAAAGGCAAACGTACACTATACATTTCCAGTCCGATAATCAATTTCAAAATGATCTGTGACCGCATGCACTTGACAAGATTTTGGTGTTTTACACTCGAAGTTACTTAATAATTTATCTTATTATTAGCAATTCTGATAAATATACCTATATAAAATATAAATATATCTTGGACTTTTCACTTGGATTATCACTTATCACTTAGATCAAAATCCCATCACAGAACTATACACACCTACGACAAATATTACAGGTGTTGGATTCATATGCATTGTGCCTTTGTGTTCATTTAACAACTATTATATTATTATTATGTATATATGTACGACTAAACTTGAACGCTTATCTGGTTAGTTTAAATTACTTGATGTTAAGTGATATTGCCGGGTTGCAATACATATAATTATGTTATTAAAAATACTAAACCTATTTTGTGTAAGTATAATAATATGATTATTTGAATATATTAACTTGGGACGTCGCTATTTTTGTTGTCTTGAAGAAGGTTAAGGTTTTGTTATTATTATCTATTATATCCATGTAAGTAGGTGAGTTAGTACATATTATATTGTTATCAGTAATAATATCAATCATTGGGCTGAGGTATAGCATATTCACATTATTTTACTTGATTCGTGCATTTTTAATATCCGGCCGGGTCAATCAGGTTGAATTACTTTTAATGCACTAAATAAACATTATTTATTACACTATTCAATATGACATGCACAATCATGACACTTTTCAATGTGGTTTTATTCAGTATCGATTAGATAGGACAGGTACTCGCACTTACATACATTCATTACACAATAGTAGGAGGTATAGTGGTTTAACAGTCATAGTTTTGGTATTTTTTTAAATTACCTTTTTGTATATTATACATATCTTATCTTATCTTTATCTTGTATATTAAAGGGGGAGGCCTATGAAAGGGGGAGGCCTATGTTCAGCACTGGACGTCTTCCGGCTGATGATGATGATGATGATGATATTATACAAGTATAGGTAATAAGTAAGTGACAGCGTATTTTATGTTTGTGGGGTTGTGGAGGCGTGGAGGTAATATAATTACTTACTTGTATGACAACGGTGGCGGTATGTGCATTGTAATATTGTAATAATATATTATATATAATTTATTGATATGTATGTTGTATACAGGGTTACACGAAAATGTGCTACTAAGCTGAAATAAGGTCATCGCAATTATTTTTATGAACATCTTTTACAATGAGGTTTCGTTGAGACATGAATACTATTTTTCTATGTACAAATTTATTTCATTTTGAATAATCCTGTATATTATGTATTTATATTTAAAGTAAAGTAACAGGTACTATTAGTTGAGGTAATGTTTACTAAGTACATTCATGTTGTGATCGTTGTAGTTAGTTGGGGTGCTAAAGGTTGTGTACCGGTCGTAACTGCGCTATGACATGGATCTCGCAACCTAAGTGCCGTTCAATACCTGCCCGCGGTGCACCCTGCTATCTATTACTAGGGCCATACCACCTACTTAAACTTGCGTTGTTTGTGCGACGCTCCGTGCATATTATTGTGTCGACATACTGTTTGTGGATGTATTTAAATTCATACAAAATTCATTTTTGATACACGGCACGTTAATTTAATTGGTGTGATCCTAGCTTTAGTTACAACGTTGAACGGTGACCGAAAGATGGCGGGATATCCATCAGGTGCAGGAAGGGGCAGACTGATTATAAATAAATATTCGGGACATATTTTTTTTACATTTACAGAACGGACAAGCATAGTGTAACCAGATCAAACAGAGAGAAATTGTCACTGCCGAAGGGAAAACAGGTGCGTACATGATGTTCTAATTGTACTTTGAATGATTTACTACATAAATGCTTATTTGGAATCGGAACGGTAGTGCTAAGGCGGAAAGAAGTAATGCATTCACTCATCGATTCATTAGGAAAAACTTTAAAGGTGGTTTTTAAGGGTCCGTTTTTGGGTCCGATTAAAAGAACTTAGTGGTAAAAAAATATGTCCTAAAATCTATTAAATTGCCACGTTAAATAAATAAATTAGACGTTGAGTACTTACAATAAAGCTTTATAGGGTTCCGTACCCAAAGGGTAAAAACGGAACCCTATTACTAAGCCTACGATGTCTGTCTGTCTGTCTGTCCGTCCGTCCGTGTCTGTCTGTCCTACCTATTAACGGCTGTATCTTTCGAACCGCAATAGATAGTCAGTTTAAATGTTTCATAGAATATGTAATGTTACGGCGGATTGACTAACAAATAATAAAAAAGGCCAAAAGTAAGTTTTTTTATGTGTAATGTCTTTTTACAACACCACGTCGCGTGCGAAGCCGCGCCCAAAAAACTAGTTATACTATATAAAGTTAAATTACCACTGACTGACTCACTCACTCACTTAGATGGTTGTTTGGAGAACTGGGGGGGTGGGGGGGAAAATGTGAGTATGGGGTCGTGTAGAGGAGAAAAACGTAAGATCAGGAAAAATACCTGATCTTCGGAAGGTCAACTCCTCGACGTGGACCCCCCACGGATCTCGGAAAGTACGACAGGTGGGGGGAAACTGTTTTAACTAAAAATGGATGTTAACCTTGGACCTCTTTAGAGAAATGAAAAAAAACATGGCTCCCATACAAAAAAAAAAAAAACCCATACAAACTTTGGACGTTCGTAACTCGAAAACGGTTCGACATAGGAGGGGGGGGTTCGAACAAATGTCATAGGCGATCGGGGGCCCCAACTGGCGGGGGCCCCCAAATGGATGTTCAGGGGCCCCAAATTTTCAAAATGGTCCTAGGAGGCTGATTTTTTGTTTCCGAGGGTATGTTGAGGTCCTGATTGCATTTTTGAATTTTTTTTTCAGTTTTTTTTTTTTTTTAATATAGCTGCCATACAAGGGATTTTTCCACATACCGAGCAAGTGACGTGGTGAGGCCGTCAGGCCGAACCACGGCACTTGCGAGGTCACAAAGCTCAAGCGAGGCCGCAGGCCGAGCTTGAGCGCCTTAGGCCGCGAGGCCGTAGGCCGAGCCCACTGGTGCGAAGGTCGTGGTGAGGCCGCAAGGCCGAACCACGACCGTCGCACCAGTCACAGGCACAAGTCGGCGAGGCCGAAGGCCGAGCTTCAGCCACGAGCTCAAGCGAGGCCGTAGGCCGAGCTTGAGTTCCAATGGCGCGAGGCCGTAGGCCGAGCCACTGGTGTAAAGGGTCGTGGTGAGGCCGCAAGGCCGAACCACGACCCTTGCACCAGTCACAGGCACAAGTCGGCGAGGCCGCAGGCCGAGCCTGAGCCCCGAGCTCAAGCGAGGCCGTAGGCCGAGCTTGAGTTCCAGTGGCGCGAGGCCGTAGGCCGAGCCACTGGTGCAAAGGGTCGTGGTGAGGCCGCAAGGCCGAACCACGACCCTTGCACCAGTCACAGACAAATTTTTGACATTTACGAGGTCACCAGCCGAATTCAGTGCGAGGCCGAAGGCCGAGCCGCTCGTACTCCCCTTGACGGAACATACTGAATTGGTGGATTTATATGGTTTCTTCGACTGAACTTGAAATTTCTTCTGCGTTTCCACCACCATTAGGAGATTTGTACCCATCCCACTTCAATCTTCATTTTCGGTCATGGAAATCAAAAATCAACATCATCATCAGCCAATTTTCTAATGTATAGCCACTTCTTACCCATTTTCAACATACACTCACCGTTTTCTTCAAGTTTTTAAAGTCGAAGTTAAATACTCGACCCCAACCCAACAGCACACCCCCCCCCGCGGGCCGCTTGCGGCCCGCGCACCCACGCAAAACACTAGTTAATACTATATAAAGTTAAATTACCACTGACTGACTGACTGACTGACTGACTGACATAGTTGTTTGGAGACTTGGGGGGGTGGGGGGGAAAATGTGAGTATGGGGTCGTGTAGAGGAGAAAAACGTAAGATCAGGAAAAATACCTGATCTTCGGAAGGTCAACTCCTCGACCTGGACCCCCCACGGATCTCGGAAAGTACGACAGGTGGGGGGAAACTGTTTTAACTAAAAATGGATGTTAACCTTGGACCTCTTTAGAGAAATGAAAAAAAACATGGCTCCCATACAAAAAAAAAAAAAAACCATACAAACTTTGGACGTTCGTAACTCGAAAACGGTTCGACATAGGAGGGGGGGGTTCGAACAAATGTCATAGGCGATCGGGGGCCCCAACTGGCGGGGGCCCCCAAATGGATGTTCAGGGGCCCCAAATTTTCAAAATGGTCCTAGGAGGCTGATTTTTTGTTTCCGAGGGTATGTTGAGGTCCTGATTGCATTTTTGAATTTTTTTTTCAGTTTTTTTTTTTTTTTAAATATAGCTGCCATACAAGGGATTTTTCCACATACCGAGCAAGTGCCGTGGTGAGGCCGTCAGGCCGAACCACGGCACTTGCGAGGTCACAAAGCTCAAGCGAGGCCGCAGGCCGAGCTTGAGCGCCTTAGGCCGCGAGGCCGTAGGCCGAGCCCACTGGTGCGAAGGTCGTGGTGAGGCCGCAAGGCCGAACCACGACCGTCGCACCAGTCACATGCACAATTTGGCGAGGCCGCAGGCCGAGCTTCAGCCACGAGCTCAAGCGAGGCCGTAGGCCGAGCTTGAGTTCCAATGGCGCGAGGCCGTAGGCCGAGCCACTGGTGCAAAGGGTCGTGGTGAGGCCGCAAGGCCGAACCACGACCCTTGCACCAGTCACAGGCACAAGTTGGCGAGGCCGCAGGCCGAGCCTCAGCCACGAGCTCAAGCGAGGCCGTAGGCCGAGCTTGAGTTCCAATGGCGCGAGGCCGTAGGCCGAGCCACTGGTGCAAAGGGTCGTGGTGAGGCCGCAAGGCCGAACCATGACCCTTGCACCAGTCACAGACAATTTACTGGCATTTACGAGGTCACCAGCCGAATTCAGTGCGAGGCCGTAGGCCGAGCTGCTCGTACCCCCTTTGACGGAACATACTGAATTGGTGGATTTATATGGTTTCTTCGACTGAACTTGAAATTTCTTTTGCGTTTCCACCACCATTAGGAGATTTGTACCCATTCCACTTGGATCTTCATTTTCGGTCATGGATATCAAAAATCATCATCATCATCAGCCAATTTTCTAATGTATAGCCACTTCTTACCCATTTTCAACACACACTCACCGTTTTCTTCAAGTTTTTAAAAGTCGTACCTAAAGACCCGACCCCAACCCAACAGCACGACGTTCCCGCGGGCCGCTTGCGGCCCGCGCACCCACGCAAAACACTAGTTAATACTATATAAAGCTTAATTACCACTCACTGACTGACTCACTTAGATAGTTGTTTGGAGACTTGGGGGGGTATGGGGGGAAATGTAAGTATGAGGTCTTGTAGGGGGGGAGAATGTAAGCTCAGGAAAAATACGGGACCTTCGGAAGGTCAACTCCTCGACGTGGACCCCCTACGGATCTCGGAAAGTAAGACAGGTGGGGGGAAACTGTTTAAACTAAAAATGGATGTTAACCTTGGACCTCTTTAGAGAAATGAAAAAAAACATGGCTCCCATACAAAAAAAAAAAAAACCCATACAAACTTTGGACGTTCGTAACTCGAAAACGGTTCGACATAGGAGGGGGGGGTTCGAACAAATGTCATAGGGAATGGGGGGCCCCAACTGGCGGGGGCCCCCAAATGGATGTTCAGGGGCCCCAAATTTTCAAAATGGTCCTAGGAGGCTGATTTTTTGTTTCAGAGGGTATGTTGAGGTCCTGATTGCATTTTTGAAATTTTTTTTCAGTTTTTTTTTTTTTTAATATAGCTGCCATACAAAGGATTTTTAATCATACCGAGCAAGTGCCGTGGTGAGGCCGTCAGGCCGAACCACGGCACTTGCGAGGTCACAAAGCTCAAGCGAGGCCGCAGGCCGAGCTTGAGCGTCTTAGGCCGCGAGGCCGTAGGCCGAGCCCACTGGTGCGAAGGTCGTGGTGAGGCCGCAAGGCCGAACCACGACCGTCGCACCAGTCACAGGCACAATTTGGCGAGGCCGCAGGCCGAGCTTAGCCACGAGCTCAAGCGAGGCCGTAGGCCGAGCTTGAGTTTCAATGGCGCGAGGCCGTAGGCCGAGCCACTGGTTCAAAGGGTCGTGGTGAGGCCGCAAGGCCGAACCACGACCCTTGCACCAGTCACAGGCACAAGTTGGCGAGGCCGCAGGCCGAGCTTCAACCACGAGCTCAAGCGAGGCCGTAGGCCGAGCTTGAGTTCCAATGGCGTGAGGCCGTAGGCCGAGCCACTGGTGCAAAGGGTCGTGGTGAGGCCGCAAGGCCGAACCACGACCCTTGCACCAGTCACAGACAAATTACTGACATTTACGAGGTCACCAGCCGAATTCAGTGCGAGGCCGTAGGCCGAGCTGCTCGTACCCCCTTTGACGGAACATACTGAATTGGTGGATGTATATGGTTTCTTCGACTGAACTTGAAATTTCTTCTGCGTTTCCACCACCATTAGGAGATTTGTACCCATTCCACTTGGATCTTCATTTTCGGTCATGGAAATCAAAAATCATCATCATCATCAGTCAATTTTCTAATGTATAGCCACTTCTTACCCATTTTCAACACACATTCACCGTTTTATTCAAGTTTTTAAAAGTCGAACACAAAT
This sequence comes from Agriopis aurantiaria, assembly GCA_914767915.1. Lineage (NCBI taxonomy): Eukaryota > Metazoa > Arthropoda > Insecta > Lepidoptera > Geometridae > Agriopis > Agriopis aurantiaria. The sequence continues at coordinate 14,700,044 of OU611998.1, read as the reverse complement.
GACGGCCCCAACCGAAGTCAACGACGTCCCCGCGGGCCGCTTGCGGCCCGCGCACCCACGCAAAACACTAGTTTTAACTATAACGCTAAACCGCACTGGAAGTACGGCTAACTTACTCATTTTTAGATACACTAAGAAACTTGTCCACATACTTACAAAAGAAAAATGTCTCCCTTGTTTGCATAATCCGGGGTCTGACCTGTCAAAAATATATCTCTCTCGTCCTGGTAACAACAATTTTGGCATATGAGTATTCGTTTTTGCTAAATTAGCACTCCTTGTAAATAATTTATTTTTGACAGAAACAAAAGACAAGCAGCACGCATCACAAGCAGGTCCCAACTCAGCGTGGTTGTAAACACTTCCGTTGAAACTGACAAAAAAACTATTGAGAAAAACTGTTTTCTGAAACGGAAAAGCTGGGTAGATATACCACTATGAAGAAAAGAGTTTATTATACCATCCATACATTAGGTAGGTAAACATATTTGTGATAAAGTATGATGTAGTATTAGAGCGCGGTAAATAACGTACTTTATGGTGATATTTGTGTCTGTGCGCCAAACAACGCTATTTCTCATATTGATGGAGTCAGACATTTTGATTGTGATGCGTGACGGAAAAATACGATCTATTGCTGAAGCCAAAAATATAACTCTGTAGACTATTCATCTCCATCATTATCATCCTTATCATGTTCCTACTTTGCAGCATTTTTTTGTCTCAGCAGTAAGTCTCTTACTAATTAAAATCGTCTAAAATAAAGGCTATTCAAATGTCTACTTTTAAACCTTATAAACTATTTGTTAGGAACTTAATAGTCTTGTTTCATTATCTTGGAATATAATGAGCAAAAATGTGCAGCGTATTTTACTCAGAGATCAACCTTTTTAATTAAAATAAAAGTAGAAAATAAATCATGGTGATTATAATTAGGCACGGAGAGGTTAATTAAAACGTAGATAAGAAGAATTTCTTTTCATTTGCTTTATAAAATTAAAAATAACGGGTCGACGCTTATAGGGACCTAATATCTTCATGATTTGGGCATAATATTAATATTACTACGTTGTTTAACTTCATATTACTAGTTGGGCCTTCTGGTTTCACTCGACTAATTACTTTTTTACATTAATGGACCTATATACCTAGGTAATAATAATAAGCTAGTAATTTTGTAGGTTTTTTTTTATGGTTTAAAAACTGTAATGTTCGGTAAAGTTATATGATTATTTACGGGATATTTACCGTGGTAAGGTTGTGGAATGAGCTCCCGATTTTTTTATAATGTTGGGGTTTACACGGAACTTAACAAAGGCCTCCCTCATTTGTTAAAATTTTCATGACCGTGGATGCAATGTCCTTTAGTCGTAATATTAAACAGTTTGCATAGTCTTAATAGCGTCAAACAAGTCATAGTCACAGTCAGAGTCAAGGTAAGTAAGTCATGGTCAAGTCAAACTCATGCCCCTGTAAAGTGGTGGAGACTTTACAAGAGGCTCCTATGGAGTTTTGGAAACAACACGAAAAGACACGTTTCACCTCGTTATATCACTTCCCACACTCGAGCACGTTTACGAGCACTTAATGAATAATAATTCACCATTTAGTACACATTAACACTCGAAAATACACAAGTTTAGGAAAATAATCCAACGAGCCAACATGTTTTTTCCGCGTTGGCGCCAAAAAAACCAGGCCTCCCTCTTAGAGAGGAGTGTTGCCATAATCCACACGCTTGGTAGGCGGCTTGGGGATCGCAGTAAGAAAGAAAGAAAGTCGACACCTATACTAAAACTTGTGTCTAAAGGATACAATCAGTGTCGAATGGGTCTCGGCATTAATGCTGAAAGTCAAGGACATTTACCGCATACTTACCTATAGGATGCTGCTGCACATCCTCCGGTGGTTCTGGTCGCAGTTTTAAGTCATAAACGGGTCAGGCACGGATAAATAAAAGATTAAGAAGTTATTTATCATTTTATATTATTGTTGTTCTAATAATATTATTGTATTTATTAAAATTTATTACCATTTTAACCACAAAATATATTTGATTTCTATTAGAAATATTAATGTAGATCTATATTTCGTAGCTCAACCTTCAATTATGATGACACCGGTCGCTCCATCGATCGTCTTCATTAATTAATCACCACAATCGGCCAGACCTTGGACAAGTTGTGCCAACGACCAATTATACTCGTTAGCTCTTGCACAATTGCGTTTCCTTTGGACCAATTTATGTGTGACAAACGGCAATATTTAACAAATGTCGTAAACAGAGTAAAAATAGTTTGGAAAGTTAATAAAAAGATGAATAAATATAATTGGTAATTAATGAAGTTAATTTAGTTAAAATGGGTTGGTTAAAAGTTGTTAGCAATTTTTTTAGCAACTCCGTAAATTATTCTTACTCTCTATACACATCTACGTAAAATATAATTATATAGTAGTGTAGTTCGCCCGAACTGTGACCTCGCGACTCCTATATATTTGAAACACATGCAGACCTAAAGGTTGACTTCCTTGCATCGCGGTCCATCGCAGCCGCGCGCGTTTGACGCATGCGTATAATGCACGTGGTTTATGCGACATGTTTTCGCAGTATGAAAATGTATGGCGCCACTTCAGAGGTCCGCGTCAGACGCGTGCGGCCGATAAATGACGTTGACATAAATGTTCGTGTATAAAACGCATGCGTCAGACGCGCACGGCTGCGATCGGCCGCGATGCTCGAAAGTCAACCTTAACACGGGCCGTGAACAAATAGGCGAGTTGGTGGACAAAAGCGGAATTATCCGCGTTAAAGAAAAAAAACTTTCCACCGTTTTGATCGGGCGTCTTCTGGAGACATCCACTACTGAACACAGGGATCCCCCTTATAACTCCACACTGAATGACATCCTGCCATCTGCATCTACTGGATACCCGCGACTCTCACGATGTCGTCGGTTCATCTAGTGCGAGGCCTACCTACGCTGCGTTTCCGCGTTCTGCGGTTCCAATCCGTGGTAGCTCATTGGTAATATACTTTAAAATCGCTTTTTTTAAAGCAAGTAAAAAAACGTGATAACAAATATCCTTATGGTAGAGATATTAGAAAAACTTACAATAAGCACCAGTCAGCTGCTTATTCTAGAGTTGGCAGAACTAATGAATTATTTTCACGTTACAGCAAAGTAGCATTACCTGAAATAAAAAAAAAATACAATTATAATATTGGCTAGTCACTAAAATATTAACAAAACTTTTTTTTTGCTTGTATCCTACATCGATTCGAAATATACATAGTTTTTTAAGAAATAATTCCATGTCTAGGTACAGTTTTCCAAGGGTCGACGAATGTCTATGTAAATGTAGTTTATGTCTATAACTGAAGAACGTTGTAAAGGTGTACTAAGCCGAAAGGGGTTCATACTATGAACTTCATAGTACCTATCATCAGTACATATTATAAACAACTGTAATGCTATTAACTGTTACGCTGTATTGCAATTCTTAAATCGCAAAAAAAATGCTGTTCCATGGAAAACGATCATTCATACTCGACAAAATGTATGGAACATAATTTTTTGCGATTTCTGTGTTGGTCACTTAGTAAAAGTTGTTTATAATGATGGTTACTGCAGACCCCTTTCGGCTTACTACGCCCTTTCCACGTAACCTTGTATTAACAACAAATTGGCGAAAATCAAAATAGTTTTCGAAACAATCGTGCAACTGTTAAGTAAATAACAAAAGTGTGCTACATTTTTATTTCTTATCACACTTAAATTAAAAAAATTCGCAACTAGCGGTGCATCGCGGTTCTACTCGCTATACAGAGACCGTTAATTTTTTAGGGTTATTTGTAGTTTATGTGTTAATCCAGAATATAAACTATCCTCTATATTAAATTTCATTTAAATCTGTTTAGCCGTTATGAAGAAACTTTTGCATTTATTATATTGTGAGATTAATGTGGTGAGCCTGAGGTCAAAGTTATATGATAAAACAAAAGGTTATAAATAATAAGAAAAGCACTTTTTAGTGTAGCAAATTAATAGATGACATCACTTTACAAAGATGAAACCATTCATCAAAGATCAGCCTTAGCATAGGTCACCGCGGTCTCGACACCGGTCGAGCGACCTGCCAACAGTTGCGCAACAGTCGCCCGACTGGTTTACTAACATTTCTGGACAACGACCTGACTTGACATTGCAAGGACCAAATTGTTTTGGTTGTAGTATTTAGGGCCACGATCTTATCTGCAAATTTATTCTCAGAGAATCACACTAGAAATATTATAAACCAGAAAGTTCTTGTCAACACTCACAATCAATGTTTGTTTGCACTCAACTATGTAACGGCTGAATGGATTAAGATGAAATTTGGTATGGAAGTAAATTAGATCATGAATTGTTTTTATGTATTTCATTCCGAACTAAAATTAACGATTCATGTAGGAAAGTGGGTAAAACCGCGTTTAGAACAAATAATTCTATACTATCCCTATTTTTGAGATGGACCATGGAAATAGGAAAGATAAAGACACGATTACTCTCAACCTAGTTGAATACATAGAAATGGTTCAGTCTAAAAATACGTTTCAATTTTGTAGACCGTTTAGTTCACATCGTTAATATAATACGAACACTGAAAATTATGAGAATTAACATAATTCCTTTTTTATTTATAATGTTATAGACAATATGAGATGGTTTCGTAAAAACAGTCAAACACCCTATTGCTCGTTTGACGTCATAGTAGGTGCAAAACAGCGCACTAAGGATTCCATACCACTTGACGTTCTTGCGGGGTATAACATGATTAATATCTATGGTTACAGTAGTGACATAAATCGTGGAAAAGGCTCAAAAATATTTTCATAATTTTTTCTCAACTAGTTTTCTCTGGGAAGACAAAGAAAAAAAATACCACACGAAGATCACAGATATAAACAACAGAAGACAAATAAATAAAAATACTCGATGTTACCGACCATTCTTGACAACATTGAGCAACATCTAACCTAATTATATTTTTATTTTGTCTGAGGCAATTTCGTTCTTAAAACAAAACCATGTGGTATTTACAAACGAGTTTGTTTTATTTTGGGCGCATTTACCTGCGAGAATGGGTGCACGTACAAAATTGAAGAGTTTGTACGATAACCCTTCAACCTTTATCTACATGAAGAGAATTTGTTAAGAACGCCTTTGGAGTTTGTTTTCATTACACTAACGATATAATTTGGACGATTTAATATGCCTACAAAAACCCCAGTGATGGGGTGAGGGCACACCCCATCTGGGGTTCCAGGGCAGGTCTGATTCCCCACTCCCAGTGACGGCCCAAGGTAAGGTCCGTACCTTCAAGATGCCTTGAGCTAGCCGCCCAAAAATTAGGCCCAACGCCACCAGTGTTTGCCAACCTGAGTTGGTTTGTTGAGGCCACATGAGGCTAAAAGGGTAGCCTTGAACAAAATTAAAAAACTTCTTCCGATTGCTCTCAAAAAGTTTCTAATAAGTAGATATTATAACCAAGTGCTGCCTACTCAGTCTGGGGTAGTTTTTACCTCTATATTCTGATTAATAAAAAAGACGGAATGAATTGAGAACATTGTTTTTTTAGATAGCCCGTTGGTCCAGTTGGTAGTGAACCTGCCTTCTGAGCTTGGGGGCGTGGGTTCGATTCCCATCTAGGACAAACATTTGTGTGATGAACATTTGTGTTTGTTCTATATCTGGTAGTTAATATCTATTTAAGTATGTATTTAAAAACTATATATGAATGTATATCAGTCTCTGGTAGCCATATCACAAGCTTTGCTTAGTTTGGGGTCAGATGACCGTGTGTGCAAAAATGTCCCGAATATTTTATTTATTTATTTATTTTTGAAGTCAGTTGAAAATAGCGATGACGGTGAATACGACGTGGTCCAACAAATATATTTAAGGCAAGAAAAGCGAATGGAAAATATTTTCTGGTAGTACGTAAGTTCATAAATTACCATCGCATGAGAAATTTATTATTTTGTCAGCTAATGTATCTCTAGGTAGGTATGCAAACATGGCCGACATGCCGCAAGGAGATCCTGGGTGTTTTTTTTTATTTATTTATTTATTTCTTATAAACCTGTAACATTTATTTGCAATTAAAATAAAATCAATTATTACTGAAATTGGTTATACCAATGTGGTCTCGAATAAGTTTTTCCGCTGGGAATAAAGTACGGAAAAATCCTCTAAAGCCTAGGGAAATGAAGAATTTTTACCATCTTTCAACTACAATTTTACATATATCTTTTTATTTTGTTACACGAAGCAGGACGTTCGTCCGATTTGTAACCGAACAATGAAAACAAACTCTCCCATGTAGAAAATTTGTAGGAAGGTAAACGGCATCGCCGCACCCGCCTTGTTTACGAGCAGATAGAGATAAAACATGCCTCGGGTACAGTATTTGTGCAGCTATCTTGTACCACTTGGGAAAAAGAGTAAAGCTTGTCAATAGAGATTAGACAGTGCGGTGAGAAACAAGCACTTAGCGTGTAGATTTGTTACTTATTGAATTTCTATCCGCCAAGTTCTAAGCGTAGTAAAATTATACTTAGCTCCATCGGTAGGGACTCCTAAAGCTAAGTAGAAATTTGCCTTCGACCAAAATAAAATGAATGGACGGGCCCAGAAGGAGCGCATTTTTGATGATTATAAAATGACCACCGACGCTCACTTCGTTTCAGTCGGTCTCTAGCCGCAGGAAGTGCGCCACAATACTATTGTTACATGATAACGAAACATTTGACAATATTATGCCTTCGTGTGCTTTCCCGAAGTGTAATAATACAACAAAAACCGCTATCTATTTTTTGTAACAAATGTACTGTACATGGTTATAATTAGGTGTTGAAGTATATGTCCGACGGTTTTGGCTCGTTTATAATAAGCAAGTTCAATGGTTATGGCCCATCCATTCATGTTATTTTGGTCAAAGCCGCCTACGCTACGTACTAAGGCTAAGCTGGCCTAAATAATTAAGGATGTTGGTCTTCCTTTCAAATAAATATAATTATGTATGTTATCTTATCATCGTCGTCTTCAGCTTACTGCTGTCCAGCTGTCCACTGTAAGACATAGGCCTCTCCCAAGACAAGATACTCAGCCTGATATTCAGCTTTTCGTTTTCAGCCACAGCCATCTGCCATACGCTTATCTGTACTCCACCAATGCCTCATGGTGTCCTACACTGCGTTGGCTGATTCGTTGTCCCCACTCTAGAACACGTCTACCTCAATGGTTATATGTTCTGCGAGAGCCTTTGTCTAGTAGTGAATATGTAGTAGGTATATTGTGATGAATATACTGAAGATATCTCAGGTCATAAAATCTGGTATCTTGATAAAAATACCAGCTTTTTCTGGCTGTAGGTCCATTCTGATGCACAATAAGGCGACTGCAAGTGGCCGTCTTTAGTTAAACGCCGCTCAATTGAGGATGTGTTAATCTTGGGCCGAGAACGAGCTACTAATATAGGTACTATACTTGTGCTTGTCATTTTTGTGACTTGATTTGTTCGAGAATTCGTATTCTATCAAAACAGTACCGGGCTGAGGGAACATCAAGTTCAGAATAAAACAATTGAATTACTAATATCTTTTTGCACTGGACCAAAAATGCACACAGGGTGGATAGCATAGACAGACCAAAGCGTCCAAATTTTTATGTCGCTCAAAAACCTTTGACAGGACCAAAAGCATGGTACCTAGAGTTTATAGTTCTCGCCAACGATCTATATGTATGAATTCGTTCTAGGTATGTTTACCAAATATATGGGTCAAAGTCAAAGAGCGGAATAACCCTTTGAGATATATCATACTTGAATCACTTCAAGCGTATTCTCCCCTCATCCCAGATCAGATGACACTAATCAGGTTAATTAATTGATACAAACTGAACTGATACTTGGCCAATACTTTGTTTTTCTCGGCCTGTTGCGTTTTGCTACACAGACCTCCGTCGTTTCTTTCCACGCATCTGCATCCTTCGCCAAGTTAGGCCAAGGCCAGGTTAAGTAGTAATTCACCTATTCCATAGGAAATGGCGCTATCCAGCGTGACGATCACGCGATTTCAGCGCTTTTTCCCCATCCCAAAAAGTGCCTAACGTGCCTAGAGAAATTGTCACTTCAAAAAATATGCCATGGACGCGATAAAATACTAATCAAACAATACATAAAAAAATACTGTGGATCCGAACCTAATAATACCCATACTATATATCAAAAAAATACCGTGCACTCAAACAAAACTACCCAGACAATGCATTTAGTAAAACTGAAACCGTGGACACAAACAAAATACTACCCAGACAATGCATTTAGTAAAACTGAAACCGTGGACGCAAACAAAATACTACCCAGACAATGCATTTAGTAAAACTGAAACCGTGGACGCAAACAAATACACCCAGACGATGCATTTAGTAAAACTGAAACCGTGGACGCAAACAAAATACTACCCAGACAATGCATTTAGTAAAACTGAAACCGTGGACGCAAACAAATACACCCAGACGATGCATTTAGTAAAACTGAAACCGTGGACGAAAACAAAATACTACCCAGACAATGCATTTAGTAAAACTGAAACCGTGGACGCAAACAAATACACCCAGACGATGCATTTAAATAAAACTACCGTGGATACTTCTTATTTTCTTAAAATAGTCAGGGTCACGTGTTCCACGTTTGCTACAATAAATCATTTTACATTTCATTATATTTAATTTTCATTTCATTTCATTTTTAAAAGTTAGCCGTCTTACTACAAAAGATTTAAGAACGCTTTAGATATGTGTTTAGCATATTTTTCACAGGGAAACAACTCCTAAACACATGTCTAAAGCGTTCTTAAATCTTTTGTAGTAAGACGGAAAGTATTTACTAACAACATGTAGAAAAGAAAACGTAGTATAAGAAAATCTTTGAACATAAATTAATGTAATACCTACAATGCTATCATTTCATCTTGTAACAAGTGGCCAGCGGAAACGCCGAAGTTTAGTCCGGCCGAAGGAAGTTAACCACGATAAGCAATATAGGTGGGCGATGTAATCAATTGTGATTATTCCTTACCCGGAAACGTACCCCGGGGCGGTTCGTTTACCCGAGGGTGCAGAGGGACGCTCCCTTTGTTCCTTCGACGTGTTACGGACCTTTGTAGCCTCGCTTGCTTCGTACTTAACGTGGAATAAAGAACAAGTCTGCATAAACAAGAGTAAGCTATGGTGAGCTATAGTTCTCTTACATAAAAGTTCTTTATATAACATTTACGTAAATCCACATATGAATTCAATAGCGTCGTGGTTTCGTCCGTATTTTTTTTAATCCGGACAAAAGGTAGACTGTAAATCTAGAATATAATTATAAGCTACCTCCATGCCTTTCATTTAAATCCGTAATTTATTTCCAAATGTTTGGTTGATACTGATTAGATTTGATGACAAACATACACTTGAAAAACTTCACTTTGCATCTTCATCACCTGTGTCACCAGCAAGGAAGTTGAAGTTGGTCCCTTTAGGGTGTATTCTGAGCTTTAGGGTATATACAAGATATTTGGGCACCAGTCCTTGCGGATTTTATTTTATAATTTTTTCTTTTAAAGAATTTTGGCCTCTTGCGTCTTGTGCATTTGCCAGTATCAAGTATTGAAATATTTTCAAAATTTATTAGATATTGATACATTTATAGATATATTATACAAGTCATAGTCACATTGGGAGACAAAAAAGAAAGGAGAGGTCTCTTGGCATACGGCGAAAAAATCGTGGTATATTAGGCAGATGGCACGGATAATCTTTGCCACATATATATTATATAGTATATATTATGTGCACACGCCGGTCGGTTGTCATAACAACGGTTCCTTGTTGTGACAACGAACTATATAGCTAAAGGAGTGAAGCGTTTAGAATTCTGCCTTTTTCTGCTCGCAAGTCCGGGCAAAACCTTGTATACATATTTGTACTCGCGGATGCATGAGAAAGCTATAGCTATGACCATGTATCATAGTATAGCAAATAAATAGTTGGACCGAGCTTAGTGGTGCAAATTTGATCTGCCATGATACAGTGACATTATGAAATAGTGAAACCTTGGCATTCCACAAGTACCTAACCGCGAGATGAGTTTATATCCCATTTCGCGGCGAGAAACTGTTGCGGTGAGTTTGGCTCGGTTGCCTGGTTATTATTAACTTCTGTATAGGTAATCTTGGTTTAGGTTTAGTGGCAGATGAGTGACCTCACACGATCATGCTGTTTCAGAAGCAGGGAAACAAACTAAATTATTTTATGGTGACTCATTCCACCGTGCCTATGTAAGTTCCACTTCACAGTAGACACAGGCGTTGTTAAAATTTGCAAGCTGAAGTGGCAATGGGCAGCCCACATCGCTCGAAGAACCTATAACCGATGGGGATTCTTGAGTGGAGACCACGAACCGGAAGACGCAGCGTAGGTAGGCCTCCCACTAGATGGACCGACGACATTGTGAGAGTCGCGGGTATCCAGTGGATGCAAAAGGCAGGTTGTCGTTCAGTGTGGAGGTTAAAAAGAGAGGCCTATGTTCAGCAGTGGACGTCTTCTGGCTGATGATGATCACTGAAATTCCACAGAAAACGGTCAATCATGCTCGACAAAATGTATGGAGAGGCTGATATTTTTTTGCGATTTCAGGGTTGGTCCCATAGTAAAAGTTTTTCATAATGATAGGCACTATGGACCCCTTTCAGCTAAGTAAACACTTTCCGCGTAACCCAGTACATAATACTTATGTTCCATAAATTAAAAAAGTATATGCCAAAGATTTTATAATTATATACCCTTCTTTGAGACCACAATACATGATAGAAGTGAAAACGTCAAGGTTGACTAGTATATCTCTCTCTCACTCCCTTAGTCGACTCGAGCCGACTTTACCCGAACGAGTATCTGAGTGTGACGATTACGCGAGTTCAGTTTCAGTCTACGGTTTCAGTGCTTTTTCCCTGTGCTTTTTCCTCATTCCAAAAAGTGCCCAACGTGCTTAAAGAAGTTTTCACTTCAAAAAATAAGTGAAGTTTCCTCTTTTCCGATCACGTAGTAGCTTTACCTAGTCTATGGATTAGTATCACCGTTCCGTATACGTGTAAGTATAGGCACGACGGTATGAGCTACCAAATAAAGCGTAATTTTTTGAATTGTCTATTAAATGCAAATTGCAAATGCTATTAAAGACCTTATTATAATATATACCATATTATAATAAGGTCCTTGATAAAATGTAAACACAAAGTGTCAGCCAGATTTGCTACAGTCATGTCTACAGAAAACACAGATAAATAATAGGTTAGACGTCGTAGAACTTGATACAAAGAAGTACAGATAAAGGCAAACAGTTGCAGCAATCCCAATCCATAAAGCGTCGTACACAACACAACGCGACAAGTGAAAATGTAATGGGACCTCCATGGACGGACATTTTTTGGACGCGGAAAAACTTCTTTTGTGTTCGTCCGAAACACAGGCAATCAACGTTCGCAGTCGACAGATTAGCTAGCGAAAACAACTGGTCGCGAGCGTGTCGAGACTCTCATATGGTACGGTTCCGTCGTCAAAGACATATAATTATTTTAGTCAGTCACATATAAAGTTCAATAATTATTGTAGTCACATCATCGAGATTCAATACCTATAGTCACAAACGTGCCAAAAAATAATCCGAACCAAACTACGCACGCTATGCATTGCGCCGACTTTTTGCCGTGATCCAACTATAACGTTGCCCAACGCCAGTGCTGCGATGACATAGCAGACTAGCGACGTTGAACACCATGCAAGTGACATAACGTCTAAAATGGATTAAATGTGGCATTGTGAATTATATTTAATTGATGTCTCGACGCTCGGTAATTTTTTGACTGTTTACACTTAGAGACTCTGACTCTATAGGTATTGTTTCTCGATGAGTCATATAAACGTTATACAACTCGAACGATCGAATCTTGGTTGACTCTTAGATTAGGAGTATATTAGTCAAAGGGTGGACTTAGCTTTCAGAGATGTGTCAATCCAACATACACTTTTTATAGTTTAGTCAAAAAGAAATTAGGTTCCTAATTAAATTGGAAACATTCTTTGCTAAGTTCATTTTATCAAATTGTTGTATTGTCATCCGAATTATTTACATATTCTTGTAAAATTTCAAATCGATACGAAAATCAAAAATAAGTTGAATTCAACTAGGTATATTTTTTTTATTACATTGGTAGTTATATTTAAAGTGAATAGAAACCGTGTAAAAAGAGCTCTCTTGCTTTGTAATAAGAGTGTTCGTTATACAGATTTCGTCCACCGAAGTTTGCGAAGTTCACGTGAGTCTGTACGAAGCTTAACAGTTGCAGCACAAGCATTCCCAATGCATTATCCTTAGAACTGTGTATGGGCCATTAAGTCGCAGTAAAATGACAAATTGTTTATTTTATTGGCCGTAGAGCAATAAAACACGCGAGTTCTGCCATTGTATGCAATGTTTCCCTGACCCGGGAATTCTGCACCTTATTTTCAATATTGTATCAAGACGGTAAAATGTCGGTTTAGCTTAGCATAGTTTGGCGCTATGATCGGACAATAATTTAAGATACTAGTCTACTATCAAAATTATTTAATAAATAAATAACTTAAAACACTGTTTTAAGCAGTCACGGTTGTTCACTAAACTCACGGAACGGTTCACGGGAGCTCATTCCACAACCTTACCACGGTAAATATCCCGTAAATAATCATTTAACTTCAATAAATAACTTTCCATGAGATGAGATGAGTGATCTCCCTACTAGGATTTCCTGTGTCGGTGAATATTGTGCCCGTAAAATCCTTTCTTAGGGGACATCTACATAAGGAATCTACGTAAGAAATTTCAGCTGCGTAGGTCAAATAGTTTCACAGATTTCGTGATGAGTCAGTGATTGAGTGATATTTCACTATATTATTAGATTTTTGTTTCTGCTATTAAAAGTGACACGTGATTGGCTTTATGAATAAACTGACTGTGACAAGTATTTCTTGTGTTATATCGAATGGTGAAACAACAGCGGCTCAGAGTTCATCATAGAAATTGTATAATGAAGGTGTACTTAAACTGTGTAAGAAAGAAAGAAAGAAAATAAATTTTATTCGACACCTTTACAAAAACTTAATTATATCTAAGGATACAATCAGTGTCGAATGGGTCCGTCTCTGCCAGGACTATCAGCGCCGGTTTTCAGACGAACCCTTGAGTTTACACTTACCTACTTGTGTACGTACAGAGTTCACTTGGAGCCACTATCGTATTTTCAAACCAAATAGACAATGCTCTGTGACCTTTCGCCATTGATATATAATTATGTACTAGTACATTCATAAAGTGATTTTTTGTTGTTTATATTTGGTTATCCTACAGATAAGTAAGGCGCATCTGATCAATTTAATGTTAACAAAACAGAATACTCCGTAAGCATTATGTTCAGCTTGACAATGTGTCACTTGTGCTGGGGGAAGTGCAGGTGGAACAAAAAATATTTGACCAGGCTCTTGCCCCCTGAGTCTGATGGCGTGGGACGACACCAATGATCTATTTTGGGGTCAAAAAATGAGTTGATATCACCCGCTTCACGGGTTTATTTGTCTGTAATGGACTTATTCAGATGAAGCCGTTTTTGCTTTAGAGGGAATAGATTATGATATATTACCAAACTACTCTGAGTTATTACCTAAGTACAGAAAAAGTTGTTACAACATTTGGAAGGAATACTTCAACGCTAGATCAGTGGATAAAGGAGTTTGGTATAAAACGATAGTGTGTGAGCCTCCTCACATACCGTGGTTCAGTAGTGTCAGTCTGTCACGTGCACTTCTTGTTACAGCCCACAGACTAAGAACTGGCCATATGCCTTTAAAAAAAATCGCTTTTATGATGGGGAAAACAGAAACACCGAATTGTGATACATGTGGAGTGGTGGAAGATGTATGAGTCCCAAAAAAAAAGTTTTTTTTTTTCTGTCTTTCTTGTATCTATTTATGTATAGTGAAATTATGTTTACATAACATTCACCAATGTTCTTGATAGTCATCGATAAAATCACGAGTCTACTCAGGGGAAATCTTTCTAATTTCATTTCCGTTGGGGCCCGATATCCGCCATGCCAATATCACATGATATTGTATTGATTGTTGTATTCCTGCTCCCCTGGTGACTGGTGGATTCTTTCCGAAGATATCACTTTTATTAGATAATGCTTTATTTATTGGTAAAAGTTTTAGTTATAGTGACAAGACGAGTAAGTCACTCGCCCGTTGGTACATATTTTAACGGCAGCAGTATACAAACCTTACCTACACACATCATATCATCAGCCAGTAAATGTGTCAGCTGCTGAACAAAGCTGCTTTGAAATGGCAGTGGACAGGGCACATAGCACGCGGAGCAGATGGCTGATGGGGCCGCAAGTTTTTCGAATGGAGACCACGGACCGGTAAGCGCAGCGTAGGACGTCCACCCACAAGATGGACAGACAACCTAAAAGAGACCGCAGGAAAACGATGGATGCAGGCCGCTTCTAACCGGCCCCTTTGGAGATTTATGGGGAAACCTATGTCCAGCAGTGGACGTCCTATGGCTGGAATGATGATGATAAATCAAAATCTACTTAACACCGACGTAGTAGAGTAGAATGTAGTAGGTACGAAATTTCGAATACAATCGTGTCCAAAAAACCAGCAAGAAGTCAATTCAACGAGTTTTTACGGAAACCTTCGCAGTAATATTAGCCTCTTCCGTAATTAAAGAAGTAACGGCCATTTTATTACTACAATACATTTTGAATACGCCCGCTAAACCCATCCTAAGCATTCTTCGAGAATCTTAAGTCTTTTTAATTACGTTAAAGAATTCCTAAGGGGTCGTAATGTCAGCTACTTAAGGGTGGCCTGAGGGGTGAGGGACGTCATAAGTCATAAATCAAGCCTGACTTACGGGAATTTTTATAACAGATTCCTGTGTCAAATGACGACGAAACGCGACGGGGTGAAAATTAAAAATGGCGTTGGGAAAGTCTATGGGAAGTGTCAAACACGACCATGCTTACTTGCTTAGTCATCATGATACAGGATATAGTATGATGTATGAAATAAGATATTTCTAATCTTTGTGGTTAGCAAAAAAAAAAAAAAAACGTCCGGCGTCGCAGTTTTACCATCGCACGCCGCCACCGCCTGAAGGCTCATCCACACATCATAGATCAGTGGAAATCGCACACTTTGCGATTCACACGATCCTTCTTGCCTCATACCTGCAAAATGTGGAATGAGCTACCTTCCACGGTGTTTCCGAGAAGCTACAACATGGGGTTCTTCAAAAGGCGAGTTAATCGAGTCCTAAGGGGGTCGGCAACGTATTTGTGATGCTTCTGGTGTTACAAGTATCTGTAGGCGACGATGACTGCTTACCATCAGGCAGCCCGTCTGCTTGTTTGCCACCTATGGCATAAAAAATATACTACAGTAATAATAAACATATCATACTTGCAACGAGCTGGTCAAATTAGGTATCTCGCCGATGACATGCGGTGAGGTAACCCGACTTTTTGGGGTATAGATATTGTATGGTGGATTAGGGCCGATCCTCTCTCTAAGAGAAAGCCTGAGTCCCAGCAGTAGTAACATGTTAGGCTGATGATGATGATGATAGACATGTTAGTCTGTTCTTATGTGTTCACTTGTAACTTAAGTTGGCTGCCAACTTCACACCAGTGGCTTGAATGATGTTCTAAGTGTCATCTATGCTAATATTATAAAGAGGAAATATTTGTATGTAAGTATGTTTGTAACGAATTGGCTAAAAAGTACTGGACCGATTTTAAAAATTCTTTCACCATTTGAATGCTACATTATCACTGATTAATATAGTCTATTTTAATAGGCTATACCCATGCGGAGCCGGGGCGGACCACTAGTATATTATAAATTGGAATTATGTTTTTTTTTTCTTCTTTTTTTTGTCATGAAGCTAGTAAGCTAAATAGGTACTCTATTAATTTTTCTGACAGTTTTCATTTACGCAAGCTTTATTTAACTCTCAATGTTTGCATATTACAAGGATTAACAATAATTCATCATCCGCCATCTTGTGGTGGGAGACATTTTGAAAATATTACAATACTGAAACCCACAACTTCGTACGCCTAGAGCTCGTTATAGCCTATGTGTTATTCTAATGTATAAGCTATATTATTGTTAACTTTCATTAAAATCCATTCGACAGTTTTTGCGTGAAAGAGGAACAAACATCCATACATCCATACATACAAACTTTCGCGTTTATAATATTAGTAGGATTGCCACCAGAAGAACTAAAAGTGTATGCAAAGTTTCAGCAAAATCGCTTAGTAGGAACTGGTTCTAATTCAACTCGCAAAATTTTAAAACCTATTTCCATTTAAAGTGAACAGACTATAATCTAAGATTGGGAGCCTTTTACACAAGACTGTTTCCAAAATGTGTTTTAAACATGAGATTAAGAAAAAAAAACGATCATGTATCGCGTAAATCACGAACGTCAACTTTAATAACTGAGAAAGTTGTAAAATGTTCAACAAGTACTTTATAAAGTATTGAAAATCTGTTACAAAATTTAGGTATAACAAAGTTTTTATGAGTAATTATTCAAACTTGACAATGTACCCGTATACTTAAAGCATCGCCTGAATAATAAATAGTACCTACCAACCGACTTAAGACTTAAATATATAGGTTATTCTAAGAACGTATATAGGTCATGCGCATATTCCATTGCCATGCCACTTGGGACGTACTGACTTAAATCAAATTAAAATACCTACAACACCCATACCACAGTAGATATTATAAGCTAAAACAGTAGTTCGACTCGGACGTGTCCTTGGATTCAATGCCTACTATCGGTCATATGGCTAGGGTTGATACTATCAGGTTTTAAGAAATTTTCATTATTTTGTACGCTACTTCTACGCTTATAACACAAACATACACACACTCACACACACACACACACACACACATAAAGACACACTCACTCAATGACGCGGCGCACGCGACTGTTGCTCTGAGCGTACCGTGAAGTATCGGAGCGGGGCACTCGTTTGATTACGTCACTCCATTCGGGTGTTTGTTTAAATTCAACTTACTGCATTAGCTTATATAATACTTACTTTACTGTGCCCCACATACCCCATTATACCCATCACTATAAACAACTTTTAACATGAAGTTAACCCTAATATCGCGTAAAATATCAGCTGTTCCTAGACTAATCCATAGAAAATGTCAGCTGAAATTTAACGCGACCGCAAACCGTATCTTGGCGCGTTAAGGTTCACGTTCGCGTGATTTTCCGCACTGTACTGTTTTGAGCTTGCTGTTAGGCCCCAGTTCTATCAACTATAATGCTATGCACACCGATACGCACAAGATACAATGGTACTAAAGTTTCTAGTACACACCACTCCATAGCCTTTATCTGTTATTTTTTATCTATGGCCCTAAGTAAGATGTCTCCTGAGACACAATGAGACACTGTGAGACAACAATAGAGAATGTATTAGGGGACAAAGCCGCGCGTGGAGCAATGGCCACATCCTGCGGGAGATGGCCAATCTATTGCTACAGCCACACCACTTATCTGTGCGGTTAGTAGAGGAGCCACGGTCGTATTCAGTCAAAGAAATTTACAGCCACCCTAAGAACATTTTAAATTCCCAATTTGGCTATCTCAACGAACGAGTGTCACGCTATATGTATACAGAAAAAAAAACAGCGATACAGAATCGTTTTTTGTTTGTTGTGACCATGAACTTTTGCACTCGTCATGTTGGGCCTCATTGCACAAAAGAACTGATAACCGATGGTGTAGATGAGTTCTGGAGAGGAGGCCACGTTTAGGCAAACTTAGTTGTAGGACGACACCCTGCGGCCAAGTGGAGTGCCGACCTGCTTAAAACGGTGGGTAAAAACTGGATGCAAAGAACTGCCGATCGAGCTCAGTCGCGTGTATTAAGAGATGCCTGTGTCTAGCAGTGGACAGTTAAAGATATGTGATGATGATGATGATGATAATAGTGATGTAGGGCGGAGAGCATCATCTACGGGATCAAAACAGAAATAGAGAGATCCGTAGACGAATGAAAGTTACCATAGCCCACCGGATTAGCAAGTTGAAGTGGCAGTGGGTAGGGCACATAGCACGCAGTACAGATGGCCGATGGAGCTGAAAGTTCCTCGAATAGAAACCACAGAACAGTAAGCGAAGCGTAGGACGTCTACCCACAAGATGGATGGATGACCTAAAAGAGAGCGCAGGAAAACGCTGGATGCAAGCCGCTTCCAATCGGCCCTTTTGGCGGTCAATGGGGGAGGCATATGTCCAACAGAGGACGTCCTATCGCTGAAATTATGATGATGATGAATGAAATGTTGTTGAAATGGCCCGTCTGCTTGTTTGCCACCTATGTCATATATATATATATATATATATATTTTTTTTAAACAAATATAAATTTAAAATATCCCGATAAACAAGCTGATAATCTTCAAGCGGCTGAACAGTGAACATGGCATATATCGCATGGCATATATGCATATGACAATGTTATAGTCGGAGTAACCGGCTTAAGGGTCCTATTACATTTTTTGACGATAAGAGCATTGAAAACTGGATTTTTCTTTCAACTAATAAGATTTGTAGAAAATTCAGTTGCTGTATTAAATAGATCTGTATTTTTATTGAATGTAGCGGCTTCGGATTTTGGTTAAAAAAAACATATCCATTTGTTACCTCCAATTTACAAAAGCAGTTTTTCGTAAAACTTTAGTGGGGAAAGTTTGAGAATGGATTTCGTTAAATTACGGTCATAGAATTAAAAAAATATTTTATGGTTTACTTATTTTATATTTATCTTGAAAATTACGGCTTTATTTATTCGTTTTATGTCCGAAAATACAAATACCTAAAATTTAACGGTTCATTTTGTAATACGCCTCTTTATCTTACAATACAATACAATACAATACAATACAACTTTATTACACACCGAAAATACAAATGAAACTTAAAGTAACAACGTGAGTAATTCCCGTGAAATATAAATAAAGTGGCATATATCGATAAAATACCAATATTTTTGTAATGTCGTTTCAATTTCGCTTCTGGCTCAGTCTAATAATAATGGTAATCAAATCTATTTCTGTAACCTCTAATCGGATTTGTCTGGACATTCAATGGCTTCGGCTTTTATGAGTTGCCTTTGAAATAAATATTGTTTCGGGTTTAAGATAAAAGGAGATTATACTTGAGTAGGTATTCAATAAACAAATTGTGAAACCAATCATCGACCAACTTGCCTGAGATGTCCTCTTATTTCGGGCAGATACTATATATGTTATATTCTTGTTAAAAATAAACTGGCCAAGCGCGAGTCAGGCTCGCGCGCTGAAGGTGCCGTACTACCACAAAATTCAAAATTAAACTAAATTACCAGTTACAACTTGTAATTAACAGAAACTTGTCACCGACTCGCACTTAGCCATTATTTATTATTTGTTGTTATACTTTAAAGTGTGTACTAATCTTGTCAAACTTGACGCTCTTTAAGTAATTTTTAAACTTACCCTTACAATTTTTACATTACAGCTAACACAAAAATATGTTTGTTGTATGGGACCCCCCTTTTGTTTTTACTTTTTGACTTTTTTATTAACTGGCTATCTATCCCGATTTGAAAGATACAGCCGTTTAAAGGTAGGACGGACAGACAGACAGACAGACGGACATACAGACAACGTAGGCTCAGTTATAGGGTCCCAAAAGTGTCTTGATATTGTGCATCATTCTAGTCTTCGTGAAGAACTATTTGTCATGCCATTTGTGCTACTCATCATCATCATCAGCCAGAAGACGTCCACTGCTAAACATAGGCCTCCCCCTTACGACCTCCACGCTGAACGACAGCCAGCCATGCCATCTGCATCCACCGGATACCCGCGACTTCCACAATGTCGCCGGTCCATCTAGTGCAAGGCCTACCTACGCTGCGTCTTCCGGTTTGCGGTCTCCACTTAAGAACCTTCCTTCCCTATCGGTTATCGGTTCTTAGAGAGACGTGGCCTGCCCATTGCCACTTCAACTTGCAAATTTTAACAGCTATGTCGGTGACTCTGGTTCTTTGGCGAATATCCACGATTCGGATTCTATCGCGTAAAGAAACACGTTCTACTAGAACTGTTTATTTGACAATAATGGGTCGGACGAGTAAAGTACAGGCCTCTGTACTGAATTCTTGTAGTTTTGTGTTGGCTTCTAATTTGCGACAGACAGGACGAAGAAAGAAGGTTAAACCTATTACTTTGATTGCGGGAGTCTTACGGCGTAATAGAATTTCGTAAATATGGTATTGTCGATACGCCTGTCTGTACCATTTATCGAATATTCGGTAACTATATGGGCAGTGTATAGGCACGTGTCTAGTAAAGGGAAAAAATAAGTAATATTCTTTTATGATTGACTAGATTTCGGATCCCAGATAAGTACAGGATCTCTTCAGTGGTTTTCAAACATTATGTGGTGCAAAGCGAGAAGAACGCAAGGGCACTTTTTTTGAAAAACCGCCGAATGCGTTTTATACTAAATTGTACGTGATAAATTTCCGCATTTTACAGCCTGTAAGAGAAATAATCCTGAAAAGGAAGATTTTAAATTTTCCTAAATTTTCTCAATGTTATAGTACAAATAAAATATCAGCTGACGCTACAGGTCAACGAACCTGCGCCGCGTTTTACTCACGTATAAATTAAAATACACACGAGAGTCAAAATCCTTATAAAACATTATAAAACCGAAAGTAGCTCTGTCTGTCTGTCTGGATGTTTGTCGCGTTTTCACGGCTAAACGGCTGAACGGATCTTAGTAAAATTTGATAAAGAGTTGCTGTATATCACAGAGATGGACATAGAATACTTTTTTGACGATTTTTTTTTATTATATTATGAAATTATGGAAAATAAACGAAAATAATATGACATTTTGGCGCTCACAGAATGCATCACAGAATAGAACGTAGTAGTTAGGTCAGTTGCGTTTCACAATTCGATGTTGCCACTTCGTACTGAGAGTTAGGCGACCGCGCTGTGCGACGTTGCAGGCGCTGTATCGACTTGATTTTATGCATATATCAAGTGCCGGAGGCCATAGGCCATAGGCTACTTTTCATCATCATAATCATCACCATTTTTCATCACTACGCGGCTGAAACCGCAGGGCGCAACTAGTTAATAATATGACAGCGCCTGTATTTGAAATTTAATTCAGTGCTCTGTTCCAGTACGTCCAGTACGGAGACACGAGCACTTGAAATTCCTACTGGACCCCTTTGACAAATATACCATTACCTGATCTAAGCTGGACTGGTGTGGAACCAAGCAGTGGAACCAACAGCCCGAAGACCATTTTATTAACAGTTTTAAGTTCGCCGTCGTCATAATACGAGATTCGTTAGACGTCTCGAAAAAAATAGTTAAAATTACATTTATTTATAAAATAATAATAATTACGTAAGTATGACCAGCCCGATGGGTCGATGACATCAGGCCCATCGTAGGTCATACGTGGATGAGATTAACCTGAGACAGGGATCAATGGCGCAAGGGAGAGGAGGCCTATACCCAGCAGTGGGTTGATACAGGCTGACAATGACAATGATGATGATGATGATGATGAAGTATGAAAAGGATAGGATATACCTAAATGACCCAACCTCCAACCCCACCTTAAGAAGTGTCACATACGTATTCTGTGCTATTTATTACACAATAAAGAAATTTCTCTACTCTACCTCTAGCTATAGTATAGTTACCACACAATCTATACAATTATACAGAGGAGCCACGATCGTGTTTCCTGAACAATTTTTTCAGCCAACCGTGGAATATATTAGTTCGTTCATTAGGCCACCTTTACAGATACTATTGGTAATACTGTACACATGACAGATATGGAGCAATGTTAGGTTGTTACGGCAATAGGTAACAACTGGTAACCTACTTGTACAAAAGACACGCGCCTCGTAACTCGTGTCGATCGATATTTCTTTGGTTGAGACGTAAACGACCTATTCTCATCAAATAAAACGTATTTTTCTTGGTATTTTGTGTTGCAATCTCGAAAAAGTAAAAAAAATACAGGCTCACCCTCGAGAGCCATATCTTTCGCGCTTTTTCATTCGTTTTGATAATAATAAAGCGCTGAATAAGAATTAAGAAAATAAATATTTATTTTGACAACTTTTGTGTTGATATTTTGAAGCATGCGACCGAAGAAACAAAAAAAAATCCTCGAATAAAAGCGACTTCAAAATGACTAAATACGCAATTTCGTTTAGTTGGGTGACATATTTTTCCAGTAAATTTGAATTAAAAACAAAACGAAGGAATCGATTTTGATAAAAATTTCATAATATATTATGCTTTCAAATAAGAAAATAATTCTTCATAACGGTTCATAACTGACTGAGATCTGAGGTAACAAATATTTTAAAAAACATAACCGATTTAAAAACCTCCTTTTTAGAAATCCGTTAAAACAAGTTAATTAAGAACCTCCTCCTTTTTTGAAGTTGGTTAAAACGGAGCAACTTCTAGGCTACAAGCAATCGGCTTATTCATTCGTATTCGTATAATGATATTATATATTCTTATCATGTGTTGACACTAGCGACCCGCGGGGAGTGATAAGAATCAGTACGGCTCAATTGCAACGATTTTGGAGGCTCGGCTCGTCTTACCACAAATAATCTACCAATGGGACCCTACCGCAATATTTTATACCGTTTTTATTCAATCTTATACTAAACTTTCTCTTATGTTAATGTAAAGAGAGAAAAAGTGTAGTGATGTGATCACAGTTTTATTAGTGTGTGTATTGAAACAACAATAACAATTCAACAACATTCAACACCTACATAAAAACCAAACTTAAACAACTAAACTAATTGACGATCGTTTATACTATATTAGCCATAGATTCAGTATAGTACACTGAATCTATGATATTAGCTGACCCGACAGACGTAGTCCTGTCTTAGAACTGTCAAACGCGCGAAGTTAAAATTATCGTTAAGTTTTCTAAAAATTTCCAATTATCTGCGCAATATTCTTAATTATTCTTTCCGTAACATAATATATAACATAAAAAAAAGATGATTGAAATCATTAAAGTCGTTCCCAAGTTATGGCGTGACCATGGTAAATAGAGTTGTTTTTTTTATATATATACCTATATATATATAAATATAGGCAACGAACGCACTATAGATACAATTGATAGTTCAAACGATCTCTAATTTTAGGCAACGTGACCAAAATACAGGCCGGCATTTTGGTCACGTAAAGAAAGAATCTTTCAGTTTCACCGAGAAATTCTTAAAATTTTTGAAGCACTCGGCTTTCCCGGTCAAAGTGTTTCTACCCCAAACGGCATAAATAAGTAACCTTTGTCAACCTTTGTAAACAGTACTTGTATTTTGGCATAAGCATTCTTAGAGTATCCATAATCTTTAATTATTTCAATCTTACATTGAACTGAAGATATGGCACACTGAATAACAGACCTCCGCACCGTTTTTAGGCTATGCGTGTGACCATAGCTCAGCTAATAGTGACATGTAGTCAAAGATACTAAACATGTTTAGCCAGATAGCCAGGAATGGAAACTAACATTTGGCTCAGATTTGCTCGTCGTTGTTAATGTGTTTTTTAAACTAAATAATAGGCTTGCGTTTAACCTCCACCTCGCCCGATGTTAAGCGATGATGTAGTCTACGATGGATCACGTTTTCCTAGAACAGATTCACTCGCGATTTGAAGACACCCAGATTGTAACTATTGGAGAACGTTCATTCTACAGACTAGCAATTCGGTCAATAAAAGAGAATCAAAACGCTTTGTACGGGTTTTCGGAATATCATCTGAAAAGTGGTGTCATCTTTACCGGGACCTCAAACTTGTTGGGATTTAAAATGGTTTTAAACTATCATGGTTGTTCACTAAAGCTACATGATTATTTACGGGATATTTACCGTGGCAAGGTCGTGGAATGAGCTCCCAATATTTCGGCGCAGTTACATGCACCATGTTCACGGGAATATTGAAGAATGCAGGTTGGTCGAACAGTTAAAAAGTTAGGTGCAGACACAACGATCTACCCTCTTTCTTAGTCTTTTGCTACGGCTATCACTGGAACTCGAACTCGAACCTAAGTCCCGACAAAACACACTCACTGTGTCACTGCGTATAGTATTTTGAACACATTTTGAACGCAAACTTTTATTTTTAAGGCAACCTAATACTGGATTTAAAGCACTGGCGAGTACCATCACCTCGATTGAAATTCTGGCATTTCGAACACTCAATAAAAAAGGCCTTAAATAATCATATTATAACTTTTAATCATATAAACTTAAATAATCATATAACTTTAAAAAAACTAGTCTACTATGCAGATAGTCAACCAGTTCTGATCTGTATTTGCCTCCGACGTGTCGCCGCTAAAGTCGCGCAAAGCTATTTGTTTACATTGCAGTCGACCAGAATATATTACACCGAACGTAACCAAAAATAATGTACTTTTAAGTTAATAACAGTAAATATAAGTACAGATTTAAGTTATGAATTTATCTGTGAAGGGGCGAAACGGTTTTCTTGTCGTTGTCGCCTGGAGTGGCACATTTTTCATTCCCTGCAGACATTGTTGTAAGAAATGCTCGTTGGTGTTTGCAAGAAACGCGAAGAGGTTTCTATATGAAAATCTCACTAAGTTTTAATTTTAGTTCGAAGTTTTAATCTTTCTGTAAGATTTTATAGCTGTATACAGAATTTTCTCTCCATGTAAATCATTGACGTTTATTCTAATTATCTCTTCTCTACATATCGTAATATAAATAAACTGGCCAAGTGCGAGTCGGGCTCGCGCACTGAGGGTTCCGTACCGCCACAACATTACGAATACACAATTACGAGAAAACAATAACGAAATTACCAGTTATAACTTGGTAATGAACAGAAACTTGTCACCGACTCGCACTTGGCCATTATTTAGATACTACTATTATTTAGAAACTAAATTTAATAGATATTATTTAGAAACGCTATTATTTGTTGATATATTGTAGAGTGTGTAGTATAACCATGCCAAAATTGACGCTTGTACGTATTACCGTTTGTTCATTAAAGCTAATACAAAAATACGTTTGTTGTATGGGGACCCACCCTTTCGTTTTTACTTTTTGTTATTTTGAACTAGCAACGCACCCCGGCTTCGCACGGGTGTAAGTCTTATTTTTTTACACCTTGGGTTACATTATTGGAGTTTAGTAAGGATCCCTAATAAAAAAAACAAATATAATATAGCCTATGTCACCCGGGAATAGTGTAGCTTCCCAACAGTGAAAGAATTTTTCAAATCGGTTCAGTAGTTTCGGAGCCTATTCAATGCAAACAATCAATCAAATCTTTCCTCTTTATTTTTCCTGAGTGTAAATCAGAGAATGCAGCAAGTATGGTCATTGAACATTGGTTCAGAAGGAACGTCTAATGAAATTTTCCATTTTGAACACCGCTTTCTCTTATAACTCAAACTCCCAAAAAAGAAAACCAAGAAAAGTATTCATTTTAATTTGTCCCGCGAATTTGAGTCGTAGTCTTGATTTACGAGCAGGCTGTCTACTCGACCACATCCACTTTATTCTGAATTGCTTCTATCTAGGACCTAGGACGTCTAAGCCTCAAAGAGACAATAAATGTAGGTTCTGAAAGGAACAAAAGATATCTCTGAATGATGGAAATGGGTACAAGGAAATTAGACCTAGATCTCAGATCAGACAATTAAGGGGCATATGCTTTAACGCATTAACACTCGAAAATACATAAGTTTAGAAACAATGACATGACATGTTTTTTGTCACAATGGCGCCAAAACTTGAGATGGTATGTATGCTATCAGCATTAATGCTGAGACGGACCCATTCGACACTGATTGTATCCTGTAGATATAAGTTTTTGTAAAGGTGTCGAATAAAATTTATTTTCTTTCTTTCTTTCTTTCTATGATGCGTAATGCGTATGATGCAAGGACGTTTTATACCCTAGTATGATGCCATATGATACGGATGGAAATTTGACGTTGACAGCTGAATAAAAAAACCGGACAAGTACGAGGAGGACTCGTGCTCTGAGGGTTCCGTCTAACGGAAAGTCCGTCTAAGCGCAAGACCAAAAAAAAAACTATCTGAAGTTAAAATATTGAAAGACAAACTTAAGTTTGTAGTTGACAATAAGGTTCTTCCATACATTCCAACTGCAAAATGTAAGTTAGTAATTGCAAAATAATTATTTTTAAATGATATACCTTCAAATGTATAACTTTCGGATTTATTCCTATATATGTGCTATGAGACCTTGCCTCTTGCCAAATTTCATGATTCTAGGTCAACGGGAAGTACCCTATAGGTTTTGATTCCCCTGTGAAATCGCAAAATATACGACATAAAGGAACCCTCAGAGCGCGAGACCAAAAAAAAAACTAACTGAAGTTAAAATATTGAAAGACAAACTTAAGTTTGTAGTTGACAATAAGGTTCTTCCATACATTCCAACTACAAAATGTAAGTTTGTAATAGCAAAATAATCATTTTTAAATGATGTACCTTAAAATTTTATATCTTTCGGATTTATTCCTATATATGTGCTATGAGACCTTGCCTCTTGCCAAATTTCATGATTCTAGGTCAACGGGAAGTACTCTATAGGTTTTCGATCCCCTGTGAAATCGCAAAATATGCGACATAAACGTTCATATCTTTTGATTGCGTTGACTTACAACTTTTATTTTTTTACAGCCGAAAGAAACCGTAGACCCAAGTATTTAGCATACATTTCAACTTGCTACCTCCTTTACGCATTCTTGAGAAAAAGGGTCTTGACAGACGGACAGACAGACGGACAACAAAGTGATCCTATAAGGGTTCCGTTTTTTCCTTTTGAGGTACGGAACCCTAAAAATGAAGTTCTGCAAGTGTAAGTTGCATCCAAAGAATTTGGACCTTACCTTTTTGGGTAATCCTTCTTCTGAGGTTGCATCAGAATACGCCTCGTTGCTTCAGTCACGCTGATGTTACTACACGCAACTACACGTCAATGTGTTACTATTATATATTCTGTACCTACGTCAGGCTACCACGTGGTGGTACTGACTTTCGAGCAGGAACACAAGCGAATGCTCAGCGGCTGGATCCGCATTGGCTACTTCCTCGGATATAAACTTATTTATCGCTCAGTTTATCTGAAAGGTGGTTTTTATAAACCTATATTACGATTTTTCTACATTGTTGTATGTACCACTAGAAGTGCCTTGCGTTTTCACCAGCCATCCTTAGCAGGCATCCTTACATCGCTTCTGTCACACATAAAAAACTTGGACCAAAATAAATTGAATGGAGGGGCCATAACCATTGAACTTGCTCAGTAAATACGAGTCAAAACCGTCAGACATATACTAATTTTATTTTTTAGAAAGAATAGGCTTGCGTTTTACCATCATCTCGTCTGATGTTAAGCGATGACGCGGTCTACGTTCAACACCTAATTATAACCATGTACAGTACAATTGTAACAAAACATAGATACCAGTTTTTGTTGTGTATTTACACTTCGGGAAAGCACACAAAGGCATAATTTTGTCAAATGTTTCGTTATCATTATAACAATAGAATTGTGTCGAACTTCCTACGGCTAGAGCCCGACTGGAACGAAGTGAGCGCCGGCGCTCATTTTGTAATCTTCAAAAATACGCTCCTTCTGGGCCCGTCCATTTTATTTTGGTCGAAGATAAGAAAGGCAAACCTATTTTTTCTTCTAAAGAGTTATTAACATCGTTTAAAAGCTTGACCGGCCTGCTTCCGGCCAGGAACACGTGAAAGCAACCCCTCAGAGCATGAACCTAGAGCAACCCCAACAGAGCAAAAACCAAGGGCTGTCAAATGCTGTCAATCGATCACGAGATAATTTATGCGTGGCGAGCTCAAAGGCCTGGGGCGGTAGATAAGCGAGTCTCTTTTCCGCCCGCCCATCGTTTGCCCGCTTGGGCGGCCAAGCTAATGAAGTGCTGTGCGGCTTTTGAAACTCGTCTATTGCCTAACCTTTGCCTTTAGCAACTGGTGTTTTCAGACCAAAAGCGTTATTGATACTTCGACTAAAATTATTTTGGTCGAAGTATTGGTACGTATTACAATGATCATAAAAAATACGGCTACTCTCGGACAAGCATTTATTTGCTCTGACAACTGCAATAACACTGTAAAAAGCAGATTTTTTCCGTTTTTTTTTGTCTAAAGTATATCGGGTACGCAGGTAAGTTAAGCTACAGTTTTACGTTCCTAGCGAAAGTGATCAGAATTCGTGGTTTTCATTCATATTTGTACCATGTGGTTATTTTATTTGCTCTAGCAGCTAGTGTGAAAAGCGAATGAAAACCATTACTATTGATCACTTTTGCCAGGTTTTTGAACATAAAACTGTAGCAGGAAAACTGTACTTCAGTGTTTTTTTTTTTAAATTCAATTTTGTATAATTCAATATTGGACGTCCTATGTTGCGCTTACCGGTCCGTGGTCTCCAGAATACATATAAGTACAAAAACAGAAGAAACACCCCGCAAGTTCATTTAAATAAGTAGCGACTCTTGCTACTACACAATAAAGTGCAATTCAGGACGCGCACCCGCTAACTACCTACAGCTTTATTAACCTAGAAGCTACCTCTCTGTTTATCGCGTAACTCTTGCCACGTCATCTCTATCTATCACGTGGCAGGTCCGACAAGTCGGCTACTTGTAGCTTCATACCTAAAGTGCGGAGTGCGCCAGGGCTGGTTTGAGTGTGAAGCATTATTTTCGCCTCTGTTTTTTTTTTTTTGTTGAGTATAAAATAAACGTATAATCTATCAAATTATAATTGACGACGTGCCTACGGTCACGTAACGTTATTATGCATTGTTCTATTAACAAAGCGCTATAATAATAATGAGATAGTTGCTATCACAAGGGTGACCTTAGAGCTCAGGCATTTCGATTTCCTTTAAGTTTGTTTTATAATAAAATCCTTTGTGAATAGAAAACGACACTTTCTTTACTTCCATGCGGATTGCGGAATGTCTTCAATGATATAATAACTACTTCATAATGATGGCACAAGATATGCCTGTGAGTAATCCAAACAAAGATTCCAGCGAAGAGAAGGCACCTCATGAGCAAGCGTGCTCCATCTTAGACCACATCATCACTTTTCATCAGGTGAATCGTGGTTAAACGGTAGCCCATTTTACATACTGAACTCCGATCGCCACTCTGAGATGTTTAGACCTGGGGTTGTGTTACACAGCCTGCTAAAGAATTTTACCACTCTAAGAAATAAAGTAATTCTCCTAATGTCAATGCTTACATCAAGCTTTAATGTAAATTTGACAACAAAAGATTTAATGAAAAATACATTAACGTCTCCGACATGCCTAATTTTAATGGAATATAACTCGAGAGCGCGAATTGCCGCAGCATAATACCCTTTAATCCGCGGGCTTTAAGGAAATTAGCGAAATACGTTCTAATCTAATACGGATCCTATCTATTCAACCTGTCACGGATTACAGAACCCTCTTAGGTTGTGAGCGTGAGCAGGAGGTCAGCGTTTTAAATTCACAATGACAATTATATCTACAAGCGACACAAATATGCTAACCTCGGCAGTGGTTACATATTTGACGCGTTTGGGGTCGAGACATTGGGCCCTTGGGGACTGCGCTCACCTCATTTTCAAAAATCTTTCAGATGAGACGCATAACCAAAATGCTGGCGTGTTTCTCGCTCAACGCGCATTGCCATTCAGCTTGGTAATGCCGCCAGCATGCTGGGTACGCTGTCAACTGATAGTGGGCTTGAGCATTTGGATTGTCTTAGACCTTCAACGGTTTGTAGACAGTCTTTTTTTTCCTAGTGTTCGTGTTAGCTTGTATTTTGTTTAGTCAATAAAGGCACTTGCCCTATTTTAATCATATCCATTAAAAAAATGATAATAAAATAAAGATTAAACTGTTAAGGTTCTCATTGAACACATTACATTGAAATATCATATTTTTATCTAGTTTAGTTTAATATTCGTACAAAATTGGCGTCGGTTGATTATTTTACCAGGATAGTACCAAAAAACAAACGAATTGTCAAATAACTAACTAAATACATTACACATTGAAAAAAACAAATAAATTGGCTTATAAATCTGTAAGATACGAGCGTTTAAAGTTTTTGGTAGGGATAGAGAGCGGATGCTCTGTCTCTTGCTCGCAAAGCGTATGTTAGTATAGCATTTGTATGGCACGCTCACGGAATGACGTAATCACGTGGTATTATATAGTACGCTCTCTGTCTAGCATGAAATTAAAATACTCATGACTTCTTTTCTTTTGTTTTCGTTGATGTGCTCTATGTATGATCAGCTTTTTATGAGATATAAAAAAATATTAGGACACCTGCTTATTGTCGAGGTGAAAACCTCTCCGCCTTTGCACAAGTCCTAATCCTCTCATTGTAACGTTGTCGGTAGCATATTAACAAAAACGTCACGCCAAATAACGCCAAACTGAGGATCTTAATAAATCGTGTTTGTAAATACGCGTCCGTATACTTTATTTATTAAACTTGGCTGACGTCGGGTGGTTAAAAGTCAATTAATTTTAAGTGTTGACAAGATCGTTTAGGGGAGGCTGGGGGAAATGCGCCTACGTGCGTAATGACGTTATGAGTGAAAAGGAAATAACGTCTAATGATCAGCCGCCACAGCCATCAACATAACAACTAACTGTGCCCCACGGGTTTACTCACCATCCGGGTTTCAGGGTTTTTTTTATTTTAATTTCAGCATTAAATATTTATCATGTCTTTATGGGCATGGGCACTACTGTTTTGATGAATTTAATCAAAGTTTCATCAAAATCGGCTCAATCGTTTAGTTGTCACACATTGAGATGATAGGTCATACATAGATACAGTCAGTTGCTTGTATATTTTATACTAGCAGTGTTACCCGAAAGGAAAATTGTAATCTATAAAAAAATACTTTAGAGTTTTTTTTTTATTATAAGTAGCCAACAGGTATTATTCTGTATTAAAAGCTACATTTGCACGTCAACCAAAATGTATTTCATTCTGTTTTGTGCATATAAATAGGTACTTATGTTGAACATGAATAGTTTTCTCGATCTACCCTCAAGCAAGATGTCGTACCGTTTAGGAGCGATATCCCAAAAGCAAATTACATCTGCTCGACATCTTGCAACGTCCCATTCATCCATGACACAGGTTGTTCTATTGTGTTTACAACATAAAGGGTGTTCAGAAGGGTTGAAAATTTTCAGCCTGTCACGTCTTGTAAATGTAAAAGTTTGTTTGTTTTAATTTTACGCATGAATTGATTTGAACGTAATTTTTCGTGGAGATAGTTTTATAATTTGCCAGTAGTCTATATGGTGACTACTTTTTATTCAAAAATGGTTCCCGAAATATATCAAGTAAAGCTACAGGTTGTAGCTAGTTATAAATGTAAGTGTCTGACAGTACGTTTGCACTATACCCACTCAACTTCGTAATGGCTAAACGGATTTTGATTGAATTTGAAGAAGAGATAGCTCTAATTTTGAAGTTACTTTATTCCGGGAATTTGGGAAATTTCAAGAAAACCGCTGGGCTTCCCTATTGTACTTATCTCTTCTCTTCTCTATATCTTCTCTTCTCCACATAGTTCAGATTAAAGTCGATTTCCGCGTCTGTCTGTCTGTCTGTATAACCGCTAACTCCTCATAAACCACGCAACGGATTTGATGCGGCTTTCACCATCAGTTCAATTATTTTTCACGGAAGGTTTACTATCGCCCCGGCTTCTCACGGGTGTAGTTTAGGTGCGAAGCCGGGGCGCGTCGCTAGTTATATATAAATAAACCTTCCGTGGTACAAATATAAAAAGTTTCAGTGCCTTGTAGCCCAGAAAAAAGAACGCTAAAACAAGAACATCACATGCAAACCCAGAGGGAACAGGTAGTTGTAGGCACATAAAAGGTGCTCCCGGAAGGGTTGAGATTTTTCGGCCTGTCACCACGTGTAATTGATGGCAGGGGATGGCATACAGGGTGGTTACCAGACGCCACGAGGTGGGCTCGCATTACAGGGTGGTTAGAAACCGCCGCGAGGCGACATCAAAAATATATCAGTACTAACGACTTGGAGAAAATGGCTGTCTAGCGTAGTTTCTCCAACGTCATGTCGAACAAAACTCTATACAGGGTGTATTATATGGTTTGGGTTGTTCTCAATGCAATATTATTCTTAGTATCCCCCAGATATAATGCCTTTGATATATTGGAAAGAGGGGCGCCTAGTGAGTGTGATGGTGTATGACACCTAGTGCGTATATGTGTGTGTAATGTGTGTATGATATTATTTTATTTTATTATATTCGGAAAACTAACAGCTACTTAAAAAAACATTATTTGATTATATATATAACTTAAGGCTAAATTAAAGTTTTCACATATAGCAACTGTATTTGTCTATGGTAAATGTGTACCAAACTTATAAAAAAAAAAAAAAAAAATTAAGAAAATAAAATAACATAATAGTTACACTGAAGCGACCTACGAACAACTGCCCCCTCGACCCGCAATAAATAAACCAAACAAACTAGTTAGCTTATTTAGTTTTTTTTTTGTTTTCGGGCAAGTGCCTTTAATAACTAAACAAAATACAAGCTAAAACTAACACTACAAATACAGTTAGACTGCCCATAGACCGTTGAAGGTCTAAAGACAATCCAAATGCTCAAGCCCACTACCAGTTGGCAGCGTACCCAACATGCTGGCGGCATTACCACGTTGAATGGCAATGCTAATGCGTTGAGCCAGAAACATGCCAGCATTTTGGTCACGCGTCGCATTAACCAGGCGCTCTGAAAGATTTTTGAAAATGAGGTGAGCTCCCGGTCCCCAAGGGCCCAATGTCTCGACCCCAAACGCCTCAAATATGTAACCACTGCCGAGGTTAGCATATTTGCGACGCTTGTGCTGCTCTGCCGAATTGGCAGCCGCGCCAGCCCTACCTTGTGTCTCAGGTAGATGTGACGGCGCCAAAGTATCGACACAAGTTGCGTCCCATACAAGGGGCCGCCCCAACCTCCAGGGCACAAGTGTCATACCGTCAGGCCTCTTTCCATCGCCACGCGCAAGACCACTCGGTTCGAGCACAGCCGCGACATTGGCGGTGGAAAGTGCCCTGCGTATGATTTATTTAGTTCCTCCATCACGAGTCAAAGAAACAATCGTTCATAAGTCGCTTAAGTCCGAACGCCGATGTATTAAGGGGCCTGTATAGTGTATACCCTCTGCAGCTCACTCGCTCGCACATTTTCATATTATTGAAGATATAAAATCAAAGAGTGTGAATTTCCAAAAAGTAACAAAATCATGTCTTGGTGTCTATCGTAACATTATAGGGTATAGGCCCCTTAAACAGATCTACATCAATTTCTCTGGCCAATGTATTATAACACCTCTCATATGTATAGTAACTAGCAGTGTTTCGCGGTTTCACCCACTATACCACTGGAATCATGCTTTTTCCGGGATAAAAGTTTTACGTGCTAATACGCGTTATTCCAAAGATTAGCTTCCTTCATAATAAATTTCATTTAATTATGTTTGGCCAACGAACAAACATATACACACACATTTTTGCATTTATTATTAGTGATTAAGACTTCAAAAGTTCAAACTCCTTTCTCGTATGTGTGGGACAAAAAATCTTGCAACTGAATTTTAGACCATTCTCAACCGATTGAGCTGAAATTTGGCATGCTTATGTAAATTCGGTGACAATGCAATGTCATGCATTGCATAACATTGCATGTCTCCGTCATCAAGCTAGTCTGATGATGGAGACAGAAGGAGGCCATAGGAACTCCTAAACAAAATGACGTAACCCCGTCGAAATTGGGTTTGTTGGGTTTGTCTTCCCAATTCCAAAGCACTTTGGTCCTAACGATAAATTCAATATGGCGGATGCCCCAAGATGGCGGACAAAATGTACTTATCTTCCATCATGATTTGGGTATTAAATGAAAGGGTTTGCCGAGTTCGCTCTAATCCTAAGGCAATAAAGTTCAAATTCTTTGAGAGTGCCGCGTTAAAGTTACGGAATCAGGGCCCTGGTTGTGTTCAACCAGGAACATGCTGAGTTGAGGTCGGGTTTTGTAACAATATACCTGTAGGTATTCAGGTTTTTTTATATTTCCTGTTTTAGAACAACTGTTTTTTTGCGATAGCACGCTTGGTCCCATAGTAAAAGTTGTTCATAATAATGAGCTAAGCTGAGCCGCTAGGCTTGAAAACGTGAGGTCGCGGGTTCAAACCCCGGGCCTGTACCAATGAGCTATTTGGAGTTTATGTACGGATTTTCATACCACTGACTTTTCGGTGTAAGAAAAACATCACGAGGAAACCTGCATACGTACGGAGCCAACGTGGTGGATTTATGGCCCAATCACCCTTTCGGGGGTAGACTAAAAGTCCAGCAGTGGACTGTTAAAAGGCTGATTATGAAGATGATGATAATGATGAGTGCAATGATGTCCTCGAATATGTCCGTTTAGAGATACACCCGCTACACTAAATCTCTCTCCCCAAAGGCATCATCAAACGCTTTGCTCTGAGTCTGAGTGCAGACACTCACGAAATTGGGTAGGTCTGCTTTACATCTAACGACAAGGTAATTATTACAGTCATGTCGTCGTAACTGGCAGAATAAACTAGAAGCACTAATAAATAAATAAAAAATAAAAAAACGGTTTTTCGAATTTGCAGTAAATCCTTCCATTTAATACCCATATCATGGGAGTGCATAAAAATAACTGATCCACCATCTTTGGGAGTCCGCCATATTTGATTTAGAATAACGTCGCTTATGCATTGTCATCCAAACTAAACGTGTCTGCATATTTTAGCTCAATCGGTTGGTGAAAAAAAAAATGGAGTGATTATCTATATTATTAATTAATTAACTAATATTATAAAGAGGAAAGATTTGATTGTTTGTTTGTTTGTTTGCATTGAATAGGCTACGAAACTACTGAACCGATTTAAAAAATTCTTTCATTGTTGGGAAGCTACACTATTCCCGGGTGACATAGGCTATAATCTATACCCGTGCGAAGCTGGGGCGGACCGCTAGTTATTTGAATAAAGATAGGATTGTATTGAAGTGATTATGCGAATTTTCGCTTTACTTAGACGTTTTCTTTTCGTTTGTTAAATTAGTAAAATAATCATACTAACATTATAAATGCGAAAGTGTGTCAAGG
Source organism: Agriopis aurantiaria (assembly GCA_914767915.1). Classification (NCBI taxonomy): domain Eukaryota; kingdom Metazoa; phylum Arthropoda; class Insecta; order Lepidoptera; family Geometridae; genus Agriopis; species Agriopis aurantiaria. Next base: position 14,664,505 of record OU611998.1, on the reverse strand, counting down.
GCCGGGGGCTACTTTTCATCATCGTCATCACCATCACCATTTTTCATCACTACGCGGGTGAAACCGCGGGGCGCAGCTAGTCATTTATATAAGGAATCGCAGAAAAATTTGCATTGTTATATAACTAGCTGCGCCCCGCGGTTTCACCTGCGTAGTGATGAAAAATGGCGATGATGATGATGATAATGAAAAGTAGCCCCCGGCCCGTGAACTATACCCATGCTAAAAATCAGGTCGATCCGTTGCTTTGTTGCTGCGTGAAAGAGGAACAAACAAACCAACAAACTTTTCGCATTTATTATATTAGTATGATTAATTGATTAGACATTCTTGTGGTATATACCTATACTATCTAAAGACCGTAAATTGATTGCATATATTTTACTTAATCTATAGGTCAATTACAGTTACGTTCTGAGGTCAAATTATATTAATTTAAAATAATATTAATGGTAAATCATAATATTTTAACGTCTAACGAACACGTAATTTTTTATTTATTTATTTAATTGCATATTATATTATCTTATATAGATAACGACTAAAAAGTTCGATGGCCACAGATCACAATGCTAAGTACATAACAGTGTGGTCAGAGATATGGTAATCGACTACAATCAGACTGAATGCGGTTTTTTATTATACAACTAGCGGTCAGCCCCAGCTTCGCACGGGTATAGATTATAGCCTATGTCACCCGGGGATAGTGTAGCTTCCCAACAGTGAAAGAATTTTTCAAATCGGCTCAGTAGTTTCGGAGCCTATTCAATGCAAACAAACAAACAATCAAATCTTTCCTCTTTATAATATTATTATAGATAGTATAGATATAGATATCAGGTAACATTGCGGTAGTTTTTAGCTATGTTTGATTCAAATAAATTTTACAAATTCAAACGGTAACCTTTTAAAAAGCTTTTATTTAACTTGCCCTATGTTCGTTTGTTCGTTCGTATGTGTGGGATAAATCTTGCAACTGAATTTTAGAACAGTTATCCTCAACCGATTGAGTTGAAATTTGGGATACTTATGTAAGTTCGGTGACAATGCAATGCTATGGTACCATTGAGCTGGTCTTATGATGGAGACAGAAGGTGGCCATAGCAACTCCTACACGAAATAACGTAACCTCGTCGAGATTGGGTTCGTTGGATTTGTCTTCCCAAGCACTTTGATGATAAATTCAATATGGCGGACGCCCCAAGATGGCGGACAATTTTTTTTATCTACCATCATGATATGGGTATCAAATGAAAGGGTTTGCTGAGATAATACGAGAAAAGTTGATAGTAAAAAGTATTTTTTTTAATTAGTAAAGTTTATTTGTATTTTGAATTTCCGCGGGCGACAGAGCTAGTATCATTCGTTCTTTAAATTTAAATTTGACTTGTTTTTTTTTAATGCCATTGGTGGCAAACAAGCGGACGGGCTGCCTAATGGTAAGCAGTCACCGTCGCCTATGGATACTTGTAACACCAGAGGCGTCACAAATACGTTGCGGACCCTTTAGGACTCGATTAACTCGTCTTTTGAAGAACCCCATGTTGTAGCTTCTCGGAAACACCGTGGAGGTAGCTCATTCCACATTTTACAGGTATAAGGCAAGAAGGATCATTTCTAGTCGCGTCGTAGGTTGTAAAAATGCGAGTGGCAGTGACGGCTGCAGTTTTGCCATTACATCCCGCTGACCTACAAGGCGTAATGTGCAGACGTCGCGACGTGGGCGAGCATTAAGGGGCATTTCCTTTGTGCCACCAGCTAATTGACTGACGGAGCCGTGCCCGTGCTGATACCTACTACGTCTTGACTTGGATGTTTTGGATAGTGAATGAAATATGCTGCTAAAGACACTAGACGTCTCTGTCTGTTAAACAAAATAAGTCTACTTCACGCAGAACAGATGGCCGATGGGGCCGAAAGGTTATGGAATGGAGACCACGGACTGGTAAGCGCAGCGTAGGACGTCCACCCACAAGATGGACAGACGACCTAAAAGAGACCGCAGGGAAACGCTGGATACAGGCCGCTTCCAACCGGCCCTTTTGGAGATCGATGGGGGAGGCCTATGTCCAGCAGTGGACGTCCTACGGCTGAAATGATGAAGTCTACTTTTTCTGTGTGGCTTTGCAAAAAATCAGACAATAAATAATTTTATGAACTTAGCTACATTTATTGCCGATGGTTACAATCTATGGGTGTCTTCAAATTACGAGTGAATCGGTTTCTTCTAGGCAAGCGTGCTCCTACGTAGACCGCATCATCGCTTAACATCAGGCGAGAGGGTGGACAAACGCAAGCATATTATTTATTTTAAAAAAAACAGAAAAACGTATATTTGCCCGTTTGCTAAACTGTAAAAACTTCTAAAGCAGTTAGAATAAAAGTAACAGACAAACTTAAGAGCTAACGCCACAAGTGGCACTAAAATAAATAAAATAAAAAACGTGACATACCCGGCTAATGAGATAGTCAAAATACCCTAAGATACAATAATAGCCCAATGAATGCCGCATAAAGTAGTAAATGATTTCAATGCTATGGACAATTCACGGGCGTAAACTCGGATGGCGCAGGTTTGAATCCTGGCGGTTGTAATTTATTTTTATATTGTCTATAACATTCCAATTATATTATAAAGTGTGGAACAAAAATTCAAACAAAAAACAATACCACTAAATGCTCTCGTGAAGCCATAGTACTTAGGTACAAAATTTGCAGCACGCTCGGTTTTTTTACTTGACGTGCTCGCAGGATCTATAAATATAAAAGTCTGTGTGATAGATAAAAGAAGTGGTAGAAGATGTGATTGATACAGCCATATCGTAATTATCCTTTCCATTTGAATAATAGGCGGGGTAATAAAGCCTTCACTATCATAAACGGGGTAATTCCGGCACCGCAATATGATTTAAGGCCACGTGTGCCTAATTCCGTCCCCCGCCCGAAGCCTGCATTTGCATTTTATGGCCCACTACATATTGAGACCCGGTACAGGCATGATCAATCTGAATTAGATACCTACTCAATCGGGAATAATCGAGAACACTAGTTTCGATACGAATAGGGAATAACAACTGGGAAAGTGTAATCTAGGTTATGAATAAGTTAACTATCAACACAAAATACATAAATGTATTTATTTAATATTTTCTGTATTTCGGAACAAAGATTTATGACCATAATAATTACTACAAGTCATAGACGAATGAAAGTCACCGACATAGCCCACTGGATTATCAAGTTGAAGTGGCAGTGGGCAGGGCACATATCACGCAGAACAGATGGCCGATGGGGCCGAAAGGTTCTGGAATGGAGACCACGGACCGGTAAGCGCAACGTAGGACGTCCACCCACAAGATGGACAGACGACCTAAAAGAGACCGCAGGGAAACGCTGGATGCAGGCCACTTCCAACCGGCCCTTTGGAGATCGATGGGGGAGGCCTATGTCCAGCAGCGGACGTCATTCCAAACGGACCAATCAAATAGTTGTATCGTTGAGAAAGAATATTAGTTGATCCGTTTCAGTTGGTCCGTTCAGTTGGTTGGAGTGGAATGACTGGTCCTACGGCTGAAATGATGGTAATGATGAATTACAAGTCAATCTAGACTCTAAATGCGAAAACAACTAAATGGTGTTTAAAAATAATATTAGTCAAAAAACAATTATCTTTGATTACTCACATAACCTAGATAAGAATAACACTGCGTTTTCTGAATAAAATAAAACAAAATTAGGTTTTCACTATTTTGACAAATTGAAATTACGCCGATACCGTGGGTGACTATTGCATGCTATTGCGTACATAGGGAACGTGTCCTACCAGTAGTAACACGGGTATTTTTCCGTGTTACTACTAACTACTCCAGTAGTAACATGGGACAACTTTTACAAGTTTTTATTGATCTTGCAATGTTTGGTATTGTTAAAGTCAAATCTTGCAAGCTGAGTTAGGACTAGTTTCCTCCGAACCGATTTTGCTGAAATTTTGCATGCTGAAATAACACGTTTTATTCTGATGACTATACCTACAATATGCAATAAACCGAGGCTGCTCAACCCTATACCCGCGGGTCACAATATGGCATTTCTGAGTAATTAAACCATTTCTTTAAAAGGGTTGTTAATAGACGTATCTGTGATGCCCCTGGTATTACAGGTATTCATAGGTGATCGCTTACCATCAGGCGGTCAGTTGGTTTGTTTGCCACCTATGGCATAAAAAAAAAGTTTGTGGCCCGCCAAAGATTTCTGAATCGTCCGTTTGGCCCGACTGTTAAAAAGGTTGAGCAGCCTTGCAATAAACAAAATACCTAGTAATATTTTCAAAATGGCCGCCATTATAAAAATAAAAACCATTAAATAAAATTTTTGTGTATCAATTAAATAAAAGCATTATTGAAAAAGTTTTTTAGGGCTTTAAAAATGTACCATGTCACAACTAAGTTCTGATAAAAACTTTTTCCTTTTCCAAACTCGTTGAGGTGGTCAGCGGTTGCCTATTCCCTCCATCCCATCTCATTCTGTTTCCCTAAATTCTATCAACACAAATCTCGCAACAAGCAACATATGCACTGAGCGCTGTCGGAACCAAGCAATCCCATCAGGAATTCGCCCGGTGTCCAAATACCTTGTAACCACGACTACGGGTAGAATGCAAACAGACTGACATGCCTGCGTTTGATCAGTAAGCTTATCTTCTATAGATACCTATATAGTAATCCTATGTCAGATGGCTTTGCTTTGTATATGGATGTTCTTAACTGTGTAGCATTTTTTTTTGTAGTCGCTTTTGCGCTTTTGGTGTTATGTGACAATGTTTGGTACATACTTTTCACACTATTGTTATACATATTTTATATATTTAGGGTTCCGTACCTCAAAAGGAAAAAACGGACTGTCCGTCTGTCTGTCCGTCAAGACCCTTTTTCTCAAGAACGCGTAAAGGTATCAAGTTGAAATTTATATTAAATACTTGGGTCTACAGTTTCTTTCGGCTGTAAAAAAATTATAGTCGTAAGTTAACGCAATCAAAAGATATGAACGTTTATGTCGCATATTTTGCGATTTCACAGGGGAATCAAAACCTATAGGGTACTTCCCGTTGACCTAGAATCATGAAATTTGGCAAAAGGCAAGGTCTTATAGCACATATATAGGAATAAATCTTAAAGTTACAAATTTGGAGTTATATCATTTAAAAATAATTATTTTGCTATTACAAACTTACATTATGTAGTTGGAATGTATCGAATAACCTTATAGTCAACTACAAAGTTAAGTTTGTCTTTCAATATTTCAACTTCAGTTAGTTTTTTTATTTATTTTGTACTACTCGTATTTGTCCGGTTTAAAAAAAATAAAAAGCTTCAAACATCCTTGCGGTCCACCTGATGGTTATGTCTTCTGTGCTGATGGTAAGCAGAAACCATCACCTGTGGATACCTGCAACACTAGCGGTGTTGACGGTGTTTTGCTAGAGGTAGCCCCTTTACCCCCTTTACACTCTTTTTAAAACGTTTCATGTTGAAGCTCGGCGGAAGACCTTTGGGGGAAGGACATTCCACACCTTGCAGGTCCGCGGAAGAAAGGAGCTGAAAAACCGAACGCGATAAATGCGAAAATTTATATCCGAACGTGTTTTTTTTTGCTTGTTTTTGACAGCCACCTCGCCTATTTTTAAACAATGATGCAGTCTACGATGCTTACCTTGAAGAACTTGAAGACACCTAGATTGTGATGTAACTATAGGGAAAAACTATTGACGTATGTATTGTTTTTCTAATGGAAACACCCATTCAGGCAGGATATTCTATTTATAATCATAGATTAGATCTTGCACAATAAAAGTGTAAACAAAGCTATTCAGAATTCCTTGATAGGTTTTCAGAATATCAATCATGAGCGGTTGGATCTCACGATAAGGACTTAAAGCTAAGCTGATTTTGTAATTTTAATTTTAATTTTTCTGTAATTTTCATGATTTAATTAATGTAATTGGTGTAACCGTTTTAATTAACTTAAATTAAATAAATAAATAAATAAATAAGCTAAGTAAAAAAAAAAAACAACCAATAAGAGACGAGACGAAACGCAATGAAGCGATCCTATTGGTCATCTACCTCGGACACTGGTGGAAAAGGACCATAAACCAACACACCCGAATGGACATAACTTTCACACTCTATAGCAAAGCGAAATGTAATATTAAATTCTCTGAAGATTGTGCTGACGAACTGTACATAAAATTAACATAATCTTACATTATACCTGCAATTAATTTAAGATGCCTCTGGCAAAGCGAGTCGCGGGCAAAGAAGGCAAACGGGCAAAGAGGGCAAAGAGAAGGCATTTAGGTTAACGAGTTGCAGTGGCCCATCCTTGTTAGTTATTGTCAATGGATTTTTCCGCGTTTACTTACATTTTAACAAATGTAAGTAAACGCGGAAAGTGGATTAGTTTTTTAGACTATTTTAGACCATCTACATGGTCATGGAGGTTATCAGTTCAAGATAAATAGGTTAATATAACAACATGGAGCGTTTTTAACCCCCGACGCAAAAGAGGAGTGCTATAAGTTTAATGTGTGCATCTGTGTACTTGTGTATCTATGTGACTGTGTATCTTAGTAACTGTGTGTATGTCTGTGGCATCGCAGCTCCCAAACGGCTAAACCAATTTTGATTTAAGTACTTTTTTTTCGTTCGAAAGGTGACTTGTCCGGGAGTGCTGTGATAGTGATTTTAATTAAATTTGGTATGAATATCTTCATACGCGCTTACACCCTGGATTAACACCTAGGCTTCCATTTTATTTATAAAAATCATGTTTCCTGTAGGATACCGGGTAAAACCGCGGGGCGTTGAAAGTCATAAATAACTTATACCAAACTACAACTTTCAACTAATGTTATCTTATCTAAACAATTCCCACTAAAAACTCGTTTAAATAACGTTTTACCTAATAGCTCCTAAACAAATGCGTAACAAATCTCTAAAAGTGTCGACGCTCTTTTTCCAATGTCAAATCTTAAAATGAAGCATACAGAAAATGACAGCCGTGACCATTAAAATAATTACCTACATTTCAGTTACATTGTGATTTATTCGTTGTAAGAGAACCATTGCTAAATAAATTTTAAAATTTGAACGAAGAACCTTGAATATTGAACTTGATTTTCTCGTGCCAGATAAGTAACCAAGGAGTTTTATATCAGTCCTCTGCTGAATAAAGGCCTCTACCTGAAATCCAACATGCCCGGTAATCCGATTTTCTTCTAGAAACTGTCAGTGCTTTACGTACGCCTGCTATCTGGATTTAACCGAAGAGCAACTCGACAAACTCGAGCGTTTACAAAATTTCTGCATTCGGTTCATATTTGGTTTACGCAAATATGACCATGTATCTGAATTCCGCCAAAAGCTCAAATGGTTACCTATCCGCCTTCGCCGTAATTCTCATGTCCTCTCCTTTGTCTATAAAATTCTGTTTAATCCCAATATCCCTTTATACTTAAAGGAGCGCTTTGAATTTATTCAAGCTCATTCCAGTACTTTGCGATCCTGTCGTGCCCTCCAGCAAAAAATTCCTCCTTCTTCTCACGTCAATCTTTCCTACTGTAAGTCCTTCACTTTTCAAGCTGTCCTACTGTGGAATGCGCTGCCTGTTTCTATCAGGCAGGCCAAATCTCTTCCTATTTTTAAGAATCAAGTCTATACACATTATTTTTCTTCGTGTTAATTGGTACGTATATATATTATGTATTTTATTTATAATATTTATGGCATGTATTCAGCATTGCGTATTTAGTGTATATATGTATGTATATATTATTTATTTATATTTTATGTGCACCACCGACCGTTTTTCAACTTCTTTAGTCCTGTCCATCCAAAGGTTGCCTGGAAGAAATCGCTTTAGGCGATAAGGCCGCCCATTATACTGCCGTTTATTTGTTTTTATGTTACTTTAAGTTTCATTTGTATTTTCGGTGTGTAATAAAGTTGTATTGTATTGTATTGTTGTATTGTATCATTCATAGTAGGTATTGCTTGCAGTTAGGTATCGCACAACGAGCTATGCAGAAGGCTATGCTCGGGGTTTCTTTACGAAATCGAATCAAAAATGAGGACGTAACGTAGATGAACGAAAGTTACCGACTTAGCGCACCAGATTAGCAGGTTGAAGTGGCAGTGGGCAGGGCAGATAGTACGCAGAACCTATATACGTACGAAGAAGAAATTCAATGGCGTATGTGATCCACCAACCCGCAACTGGGCTAGCGTGGTGGATATGGCCCTGTCGCTCTTTCGCGGGTAGACTAAAAGTCACTACTCGTGAGAACCTGTAATTGGCTTCCTATAGTTTTTCCATTGTATATTTTAGTGTAAAAAGCTGTTGGTTTTCCAATAAATAAAAAATAAAAAGTCCAGCAGTGGCCTGTTAAAAGGCTGATTATGCATCTGTTATGGAGCCAGGTGCAAACAAACTTTCGGATTTTTAATGTGTAATTTAAATATTAACTAATCTAAAATGTCTATTGCATTAAGCAGCACCTTCTATTACTTTGATCGTAGACAAAGATTAAACTCCGCCATTTGATATTGAATTCTTACAGTTGGATTTGCCCCAACGCCAAGTAACAAAGTATGGTTCAAAATTTTGAGAATCTTATCTGAATTACCTCAAAGAAAATACCCCATTTCAAAGATATTAAAATCTCCAATGACCATTTCTTCAGCCATGAAAAGAAAAGGAGGAATACTTCAATTCTCTATTGAATGATAAGTACTGCAAGGATTTTCTACCTTTAGGGTATATATAAAATCCTTGCACTACTGTACCCCTAAGCGGTGAGGCTTCAAAGATGACATGGACATACCTATAAGCTCACAGAGCCTTTGGTACAGCCAGTAGAGTGCTTTTCATGAAAGAAGTCCCCCAGATACGGCGCTGTCATCGCGTATCAATCACTATCATCATTTCTCGAGTAGAACTTTAATAACTTTTGGCATCGTACACGACTCTTTAACGATGGAAAATTAATAAAAATCTCACTAGCGTCCAAACACAGTAACAACACTTGACAACTACAACATGGAAATTTAGTTCCGCTGTTTGCCGTGGGACTTCTTTCATGAAAAGGACTTTAAAATGGATGAGTCTTAGTCATGTCTGCTTCTGATGGCTGAGTGGCATAACTTTTTCTGTCAAATATGAGTAAACGGTTTCAATTGAGTTTTCTTTTTTTTGTGTTGCAATCTGTATTTTTAATATCATAGGTGGCAAATAGGTCTATAAATACCTGTAACACTAAGTACATAATAGGTTGCCAACCTTTAACCCCTCAAATGTGTTACGCACCGCATGTCGGCGTAAGGAAAAACTGCTCCGATGCGCGTATTGTGTGTAAGAAGACCAATACCAATACCAATGGTATATAATATTATGCACATATTTTATACTTTTTTAAACTTTTTTTTTTAAATTATCTGAAATGTAAGTGAAATCCCCCCATTTTAGCCATAAAAAAACTCCTTCACTCGCATTCGACGGGTTAAAGTGTCTATTAACAGCCATTTTGAAGAATCCTATGTTATGGTTATTCGGAAACACCGTGGTAGGTAGTTCATTCCACATTTTGCAGGTGTAAGGCAAGAAAGATCGTATGAATCGTAACAGTGTATGATTTCCACGGAATTCCTATAATATGTGGATTATCGTGGCTGTCATGAGCTTTCAGGCGGTGGTTGGACTTGCTTACAATACGGTTAGGGAACAAATCAACGAATAAAAGGAACCGAATTACGCGAAAATGCGACCTTACGGCATCACATGGAATGGTGGTAGCCATGCTCATAATTAAAAACGAGTTTTGAAATAGGACCCTGAAATTGCGGAAAAAATATCAGCTGTTCCATGCATTTCGTTGAGTATGAATGATATTTTTCAATGAAACTACTGACTTATCGCAATTTCAGCGCTGGTCCCATAGTAAAAGTTGTTCATAACGATAAGTTCATTGATCTCCCATCGGCTTAGTATCATCAAAGATAATTAGTATTAAACTCGTCTGACCTCAGACTTAGAAGTTTTAGGACACCCAGACATGTCCAAGATGGTTCATACAATCACCTAAGTACTTAAATTGTAGCACTTGCCTAAATAACTATGATTTATTTATCCTATAGGAAATTTAACTACGATAATAAGAAATATGTACTAAAACTACTTAAACAACAAATGTACAATAAACTAAGCTAAAAAACGAATCTAAAAGCCCCTTGGAAAAGTGGCTAATATGCTGGAAGCATCCACATTTTGGCCAAAATACTTACTACAACACTACAGCTTACTTATGTTGACGCAGCGACCCAAAATGTGTCTTGTCCTCCGTTACTAAAAGACGCTATTCCTATCTTGAGCAAGTTCATGCTAATCATGAACGTCTGGACGTCTGGAAGCAGGAAAAGATAGGAAGAGTAGGAGAAGATCTGCAGAAGACAGCTTCTACAGATATTCTTCTTTCCATACCAGGGACGGCAGGCGCCAGTATTCCTGCCACCAAACTTTTGGCCAGTCCTTATACAATTCAAGAGCGACCGGCCCTCACTGTCCTAGAATTTCGACCCCAAACGGCACAAACATATATACATCATGTCTAAGTACTTCAGTTTTAGGGGTATTAGAAATCAAGGTAAAGACATCGGTGATACTTTTTTGCAGTCTAAAAAACTTTTGCTACGTCTAAGGTCATCTTAGTTTTTACGCGCCAATAACGACGAATATTCTAGAAACCCACTTTACAACATTTTTTTATTACTAATAACTAATTTTTTTGCAATCATTTGTAAAACTCAACCTCTGTTTTAAGTAAACACGTCGGACTTAATTTACAAGTTTTTTCCCCTTTTTACGCTATAAAATTTCCTTTATTTATTCCCAGTGAGTTCTTCAACGTTTTATTACACCTGAGAGCTTAGAATAACTACTCAGAGAAGGTAAGTTTCCAAACAACGCCTTCTCAAAACGTAAGCTACAAATTCGCTTTGTAGCTTACGTTTCGATTGGTATTTTAAACGATTTAAGCAAGAAAATTAATGGATTACCTGTGGAATGTCACACCATAACTCTTATGCTGCTTTTCTGATTTGTTGTTGTACGATTTCACCGCGCAAATTGTCATAGTAAAATTTTTATAATTTTTTTTGAGCCATATGTGACTACATTTGAATGGCTTAAATTTTGCGAATGTACTTGGTTTCTATGTGTAGTTATTCTAAGCATGCTGAGAGATTTTTACACTTTTTAGATTATTTCTTAGCCAAATAGTTTTATTTTAGAGTTATTCATTCTCCATAGTGGATATATATTGAAATGTTATCTTTTTTTATCGGTTGTTCGACACAGCAATAAGGCAAATCTAGTCATCGAGGCAGCTGCCCTGAAGAGTGAAGTGCCACCACTTCTAGTTCTTCCAGTTCTACCACTAGAGCAACTTTTTTGTTACCAGCTACGACCTTCAAGTAAAAAATATAGCGCCTAACGAAGTGTTTCTGTATCAACTTCAGACACCGTTTCTATGTAGAGCAAAATACAGTAGACTCTCACTAATCTGGCACTTCAGTACATCGGTACGTCCAGTAGTCCGGCACTATATACCTATGACCCCATTCTCTCTGCCCTTTCCTCAACTTCTACCGGCGCCGGACCGCACTCTTTCCTACCCAGAATACAAGTAATAAAGAAATTTGTAATATACGTAAATACACACTACCTACATATGCCATGCTTTATTTTATTTACCTTCATTCACTAATGAATCTAGTAATCCGAATATTTCAATAATCCGACACTTCATTTGTCTTTAATATTGTCGGATTAATAAGACTCTACTGTACTTAGAAATACTGATCGAAAGCAACATCTTGAAATCTTTTCCAATCATGACAATGAAATAATTATGACAATTCGAAATAACTTTTTTATTTTATTATTCTCTTATTTTGTAAAGTCTGATTTACAGAGCATTGGTCTTCTCGAGTCACCTTGTTTGTAAACTAAGGTCCTATCAATTGAGCTTTTATTTTGTTATTTATTTTTATCGAACAATGTCATTGGATTCTATTCTATGTATGTATTTACGTTATTTTCTCACGATGTAACTCATAGCTTTTTTTGTACGCTTACTGTCACAGACTCGAAACATAGACGACGGAAGTTTAAAACTCGCCATATTGTAATCAGCTAAACGACTTGAACAAAATCACTCCCAACCTCGTAGATCGTCGTTGTTTTTAAAATGTCGAAAATGATACAAAAATTCCAAATTGTGTTTTAAAGTACAAATATTTAATGACACGTTATACAATCCCTTTTGTTTTTTTGTTTTGTTTTATTAACACGACAATTATCAGGTAATTTCAAAGCCCTTCGGAATACCTAAAGTACCCTAATTAGTAGAATTAGCCACTTAGCTTAGCCACTCAGCCTTCGCGACGACAATCAAATAAATAAATAAATACTCTGATTACTTGCGCTACTTCATTTAATTTTAACTAAACATTTGCGGCATAAGTTCAGCAATACTTAAATTTGCTGTCTCGTTTTCGCAGGGCACCGTTTCCATCAGCGAGAACTTGACAGAAATTAATTTGATTAGCGTGATTAGCAAGCCTGTTTCTGCTTTAAAAGTAAACAAGGTGATTGACTGTACTAAAAATATAGACACGTTTGCTTTGATAAAATTTTACGAATGTGCGTAATCCAGGTCATCTTCATCTGTTCAGATAATGAAGAAGCAATAAGTGTTATAGCTTTCTTTAACAATTTATAGCTAGAAAATGCTGTTAAATTGCATCATAAATTGATTTTGAGTGGCAGACGAACGATTGTCTTGCCCATCAATCCATTAATTTATTTCTATTGTCTCTCACAATGGCGAGTCTCTTAATTGTAGCAAAGAAAAACTCGTATAATATTGTCTATGACTAAAATAAAACTAAAATAAAAGAAGCTCGATGGACCAATATTTTGCCGCATTTTGTATTGGATATTTAACTTAATTAAAGAAAAGTTATAAAAAGTTAAGTAAAAACAAATAAGTAAGTTAAACTCAGTCCAAACATTTATTTACTCTAACAGCTGAAATAAAATTGTAAACAGCTGAACAATTTTTTTTCCCCTTTATCACAAGTGTATTGGGCAAACGGATGAACAGCTTATGATTTTTTTTTTTAAATTGTTTGTAAGGCGATTTAGCTGTTAATTCATGAAAATCGGTTTAGCCGTCTGATGCCGATGTCAGCCGATTGTTTTTAATGTTTTCGCACAGAAAGTGGACTTTGCACTCTTGCATTGCACACCCGTGAAAAACTTGTTTTGAAGGTTTTTTTTACAACGGACTAGGCATGTCTTTGACCACAATCTCACCTGGTCCCAGTGATGATATGGTCGAAGATGTAGCACGCTTTCCTAGGAAATAATTATTCTAATTTTTCTTGAACACCCGGTTCGGAAAGACCGGAGTACCCTTGGAGTACCACACACCTGCAGTTCGGTTAAAAATTAAAATTAGGTTTTTATTACTGTGTCAATTATTCCTTTTCTGGTCATTATATAATGTGCTAGTTTCAGTTTTTGCTCTCTCATTTTTTAATAAGCTTTTAATTGTGATTAAATTTTCAGCCAGTGAAAACTGTTTTTATTTCATTATAGAAACAAATATCATTTCAGCTTAACGCTCTAGAGCGTGAAAACAAATTATATTCCAATTTTCATCGTTAAATAGTTAAAACATTCCTGAATGGATGTTAATTAATATCAGCTCATTATGAATTTGTGTGTTTATTTTAATTGGGCAAAAATTTGATGTAAATTGATATTTCAAGTTACTTGAACTCGGTTCAAGTATTTATTTGCTCTGACAGTTGCAATCACATTGTAGAGAAAAGCTGAATGAAAAACCACGCATTCTTATCACTGTTGCTAGGTTTTTATACTATACAGTAATAAAAATTAATAAAATCTTTTTATTTAGCTACTGACCCCACAAACGCTGTCCTGTCTTAGAACTATCAAACGCACGAAGTTAAAATCGTTGTTAAGTTTTCTGAAATTTTCCAATTTTCTACGCAATTTTCCTAATTTTTCTTTCCGTAAAAACATTTTACAAAGTATAAGAAAACTTTTAAAAAATGTATCAAATCGGTAAAGCCGTTCTCAAGTTATGGCGTGACCAAGGTAAATAGGGATTCATTTTTATATATATAGATTTTACAAGTTTATTGCAGTTGTCAGAGCAAGTAAATGTTTGGACCGAGCATAGTAAGTACCTATGTACAGGTTCTTATTGACGTCAGTTGTTCCTATATACAAACACTGCATTGGATACCTTTTGAAATTTCATTATCATAATCATTCATCCCATTATAAATGACACTGGAAAACCAGTACATATGATAATTTTATACATATTTATTAGAAGATTACGCAAATAAAAATACACAACAAATTGCTTTATGTACAAACACGAACCACTGCATTTTTTGACTTTAGGTACCTTACTTTTACTTGACCGGTAATTCTTTGTTATACAACAATCAAATTCTAGGAACAATATCAATTACTAGCTTTGCCAATTTACGTAACGCAATAAGAAAAAAGTAAAATTGTCTACTGACCTTTTCGCCGCGTAAAATCCAGGCACAGTCCACAGAGCTAAAATAAAAGAAACAAAAAGCACAGCAATGTTTTTCAAATTCGTATTTGGAACACACGCGACGAAATAGCCGCTGGCTAAGGGCTGCCAACACGAGTGTGCGCCGCGGGCCCGACGCGAGTCGACTGAGCCTAGTACAGCTCCGCACAGACACAATTTTCCTATAACTTCGCGCGGGTTATTAAAACAATGAATCGTTTGTTTATATCTCATTAACACGAAGGTTCGAGCTTACCTTTGCAGCCTTTGCAGTTAATACTTCCATTTGGGTGATTTTGCAGCAAAAATTACAAGAAAGCTGGTTAAACGCGGAGGTGTTTGCATCCAACCGTGGCAAACGCAGCCTCGCGGCAAGGTCAGCCGATGAGATGATAGCTTTTTTATGCATTCAATTGGTTTTATCTATTGCTATCCATTCCGGTTTGTTTATAATAGACAAAAACAAGCGAAGGCAATTATTTTGATGGTCTGCGCATCATTTTCGTAGCATTATTAATTTAACTAGCAACAACCGTGGTTTTCGCATCTTTATATATATCCTACAAGATCAATGCCGCTAAAACCCAGGCGTATCTGTTCTCTACCAAAAGGACAAGAAATTAATGTAGGTACATACCTACCTAGTACATATAAGTAGTCGATGCAGGAAAGTAATAAAATTCAGGGAAAGAATCGAGCGTAGAATCCGTTGAGCGTAGCCTTAAGACACTGCAATATAATTACATATCTATCAATGGCTACTAAAGCCAATATGCCTTGACACGCACTTGGCTACTTTTTACTGAAGCTCTACAGCTCTACACCCTTCTCAGATGCCATAGGGGTAGATTCATTCGAATCAAGATATAAGATAAGTATGTTTGCTGTTTCATTTGTTTCGTCGTCTCCATCTGGGGTGGTTTCCTTCGTTAAAAGGTCATGGCCTGCAAATGAATCTTACTTTATTTATGGTGGCTGTATATTTACTCACGATACATAGAGAAAATTACGAAATCTTTTCGAGATTTTGTAGTGAGCCACTGAGTGAGTGGTATAAAAGCGAATTTTATTTATTTATAGATTTTAAATATTTTTATTTGGAGTCCCTGTATAAATAAACTAGCCAAGTGCGATTCGGGCTCGCGCACTGAGGGTTCCGTACCACCAGGGGCAGATCCAGGATTTCATTTGGGGGGGGGGGCATTCTGGATTTCATTAGGGGGGGGGCATTCTCGATTTCATTTTTTTTCATTCTGACAAGGTTCGAAGGAATCAAATCGAAAAAATGAGTCGAATGTATGGAATTGCTAGGTGTTTTGGGGGGGGGGGGCAGGGCCCCCATGCTCCCCCCCCCCGGATCCGCCAATGCGTACCACCACAAAATACAGAAAGCAGTGCAAAAAGACAACATCACGCCCAGGCGGTCACTTGGTAATGAACATAAATTTGTCACCGACTTGCACTTCGCCATTATTTATTATTTTTGTTTTACTTTAAAGTGTGTACTATAATCATGCCAAGTTTAATGCTTGTACGTATTACCTTTTATACATTAGAACAAATACAAAAGTACGTTTATAAAAACGTTTGTTGTATAGGGAATCCCTTTAATAATGACTTTTTGCCTTTATTATTATTGCTTAGTCAATCCGCCGTAACATTACATATTTTGCGAAAATTGCAACTGGCTATCTATTAAGGTTCAAAAGATACAGCTATTAAAAGGTGAGAAGGACAGACAGCGTAGGCTTAGTATTGGGGTCCCGTTTTCACCCTTTGTGTACGAAACCCTAAAAATTAAACAATTATTAGATATTGAAGTCTTAATTTCCATTTAAGTTGTATAACGATTTATTTGTAACAACATGTTTATTACAAAAAACTAGTTTGCACATTTTACATTGTTATTTGCATTCCCTCAACGCTTATTGGTCATGACCTTTACCTGAGGACGCGAAAGTGTTAAGTGATGATTTTAGCGCGCTCTTAATACTATAGGCACAAGGTCGGATTTGCCGAGTTCTGTGCGATTCATGTAGATTTGGGAACAATACGTTACAGACAATCATCTTTTAGCATCATATATCTACTGGGTGGAGGAGTTGTTATAATTCAATTAAAAAACCTCCATACCAAATTTCATCGAAATCAGTTCAGACGATAAATCATGAGATATCACAAAATACTTTTAACTCTGAAAAAAATCTCCGAATCGGAATCCCGGGGAAAACTACAAGAAATGGGTACTGTTTTTTTTTCCTCTGAGAGGATTTTAGCGTCGTACGTCTTGTGCATATGCCAGTGTCAAGTGTTGAATCGATCCAACTCGGATGGGCAACGTTCGGGAAATTGCGGGATATCTTCTCGTCTAAGATACCACAGTGCCTAAAGACAATAAGGGTCTTTGACCAGTGTGTGTTGCTAGTGATGACATATGGTACTGAGACTGTTGGGCTTTTGAAAAAACTCAGAGTCGCAACAACGGGCAATGGAGAGAGCTAGGCTCGGAGTTTTTTTTACGCGATAGAATCAGGAACGTGGATATTCGCCAAAGAACCGGAGTCACCGATATAGCTGTTAAAATTTGCAAGTTGAAGTGGCAATGGGCAGGCCACATCGCTCGAAGAACCGATAATGAGGAAAGGAAGACGCAGCGTAAGTAGACCTCCCACTAGTATAGATGGACTGACATTGTGAGAGTCGCGGGCATCTAGTGGATGCAGAAGGTAGGCTGTCATTCAATGTGGAGATTAAAGGGGAAGCCTATGTTCAGCAGTGGACGTCTTCTGGCTGATGATTATGATGATTAAGTATCGAATAATTTTCAAGTTTTATGACATATCGTCTAATAAGTCATAGCCACAGTCATAGTCAAGCAAAGTAAGTCACAGTCAAGTCCAAATCATATCATTGTAAAATGACGGAGACTACTAGATGCTGTTATGGAGTTTTGAAAACAACACGCAAATACACGTTTCACGTTAATAATAACATTTGCCATTAACACTCGAACATTTTGTGAATAATAATCCACTGTTATTACACATTAACACTTGAAATATCACAATAACAAAAAACAGGCGAAATGTGTTTTCACGATGGCGCCAAAATAGCTCGGCTACTATTTCTTTACTCTATTATGGTATGAAACCTCCTTGTTTCACTTGTTGGGATACTGGCTGTAAATAATACAAGCAAGATTTCATATCGATTGTTCGAGAAGCGTGACGAAAATCGATTTCACTCGCGGATTCATTGCCATGTCGGAAGGAAACTGGAGCGCACACGTAATAACCACCTCCGATTCAAACCTACCTTATTACGTACCAGTTGCACCTGTTAACCTGTGATTTTACCCAGGATGTTGCAGTTTTTTTAGACCTTCCTGAAGCAATATTATCTTTTACTTTTATTACTAAATCTCTACTAGACATTAATCAGGATCCCGCCAGTTCACCTACTTTGCATGTCAGTGGTAAATTAGGATTGGCTGGTCCCCATACAACAAACGTGTTTTTTAAACGTATTTTTGTATTTGCTCGTGTCTTTTGTAGCTTATGGACTTCGAGTTCATTTCTTTCATCATTTTCATATTCAAAAATCAGGCAAATTAAACAAGGTATTTCTGTTTTTGTGTTTCATGAGGTGGTACGGAACCATCAGTGCGTGAGCCCGCCTCGCACTTGGCTGGTTTATAATAATAATAGTTACGATTAGTTGCATTGTGTTTTTGTTTCAACTAAAACAAAATATAAGATACTTAAATATATACAACTAAATCTCTTTGTTATATAAGTGGCCCGCTTCATCATCATCATTTCAGCCGTAGGACGTCCACTGCTGGACATAGGCCTCCCCCATCGATCTCCAAAAGGGCCGGTTGGAAGCGGCCTGCATCCAGCGTTTCCCTGCGGTCTCTTTTAGGTCGTCTGTCCATCTTGTGGGTGGACGTCCTACGCTGCGCTTACCAGTCCGTGGTCTCCATTCCAGAACCTTTCGGCCCCATCGGCCATCTGTTCTGCGTGATATGTGCCCTGCCCACTGCCATTTCAACTTACTAATCCGGTGGGCTATGTCGGTGACTTTCGTTCGTCTACGGATCTCCTCATTTCGGATTCGATCTCGTAGAGAAACCCCGAGCATAGCCCTCTCCATAGCTCGTTGTGCGACTTTGAGCTTGCTTATGAGGCCCATAGTGAGAGACCACGTTTCAGTGCCGTATGTCATCACTGGTAACACACACTGGTCGAAGACTTTCGTCTTAAGGCACTGAGGTATTTTGGACGAGAAGACGTTGCGTAGTTTACCGAACGCTGCCCAGCCGAGTTGGATTCGCCGATTGACCTCTTTCTTGAAGTTGGACCTACCTAGTTGGACTGTTTGTCCTAGGTAGACGTACGCGTCAACAGCTTCAAGAACTGAGTTCCCAACTGATACTGGGGTGGGCACAACATGGATATTTGACATAACCTTTGTCTTGTCCATGTTCATTTTAAGGCCCACCTGTTGGGAGACTCGATTGAGGCCTTCGAGCATCATGCTGAGATCTTCCATCGACTCTGCCATGACCACAATATCGTCGGCAAACCGAAGGTGAGTGATGTACTCGCCGTTGATGTTGATGCCGAGTCCTTGCCATTCCAGGAGCTTGAAGGCATCTTCCATTGTGGCAGTGAACAGTTTCGGAGAGATAACGTCTCCCTGTCTCACGCCTCTTCGCAATGGAATTGCCTTCGAACTCTGCTCCTGTACTCGGACCGACATGGTGGCGTTATTGTACAAACACTTCAACACTTCGACATACCGATAGTCAATACGGCATCGCTGGAGAGACTCGAGCACCGCCCATGTCTCGACCGAATCAAAGGCTTTCTCATAGTCCACAAACGCCAAACATAGTGGCAAGTTATATTCTTCGGTCTTCTGTATAACTTGGCGTAGCGTGTGGATGTGGTCTATGGTACTATAGCCTTTTCGGAAACCGGCTTGTTCGATAGGCTGGAAGTCATCGAACCTGCGATCGAGACGATTCGTGATGACCCTCGAAAACAGCTTATAAACATGGCTCAGAAGCGAGATGGGTCTGTAATTCTTCAGCAAGGTTTTGTCACCTTTCTTAAAGAACAGCACCACCACGCCTCTGTTCCATGCTTCTGGCGTTATACCTTCGAGTAAGACAGAATTAAAGAGCTTCTGAAGGACTCTGAGTACCGGTGTTCCACCCGCTTTCAGAAGCTCTGATGTGATTCCATCGTCCCCCGGCGCCTTGTTGTTCTTGAGCTGTTTCAGGGCCATCCTAATCTCGTACAGGCTGATGTCCGGGATATCTTCGGTATAGTGTCGGCTCAGCTTGGCTCTTGGGTCTTTGGCCGAGCTGCTCACAGGTTTAGCAACCGAAGTGTATAACTGTCCATAGAACCTTTCGATTTCCCCTAATACCTCGGCTTTGGTCGACGCTACACTACCATCTTCCCTCTTCAGCTTTGTCAGCTGGCTTTGCCCAATAGACATGTGTCTTGCAAACACTTTGGAGCCTTTGTTTTGCTCAATCGTCTCTTTAATACTGTTCGTATTAAAGGTACGTATGTCGTGCCGCAATGACTTCCAAATTTGTCTATTGAGCTGCCTATATGAGTCAGCGTCATCGGAACATTGTAGTTGTAACGAGCGTCGATCAGCCATGAGGTTGCGGGTATGATCGGATAATTTTTGAGGTCTATCTGTGCGCCGGCCAGGTCTAAAAAACTTAGAACCTACCGCATGGACAGTTTCCACTAACCTGTTATTAATCTCATCCACGGAAGCAAAATTCTCCAGGCAATCAAAGCGATTAGACAGCTCGAGTTGAAAGCTCTCGGGGTTTTGAATATGGGCATGGTTCGGTCGGAGCGTGGACTTCATTAAGCGGGACCTCTCAATTTTAACGTTAATATTCAATGTGCCTCTTACTATTCGGTGATCACTACCGGTTTTCACCCTGTGAATCACAGAGACATCATTGAATATTTGTCTCTTGGTGGTCATAATGAAGTCTATCTCATTTCTCGTAGAACCATCGGGGCTCATCCAGGTCCATTTCCTGTGAGGCGGCTTCTGAAAGAAAGAGTTCATCATAAAAAGTCCCTCTTTCTCCAGAAAGTCGGCCAGCCTCTGTCCCCTAGGGTTCCGTTGCCCACAGCCAAATTTCCCCACTCTCAACTCATCATCACTTCTCTTGCCCAACTTCGCGTTAAAGTCCCCCATAACAACAGTGAAGTGGGTCTCGGACGTATGTATGGCTCTACTAATGTCCTCATACATAACCTCCACTTCATCATCTGGGTGTGACGAGGTCGGTGCGTATACCTGAATGACCTTCAACGAATATCTCTTGGATATTCTGAGTATTAGGTATACAACCCTGCTCGAAACACTGTCGATGGTGATAATGTTGTTAATGAGGGACTTGTGGATGAGAAAGCCGACACCACCTTGGGACTGTTGGTCGCCCTCCCGGTAGTAGAGTAGGTTACCGGATTTCAGGGTTATCGTGTCCTCGCCCTCTCTACGGACTTCGGATAAACCCAAGATATCCCAACGTACCCTACCCATTTCTTCTTCCAGCTCAACAATCTTCTCATCAGTCCTCATGGTGCGTATGTTGTGTGTTACCAGGGCCAGTCGTCGTCGTTGGGGTTGGTAGCCGAGCGTCTGCCGGGGATTCTTAGCACCCCTGGCCCCGCCGTTACCATGACCGCTACCGTAGCCAGGAATAGCGGGGCTGCCGGGGACTGGGGGCCTGGTCCTTTTTGTATTCATCATTGAAGGGGGGGATTGCCAATACTCGCCACGCTTGGCAGGCGGGTTGGCGAGCGCAGTCGGTGTTTTTATACTCAGAAGACGCTGCTGCCCGTCTTCTGGTTGATCCCTTAGCCGACTTCTACGGCACCCACGGGAAGAGAAGGGGGGAGGTCTATTCTTAGGCCGGACCTCCACAGCCAACCCGCTTACTCCAATGATATACAATACAATTTTATAGAAAAATCGTAAATTCTTAGCACACGGCTTTGTCCTAGATTTTCATTAAATTTTTATCATATCTGTCATTCCAAATAGGGCTTAGACAATGTTGCGAGCGGAGCGGAATACTAACTAGGAAGGTTACATCTTTGTTCGATCAGATACCTTGACATGCGCTATCAATAAAAATACCTGAGAATGTATTCAAAATGCTTTGGGTAGTACTGAATTGTTCCATACATTTGTACCTTTTAATTTGTACCTCTTTTTTTGTTACCCGTGAAAATATAAAGGTAGTTACGAGTTAGAGCATTATGTAATTAGAATCCATTTTCTTTAATTAGTTTTTAAGTAAGTAATTTTACGTAATTAATTTGCGTATATAATCTAGCTAGTAAGCTTATGATACTAGGCCTGTGTTCTAGTGTTTCATTTATTACAATCTAGCTATTACCCGCGACTTTGTATACGCGTAGACTGTCTAAGCATTCAAATCTTTTGGGCCCTTTAATTCGTCCTTTTTCGCAAAAAATTTTCTTGGTCTACACCCCAAGGAATCCACCCTAGAAATCTACTTGCCAAATTATAGTTTCGCATTAAACACAACATACAAACTCCAATACTACATCATTAATCCAGTCTTTTTGTAAAAATATAACAACAGTATTTATTTATTTTATACTATTAACCTGATACCAAATTGTATCTCCCTAACAACCAAAACATAAATTTTCAACCTCAATTTACACGCCCCTCGCCTCCCCCCTCAATTTGACCCTTTTACAAAATCGTTTCTTAGCTAACCTCTACACAAGGAATCCCCTTTCTAAGTTTCAGCGTCGACTTTCACCTAAAAATTCAAACACCCAACTCACCGCCTCAATTCGTCCTTTTCGAAAAAATCTTGTTTCAAAGTAATATCATGACATGATATCCTCTAAATTCAAGTTATATGATTATTTACGGGATATTTACCGTGGTAAGGTTGTGGAATGAGCTCCCGATATTACGGCGCAGTTACATGCACCGTAATATCGGGAGCTCATTCCACAACCTTACCACGGTAAATATCCCGTAAATAATCATATAACTTTAGTGAACAACCGTGATAGTTTAAAACAGTGATCCTCTAAATTATCACTGAATTCTATCGAACAGTCAGAATTATAATTGCCACCGAAGTCAGCAAACAGTATTGAAATGAAAAGTGTCTACATTATGCGATGTGCGCGTGCGCTTGTGTAACATTAACCCAAATGCGATTGGCGTTAGGCATTACGACGCGGTGCGGTGACCCGCATTCATACATACATACATATGAACTATGTACGAGTACAAACTACATAATTAGTGTCAAATGTGTTTATTTTAGCATTGTTGTACATTTAACACATTTATACAGGGTTATGATTCGAATACGAACGATAATTATATACTAAGACATAAATCATTTGATTGTCTGATCTAAGATATGGACTGATAATCTCATGTCAAATCATTCTTCTAATGGATGCGGGCTTTTGGAAAAACTCAGAATCACACAGCGGGCAATGGAGAGAGCTATGCTCGGAGTTCCTTTGCGCGATAGAATCCGGAACGTGGATATTCGCCAAAGAACCAGAGTCACCGACACAGCTGTTAAAATTTGCAAGCTAAGGTGGCAATGGGCAGGCCACATCGCTCGTAGAACCAATAACCTATGGGGAAGAAAGGTTCTGGAGTGGAGACCACAAAACGGAATACGCAGCGTAGGTAGGCCTCCCACTAGATGGACCGACGACATTGTGAGAGTCGCGGGCATCCAGTAGATGCAGATAGCAGACTGTCGTTCAGTGTGGGGGTTAAAGGGGGAGGCCTATGTTCAGCAGTGGACGTCTTCTGGCTGATGATGAACGGATGCGGGCTAGAGGTACCAAGAAGATATAACAATCAACAAAAAAGAAGCCACCGACCAACTGCGTGAAGCTGACACTGCATTGTCCTCCGACCGGCCAATCCACAAAATTATTGCCTTGAAATAAGACTTTGGCAAAGTAGCGGCAACTCAAGCCATGAACAAAAGTTGAAGTTAAAGATACTATTCACTGCAAAGATTTTATACTATAGTACGCTCTTATACATTATCGCTATTAGCAATAAGGCCGCCGATTGTTGCACTAGTTCTTAAGCTGTTTTATTGTGTGTATCTGGGTGTCTTCAAATCACGAGTGAATCAGTTTCTTCTAGGCAAGCGTGCTCCAACGTAGACCGCATCATCGCTTAACATCAGGCGTGATGGTGGTCAAACGTGTCTGATATTTGTGGTGTGCACAATAGAGAGTTTATTTATCTTTCTAGCTACGCATCGTTCACTGTGTGTATGGGCCTAACGTGGACAGACTAGCAATCCAAGTATTTTCTTTTGAGCTTGCTGTTCCCTGGCCTGAAATTAAACTGATCTTTGTAGCACCCTATAGTAGATTGTATGACAAGGGAGCAAAATAATATTTTTCGGCAGGGCGCTATTTTGAATCCAGAACGTAGCGAAGGATTCTAGAATAGAATCCCGAAAGTAGTGAGATGTGTGATTCTAAGGTAGGTAGGTAGGTGGTTAAAGTAATTCCCTCAGGACAAAAATAATTTTGCAGCCGAGTCATATTTCATGGCCCTATATGAGAAAAATAAATAAAAGACAACAGGTAAAATCACTAAAGCTTATACTTACATTTATTGAGTATCTATTAATCTATACAAATCCATTTCGTTGAAGACGTCTAGGGATATTCGTAGTCAAATTTGAAAACGCTTTTAATCGCACTTGAATTCTATCGGAATAGATCTACTTTGCTCGGTATAGACCAACAAAACGTAAATTTTCGAATAGATGGGATGAAAAGAATATTTTTCGTAGTTTTATACTATCTCTCATAAGCACACTAAGAAGCCGACTTCAAAATGTGGGAATATTTCAAGTGAAAGTTTAAGCATCATTAGTGGTTTCTTGCTCGATGTTTGAGTAAGAAAAGTTGGTTTTGGGTAGACTGACTCCGCATCAACTCCCATGAGATTCGTGCTTTGAATCATTGATGT
Source organism: Agriopis aurantiaria (assembly GCA_914767915.1). Taxonomy (NCBI): domain Eukaryota; kingdom Metazoa; phylum Arthropoda; class Insecta; order Lepidoptera; family Geometridae; genus Agriopis; species Agriopis aurantiaria. The sequence goes on along the minus strand of OU611998.1, from coordinate 14,639,739 downwards.
CGGATGAAGCCAGAGATCGGATGTTTTGAGCGATGGCTAGAATCACTCGAACCATGGCCTGGGTATGGTCGACTGGGTAGAAATTGCGGTGATTGGTTTGGTTTAAAATTCGCGCAATAATATTAAGATTAATGTTTTTTTGTTATTGATATAATTATAATTTATCTAAAACTCGATTTGCCTCGCGGTTTCTCCCGCGTTTGCTTTCAGGCGACGTAAATTTTTCGTGATTCAAACTGATTTAAAAGAGCAGATAATCTTCAAACAACTGAAGAAATTTTCTTGAATCAGAACAGTCACGATCTAACCTTTATTTATTTATTATTTATTTTAAAAAAACATTATTAAAATCTGTTCTGCCGTTTGGGAGCTACGGTGCTACAGACACATATGTACACAGACTCACAAATAAAAACATACATACACACACACACACACACATACATACATAAACACATACATACACGCATAGATACATACACACATGCATACAAACAAACAACATACACACTTATAGCACTCCTCTTTTTGCGAGTTACAAAAGTTACTTTTGAATCTTCGACCTTTCCTGTTGACTATCTCTATGCAAAAAAATCACTCTTTTGCTCCGTAAAAAATACCAACTAACACACATTTGCATTTATAGCATTATTATGGCGGTATTAAGTATACGGTGACCGAGCGAATAATATGTTATTAGTGTAATTGGTAATTTGGTGGTAAATTGTAAAGCCGTGCTAATAATCGAAAACAAATTTAGTTTTTGTTCAACCGTATGTAAGTATAACCGCATTAGTCAGGTAGTTCAGCGGTTAGCTTCCTGTGCTGTGTGCGGAAGGGCTCGTCTCATAGACATTGTATCAACATCGCACCTAACGATAAATAAAATGTAGAACAATGAGTTATTTTCAGTGCGCTTCCATTGATGACACTATTAGGTATTATGATTAGGCACAATAGCCGACAATATTTGACAACATATTATTAATATTACATTTTGTTAATACTAAATACAATATGATGACATATTATATTGAGACGCGGTCCTTAACTGTTGGCCTTTTGGAAAAAAAAACAGAGTCATATCGCGGGCGATGAAGAGAGCTATGCTCGGAAATTCTTTGCGCGATAGCATCCGGAACATGGCTAATATGGCTATTCGCCAAGCTACAAAGCTATTATAATTTACAAATTGAAGTGGCAATGGGCAGGCTACATAGCTCGCAGAACTGATAACCGATGGGTAGGAAAGGGTCTAGAGAGGATACCACGAACTGGAAGACGCAACGTAGGTAGGCCTCCCACTATATTGACCGACGACATCGTGAGAGTTGCGGGCATCCAGTGGATGCAGATAGCAGGCTGTTGATCAGTGTGGAGGTCTAAGGGGAGGGCTGCCTATGTTCAGCAGTTGATGTCTTCTGGCTAACGATAATGATGAATACTAAATACGGCTCATTTATAACTGTTTTTATATTTGCAGTGATGGCAGGTGGTGGCCGAGGCAAGGTAAGCGGAGCGTTGGTCGTTTGCTGCAAGATGGGTCGACGATATTATTACTATAGCGGGTCGAACCTGGACTCGATTAGCACAGGAACGAGGCAGATGGCATAGCAAGAGAGAGGCCTATACTCAGCAGTGGGATAAGGAAGGCTGTGGATGATGATGATGATGAAGACGGTCGTTCTCTGTTCTGGTCAAGTGCCACTTATACAACAACTTCCTGCAAATTATCATGACATAACTTGACCAACGTGCTAGTGCGGTCTGTACGGTAGTCCTTTTCCATCTCTTCCATTTATTTGCAGGGTTACGCGGAAAGGTTATAAGCCGAAGAAGATCTAAAGCACCCGTGATTATAAACACCTTTACTATGGGAGCAACTCTGAAATCGAAATCAGCTGTTTCATACATATTGTCGAGTGTAAATGACCGTTTTCCATTGAAAAGCTGATGTTTTTTTGCCCGGCCACGGAAAATGACCCTATTCCGTGGTTGCTCCCATAGTAAAATGTATTGATAAAGATGGGTGCAATGGGCCCCTTTCGGCTCAGTACACACTTTACGCGTAACCCAGTATATCCTAGAAATTTAAATTCATCACGACACTCGCGTTTTTCCTCTCCAACGCCGATTGATCAGTAAAGCATCAAGGTATCGATGGCACGTTCTCGAGCTAATGCCAGTAAAAAAGGTACTACCACAAGTGGCACGGCGAGGACGCCCGGTTTTTGCTTACGATGGCTCAGATGTTCCGGCTACGTGGAGAATTGGGACAATGGAAATATGTATTCACTGTTCAGATTGATTGGCTTCTTGTTCGTGAATCATTATCATCATTTCAGCCATAGTACGTCCACTGCTGGACATAGGCCTCCCCCATCGATCTCCTAAAGGGCCGGCTGGAAGCGACCTGCATCCAGCGTTTTCCTGCGGTCTCTTTTAGATCGTCTGTCCATCTTGTGGGTGGACGTCCTACGCTGCGCTTACCTGTCCGCGGTCTCCATTCGAGAACCTTTCGGCCCCATCGGCCGTCCGTAAATGGTCATCGTATTATTATTATTTTTGAATAATAGTATAGTTATAATAATAGACTTGCGTTTGACCGCCAACTCGCCTGATGCTAAGCGATGATGCGGCCTACGGTGGAGCACGCTTATCTAGAAGAAACCGATTCACTCGTGACTTGAAGACACCCAGATTGTAACTATCAGGGAACACCCGTTCTGGCAGCGCATTCCACAGACTAGCAGTTCGCAAAACAAAAGTGGAATCAAAGCGCTTCGTACGGGTTTTCGGAATGTCAACCATAAAACGGTGCCGATTTTTTTATTATCAGCGTACCATGTTCCCACTGCTGGGACACATAGGCCTATGTGTCCCAGAAATAGAACTCAGAAAAAGAGAGGATGTGCCCTAATCCACCATGATGGCATAGTGCATATTGGTAAATGTCATGTCTTTGAAGTTCTTGGACGTCCCAGTTTCTTCAGGATGCTTTCATTCACTGTTTTTAACCCCCGGCGCAAAAAGAGGTATTTTATAAACTTAACGTGTGTATCTGTGTGTCTGTTTAACTGTGTGTCTTTCTGTCTATCTACTATTCATGTTATAAAAGACAATACACACCTCATACAATATTCAATCATACACGATACATTAAAAAAATCATACATAAATCAGCGAATCTACAACTAAAGCAATTCAACTACAACTCTACAATCTAAATCATAAAGATCAATTTACAAAGACAGTAGAGTCTTGCTCTAGGAAGTTAAGGTTATGAATCACATGCCTATACAATTATGTTTTCGATAGCTTAATGGCGAACAAAAACTAGATAACTTGCATACTTGAAAGAGTAGGTAGAGTATAGTGTCTTGTTAGATTTTTTTTACTCATCAAAGTCTGCCTAAGCCTATAGAAGGCATATTGCTTCTACAAAACATATTTTTTTAAATCACTGTTTTAAGCTATCACGGTTGTTCACTTCAGTTACATTATTATTAACGGGATATATACCGTGATACGTTGTAAAAAAAATATCGCAAATAAGTCCGCGTTTTACCACGAGGTTGTGGATAAAGCTTCCAAAATTGCGCCGTAGCTACATACACTATGTTCACGGGAAGACTAAGGAATACGAGTGGTTGATCGAACAGAACTAAGAAAGAGGGTAGATCGTTATGTCTGCACCTAACTTTGAACCGTTCGACCAACCACCCGCATTCTTCAGCCTTCCCGTGAACATGGTGCATGTAACTGCGCCGAAATATCGAGAGCTCATTCCACAACCTACACGCTAAATATCCCGTAAATAATCATATAACTTTAGGGTAAAAAATATCATTAAAAAACTCTTAAAAACTTTGTGTAAGCAAAATACAATCTTTGAGCTTCATATTTTATGTCTGACACCGATCGAATATCTAAATGTAATTTCAATATCAACGTTCTCATTTGTTTCTTAAATATTAAACACCATTTTGTTAATTATTTCCGAAAGAATCGATCACATTCCTTAATGATTTCAATTCATCTCGAATAGTTTTGATAACAGTATTGGTTTATACAACAGTGCATTGTGCGCACAGGTGGCTCGCAAGATGATAAGCTACGTGGGAAGCGGGAGACTTCCCGACCTTTGTTTCGTTACTTGGTCATCTCACATAACTAATAAAACAAAGTCATCTGACTTCCTGTATTTATTAGCACAATATCTTTGTAACTGTTAACATTTATATTTTACACAAGAAAGACATACAAAACATAATTACTTATATATTGTATAAATAAAAATATTAAAAAAAACTTAAACTACTAGAAAATAAATATATCTTAAACTAATCTAAGAAAATATCTAAAAGTCCCTCGGTGGAAAGAAAAATGGGCAGTGGCATACTGGCACCATTGCTAGCACGTTGAAGAATGGCAATGCTAATTTTTGCCCAAAGTAGGCGCTTAACACATAATTATTTCTTTCCGTTTTCATTGCAACACTATCTGTCAGAGACCTATAAGAGGCATAAAAACTCGGATATCAGGACTTTTATATGCAAACCGCGTGACTGTGGAATGGAACGCAAGCTAGGTGCAACGCAAGGGTGTTCCCCGATAGTTACAATCTGGGTGTCTCTAGAAAACCGTGGCAGATGTGTAACATGACAGCATAAGAGAGCGTCATATCGTATACCGTCACCACAGAAAAGTTTATTTTGTTTAAATTAGAACGGCTGTCTAGGCATTTTTGTAAGAAATTTGTTGTAGCCAGTTGCACCCATATAAACGAAACGTCAGTCATTCGAAATCAGCTAGCAACTGTGATGCGAAGTTCGCTGCGTTGATTTAAATAAGAATGTTCAATCAAGTTGCACTCATATATTCCTTTTCCATTTCTCATTTCCGTTCTGTTTACTTCTCTTTTCTGTGACCGTCACGGCATAGCCCCCCCCCCCCCCCCCCTTAAATACGTATATATACATATACCCATGTTTGTACGTATACAACTCATACATAATTTTTTTCCTACAAAGGCGGCCGTCATTGCAAATCATCAGGAAAACATTGTTTGTCTTCATAAAATTATAATGGACATTTTTTCTCGCGCTGAAACCGCTAATTACGTTCATAATCACTGCCCGCAAGCTAATGATTGCTATCATAATACCTGATTACCCACAACTCACAAGCAACTAGAGCACAGAGTAGAAAACTAGTAGAGAGATATCTCCAAATGTTACTTTACAACATGCGCAGTTTATACTGTGTTATAAAAAAAGTTATCCATATTATTTAAATATTTATTGTGACTTATTTTATTTTTCTAATATTTTACTAAACTTTTTGTTGCAGTCCTGTATAATCCAGTACTGACTAAAGCCAAGGACAATGCAAAAAATCAGCGCTGCAGCACTGCCCTTTTTTCTTGTACTGGACACTATAGCGACAACCGAACATGTATTATCTGTTTTTTCATTGTATTTTTCTGTTTTGTGATGATGTTGTAGTGTTTTGTGCACAAAATAAATGTTTTCTATCTTATTTCTCAGTAAGTACAAGAACAAACACACGCGTAAAGGTGAACTAAATTACACCATGGCAAGATTGCGATGTTGTGACAAAACTATGCGCCCTGCGGTTTCACTCGCTCTTCTACTGCCTTCTAACCGTATATTTTTTTCGGGATAAAATGTAGCAAATGTAGTTAATCCAAGGTATAAGCCGTACCAAATTTCATCAAAATCGCTTTGTTCCTAGTCGTGAGTAAATTGTCGTATAATATTGTGTGAAAGCTTTGACATTATTTCTTTGGTGCCAATTTATTTACGTCTTATTATTATGTAGCTACAAGCTCACGATAAGCGTGTAGTGTACGACTACGGTATAGTTCGTACAGAGTTGCGCTCTATGAGCTGTACTTCTGTAAAGATTGTATACTCTGTGCCTACAGTGTTACATCTAAACCGAGGATGTTCGCGGCACCGCAGTGGCAGTGCCAGGCACCAGGCACACTGTGACGTCACCACGTTTGTTTTTATCTACTCAGTGATTATAACATTATTTGAGCGCTCATAGCATGTCTGAATTAGCCGGTCTTGACAGATCAGTGATGAAACCTTCGACTCGATCGGCGTTTAAGAGGGTGACTGCCTGAGTGCTGCCATGGTTTGGATGGCGTGTTATTCTCTACAAAATCATTTCATCATAACCAGCCTTTTAATAGTCCACTGCAAAAGTCCAGCGGCTGGACCTTTAACCTACCCCCGAAAGGGTGATTGCGCCATATCCACCACGCTGACCCAGTGCGGGTTGGTGGATTCACATACGCCATTGAATTTCTTCTCCGTACGTATGCAGGTATCCTCACGATGTTTCCCTTCACCGAAAAGCCAGTGGTATGAATTCAAACAAAACAAAATCAATTATTGTTAAGCTATATTTGAAAACTTTGGGTGGCATGAACTCTAAGATTTCACATAAATATACAAATCATCTAATGGTTTAAAAAAGTAGATAATGCCTATAGACCCTCCATAACTTTACAAACGCAAAACTTCATTGCAACTATTCAATCGAAAACATATTAAAACATGATCGAAAAAAAAACACTTATTAACAAAAATCCAAGCCAATGTTTTATTAACGAGAGTTACCTATTCAAAATTAATTTTACTGTCTTAACCGGGACAAATTCTAAAAAATACGGCTAAAATACCGGTACTATGGTTTGGATTATAAATACAGAAGTAAAATATCCATCTTAGCCAATGAGAAAAAGGTCTTATGATTCAGGTTATAGAGTTTATAAGTAAAAAGGCAAGGCAGTTGGGTGCAGTGGTCGTCATCTCCCTTACATAAGCGCGGCTGTACTTGACTTCTAACTTAGTCCATGGACGGGTACAGACGAGCACATAAACTGAATGCAAGTGCGATATGTTCAGATGCTCACAGTTTTAATCGTTAATCTCAAAAAAACCTTAGCTTATTTTTGGTTACGGCAATTCTAATAAGGCAGGTTTTGTTTATCAACAGCCAAAGTAATCGGATAAAGTGTTAAATTTTACTTGACAATTACTCATAAGTACTGATAAATAAGTAAAAGTCAAAAGAGATGCCATTACACAAATTCCCCAAAAGAAACTGGGGTGCATTTTAACACATGGCAGTACCGCAATGAACTGTCAAGTAATGCCACTGCCAAATTTCAAAGTGAAGGTTCTTCTTTCATAATTAAAAATGTGAAGAAACCATTTTAACCGTAACTTTTACTCTATGACATTACTTTGGCTGTTACTTTTGATGAAGAAACTGGCTGTAAAGTATGGCTATAAATTTCGAGGTACTCTGTGGGTATAACCTACAAATTTTACAGAATGTCAATTACTTTAGCTTTCACAGCAGCAGCAGCTCAATGAGCAGTAAAGATTAGAGGCAAAAGTAACAGAAAAAGCAACAGCTAAAACTGTTAAGAAACCATTTTAACCGTAACTTTTACTTTTTGTTGTTACTTTGGCTGTTAGGTACTTTTGATGAAAAAACCGGCCGTAACAAAGTTATACCTAGCTGTTTTTACCATTTACCCTTAGTAACACTAAGTAGTTATCTATGCCAGCAAAAAACATAATGTTTAGCTTGTTAAACATAGGTGCATGTAAATCATCATCAAAGATTCCCATCTATTCCTTCGCCGCATCTTCAGTTGGATTATTAGTGAAAGTTCCCTGATCTCTGAAGTATCTGAGTGCTCGTCTCAGTTGCTGTTTAACTTCAGTGCTGTTAAGTCGAATCTATCCAAACTTGATAGAATGGGTTGGAAGTTTAAGGGGTTAGTTATAATATTAGTCAGTTCCAGATTAATTTTGTACTGATGGTAATATAGCTCTATATATTCTTCATATTATCCTATAGTTATGTATGTATGTATGTATGTGTATGCAAGCTTTTTTTATTACCTGACTTCAAAAAATGAGTTCTTTATAACCTCAGAATTCCGCTATTTACGAACCGTTTTTTTATATAAATAAATAAAAAAATATTCTGGACATTTTTGCACACACGGTCATCTGACCCCAAACTAAGCAAAGCTTGTGATATGGCTGCCAGAGACTGACATACATACATTATATAGTTTTAAAATACATACTTAAATAGATAATTAACATTAAGATATAGAACATACACAAATGTTCATCACATAAATGTTTGTCCTAGGTGGGAATCGAACCCACGCCCCTAAGCTCAGAAGGTAGGTTCACTACCAACTGGACCAACGGGTTATCTACCAACTGGATCAACGGACTATCTAATATAATTATCGTATCTCGCAAACAGTTGAACCGATTTGATTTTTTGTAAGGTTAATGGAAAGTGTTTTTAGCTATGATTCAAGAAAACCTGGGGTGCAAGTACCGTTCCTTTAGCGATCGTCAAATTGACAGTTGAGGTCGTCAAATTCGATAATATGCCATTTTTTCAGTACTCGCTGTGATCGATTCTATGGCATTTTAGCGAATTTGACGATCGATAAAGAACGGTACTTGCACTGCAGTTTAGCTGTTTTAAGATTATCAGTTCTTTTGTCGTTTTTAGGGTTCCGTACCTCAAAAGGAAAAAACGGAACCCTTATAGGATCACTTCGTTGTCCGTCTGTCTGTCTGTCTGTCTGTCCGTCTGTCAAGACCCTTTTTCTCAAGAACGCGTAAAGGTAGCTAGTTGAAATTTATACTAAATACTTGGGTCTACGGTTTCTTTCGGCTGTAAAAAAATAAAAGTTGTAAGTCAACGCAATCAAAAGATATGAACGTTTATGTCGCATATTTTGCGATTTCACAGGGGAACCAAAACCTATAGGGTACTTCCCGTTGACCTAGAATCATGAAATTTGGCAAAAAGCAAGGTCTCATAGCACATATATAGGAATAAATCCGAAAGTTAGAAATATGAAGGTATATCATTTAAAAATGATTATTTTGCTATTACAAACTTACATTTTGTAGTTGGAATGTATGGAAGAACCTTATTGTCAACTACAAACTTAAGTTTGTCTTTCAATATTTTAACTTCAGTTAGTTTTTTTTTTGGTATCGCGCTCTTAGGTTCCAAAACCTATAGGCTACTTCCCGTTGACCTAGAATCATGAAATTTGGCAAGAGGCAAGGTCTCATAGTACATACTACATACGGTGAATAGAGTCCTCAAAGGTAGGCAACGCACTGACAATGCCCCGGGTATTGTAGGTGTCTATAGGCGGCGGTGACCACTTACCATCAGGTGGCCCGTTGCATGTTTGCCACTTATTCTATAAAAAAAAAAAAAAAAAAAAAAAAAAAAAAAACATATATAGGAATAAATCCGAAAGTTATAAATTTGAAGGTATTTAAAAATAATTATTTTGCTATTACAAACTTACATTTTGTAGTTGGGATGTATGGAAGAACCTTATTGTCAACTACAAACTTCAAAGTTGTCTTCCCAGAGACTGTGGGATCGGCCGATCTGCGAACTAGCATGGAAATCGCTACTAGATACGTGTCCTAGTATTGCAGATCGCGCTCGTATTCTTGCTATCTCTGTTTGGGAATCGGGACTTTGGTTGCAAGCCATGCCCTCTTTTAACACAGGTAGCCTTTTAGATCCAACCGCATTTCGTCTAGCTGTCAGCTTACGCTTGGGTGCAAGGTGCTGTGAGGCCCATCGCTGTCAGTGTGGTACTGCTGTTGACCAGCTCGGTCACCATGGTCTCTCTTGCTCGAGAAGCGCTGGTCGTGTTGGCCGACACGCTAGCCTGAACGACATCATACGCAGGGCACTTTCCACCGCCAATTTCGCAGCTGTGCTCAAACCGAGTGGTCTTGCGCGTGACGATGGAAAGAGGCCTGACGGTATGACACTTGTGCCCTGGAGGTTGGGGCGGCCCCTTGTATGGGACGCAACTTGTGTTGATACTTTGGCGCCGTCACATCTTCCTGAGACACAGGGTAGGGCTGGCGCGGCTGCTAATTCGGCAGAGCAGCACAAGCGTCGCAAATATGCTAACCTCGGCAGTGGTTACATATTTGAGGCGTTTGGGGTCGAGACATTGGGCCCTTGGGGACCGGGAGCTCACCTCATTTTCAAAAATCTTTCAGAGCGCCTGGTTAATGCGACGCGTGACCAAAATGCTGGCGTGCTTCTGGCTCAACGCATTAGCATTGCCATTCAACGTGGTAATGCCGCCAGCATGTTGGGTACGCTGCCAACTGGTAGTGGGCTTGAGCATTTGGATTGTCTTTAGACCTTCAACGGTCTATGGGCAGTCTAACTGTATTTGTAGTGTTAGTTTTAGCTTGTATTTTGTTTAGTTATTAAAGGCACTTGCCCAGTAAAAAAAAAACGACAAACTTAAGTTTGTCTTTCAATATTTTAACTTCAGTTAGTTTTTTTTTTGGTCTCGCGCTCTGAGGGTTCCGTCTAACGGAACCCTCAGAGCACGAGTCCTACTCGTACATGTCCGGTTTTTTTATTTTATTTTCAGTTTATAAATATATCTATTAAGACTAGGTGTAAGGAAATATCTCGCGCTCACCTGTACAGCTAAAGGCGTGAGTGTTTGAAGGTCAGCACCAACTATGCAGCGCAATCACGACATCACTCGCCTAGATACAAAACGACTCACATCCCAACAAAAAAGCTAAGAAACTGAACTTTAATTACAAGAAATAAAGACGCATTTTGTTACGTTTTCTAATGCGTTTCATCTCAACCTGTGAGCGAATAATGCCTATAATTTATATCATTAGATAATAAAATAATAATATAAGATATTACGCATAATTCATTAACGTTTGTTTTTGTTATTATTGTGGATTATTTGTGACTTAATGAGCAGGTGTTTGTGTAAGCACAGGAAGTATACCCACCTATCAAGTTTTTGCTCGAGGTTCAATGTTATTTAGATTATTTGATGCATGTCGTGAGAAAATGTTGGATTAACGTGTCGTTCACATTACAAACGCATCCGCATGTACGTATTTCATGCGAAACCCTTTGTGTGTTTGTTCCATTTTCGACCTTATTTCAATAGGACAAGTTTCGTAAGCCCAAACACAATTGCAAAAGTATAACACAGTACTGTCAAAATACGCAACATGCAACATGAGGAGATCCGTAGTCGAACGAAAGTCACCGACATAGCCCCGTGGGTTAGCAAGTTGAAGTGGCAGTGGACAGGGCACATAGCACGCAGAACAGATGGCCGATGGGGCCGAAAGGATCTCAAAAAGAGACCACGGACCGGTAAGCGCAGCGTAAGACATCCACCCACAAGGTGGACGGACGGACGGATGGTCTCTATAAAATAGACTGCAAGGAAACGCTGGATGCAAGTGGCTTCCAACCGACCCTTTTGGAAATCGATGGAGGAGGCCTATGTCCAGTGAACGTCCTATGGCTGAAATGATGATGTTGACGTTGCAACGTGCTAGAGAGAAAATAATTCACGATTAAACAAATAAGATCTTAAGGGCGATTGAAACAAAGGCGGGAATAAAGTGAACGCAGTAAGTACGCATTCGCGGCTGATAAAGGAAAAGGCACAATTGCGGACAATGGCGGAATTGCTTTAAACAGCTAGCCGTAAGGCCCCAGAGCTAAGCACCTAAAAATTATATGTCCCAGATAGAATATTGGTTTATATTGGGCAAAGTGGACCGGCCCTTCGATTGATTGATGTTGTTTTAGTTGAACCTGTGTCAAGGTTTCAGGCCAGTGAAATCTTGTAATAAATATTTATTGTACGGTTAGCAGAATGTGCCCTTAAGAACGTTACAAATTAAATACATAATAAATAAATATTCGGGAAATTTTTGCAGACACGGTCATCTGACCCCAAACTAAGCAAAGCTTTTTGGCCTCCAGATACTGATATACGTACATATATATGTTTTAAATACATACTTAAATAGATATTAACACCCAGTTATAGAACAAACACAAATGTTCATCACATGAATGCCCTAGGTGGGAATCGAACCCACGCCCCCAAGCGCAGAAGGCAGGGTCACTACCAACTGGACCATAACGGGGCTACCAATTATCTGATACTTGGCTCTAAACACCAAAGAAATTATTTATATTCTGGTCATTAGACATTCTGGTGTTCCTTATCATCATTAGCCAGAAGACGTCCACTGCTAAACATAGGCCTCCCCCCCTCCACTGGATGCCCGCGACTATCACAATGTCGTCGGTTCATCTAGTGGGAGGCCAACCTACGCTGTGTCTTCCGGTTCGTGGTCTCCACTCAAGAACCTTTCTTCCCCATCGGTTATCGGTTCTTCGAGCGATGTGGCCTGCACATTGCCACTTCAACTTGCAAGTTTTAATAGCTATGTCGGTGACTGGTTCTTCGGCGAATATCCACATTTCGGATTCTAACGCGCAAAGAAACTCCAGCTCTCTCCATTGCCCGCTGTGTTCTGGTGTTTAAACCCGCGAAACTTAGATTTATTTACATTAAAAACAATTTTTACTATGGGACCAAACATAAATTCCAAAAAAAAACGTCAGCTGTTTTATAGAAAACGGCCATTCACTCGACAAAATGTTAGAGCATGCCATTTTTTCGTGATTTCAGGGTTGGTCTTATACTAAAAGTTGTTCGTAATGATACTAATGATGAGTATGCCGGACCTCCTATCAGCTTAGTAGACCCTGTCCGCGTAACCTTGTATGTATACCCTGTACTACAATACACACCATGAGATCTCAAGTGCAGTATAAGACCACTGATGAAGACATTCATGCCCATGAGATTCTTTCTTACCTTCCCAATTTTGCAAGTATAAACATTGCAAAATTTCCTAACATCAAAATGTCGCGTTTATCAAAATTACACTCGATTATTAACTAAAGTTATTACGAGCAATAAACTGCTAGTTCTACCGACAGTATATCTAATAAAAACACGCGATATCGTCTAACAGGCATCTTGGCAGTATAAATAGTTGAGAATAATTACTTACGATATGCATATAAATGATTTGACCCCAAATGTAATTCAGTAGCGGATCCAAGGAGGGGGCTAAAGGGCTCAAGCCTCCCTCAAAAGTACCTATTTAGGTCCACCGCTGACAAATCTCGAATTAAACTTGATATTATCCTACAAAGGCTACCCTCGGGTCAAGCCCCTTAGCTTCCCCCATCCAACCCCTCCAAACTGAAACCCTGGGTCCGCCACTGCTTGTATTACTGCAGTTACTGCATTTTTAAATCACGATTCAAACGCTGTGTTGTCCGTCGGTAATTCTACAGCTATGAATACTTTATTTAATTTAAATTATTATCATATTGATACCTATAGCAGTAATTATTTATGTATTGACAGGTAATTTTTTTTTTTGTTGAAATTACACTATTTAATTGTTTTGCTAAGTTACAGACATAATGTAGGTATGATTTATTATTATTTTATTTTATACCTACTTGACATTCAACTATAAATTTGTATCAACTGATACTAATAAAATGATTATGATTATTATCTCTCAGATCAGACAAACCCTGGGTTAGACAAGACCCATTATCTGTTAGAGTTAACGCCTGCGGAAAGATACAATTTTATAAAAATGACATTGACAATGACATTAGCTTGAGAGATGTTATCTCAAGCTAATGTCATTTTCATACAATTTCATCTTTCCGCAGACGTTAACGCTAACAGAAAGTCTAACCTGTCTCGTCTAACCCCCCAGGGAGTTAAATGATCAGATGGCGTGGCGGGTGTGAAGGCATCTAGCCCAAATCAGGCTAGATGCCTTTAACCAGCGGTCGGCAACGCGTGCGGCCCGCGGCCCTCCTCTTTGCGACCCGCGACTGTTTTATAAATGAATATCTTATTCGTGTAATTTGAGACCTTTTCAAGAATTTCAACTTACAAACATGAAAACTAATATACAACAAATAGCCACTCAAATTCATCCTCAAACGTCACACTGAATTCTGTATAAGTACAGCTATATGCTTTAAAGTTCTCGTTTCGGTTTTTTTATTTTTCTTCATTTCTTTGTCTTTCGTTGCTCCTTTGTCGTTGACATCGTCTTATATACTGCGTACCTATTAATTAAATATAAATACATAATTATAATGTTTTGGTGTGGAAATAATGTATTTCCGGGAGAGGGTCGGCAACGTATTTGTGATGCCTCTGGTGTTACAAGTATCCATAGGCGACGGTGACTGCTTACCATCAGGCAGCCCGTCTGCTTGTTTGCCACCTATGGCATAAAAACAAACGTTTATTTGGGCCAAGTAGTTTCCTTCTAGGCGAGACAAAAGAAGTTGCTAGACGCACCGAAAACACCTGGAAGAGCTATTAGTCCATGAAAGATCTCCTGAAAGGAACACTACCGCTTTCCTATGGACATATATGTTTTCCCCACACATAAGGCGCTCAAACTTGGTCATTGACAACAGTCAGAAGTTCACTATGGAGTGCAGTATCTTAGGAGTGGAGGAGATTATACCAGGGCCCGATTCTACTAAAGAAATTGTTTTTAAATTGTAATTGTTGCGATTTTAATTGTTAAATAATTGCTTCAAATATGACAGTTTTAAAAAAAAAAATACCGACTTCAATAAGGGGGAGGTTATCGATTCGGCAGTATGTTTTTTTTTTATACTAGAAAAATACAACTACCTAATATAATTACTAAAAAAAACTGTCAATTTTGAGGCAATTATTTAACAATTAAAATCGCAACAATTACAATTTAAAAACAATTTCTTTAGTACAATCGGGGGCAGTACTAATGCTCAGTATACGTTACTAATGCCTAATGCTCACATTACTAATGCTAAGTATACGTTAGCACCAATACGAACGTTGTCCTTCTATGTTGAAGATTCAATCGACGAAAGCGCCCGATCGAAAACTAATAGCAAAACAATCAATTTTCCTATGTACAAGTAATAGCAATCACTAGTGAATAAAACAGATAATTTCAAATTCTGCCCAATACTCGCTACAAACAAACACACATTTTTACCGACTTCAGAAGGAAGTTTTTTTATGTAGATATGCCATTTTACTCCCCTAAAACTATTACGATTATTATTTAAGGGTTTGCAAATTGTTGGAATCTCTATAACCTACCTTAATTAAGTAAAACATTATTATTTTGTGAATAATTGTTATTCTTTGAGAAAATAAAATCTTAAATCATAAAATTTGTTTGTAATACGTGGTAATACTAAACAAAATACCTACCTTCTGAGCTTGGGGGCGTGGGTTCGATTCCCACCTAGGACAAACATTTGTGTGATGAACATTTGTGTTTGTTCTATATCTGGTTGTTAATATCTATTTAAGTATGTATTTAAAACTATATGTATGTATATCAGTCTCTGGCAGCCATATCACAAGCTTTGCTTAGTTTGGGGTCAGATGACCGTGTGTGCAAAAATGTCCCGAATGTTATTATTACATAAAATACTGTATAAAAAATGAATAATCATGTTTTACATTGTGTATAAAATTATACATATTTAGGAATATGGTTTAGTTCAAAATTGTATGGTGTAGTTTAAAATTGTTTTGACCGATATTTTGTTTTGTATGCAAATAAACTAAAACATCATCATCATTATCAGCCTATCATGCATGTTCCCACGGTTGGGAGTTGGGACACAGGCCTTCTCTGAAAGAGAGAGAGAGGATGGGCCCTAATCCACCATGCTGGCCCAGTGCATAAACAAAACTAAATAAATATAAGTACGTTATACCTATATGTTATACCCATTTACTTGCTACATTTTTATTTACTTATGTATATCGTTGCTTGCAATAATATAAACTCGTGCTAAATGTTTCAAAAGAGAAAATTTACTGAAGAGCTAACTTGTATATATTTTGTGATTATAAGAAAAAAAGATCATAATTTCTTAAAATTCGACATTTTATAAAAATTTAAAAACGATTGAAAAAAAAGACAAAGAGGATACGAGCGCACATCTAGAATAACTGGAGTAATCTGGAGAAGGCCAATACCCGAAGAGGGAGTGCTATCCATTTTTTTTTTTTTATAAATCTGTGAAGGAAACAGAAGAAAATAAACTCTTAATTATGTAGCTAATATAAAATTAATTTATTAAGTAAAATATGTAGTAAATATTATACCTACTTATGTACAAAAATAATATACGATGTAACTACAATACATGTACAACAAACTTTAAAGAAAGGAAATAAAATGGCTAATACTATACCTACTATAAGAAATGACCGCAAAGTCAACGTCTTGACTTCAGGAATTAAAAGGTTTACCGACCAGTGAATGCACGAGGAAAATCAATGCAGGGGGTGGTAAGGGGGCGAAAAGGCGCAATTAACCCGTTGCTATGGCAACCAGGCCGTAAACAACCAGCTATTTGCTGTGCGAAAAAAGCTGTAATTGCATTCGGCAAGGTAAGATTTTTATTGAGAAATCGTAAAACGGTTTCGTTTATCAGACGAAATAAAAATGTACCTCATATCTTGCGGAAATAACAAGAATATTTTTATGCCAATGTTTTCCATTAACTTGATACAGTTAAAAGCTATAAAACTTCAGTTCTATTAAATTAAAATATTTGTGTATTTTATTTAAATGAAAGCGGAATTAAGTGCTGATATTACGATATTATTATATGAGCAAAAAAAGAACTATATTTGACTATCGACATGAAAAAGGTATGCGTGGTTTACTTCGCCAATCGTGACCGCATCAAAAATGGAAGGAATTATATGTGCCTATGTACCTATGTATGTACCCATGTAGCTTTACCTTAAATTAATTATATTTTTCTAAATCCTAAATCCTTCCTAGATGTGGAAGGAACAAATTTTAATAAATCCGTAAACAATAAGTATGTAGAACAAATAATACGACCGGTATAGTTTTTTTGATAGCGCATTTGATTGATTGATTGATTGATTAACTCTTTATTGTTCACACCATGAAATTTGATACAGAGGACAAAAAACTCTTAAAAACTAGTGTAACAACTGGCGGCCTTATCGCTAAAAGCGATCTCTTCCAGGCAACCTTAGGATGGAAAGGATTTATAGAAGACGTAGAAGACGGGGTGTGCAATAGAGGATCGACTATAATTTTTTTATTTTTTTTTACATTTGCCTTCTTGGCTGATGGTCCCGAATCCGATTCTCAGGCAGGTAGGTGTTTGAACGATGGGTTTATAAGTATATACTCTTTCTAAAAGTGCGAAGCGTTATTAAAAACAGGCAACATAATCAGTAGCTATTTGTAAATAAAACAGTATGCTGTAAAACAGAGTCCACATATTTAAAAATTTATTAAGCGATGATGCTGTCTGCTATGGAGCATGCTTGCTTGCTTATTTGTTCGAATAAGTGCTGTTCAAATGGACGTCGCCAATAAACCTTTGTTTATCTCAGATACGATAACAAAATAAAGTTCTGCTAACCATAAATTGCGTTGTCAAAAAGCGGACAACTAGTAGGGTGACAACGAGGAAAGAATCTTAATGTGCATTTTGGTCTTATTCACAAGCGGATGGCTAAATTTATTACTTTACTGTGGCAATGGGCAGGCCACATCGCTCGAATAAACGATAGCCGATAGGGAAAAAAGGATCTTGAGTGGAGACCACGAACCGGAAGACGCAGCATAGGGAGACCTCCCACTAGATGGACCGACGACATTGTGAGAATCGTTGGCATCCAGTGGATGCAGATGGCAGGCTGTCTTTCAGTGTGAAATTCTAAGGGGGGACGTTCAGCAGTGGACGTCTCATGGCTTACACAATCTAACGTTGAAAAAGCTGGTAAAAGTAATCAGAATTTAGTGTTTTCGTTCAGCTTTTTAAAATGTTATGTAAACTGTCAGACGCATTCTTTCAACGGCTGCACTGTAGAGAAGTATGCGGAACAGTTTGTTGAAGTACAAATTGATGACATACGCTGCCTCTCATGCCATGTCCTACTCTACAGCTGGAGGGTAGACATGACAGCAATTCGTCTTGTGTCACAACCCCGAATAGCCCGGCGCTATCAGCGACCACGCTGCCCTCTGCCGATACTGCCATTTGTAGGGGAGTTTAATTTGATAGGATGAGGGTAGTTGGATACGGGTAACGACTTGATACGCTAATAGACGTAACACAAACTTATTTGCAAAGCAAACAATTCAAGAGTTACGCAAAAGTCGTGATATTGAAGGCTGATTGGTCCGCTAGAACTTATGTGGCTTTGGTTGGCGGACCATCTTTATACCAATGGGCTGACTGAAGTTGAAGTCGCAATGGGCAGGCCACATCGCTCGAAGAACCGATAATCGATGGGAAGAAAGGTTCTTGACTGGAGACCATGAACTGGAAGACGCAGCGTAGGCATAGGCCTCCCATTAGATGGACCGACGACATAGTAAGAGTTGCGGGCATCTAGTGGATGCAGATGGCAGGCTGTCGTTCAGTGGAGTTCTAAGTGGAAGGCCTATGTTCATCAGTGGACGTCTTCTGGCAGATGATGATCCAGTCCACGAAATGACAACAGTAGTCCTGAATATTACAATTGGAAAGACCCTTGCTGCAGCTGCTGGTGAAATGCGTAGATGGCACATGGTGTAGTGGGTTTTGTTTGATATTTTCTGGATTTTTTTGTGTGGTTAACGATGCCCTACTTGATGGATCACAAGAAATTTTTTAAAAGTAATTTTTAAACTTTCGCTATTTGAACACATGTTTTAAACGTTTATCGGGACTTATCACGTATTATTTAATTTAGGTAAAAAATATGTACCTTTCGCTCGACGTTTCGACCATGTTACAATGGCCGTGGTCACGAGCTGACTGACATGGTCGAAACGTCGAGCGAAAGGTACATATTTTTTACCTAAATTAAATAATACGTGATAAGTCCCGATAAACGTTTAATTTTTTAACTACGAAAAAAAGAAGGTTCTTATGTTGGCGACGCGTATGTTTTTTTATGTATGACCCCGCATAACTCTTTTCAAAGCTGTCCGATTTTGAAAACTCTTGTTTATATTATTCACACTAACGTAGGTAACTTACCTTTTTACGAAAACATCTCGAATACTCTTGAAGAAACAGGACAAGTAATATCTTTTTTTTAAACCTATTAAAAAATACGTTTTTTTTCTACATCAGCTGTCTCCATATTCCCATTCAGTCGAGTGTCAGTGACCATTTTCTTTAGCAATTTCAGTGTTACTCCTATAGGTAGTAAAAGTTGGTTATAACGATGGTTACTATGGAATGGACCCCTTTCGGCTTAGTACACCCTTTCCGCGTAACCCAGAAGTGAGCTTGGTTTGATACGATACCATTACAATTGAACTGTTACAATATTCAAAGACAGAAAACGGCTGAAAAAATAAATTTCACAAGAAAAGAAGCCAAAATCCCTCTATTTACATAATGTAGAAAAAACTTTATTTAAGCCAGCCTTTTCTAATAACGTCTCGGGGCCCGTGGCCACAGAATAAAGTGTAATAGCCACGGCGTCGGCTGCCAATCTGCCATATTGAATTCTTCAGTGAGCCTTTGACACGACACCCGATATTGGTTTTGCATCCTTCTTCAAGAACAGCCGATTACAGGATATTGTCTGGAACCTAAGTGTTATGAATATCTACTTAGCTCTACCTACCTAGACTCTACCTTTATTCCTTTATTAACTCAACAAAATAAATTAATAAAATAAATATTCTGGACATTTTTGCACACACGGTCACATGACCCCAAACTAAGGAAAGCTTGTGATATGGCTGCCAGAGACTGATATAATATATACATATATATTTTTAAATACATAATTTAATAGATATTAACACCCAGATATAGCACAAACACAAATGTTCATAACATAAATGTTTGTTCTAGGAGGGAATCGAACCAAAGATCGAACCCACGCCCCAAGCGCGAAGGCAGCTTCATTACCAACTAGACTAACGGGCTATCTAAATACAAGCTAACTAACAGTAAAAAACTGTCCATAGACCGTTCAAGGTCTAAAGACAATCTAAATGCTTAAGCCCATTATCAGTTGGCAGCGTACCCAGCATGGTACGGCGGCATTACCATGCTGAATGTCAATGCTTATGCGTTGAGCCAGAAACACGCCAGCATTTTGGTCACACGTCGCATTAACCAGGCGCTCTGAAAGATATTAGAAAATAAGATGACCTCTATGTCCCCAAGGGCCCAATTTCTGGACTCCAAACGGCTCAAATTCGTATTATTATGTAACCCTTGCCGAGGTTAGCATATTGGCACCGCTTGTACTGCTTTTCCTAATTGGCAGCCGAACAAGCCCTATATCTTTGTTCCCGGTGTTAGAATATAAGCACGCTGTTTGCCTGATGGTAACCAACACGCTTTGCTAACAGTTGAGTCCCTTGGAGATAGCTTAGGCGGAAAGCAGGCCCTTAACTTTGTTAGACAAAGTCATCAAAAGTTGACCACTATAATCCTGCCAATTAGTTTGAAAATTTTACAAACGAATCGACTGTACTTTTTGCATGTAATTTTTTTTTAATAAATGTTTTTTTTGTGAAATTTATGAAACTATTTTTATTTACCCATAGCAAGTGAACAAAATTGTTTCCGTTCAGTGTGTATAGGACGACAAACTTAACTGTAGACTTGGCCAAATCAAAGAACTAAAAATTTCAATGGAAGTGTTTCGGTTCTGCACTGAAAATATGCCAGTGGCTCTCCCTTTCAACTGTTGTAAAAGGTTGGTAATTCTGTAAAATGCGCTACTTTGCCAATAAATTGGCCATTGTACTCAAGGCCCGGCCGGCGCGGCGCACTTCGGAAATGACCTATTTAAGGCGCGACTTTCCGGAAATTGTAGGCTTTTGCGACTATCGTGGCGTCTTCACGGTTCAATAAAGTCGCTGTCTTAAATATATTCTTGGTATAGTGATAAATTGATGGATCATTTGCAACATGGCGAAGGAAATTGCACGTAAATTGGCTGGTTTGAAATTAAATTCAGATTCAGAAATGTTTGTATTTAGGATCAAAACAAAAAAATAACACTGTTTTAAACTGTGAATTTGTTCACTACAGTCCCCAGCTAACATGGTGCATGTAACTGCGCCGAAATATCGGGAGCCCCACCCACAACCTTATCACGGTAAATATCCCGTTAATAATCATATAACTGTAAAAAAGTCTGTCTATCTGTCCGTCCGTCTATCCTACATTTAAACGGCTGTATCTTTCAAACCGTAATATAGACAGCCAGTTAAAATTTTCATAGAATATGTAATGTTATAGTGCTAACAGACGCTCGAACGCGGCTGACGGACCGCCGTCCAACCAACGGGAGAGAAAGAGTGAGAATCTTATATTTCCCTCTCTTTCTCTCCCATTGGTCAGACGGCGGTTGAGGTCAGCCGCGTTCGAGCGTCTGTTAGCACTATAACACTTGCTAATTACAGAAATTCACAACGCCGCTAACTAAAATCTATCTTATCGAGTTTTAAATACGTTCCCGAAACGAAACCAAAACATATGTAATATTTAATTTTTTTTCTTCCTCATAGTATTGTACTCTTTGATCTCCATATTGATGTATCCACAAGCAATCGTCTCATTTGCGTCAGTCGCCGTAATGTTGGCGTATATGCGCCCTTTTCTGAAGGGGAAGTGGGGAGGAATATGCTTCACAGGTATTGTCATGTTGTATAAGTTGTATGCACCCTGAAAATAAATAAGAGTATATAGGTACCTAATAATATTCAACACTCAATATTTAATGCAAATAAAGGTAGGTACAGGAAAGTCTTTTCAGACAACTTTTTCAAGTTGTCTGCGAGGCATCATCATGTCATGGTGTACAGGGATAGTCACTATTGCAATTTGGCGAAGGGTTAGTTCATAGCCTGAATTAACACATCGGCTACTCTAATTTTATCCCGGAACAGTAACGATTCCTGGAGAAAAGCTAGTTTGAGCTCTAGAGTAACACAAGCTACATTAAATTTATTCATGCGTTCCTGTAGGATAATAACTATGATCACAACACTGGGAAAACTAAAGATTTTATACTCGGGTACACTTCGGTCGGGCGAATGCCACACTCATCAAAAATCGGTTCGTTTGCCCATGCAAGCACAAAGTAATGTATTGTATAATTACCTACCGGTGGATATGGACAGGGCTGAGCAAACTTTCCTTGTCTCAAGGCTGATCCAAAAAACTTGTCCTTGTGTATCAAGTCACAAAATTTAAAGTGCATCTCCACGAAACCTCGTTTGTATACATTTGTCAGCCACTCGTAGAAATAGAAATCCACCTGAAAGAGTTAATATAAAAAAGTTCTAATTTCAAACATTTGCTTGTTAATCCCAAAACGCTCTGAGGCACCACGATTTAAACCACATAAGAAATATTAGTACAAGTAAAGAAGATTCACTCCGCAAAATCATTTAAATGAGTAGCGCCTTGCTATATCTATACTAATAATAATAATATTATAAAGAGGAAAGATTTGATTGTTTGTTTGTTTGTTTGTTTGCATTGAATAGGCTCCGAAACTACTGAACCGATTTGAAAAATTCTTTCACTGTTGGGAAGCTACACTATCCCCGGGTGACATAGGCTATAATCTATACCCGTGCGAAGCTGGGGCGGACCGCTAGTACACAATAAAGTGCAATTCAGGACGTGCGAGCGCTAACTACCTACAGCTACCTATATTCAAGGACGTTTTATACCCTCTTCCATGCCTATATTAACCTAGAAGTTGTCTCTCTGTCTATTGCGTATAGCTCTTGTCACGTTATATCTGTCTATCGCAAGGACGTTTTAGTTCCCTTTAGGGTATATACCTATAAGGTCTTTGGTCTATCGCGCTGCAGCGGGCGCGGCAGGTCTGACAAGTCGGCTACATTACTTGTAGTTTACCTGTGTAAGTGCCGCCCCCTTTTTTAATGTTATTGTCATAAACATTGTCATTTAAACTTTCAACGCCTTTTTCACTCCCTTAATTTGGCCCTTTCGCAAAATTCTTTCTCTGCATGCCAATTTTCAGCCTCGTAGTTCAAGTGGTTTTGGAAATTACGCAATGATTCAGTCAGTTAATGGTATATTTCGCTTTTATATATTTAAAATACCACCTTAGCTCTCCTTTTAGGCTGGTTACACATCTGGGGTTTCAATTGTATGAAAATGACATTAGCTTGAGATAACATCTCTCAAGCTAATGTCATTTTCATACAATTTCATCTTTCCGTAGGTGTTAACGCTAACAGAAAGTAGGTCTTGTCTAACCTCCCTGTACGGTAGACCCGTGTGGGTCGCCCGTACGGGCGGGCTCCCGGAGACATACGTGAGGCGCTAGAATATCGTTTCACAGCGACGCGGACTGTTCGGTACGGGAATTGCCTCCGCGTCAGGTTTTCGGCTACGTAGTAGCTTTACCTAGTCTGTGGTCCGCGTAGATCCCGTCTCCCGTAGTACGAGCGACCCACCGGGCTCTTGTACGGCTGTGAAACCAATCTTAAACGATTTACATTCACTTCTCTGACAAACAACGCATAGCCTCTGGATCTAGAAGCATGGAATTTTGCACAAATGTTCCTGATATTATAATGTAGGTGAGCACTAAGATCTATATATCTAAGATAGATATATCTAAGATTCGAATTCGAATTGAGATTTTCGAAAATTCTTCCTCTAAAGGGGTTAGTAGGGGATGAAAGTTTGGCAGCTAATCATAATTATTTGAAGTAAGAAACGTGGAATTTAAAATATAAACCCCTGTTGTAAACTTCGTTTTTTTTTAAACTCAGTGATGAATTAAAAATATAGTTTAAATAGAAACGTGACAGCTCGTGGCAGTTTGGTACTTACAATTCTGTTTACAAAGTAACATACACAAGTAAAACAGTGTGATCATCGTTTTTAGGGTTCCGTACTCAGAGGATAAAACGGGACCCTATTACTAAGCCTACGATGTCTGTCTGTCTGTCCTTTCAAACCGTAATAGATAGCCAGTTGAAATTTTCAAGAATATGTAATAGTGCTAACAGACGCTCGAACGCGGCTGACTGACCGCCGTCCAACCAACGGGAGAGAAAGAGTGAGAATATCATATTCCCTCTCTTCCTCTCCCATTGGTCAGACGGCGGTTGAAGTCAGCCGCGTTCGAGCGCCTGTTAGCACTATAATGTTACGGTGGTTTAACTAACAAATAATAATAAAGTCAAAAAGTAAAAACGAAAGAGGGAGTTCGGGATACATCAAACGTATTTTTGTATTACCTCTAATGTAAAAACGGTAATACGTACAAGCATCAAACTTGGCATGATTGTAGTACACACTCTAAAGTATAACAACAAATAATAAATAATGGTCAAATGCTGGTCAGTGACAAATTTCTGTTCATTAAATGTTGTACCGAGCGTCACTTTCAAAATACTATGTGACGGCGTAGCAATTGCTTGGCTATTTTGGTAGGCGTAAAGTCGTTTTTTTTTTTTATTGATAATTATTGTATTTTGTGGTGGTACGGAACCCTCAGTGGGTGAGCCTGACTCGCACTTGGCGGGTTTATTTATAAACATTATAAACATCGTATCATTATAAGCTTGATAAGCAACACATCTGGAGCCAAATTTAAAAAAGATAATGATAAAAGTTTCTAGACGTACCGTGACGTTATTTGCCCACGACCGTAGCAGGTCCATATGAAGCCCGACGTAGTAGAAGGGATCATGGCGTCCGTATCGCTGAGACGTCAGGTTAGCAAACGACAAGTATTTTGGATTAAAGTACGTCACACTAGGATGTTCAGTGCTTATGTATTGAAACTAGAAATAAAATTGTCTTAAAAAAACAATTCAAAGGTCACCATAATATTTTATTTACATTGGAATTTGGAACTACCCTATATGTCACATATATCATTCAACGTCAGCCAGTAAACTACCACTGCTGAACAAAGGCCTCCTCGCGTCGCGTCTTGGTCACTTACCTTTTCGGATAAACACACAGATACAAATATGTACCCAAGAAAAATATAATGTAAAGCATTGTAATACATCGTAAAACTGTATTTTCGTCCTAGCTACAATAGTACGGGTTGAATAGTGGTTTAAATTTACATAAACATAAATTACAAACAAAGAAAGATTTGCTGCTGATAACCTGGTATTCAATAGCGTCCAATTTTAATTTCAGTTACTAGCAACGTCCTGCGGTTTCACCTGCTGGCCTATTATCATCATCAGCCAGAAGACGTCCGCTGCTAAACATAGGCCTACCTTTAACCTCCACACTGAACGACAGCCTACCTTTTGCATCCACTGGATGCCCGCGACTCTCACAATGTCGTCGGTTCATTTAGTGGGAAGCCTACCTACGCTGCGTCTTCCGGTCTTCTGCTATCCTATAAAAGTTGTAAAAATTTCCAGGATAAAAATATAATAAAATGATAATGTTAATTCAGGGTAAAAGCTACCTTCAAATCTGTTTAGCCGTTACTGAGTTGAGTGGAGACAAACAAACACACTGACAGACTTTTTCATCTTTAATATTAGTGCGATTTAAAAATACTAATCATTAATTCAATTTTAGTGCAGATCGATAGATAGATAGATAGATAAATAGAAACTCATTATTGTGTACATCAGAAATAAAAATTACAACACGATAGAAAACACTTACGAGCTAGTGCCACGAGTGGCGGCCTTATAAAAGCGATCTCTTCCAGGCAACCATTTCAGCAAATCAAAACACTTATCGTACTATATTGCTTCACTTATATTTTATACAATCATCTTTTAGTTTATTTGTAGTTTTTATTTAGTTATTTGAAGTTTTAGTTTTTAGTTCATATTTTAAGTTTTCTTTAATTTTCTGTTTTTATTAATTACCATTATGACAAAATAAACAAATTAATTACTATATCAATATTATTAGAGCTTATCAAACTTGGTCATTAAAGTACACTGTAGTGACATTTTAGAAAGGTGTTTAAAAAAAAATTATAACTGTTTTTGTAGTGTTCGTTAGTTTGTATTTTATTTAGTTAATGAAGTAACTTGCCAGTTTTTTAAATTACAAACAAGGTTTATTTTTCGACCAAAATAAAGTGAATGGACAAGCCCAGTAGAAGCGCATTTATGAAGATAGCAAAATGAGTGCCGGCTCTAATTTCGTTTCAGTCTGTCTCTAGCCGTAGGAAGTGCAATACGTGTCTATTGTTACGTGATAACGAAACATCTGACAAAATTATGCATTCAAATGCTTTCCCAAAGTGTAAATACACAAATAATACCGGGATCTATTTCTTGTAACAAATATGCTGTTCAATTATATAATTAGGTGTTGAAGTATATGTCCGACGGTTTTGACTCGTTTTTACTGAGCAATTTCAATGGTTAGGGCCCGTCCATTCATTTTATTTTAGTCGAAGGGTTTATTACCATCATTATCAACCAGAAGACTTCTACTACTAAACATGGACCTGCCCTTTAGATTTCCACACTGAACGACAGCCTGTCACCTGCATCCACTGGATACCTGCGACTCTCACGATGTCGTCGGTCCATCTAGTGGAAGACCTACCTACGCTGCATCACCTGCGTCTTCCGGTTCGTGGTTTTCACTCAAGAACCTTTCTTCCCCATCGGTTATCGGTTGTTCGAGCGATATAACCCGCCCAACTAGCAAATCTGAGTACGTCGTCATCTGAGTATGTCGGCGACTCTGGTTCTTTGGCGAATGTCCATATTCCGAATTCTATCGCGAAAAGAAACTCCGAGCATAGCTCTCTCCATTGCCCGCTGTGCTGTGTCCCAAAGGTCAACACTTAAAGACCACGTCTAAGTACCATATGTCATCACTGGTGACACTTACAGATTAAAGACCTTTGGTCTTTACTTACGTCTTTGGTCGTCACTGTGGTATTTTTCACGAGAAGATGTCTCAGCCTGTACCAATGTCTTATTTAGTACTTAATTGAATTACGTGCACTTTAGATGCCATCGCTCAAAAACGTTGAAGGAAAACATCGTGAAGAAACCGGTATATCCAATAACCTCAAAAGTTCAAAGAAATAAGACATTTACCAACATGCACTGGGCCAGCATGGTGGTATGCCCATACTCTCTCTCTCTCTCTCTCTTTGTGAGAAGGCCTGTATCCCAGCAGTGGGAACATGATATGCTGATAATTATGACCAGATGGTTCGCAATACAAAAGCCTTTCATTCGGCTTTCAAACAGTATGTGATGTTGTTTTTGAAGCTGGTTGGAAAACTTAGTCGAGTACACTCGTGTAAAATGTCTCGCGCATTCTTAGATTTGTTAGAAGCGAAGGCAGGAAATTTATTTCTAAGTATTGTAGCCTGCGCCGGACTCCACAATACAGTCGGTGATCTATCGCCAGACTCTTGGAAAAAGATTCAACCCTGAAACTTATTTATTTGAAATTGTTCGCTATTTTTCAGTTTAATGAAGTAAGTATGGTTCATAAATATGGGAAAATATCAGTGTAGCTTTGATTATGTATAATATATACCTATGTTATATTAAAACACCTCGTTTGTTAAATGTTTATAGCGTATTATTTTATTTTGGTAAACATAATTATGTACCTTTCGCTTGACGTTTCGACCATGTTACAACGCCGTGGTCACGAGCAGGGCCTTGATTCTGTAACTACAAACACGCACGTAACGCGCCGTGTTAAGTTAACCCCTAAAAGTTGGCCTTTATTGCTAGGGAATAGAGTTCAAATTTTAAGAGGTTAACTTAACGCGGCGCGTTACATGCGTGTTAAAGTTACGGAATCAGGGCCCTGACTGAGAACTGCGGGTGAGTCCGGCGAGAAAAGCGGATGTTTTGATCTTCTCCCCTCACTTGATTTTGAAAAATCGCAGGATTCAAATCACGGAAGCTTAAAAGTTACCTCGTTTGTGCTTTCATCATCATCATTTCAGCCATAGGACGTCCACTGCTGGAATATGGGCCTCCTCTATCGATCTCCGGTCGGTCGGTTGGAAGCGGCCTGCATCCAGCGTTTCCCTGCGTCTTTTTTAGGTCGTCTGTCCATCTTGTGGGTGGACGTCCTAAGCTTCGCTTACCGGTCCGTGGTCTCCATTCGAGGCAATGCTCATTTTTGCATTTACTTATTTGGGAACTACACCAGAACTTTCAATATATCTGGTAAAATGATATTAATTCTCTTGACCGCGACATAAATCGCAAACCCCGGCTCAATTTCTGCGATGTTGAACCTGAACCGAATTGTATTTTTTTGCCAAAAATATGTAGTTTCATTGGTTTGGACCGTTTCTTCGTGTTTTATTGCCTCGGTAATAAATTGCACGCTAGGGTACTACACTCAGATCAAACAAACAAGGGAGATTATGCCTCAGTACAATAGGCATGTGTCTTATCTCCATAACTTGACACTTCAGAACAATATGTTTTCTGAGATTTTTTGTTTGTCTATGTTCCCAATTTAAATATACAAGATTCATCGTGGGATGCGATAAAAAAAATTGGTAGATCGGGAAAATGCCAGCCTCCATACAAAAAACCCTGTCTATTTACGCAACTCATCATCATCATTTCAGCCATAGGACGTCCACTGCTGGATATAGGCCTCCCCCATCGATCTCCAAAAGGACCGGTTGGAAGCGGCCTGCATCCAGCGTTTCCCTGCGGTCTTTTATAGGTCGTCTGTCCACCTCGTGGGTGGACGTCCTACGCTGCGCTTACCGGTCCGTGTTCTCCATTCCAGAACCTTTATTTACGCAACTGCATGATTTTAAATTATATTTCATTCTATTCGTTGTATTTTGTTATTTTACACCTAACCACATTTTTACCCCAAATTTGGAGTACCCATTACTCATGTTCGCCATAAACAAATACTGCACAAGGGAGACTTTTGCGACAGATGGCACCACTGACAACTCTCGATTTATTACAAACGATGCCTCAGATGATAAGTTGTCGCCATTTCTTTGGCTACATCCCACCAACTTGCTCTACCACAACACCAACACAAAAAACACCCTTAAACGTATGTCCATAAGATGTAGCGGAGTAGTCATTAAATGTAAAGTTAAATTGGCATGTAAAGTTTCTAAGCAACAAAATGTTCGCAAAACGCAGCGAGGACATTTCTTGTGGTTGCGATAGTTTGACGTTCGGTGATCAATGGTGTTTGTCTTGATAGGAATCTGTGTGTTATATGATTGAACTACTTCCTTTTTTATAATTTTACCTCTTGTGAGGGTTGTGACGTCACACATATTGTAACTTTGCCAGTAGTCAAGTCAGTGTGTAGTTGTGTACCTATTAAGTACTGTTTTTACACTAGAAGAAATACAAATTTACGTTTACATAAATAAATAAATGTTTGTTGTATTTGAACCTCCCTTTAGTTATTACCTACTTTTTAACTAACTTCAAAAAAAGAAGGGGATTCAAAATTTGTAAAATACTCAATTTCCAGTTATTTTTATTTAAGATAAAAACCAAACTACTGATCCAATTTTGATGAAATGGGGCCCATCAGTGATCTAAGGTACGTACTCGTACCTTCAGTCGTACATTTCCCAGCCCGTCCTGGTTGATAATTGTTCCCAATGCCACACAAGTGTGTCTAAATTCGCCTCAAGGTTTCAAACGGTACTTTACCTGAATTAATTAAGCACCCAAGGTGCAACCTTCAGACGACTTCAAACGGCTCTGTCTGAAACGGGCCTAAGAATACAATGCCTATATTACTTACGTTATAATTATATACACTCTATATTACATTATACACTATGACTGGGTTAGGCGGAAAGAGTGTACTAAGCCCAAGAAGTCCATAGTACCCATCATTATAAACAACTTTTACTATTGTTACCTCAGATCTCCTTCATGTACAAACCGACTTTCATTTATTTATTAACTTTCAAATTAGTGCCAAAGTAATGTCATCAAAAGTAAGTCAGTAAAATCAAAATAGCTTTTTTCACGCACAATAAGAAAGAATGAACTAACTGCAGCCCAATGAATATACTTGACTGCTCATCCTTTACCCCGCCGGCGCCGTAAGCAGTTGTAAAAAAAGCAGTTGCGTTTCCACCATTGATGTTGCAAGTCAATTGTGCAAACGGTACATCGGAATAAAATTTAGTATAATCTTTTTCAATCCTATATAAATTAAATTTTTCAATCATAGTAATATCTATTATATGATCAAACGAACTTCAAAGATGTGAAGTTCGATCATTATTGTATGAATCGCTTCATTCGAAGATATGATTTTATTACCAACTGTAGTACCTCTACGTACTAGGCAACTTCCGCACAATTTTTAAAGATTTAAAACACTTTACGTGACTTGAAACGTATTTCCACCCTACCTATCCTTAGGCCGCCATCTTGTGGTTTGTTCATTTTTTAGAGTGAAACTATTTGCACAAAACTTTCTTTACTGGGTATGTTTCAGGGAGGGAGGGTGATCATATCTTCGAATGAAGCGATTCATACAATAATGATCGAACTTCACATCTTTGAAGTTCGTTTGATCATATATTGTATATTCATCGCTTCATTCTTCAGATATGATTTTATTACCAACTGTAGATGTTAAGAGCAGAAAGTTTTGGAAATACAAACATTTATGTACTTGTTCATTATGGTTTTATTGTGTTACACCTTGATTCCAAAAACAGATTGATTATTTTCCAATATAGTTAAATAAGTATGTACTTAATTTAAGGATACGTTATGTTCTAATAAATCCCATTAAACTAGATAACAATTAAGCGTTAACATGTACCATGTGTGTGTACATGTATGCATTATGTTTATACTCGTTTATTATAGAAATTTTATAAATAATATTTTTTGTAATCGATATTTTAATCATCGAATGCCTCGAACCTGACGGTAAGCACACGGACCGGGCAAATTTATTCTTGTTGAGCATGGTCCGGTGATAAAAACGGGCGAATGCATTAGAGGGGCTAGTCCAGCCAGCGGTTTTGCGGATGGTTTCTATGCTGATCCCGGCACCGGCGGAGCCTGTCGTCGAAGTCGAGGCATGTCTCGCGCAGCTCGCGCTGTGAGCCTTGAGCACACTGGTGTCGACACCGCTCGCCCACAGGACTTGCTTCACCCATTGACTAATGGACTGCGTTGCTGCAGGTTTGCGTGGCCGTTGGTATGTTAATAAAAGTCTATCAATGCTCTCAGTCCTTACATTTCTAGTTATAGAAATGTAGCTATAGTCTGAAATAACGGCAGCTGGGCAAATACATATATTTTCCCTGAAGTAAGGCAAGAATAAAACTGGCTGGTCACTGCTAGGTGCAGATGTATTTATACTTAATACTAATTTATAATTTATATTGTAATGTTAATTTTAGCGCCGCTGTCGGAAAACAATATATTCTCGAGTTTAATGAAGGAAAGCGTCTAGACTCTGCGAGCAGTGCAAATTGCTTATTAAAGCGGATAAAGCGTAACGGTGATACGAACAGCCGTTGTTGCATTGCTTAGCCAAAAAGTTAAGTTTTCGATGGTTCAAATATATGGTCATTGTTAAAATTACAAAACTGTCACCAAAGTTTAAGTGATGGTGCTATCTGAGAACTATATTAACATCAGCGTCGTTGAGTCTAGACAGGCGGCTCGTCAAATAAAAGACTACCGCAGAGCTTCACGACACCTTGGGTAGGCAGCAAGGGATGATGATCCCTGAAATGAGATTGTAAAAGCTACTTCTAGGGATTTAAGTAAATAACCTCTGAAATTATAAGGTTCTGCAATAATGGGAACCATGGCTGTGTGGACCAATAAGGGACGTGGGCCAATAAGGGAAAACTAAGATACCATTCGCTTTATCATCGATAATTTTCCTTAGGCATTTTAATATTAGGGAAATTGGCGGGAAAGCATATAAACAAATTGACTGCCAATTCAAAGTGAATGCATCTACGGATACTGCGTCAGGATCTTGTTTCCATGAAACGAACTTTGTGTTATCTCGTGAAGCGAATAGGTCGATATCTGGTTGGCCGAAGTGGTGAACAATATTTTGGAACGTCCTATCAGAAAGTGTCTACTCAGTGTCCTGATTCAAAATACTTGATGTGGCGTCTGCACAGTTATCTTTGGTGTTTACGTTTGATGCGAATATCCAAAGACTGCGTTGCTCACACCATTGCCAAATGTTCCTGGCCAGATCGTTTAGATGGGGGTATTGTATACCCCCCGTTGTTTTATGTAGCTGATTGCAGTAGTATTATCAATCCGAAGCAATATAGCGCAATTGGTAACCTCGTTAGCACAGACTTTAGGTCCAGAAAGGCAGCCATTAATTCTAAGTAGTTAATGTGCATCGACTTTTCTGTGTTTTTCCATTTGCCATTGATTGTGTTACTATAACAGACTGCACCCCAGGCAGTTCTGGAAACGTCGGTGTAAATATCAAGACAAAGTTTGATTGTCTCATAAAGTTAGACGTGGTTTTAATATTTGATGACCACCAGTTTAAATCATTTAGGCAGAATACTAGGCAAATAATTTGTTTGTTTCATAATTATCGGTCTTTAGCAAAGCAAGGTACTTTGTAGTTCTAACATTTTAATGTAGATACAACCATTTTTAGTAGCTGGGCAAGGCACAACCAAAACCCTGATAAGTTGTGATAATTCACGAATAGCGCAAGACGGTATTTTTGTAAACTTAGTCACCAACTGAGAAATTTTGCTTCTTTAATCTGAGGGTAGGCCGATGATAAGGTTACTCGTATTAAACTCGAATCCTAAATATTCGCATCTTTGTTGCGGCGTCAAATCACTTTTATCGTAGTTCACTACGAAACCTAGGTAATCGAGTACCTATCTTCAATGTTTCGTTAACGTTGATCTTGCACTGATCGTAATTATCGCCTATACATACTATATATCATCTAAATAAAATTAACACAGATTTATGAACACGACTTCTTAAATAGCCTATTACTACCCTCATTATCTTTCTAAAAACTCGTGGGGCGACAGATAAAACAAAAGGATGCCATTAAATTCGTGAGTAGTTATTTTATTCGAATTATTCAGTTGAAAATGAAATCTTAAGTATTTTCGTTCCAAAGGCCGATTAGTTAAAAGAAAAAATGCATATTTTATATCGATGGCCGCGTTGCGTGGTATTTATTTGCTTGCCATTCGATAGTCTTTCAATATTAATTCAATAATTAATTAATTTCATTACTTAATTTATCTTCATATCTTAAAATGTTCATTAAAGATGAAATTGTTAAGTGGTTATCTTAAGTAAGTTGAGTATGAATCGTTTATTTCCGTCAGGCTTCCGCGTAAGAAATATCTTTGATAAAAACTGATCATTAGTTGGGATACATTTCGAAATAGCACTAATGGCGAGTATAGCCTCAGACATAATATCTCTTTTCTCAGTAAGTGAAAAATTATTTTGTGGTAGGTATAGAAGTTTTAAAGGGTATAGTATCGCCATATTTAATTCAGTCCAACACGATTTTATTGTTTGTTATTATCAACCATTGGTCATATAAATGGATAAGTCTACCTGCGTGTACATGTACCTACTGCTAACGAGTTGGTGCTAGTGTACGGGGTTTGTCTTGGTATACATGCGTCGCCTACTGAGCGGGTGCCGAGTACGGGCAGCGGACTCTAACGGCGCTGGATTCATGTAGGATCCCCACCCCCCCTGCTCGTTGGGTACCGGGGAGGCGCAGACCAGTTTCCCTGGTAGGACGTGGAAGGCCAAACGGTGGGCTGCGGAGCAGCAGGTCTTTAATTAATTTATTAATTATATTTTCTTTTAATTTTCTCCGATAAAGTTGAACCGAACATCTTATCATGTGTAAGATGGACTTATCCAGGCTGGGCGTGATAAGTTTTACGCGGTTTTGCGTAACAAGGTGATGTGAATCGCAAAGTATTCGGCAACCGTTGCTGAGATGTTTCGTAGCCTGGACCTTGTCCTCGGTTCTCAGAAGGATATCTACCTATGCCTCTGTTTATGACGGTAATGCCCGCGCTGAGCTTTTGTTGTGATGGGGCAAGAGTTTTATTTCGATTACATACCATATACGGCACCGCTGCAGACATTTCTGCGTTTAATTTTGGAGCTTGTAGGAGTCTACAGTTATCAGGAATCAAATAATATTGGATGATCTAGATTTTGTCTTTAAGTATTATATTCCTTTCTTTAATAAAAGTGACCACAATTTAGTTAAATTGTCGTGTATTTTATCGCCATAGTCGGAAGTATCTCACATAGATTCACCGAGAACGGATAATAGCACAGGGTCCAAAATGGGGCCGGTGATTTTTAAATTTTCGGCTTGAGCGGTAGCCCTGAGTTGGTGCCTTCGTTTTGAGGCAAAACGTCATTCAATGGACTCCATACCCACATCTTGCATGGCGCCCGGCACCGTGGACTCTGGTTCCGGGATTGTTATTTCGTTTCCCGTGGCTTGTCCGACGCTTTCGTTACCCACAAATACGATTTGTAATTAGGTTACGAAGTTTTTTTTTTTTTTTTTCTTTTTGTGGGTAAATGAAATATAATTATAATGAATTGAAAATATGACGATTGCTTTAGGTGCGCAGAGGAACGTTACGCCTATTGCAGGCAGTACGTATTTTCTGCTTATTGTCATCGTTGAAGACTCTCAGTCAACCCCGATGCATATTATTTTTTGCTTATTGTCATCGTTGGAGACTCGCAGTCAACCCCGATGCATAATATTGTTAATTAATATTTCTAGCATTGGAAAACGACATGTTATTAACTCGCAGTTAATCCCAAGCGTACCAAAACTATACCACTGTATAAAATCACTGTTTCTTGTTCACCAAATAACCGTAAATATGTCTCGGCTTACCTTCATCTTCCGATGATGAAAAAGAAAGCCTATGGCGTCTTTGATTCTTCGAGTCTTCTAATTTTCCTTACATATCGTTTGATTTTCGATTGCGCGTATCTTTTCGGCATTTTGAAGTATGAGACGTGCGAAAGTTACCGCGCACAAAAGAGGAATGAACAAACCACAAGATGGCGGCCTAAGGATAGGTAGGGTGGAAATACGTTTCAAGTCACGTAAAGTGTTTTAAATCTTTAAAAATTGTGCGGAAGTTGCCTAGTACGTAGAGGTACTACAGTTGGTAATAAAATCATATCTGAAGAATGAAGCGATGAATATACAATTAAGTATGTATTTAAAAATATATTAATGTATTATATATGTATGTCAGTCTCTGGCTTTGCTTAGTTTGGGGTCAGATAACCGAGTGTGCAAAAATGTCCCGAATATATTTTATTCATTTATTTATATTATCTTGCTTATATTAATCTTTGCTGGAACCTAAGATATTTTTACATGTCTTACTGACTGGAGCAAAAAGAGTCCAAATTCTTTAGACTGGGGCTAAAGTCCACATTCAAAAACAAAACCGCGGTAAGGTCGATCGTCTGCGGGGCGAGTTCGACGAAAGGCATCAAGCCTGATTTAGGCCGGATGCATTCGCACCCGCCACGTTACCTCACCATTTTCCCTTGTTTGTTTGTTCTAAGACTAGTCATTGATGTAAGTAAATCATTGCTGCTAGTATATAATATTAAATAGATTACTTGTAGGGCCGAACAGACGATGGGAAGACGTGTTTAGGCAAAGACATGGAAAGGAGCAGATGAGGAGAGCTACAGACAGGAAGATATAGTCAAAACTGGGGGAGGCCTACGCCAAAGAGGCGACATCTACACTGGACTAAAATGATGAATTGACAGACGAAATAACTAAACAATGAAATAAGAATTGACGGAATGAAATAAAGTTACATAATGTAACAATAATGCCCCTCCGGTGCCAATATGTGGCAGTCATTATGGGGGCCTATTTAGTGGTGGCAAGTCATCACCCGCCAAAATAATTATCTTGAAATGAGGCATAATTGGCGGGTGCCGTACCTCATACCAGCTCGGCATCATCAAGAATTCACCACAATAGACCAGATTTTTTTATCCTATACTGTACAATAATTTTATATTCCATTTTATACATTGATGTAAGTACATAATTATATAGCCATAATTGTAAATTTTGTACTCAATGGGGCCTCTTGGTGTTAGCTTCGTCCCCACCAATGCCTAGCAAAGGTCCGGGCTAAGACCCATGTATAAGTTGAGTCACGTACGTTTCGCCGAAACACCTTTCAACGATACAACCGTACACAGAAAGTTTGATTAAACTAATAACAAACTAAAATAATGTTTAATTATGAATCTGACAATATGAAATAATATAATTAATAAGTGTACCTACATGTTACATAATAATGTGTAGTTGAATCAATTACTTTTACTTGTATCTTTTCTGAAAAACAATTTAAGAGTAGAGTTTGAATAAAATAGAGCTACACACATCTGCTAACTACTGAGACTCATCCGTCCAGGGTTTGTGAAGACACTCACGGCGCGAGCTGTCGCATTGTCAGTTGTGTGAGCAGAGATCGCCAACATTTTGATAAATGCAGTAAAAAAGAAAATGCCGCAGAGTAGGACTATCTGGATCCGCTGACTGGTCAGATACATTGCGAAACCAGGAACCGGTCGCTTTCTAAAGCAAAAGAAGATAAGCATTACACTTTTCGGTTTCTTCACTACGGAAAATGAGAAACAGATGTTGAGAATTACTATGATTACTAGCTGTTCCCCGCGACTTTGTATGTATAGCATTCCGTAATAATAAACTTTTTGCCTCCTTTTGCACTTCTTAAATTCGCCCTGTCGCTAAATGCTTGCTTAGAAAGAAAAAAACAACTGTTCCATACATTTTGTCGAGTGTCAATGACCGTTTTCTATGGAATAGCTGATTTTTTTCTCGCAATTCCTGGTTTGGCCCCATAGTAAAAGTTGTTCATAACCTTTAGTACCTATTATCAGACCTTTTTGAAACACGTTGTATAGTATATATGTTTATCTATGATAATACTCATGGAAGTAGTATAAAGGGTATACAAAGTCCTTGATAATTGTTGATAATACTAGCTGACCTGACAGACGTTGTCCTGTCTTAGAACTGTCAAACACGCAAAGTCAAAATTGTTAATCTTATTTTTTTACATTTTGGGTTACATTATTGGAGTTTTAGTAAAGATCCCTACATAGCACATATATAGGAATAAATCTGAAAGTTACAAATTTGAAGTTTTATCATATAAAAATAATTATTTTGCTATTACAAACTTACATTTTGTAGTTGGAATGTAAAGAAGAACCTTATAGTCAACTACAAAGTTAAGTTTGTCTTTTAATATTTCAACTTTAGTTTTTTTTTTTGGACTCGCGCTCTGGGGGTTCTGTCCAACGGAACCCTCAGAGCACGAGTCCTACTCGTACTTGTCCGGTTTTTTATTTATTTAGCACGGTTATACACCAATTAGGTACACTAAAGAGACAAAGATATTACAAAGTTATGAAAAATAATATCCTACAAAGTTAACAAATTAATTATGTCATAACAAAATCTAATTACATTACTTAATAAATCTAAATTAATTAATAATTATTTAAAATATTCAGGTACGAATAATGTCATTCAAGTTACTAATAACTAGTCAATATTATATAAAAATAATAAAATAATCAAAGAAATAAATGTATACAACAATGTCAATGTCAATGTAAAATTATGTCATAACTGCATCCATATCATACACCTTGCACGCCTTCCTGTCACAGAATTTCAAACACTCAAAACATATCTTACTCTCGGTATGTAACAAAGTTTGTGTCCGAATGTTGGCCAAACCTGCGTCGAGGCGCGATTCACGCCGCGATGGTTACAAATAATGAGTTGCTTATACATTGCACTCGGAGGTAGTTTATCTAGGGCGAACAGACGTAACAAGGCTCGGTGTACACGAACTAAATATACCTATCGCGTTTCAGTACCAAAAAAAGTAGCTTAGTAGTGAATAGGTATCTAAATCTGCTTAGTGGTATCGAAAAAAAAACCTGAAACTTTTAATCTTTCCTCTTGAGAGGATTTTGGCATCGCGCGTCTTGTGCATTTGCCAGTGTCATGTATTGAAACGTTCGAGTTCTATTATAGATCAAAGTCATCAAAAGTTGAAGTCAAAGTAAGGTCAAAGTCGTCAAACAAGTCAGTCACGCAAATTAAGTCACGTTCAAGTCAGTCATGATCTTGTAAAGTGGTGGAGACTTTAGAGACTTCTATGGAGTTTTGGAAACAACACCAAAAGTTTCACCTCATTATAGGTATATCTTGTCTGCAGTCTAACACGTTCACGAACACTTAATAAATAATAATCCACCATTATTACGCATTTACACTCAAAAATAGGTACTTACGTTTAAGATAATAATATAATGAGGCAACCATGAAGGTAGTAGATATAGATCGATGCGCAAACTTTTTTTTCACGTTGGCGCCAAAACACCCCTCATAACACAGAAAAGAGAAGTAGATTTTTTTTCTCTTCTGTGCCTCATAATCGACGCCATTTTTGACAATGCTAAAAACACTACCATACTGCACAGATCTACATATCTGTGACCATACTGTGACCATATCCGAACCTCAGAAGAAGGATTTATTATTCTGTGATCCGAACGCACCGCTTGCAAACAAGGTTGACGTGCAGCAAGGAGGTCCAAGACCTCAGCCATGTTACTTTGTGCCGCTATCTCCCTATGGAGCGTCCATAAAATAACGTATGCACGCTACGCGAGTTCACCGCCAATGTAGTGTTTTTAAAGAAACTTTAAGAATACAGCTTCTATACGAAATTTAAGTATCAACGTTTCACGGATCTCCAATTCTGTGTTTAATTTGGTTACTGAAATTCTTGTCAGTAATTTAAAAATAGGTCGTACACATTTGACGCTGTACGATTCAAACCAAAGAAAAAAGAAGGGGAAAAAGTTTTTCTTTTTTCTTTTCTGTGATTCAAACCCCCGTAACTAATGCGAAATGAACAGCAGTAAATTATCTTCATTAATAGGTACTCGTATTAATGAAGATAATTTCAAATATTATCAATGTTATTGCTTGTTGTTTCTCAACAAAAGGTTCAATCAAATCAAATGGTGAGGTTGTACTATCGCTGTCGATGTTCGAAGCTGATTGCCTCGTAGATAGTTTGAATAGAAAATTGAAATCATCCCCGAGCGGCCGCAACGTCTTCTGTTACAGGGGTGCTAAACAATCTTAACCAACCTTCCTATCTTCCCCTCCTCCCTCCCTTATATTTTTTTATCTATTTTCCTCTGAGATCACAACGTATAATACCACCTTTTCTGTAAGAGTCCGTTGCGAAAGTATCATACCTAGTAAGCCGAATTTGGGCTTTTTATGTTTTTTTATATTCTTTCCCTCCCTTCTTTCTCTCTCTCTCTCTCTTTGAGAGAATTGTATTGTATTGAGAAGGCTTGTGTCCCAGATAGGCTGATAATGATGATGATGATTGTGTTGATGAACCTATGTGATAGCCAATGACGTGATAGCCTTAATTCTAGTAAAATTAGAACATACCAGGTAAAACTGGGGCATTACGGCCAACTGCTTACGCGGTATCAAACTAACGTTAATTTCGCGCAGTTCGAAAAATCACGCGAACTTGAACTTTTACGCGCCCAGATACGGTTTGCGGACGCGTAACATTTTTTCATCACCTAAACTGGATTGCTTTAAACAGCTAACCGTAAGGCCCCAGGAGGGTTAGACAAGACCCACTTGCTGTTAGCGTTAACATCTCTCAAGCTAATGTAATTGTTAATGTCATTTTCATACAATTTCATATTTGCGCAGGCGTTAATGCTAACAGTACGTGGGTCTTGTCTAACCTGTGTGTCTAACCCTCCTGGTTATGTTGTTTGCTTGGAATGTTTTGCAGCATCTTGAATCTTTATCATGAAAAATACCGCTTTATGGTTACTATCATGATCCAAGAAAACAAGGTCTAACGCTCTGGGAGATGTACCGCAATGACGTCACTGTTCAGTTGCCACTTTATTGTAACAAACACAGATACTGGGCAACAACTTTTTTATAAAATACACAAAGCACTTCAATTGTCATTTGGTTTGTCCGCTCAAGCAAGTTAAGCACGAATTGAATATATTAAACACAATTTTATCAAAACCACATTGATTTATTGGATTCCCACAGGTAATAATACCAATTGTTAGAAGTTAAACTTATAGTTAGAAATTTTAGTTAGCTTTCTAATTTTAAATGGTGCCTTCAAAATGGTACCCCATTGAGGAGTTATAATTTCACGCTACTGTTAACATAGAAAATCATAGAGAGTCCGCCATTGTTTCGTGAATCGTCATCTCTCACGAACTTTTTGTAAATTACTTATTCTGCTCTTGCTTATGCACGTGTACGTGTATCCATGACATTGATGACATCATTGCGGGACGCCCACGTCACATTATTTCTCGGAGCGCTATACCTGGCGGAGTATATTATTATACCATGGTTATTATTAGTTGATGTACAAACAAATGTACGACAATGACCCAGCCAAGAATAAGAACGGCATATTCCAATGACGCTAATATTGATTTGGTGACTCTTGATTGTTAATCCGAGACAGCCCTGCCGAAACAATTGTCAGCAAACACCCGCCTTTTGATACCTCGATTACGAATCTGAATAACAAAGTGGTGCAAATTCTCCCCCGGGGTACATTCGGGGAATCGGGAGACGGGATGGCATTGGGAAGTTTCGCTGATTCGCTGATAGGCATCGTTACCGGCTATGGTAGGTATAGTTCACCGATAATGTTAGTTCTCGCTGCGCGTGTGGCAAATCCTTCCGTTCGATCCGAATCTTTGTTAAAAAAAAACCGGACAAGTACGAGTAGGACTCGTGCTCTGAGGGTTCCGTTAGACGGAAACCTCAGAGAGCAAGACCAAAAAAAAAACTAACTGAAGTTAAAATATTGAAAGACAAAAGTTTGTAGTTTTTTTTTACTGGGCAAGTGCCTTTAATAACTAAACAAAATACAAGCTAAAACTAACACTACAAATACAGTTAGACTGCCCATAGACCGTTGAAGGTCTAAAGACAATCCAAATGCTCAAGCCCAATACCAGTTGGCAGCGTACCTAACATGCTGGCGGCATTACCACGTTGAATGGCAATGCTAATGCGTTGAGCCAGAAACACGCCAGCATTTTGGTCACGCGTCGCATTAACCAGGCGCTCTGAAAGATTTTTGAAAATGAGGTGAGCTCCCGGTCCCCAAGGGCCCAATGTCTCGACCCCAAACGCCTCAAATATGTAACCACTGCTGAGGTTAGCATATTTGCGACGCTTGTGCTGCTCTGCCGAATTGGCAGCCGCACCAGCCCTACCTTGTGTCTCAGGAAGATGTGACGGCGCCAAAGTATCGACACAAGTTGCGTCCCATACAAGAGGCCGCCCCAACCTCCAGGGCACAAGTGTCATACCGTCAGGCCTCTTTCCATCGTCACGCGCAAGCACAGCTGCGACATTGTCGGTGGAAAGTGCCCTGCGTATGATGTTGTTCAGGCTAGCGTGTCGGCCAATACGACCAGCGCTTCTCGAGCAAGAGAGACCATGATGACCGAGCTGGTCAACAGCAGTACCACACTGAAAGCGATGGGCCTCACAGCACCTTGCACCCAAGCGTAAGCTGACAGCTAGACGAAATGCGATTGGATCTAAAAGGCTACCTGTGTTAAAAGAGGGCATGGCTTGCAACCAAAGTCCCGATTCCCAAACAGAGACAGCAAGAATACGAGCGCGATCTGCAATACTAGGACACGTATCTAGTAGCGATTTCCATGCTAGTTCGCAGATCGGCCGATCCCACAGTCTCTGGGAAGACAACTTTGAAGTTTGTAGTTGACAATAAGGTTCTTCCATACATCCCAACTACAAAATGTAAGTTTGTAATAGCAAAATAATTATTTTTAAATACCTTCAAATTTATAACTTTCG
Organism: Agriopis aurantiaria; assembly: GCA_914767915.1. Lineage (NCBI taxonomy): Eukaryota > Metazoa > Arthropoda > Insecta > Lepidoptera > Geometridae > Agriopis > Agriopis aurantiaria. The sequence continues at coordinate 14,597,706 of OU611998.1, read as the reverse complement.
GATTTATTCCTATATATGTACTGTGAGACCTTGCCTCTTGCCAAATTTCATGATTCTAGGTCAACGGGAAGTACCCTATAGGTTTTGATTCCACTGTGAAATCGCAAAATATACGACATAAAGGAACCCTAAGAGCGCGAGACCAAAAAAAAAACTAACTGAAGTTAAAATATTGAAAGACAAACTTAAGTTTGTAGTTGACAATAAGGTTCTTCCATACATTCCAACTACAAAATGTAAGTTTGTAATAGCAAAATAATCATTTTTAAATGATATACTTTCATATTTATAACTTTCGGATTTATTCCTATATATGTGCTATGAGACCTTGCTTTTTGCCAAATTTCATGATTCTAGGTCAACGGGAAGTACCCTATAGGTTTTGGTTCCCCTGTGAAATCGCAAAATATGCGACATAAACGTTCATATCTTTTGATTGCGTTGACTTACAACTTTTATTTTTTTACAGCCGAAAGAAACCATAGACCCAAGTATTTAGTATAAATTTCAACTTGCTACCTTTACGCGTTCTTGAGAAAAAGGGTCTTGACAGACGGACAGACAGACAGACAGACAGACGGACAACGAAGTGATCCTATAAGGGTTCCGTTTTTTCCTTTTGAGGTACGGAACCCTAAAAATAGCCAATGATAATGTTTTTTTAATTTACTAACTTTTTTTACTATTTTTATTTATACTTTTATTACTATTTAATAACAGGCCTGCGCTTGACCGCCATCTCGCCTGATGTTAAGCGACGATGCGGTCCACGATGGAGCACGCTTGCCTAGAAGAAACCGATTCACTCTTGAGTTGAAGACACCCAGATTATAACTATCAGAGAACACCCATTCATGCAGCGCATTCCACAGACTAGCAGTTCGCACAATAAAAGTGGAACCAAAGCGCTTTTTATGGGTTTTCGGAATATCAACCATAAAGCGGTGTCGATATTTCGTGCCCGCTCTGGCAGTCCAATAACCTGGCATGAAGAAATTAAATCATGCAGATCTGATGCACACTCTCCGATGTATCTCTAACCTCAAAGATACAAGCGTCTTTCAAACGCATTGTACTTTCTTCCAACGTCACAAGCACTAAGTACTTACAGCTTTAATGGGACTGGTAATTCTTTTACAGGAATTCGATGCTCTGGAACTGATCAATCCGAATTTCCGATGTTTTTGAGGTATGGTCTTGAGTTCATAAAAAATCTTATACCCAAAAACGCATTTTCAGTTTTAACTGACTTCGAAAAAGGAGGAAGTTTCTTAATTGGCCCGTTTTTTAAAATTTCGGGGCAAGCTGGTACTTAACCTTAATCGGACCTTAATCGAACTATTAGGGGCCATTCAAGTATTACGTAAGCAGATTTTTTTTTATTTAAAAAAATCTTCCATACATTTTGTAGTGTCAAAGACCATTTTCTACGGAACAACAGATTTTAATTTCGCGATTTCAGTTTTGGTTCCGTAGCTCTAACAGAGGCTTTTTTTGTCGCGTATTTATTTCGAATTATTATTATGCTTCAGAGTATTCGGCTGGTTCAATCCAATAATGATTCAATTGCACCGCTAAAGGGTACGCTACATGAAAAGGGAGGGGCACGCAAACGTAGGTAGGGTTCCTTACATCTAATGAGTCAGCAGTATTATCAGATGATAGCAAATATTTCGGATTCCATGAGCAAGCGCATACATTGTTTCATTATTATTATTATTTATTATTATTTTTATTTCAATTAGTACCGCAAAACACGAATTACACTAATGACAATTTGTATTACATATTTTTTCATAGATAGACTTAACTTCTAGACGTACGTTATTTGTTTTGTTTGCAGACCAAGAGCCACCAAAACGACTTGGGGCCTTACGCTGCCTATTTTAAGCGATTCTGTTAAAGCGATTGCGAAAAGTTTTGCGACCGCAAACCGCATCACGGTTCACGTTTGCGTGAGGTTCCGCGCTGCGCTGTTTCAGGGTCGTTTCAAGCCCGCGCTAAGAGGTAGTCGTAAGATCGTGTTAAACAAATTCCTAGATACCTATACATATATATATATATATATATATATTTTTTCGATCAAGTGTGTTTATTAAGCAAAATACAAGCTAACACTAATTATCTAAACTAACCAAAAGGACCTGGTTCAATTAAAAAAACTGGACAAGTACGAGTAGGACTCGAGCTCTGAGGGTTCCGTTGGACAGAACCCTTAGAGCGCGAGTCCAAAAATCAAACTAAAGTTGAAATATTGAAAGACAAACTTAACTTTGTAGTTGACTATAAGGTTCTTGTATACATTCCAACTACAAAATGTAAGTTTGTAATAGCAAAATAATTATTTTTAAATGACATAACTTCAAATTTGTAACTTTCAGATTTATTCCTATATATGTGCTATGAGACCTTGCTTTTTGCCAAATTCCATGATTCTAGGTCAACGGGAAGTACACTATAGGTTTTGATTTCCCTGTAAAATCGCAAAACATGCGACATAAACGTTCATATCTTTTGATTGCGTTGACTTACAACTTTTATTTTTTTACAGCCGAAAGAAACCGTAGACCCAAGTATTTAGTATAAATTTCAACTTGATACCTTTACGCGTTCTTGAGAAAAAGGGTCTTTACAGACGGACAGACAGACGGACAGACAGATGGACAACGACGACAAGGGTTCCGTTTTTTCCTTTTGAGGTACGGAACCCTAAAAAGGACTCTTTAGAGTGTTACTGCGATAAGCAATCTGGGTTTCTAGTTAATCTGTTTCTTTTATTCTAGGCAAGAGTGTTCCATCATAGACCGCATCATCGCTTAACATCAGGCGAGGTGGCGGTAAAATACAAGCCTGTATATTTTATATATATTTTTAACAGTATTATTGAATGAAAAACAGTATAATACTGTTTTTAAAGGTATGTTTGGCAATCCTACTGAGCATTAGCTGCGTACGCACATCGCAATGGCTTGCCTCAGTACGAGTACGTTACCCGTACCGAGCGGTAGCATGTGCGGCACCCGGTTCAATCCTCGGCCCTGCACCAATGATTTATTTAGTACTTAAATAAAGTATGTGCATTACAATGCCATCGCTCAACAACGGTGACGGAAAACGTCGTCAGGAAACCGGTATGTCCAAGAACCTGTGATGATATACATCTCTCTCTCTCTCTCTCTCTCTGAGAGAAGATCTGTGTCCAAGGAGTGGGAACATGATGAAATGCTGATGATGATGTTTTATTTCAATGTTCTACTCATCTAGCTATTTCCGGAATTCATTTCGCCGTGAGATTAATTTTGATCTCCTTGCGGCGCTTCCTCGCTGAATTGAGCGTAGGCGATTATCCTATAACGAAATGAAAAATTGAAAGATTTGGCTGAATTAATTTAGCTAAAAACTCGATAAAAAGCCTTAGAATTGTTAGATTTGCGCTTGTCTAGACTACGGATAATTTAAGTAATCCTTATTTTGGACATATAATTTTATTATGTATATATTTTTTATCTCTTTTAATTTGATTACTTTGTCTAGTCAAAATAAAACTGTTCAACAAAAATCAATACGATGATCTAGTAGTTTGGAATGGTTTTTCCAAAAAGTTAGATCAATCTAACAAGTAATTTAGCAGATTAAACAACCCGTTCAATACCTTCTAACAGTATAGTTACATATCATGAAAAGAAAGCTAATCTATACAAAAGTATGTACAAAGAAAAACAAACACAATCCTAACTACTAAAATCTAATCGATTAAACCGCTACCAGAGGCCTTACGGACAACTGCTATTGCGGCACCAAACTAACGCTAAATCCGCTCAGTTAGAAAATCACGCGACCGCTAACCGTCACGTTCGCGTGATTTTCCAACTCAGCGGATTTAACGTTAGTTTGGTGCCGCAATAGCAGGTGTCCGTAAGGCCCCAGTAGGAACTGTTAAATTGGCTTCTGATCTCCAAGGGGCCATGTTTTCTACCCCAAAAGGCTCAAAAATACACCCATCGTCTAGGTATTAAATAAGGATAAACTTTTATAAAAGCTTTACAAGTCAGTAGATATATTGCCATAAAAAGAGTTGCACAGAGCGGTGGAACAAAGCCCAAAGGAGGTCATTTATTATCATTATGAACAACGTTTACTACGGAACCAATCCCGAAATATAGCTTAAGAAATATATATTATCAGCTATTCCATGCATTTCATTGAGTGAATGTAATTTATTTAATACATGAAAAAAATCTGCTGTTTCACGGTTATGCCCACGCTAAAACTTACTCTTAATGATGAGTATAATTACCTCCTTTCGGCTAAGTACCGCCGTCCCGTATGACCTTGTAGTTTCATCTATTTTATAGACCATAATTTACATGACATCTTTGTTGTATCTACCTACGAATTTTGGAGACTGCATACCATCGATATTTCGTTGTTTCGAATGAGATTTACTTACGAGAACTATTTCCGATAGTTACCAGGACCAGGGATCTCCCTAAAAGGTGGGTAAAGGGGTAATTTCCTCACGATATACTACACCACCGAGTGATTTTATTACACCCATAAAGAGACTACGGGACTATAAATATTTATATTGAATTGACTACTTCCTCAATAGAGGAACAGAGAAGTCTTTTATCGGGGTAAAAGGTTAAATTTTCGGTTAAAATGAGGGTTAAAAGGGTGAAGATTTTCAATTTATTTTTATAACTTTAGCGATGTATAAAAAAGTTAGAGGTTAAAAAGTAATGTTTCAAAATACATTTAAAAAAACAACGGATCAAAGTAAGTTCCACTTTTGGAGATGGAAAATTTTCTCTTGAACCTATTTATTTAAAAAAATCTCATTAAAAAGAATGATTTGTATTCTTATGTGTTCTTGGATTTGCATTATATTGGTGTTTTCATAACAGAATAACTTTTGCCCGCGGCAGAGGCCTAGCAACCTACGTAGACCACATCACCGCCCAGATGGTGGTCCTTTTTTCTTATAAAATATTTATTATGAAAAATCGGATCAGTTTTTTTAAAGATACACACAAACAAACGAAAGACTTATTTACTTTAACCTTTTTGTAATTTTTCGTGATAATTATTTATACCTATGGATGAAAACTGAAAAAAAGTATGTTAAAAGTTTTCAGGCAGTCAAAAAATTCTGACAATAGATCCAGCCACTTACCAACTAAGTGTCAAAATGGGTAAGTGTAACCACAACACTTTCCTCTCCTGTTCTGTCCCCTCCGCGCCGTTATTTGGTAAAAATTGCAGCCTCTTATGTAACCTACTCTAGGACGGGACGGGTATCAGCACCGTTACGTAAAGCAAGAGGTATTTTTATCACCTACCGTAATGCGGTAGGGAAATGTATACCTACGTACAAGCACTGTGGGCCGGTAGAGTATGGCGGAAAAACAGTCCTGAGTTTGATGGACCACTTTTGTTAGAATGTTTTACAAAATACAATAACGAATCAAACAGTTTTATGTAACTAATTGGTGAGACGAAGGGCCGAAAGGTTCTCGAATGTAGACCACGGGCCGGTAAACGCAGCGTAGGAACCTCCCATGAGATGGACAGACGACCTAAAAGATACCGCAGGGAAACGCTGGATGCAGGCCGCTTCCAACCAGCTCTTTTGGAGATCGATGTGGAAGGCCTGTGTCCCGCAGTGGACGTCGTATGGCTGACACGATGATGATGAATTGATGAGGCGAGCAAGCTGCTCGCCTGATAGCGTCACGCTTGCCAAAAGTAATAAAAGACAAGTGTAAGAAAGTGTGCACAACTGGGTCTATAATGGATATCATATAATTATATAACAGCATCCTTTTTCTATTGAACTTAAAGAAATGTCTCGTATCTATTAAAAATAAAAATCGGGACGCAAAAAGAACTTAGAATTGATTTAAAAAACTCGATGTTTTAGCAAAGTTAAATAAGAATTTCAAAAAATCTTAAATTCAAAACTTAATTTGCTGATGGCATTTATTCATGAATTTTATTCAACTCTCCTGCCAATGCTTTGTAGTACGCTGACGTTTAGACTTTATGCAGGGTCGGACCAAGGGCGAAAAATCTAAGGCACTCCAGTAAAGTTGTGTGTCCAGTGTAGGCAGTAGTGTAGTGTGTAGTATAGGATGTCTTATTCCAGTAAATGCCCAATTAGTGAGTTAAGTATTAAGGTGGTATGTTTCATCTATGGCGGGAAATTCAAATTTTAAACAGTTTGTGTCCTTGTAGCTAGGCCGGATAATTATTTTAAAATTACATAGTAGTATTTGCGCAAATCTTTGGTTGTTCTTTACATTATTATGTACAGAAATTTAACACTAACGCACCATAATTTATACCATTATGTCTTACATTTGTCAATAAACCGTTTGAAATAGCAAAATTTGTTAATTGACAAATTGCATTAGAGATAAATATCTTTGCATGATTTTGTTAGGAATAATAATCAATTTGCGCAAACATCATGATCATTTACAATAATTACCCGGCCTAGCTACAAGGACAAGAAAACTGTTTGAAATTTTATTTTCTTAGGTGAAACGTACCATCTCAACTGTAAGTTTTTTTTTATATATCATTAAAGTAATAAAATATTTTTATTTCGTAGATAAGTTAACTAATTATTTAACAATAATTATTTTGCTATTTTAAAAACAAAATGATGAAAACTTAAAATATAAACTAAAAACTAAAACTTAAAACAACTAAATAAAAGGTACAATTAAACTAAAATATGATTGTATAAAATATACAAACATGTACTACCTACTACAAAACAAAAACGCCGTCGAGATCACCACCATGCGGCAGGGTTCCCAGAACACTGGCAGAGTTGCCCCGCTGTATAGCAATACTTAGCTTTTGTGAAAAGTATATGCCAGCTCTAGGATCCCCCGAGGCGAGGACCAGCCTAGTCGAAATATCCTTGCAGATTTTTTTTGTGTCGGACGACCACGGGCCCAAGGTCTCCACAGCTAGCGCAACAAACTCATAATGTGCGCTGAGCTGTGAGTACTTCCTGTGTTTGTTTAGTTGGGCCTGTTCGGCCGCAGCCCCGACACTGCGAGCAGAACTGGCGACATGAGAAGGAGCCAGGGTGTCCACGCAGGTGGCATCCCAGACCAAGGCGCGGCCAAGACACCAAGGAACCAGACTGGCTCCGTCTGGTCTCTTGCCATCGTCTCTTGTCATACCGTTCGGTTCCAGTGTCGAGGGCACGGAAGCAGTGGAGAGTGCCCGCCTGACCAAATCATTAATAGCCCAATGACGATATAGTCGGCCGGCACTCCTCACACACGATAGCCCGTGGCGTCCAAATTGGTCCACGGCTCGTCCACACTGGCAGCGATGAGGCTCGCACAACTTCTCACCTAGACGCAGACCCACCGCAATGCGAAGACAACTGGGGTCGAGGACGGTACCTAAATTGTCAGAGGGGAGTACGCGCAGCCAGTGACCGGACTCCGCTACTGACACGGCCAGGAGACGCGCACGATCTATGTCATCCACAGCTTGATCCAGTAGGGCTGTATACGTGAGTTTGGTGAGTGGAAGGTCCCACAACTTCTGCAACCCCATATCGGTGGGCGGGTTGACACCTGGGCATGATGCACACCAGGCAGCCAAGGCTTCCGTCTGGCCAGCAACCCGAACATCGGCTATTGGGCTCTGAAGGATCATGCCGATGAGGGTCTGCGAACCGTGACTGGAAGCTAAGAATGCCGGAAGTGCTACGCTAGAGGTGCGTCGAATGCCCAGCCCACCGAAAGATAATATCAATAAATATCATTAATATCATTAAATAAAAATTAACTTTAGTTAAAGTATGAACACAGTTAATTATTTGTATTAAAGTAATTTTCATAAAAAATTGCTAACCCCTCTATTTGTTTTTTTTACCAAGTACCTATTTAGTTAAAAATAATTCCAAAAAAAATGTCATAAGCCGTACGTGTTCTTAGCGTCCAGTTATTTTTACGGTTATTTGCGGATAAAATGCGGAAAACTGGAAAATCGTGGGTAACACCGCGGGATTCAGCTATTTCAATATAAAATTTACTTTTAGCCAACCTTCACTAGTTTGAGAGCCAAAGAAGAAAAATTAGTAAAAAATTAAGCCCCTCCTTAATGGTCCCTTACTCCAACCCTCTCGTCGAAGCTTAAACATGAATAGTTTATATTATTTGTCGACTGCAACTTGGCTTGATATTGAAACTCCCACAGCCGTCGGCTTCTATGTTTAGAGCAGGTTCACTTGAGCGCGCATTTGGCGCGCATTTCAAACCATCGGTATAAGATGAGAGCAAAAAATGTGTGGATGTTTCGAATTGTTAAATCAGTATCATCACCGGCCGACATCATTCCACTGCTGGACCCAAAACTTTTGATCACATTGACAATAAATCAAATCGACAACGAAGCAAAATGCCTAAGCGTCATGTCTAAAGAGTAAAAGGTGTAATTAACACTTTGTCTAAAATGAAGTACTTACTTCGCTTCCAGACGATGTGTAGTCAGTGCCAGTTTTAGCAGCGCCCTGGGCGAGATTTCTAATGCCATTCAAACCGAAAAAAGGCAAAGAATAGTTATTTTTTTAATGCATAAGGTATGCGCCTGCGGCGGCCCTTTATATCTGGACTGGGCGGTCACCCAACCGCGCCCTACCCTAACGCCGCCGGTACTGTGCGTAGTACAAATAACAAGTACAAGTAGGCGTTCAAACGTAAAGTAACCACTCACGGGGTGACGTCACAACTCGCGTGCGAGTACGTACCTACTCACACGAGTGTTCGAACGAGACGAACGACGCGCAGTGGGCGTCGCATGAGCAGGGCGAGAAAACGAAGCTTCACTTGCGCAAGGAACAGCTCGAAGTGCTACTAAGCACTTTCACTAAGAACACCGTTGCAGACGATCCGTAGAAGGCACTTGCTACTTCTACTTGTTACTTGTACTACGCATCGTCGCAAGCGCCTTAATTTTCGGCTTTTCTCTTCAAGTAATTGTCACTCATATCGGCACACAGATACACACACTAAACTTATAACACCCTGCTTGCGTCAGACAACATTACTTAAATTCAATTTAACTAATTTTAACCTCCAACGCAAACAGCGGGGTGTTATAAGTTAAGTGTTTCTGTCTGTGACAATTGTGGCATTGTAGCTCCCAAACGGTTGAACCGATTTTGATTTAGATTTTAAAGGTGACGATTGAGAGTGTTCTTAGCACAGAAAAGAGAAGTAAATAGAACGGAAATGGAAAATCTGTTACCAGGCATTATGGAGAACCTTGATTGAACATTATTATTTAGACCAACGCGTCGAACTCCGCATCACAGTTGCTAACTGATTTCGAATGATTGACGTTTCGTTTATATGGGTGCAACTGGCTTTGAGAATTCGTGACATTTAATTTATTTTATTTTGCGAATGTGAGTGACAGGAATTAATTAACGTAATAAATGAGCCGCTTTTTTATTTATTTATTTTATTTAAACAGCATTCCGTTTAAATAATAAAAATAAATAAATGGTTCAAGAAAATCTGTCTTAAAGAGAGTTTTAGAAATTCTCAATTTATCCTTTTCTAATGCCCGATTTCTAACAACCTATCGCTAGCTATTGGTTCAACAAAGTTATCTGTAACTTTGTAACTTTTAATTTATCTTAATCGAAATATTTCTAACGTACTTAACGAATAGATAAAAGTGCGGTATCGGCCAGGGCCCTGATTCTGTAATTACAAACACGCACGTAACGCGCCGTGTTAAGTTTACCTCTAAAAGTTGGTCTTTATTCCTAGGGAATAGAGTCCAAATTTTCAGAGGTTAACTTAACGCGTCGCGTTACGTGCGTGTTAAAGTTACGGAATCAGGGCCCAGATAAGCTAAGTATAAACGCAGTATATCTTATTATTGCGTATTCAGAAACGCAGTTTGTAAAGTTACGGAACCGCTATTGAATAGATAAACCATCGATAAAGTACTTCGGAAACGGAGCCTAAGATGCTTAATATCCATGCAATAACGATCCCTATTTCCATTCGTATTTTTATTAACGTAGAGTTATTTGAGCTTATGATTTTGGCAACGATTCAATATATTCAGGTGATTCGTTCCGCAAACTAACGCGGGAGTAATTGGACGAAAAATAACCGCAGAACGAACTATTGTGAGGTTCTGTTCAAATATTCATAAAGTGGTATTTTACGTGTGATAGGGATAGCGAGGGAAAACGTGCAGAGTCCTTTTTAATTAGGTATTTTTTTGGAGACTGACCAATAAGGTTACCCACCCAATAATTAATATTAAAGTAGGTACCCTGAAAAAATTAATAAAAATTTATAAGTTTATCACACTAAAAGTTAAATAAAATATACACAACAAAATAGATTTATTAAAAACAAAATAATACTTTAATAAATTTTCTCATCTCGTATGTCACACTCCTAACTCCATAGACGACTGTACGTACTACTAGGATAAAATTGTAATGTAATTATGAATAATAAAGATATTTTGAATTTAATTAATTACTAATTACCCTAGAAAGATCTCTGATTTTTACGAAATAACTCTTCCTAAAATTTTCTTACAAACTAATTTCATCGTTTAATCGCTTTGATAATACGTAATTGAAGACTACAGTACGTTTGCAATTAGCAAATACACTCGTCAGCCTGTTATTGTTAAAAATGTATTTAATTTTTCAACGGTTTACTTGTTCGGAAATGAAACATATTATCAGACTATATGATGGCTTACAACAGGTTCGTCCACTTTTAGACTACTTAAGAAAAGAAAGCAAGGAAATATTTATTTATAAAAAAAAACTAGTTTGGAAATTATTCCGTTATTTTCTTTCAGTAATGTCCATCTCACGATGTCGTCGGTTCTTCTAGTGGGAGGCCTACCTACGCTGCGTCTTCCAGTTCGTGGTCTCCGCTCAAGAACCTTTCTTCCCCATCGGTTATCGGTTCTTCGAGCGATGTGGCCTGCCCATTGCCACTTAATTTTAATAGCTATGCTGGTAACTCAAGAAACTCCGAGCATAGCTCTCTCTCTATTGCCCGTTGTGTGACACTGAGTTTTTCCAAAAGGCCAACAGCTAAGGATCACATCTCAGTACCATAATTATGTCATCAGTGGCAACACACACTGGTTAAAGACTCTTGTCATTAGGCAATGTGGTATTTTCTCGGGGTATTTTGGACGAGAAGATGTAATTACCCGAACGTTATCAAATTTCATTCAACATAACTCAAATAAATATTCAGATAAATCCTTACTTAGGTACACCACGTCTCCTTTCTCGTTCAAACCATTATGTGCTTATTCAACAGCAGATTCAAGTATGTTTTCAAGCCCGAACTAATTACAGAATCGCGCTGCTTTCTCCAAACAGTCACTGCAGCAATATCCGGGTACAGATCACGCTTAACTTTTTGACCGTTCTGAGCCTACCTAATCTCTGAGCATTCTTTTTAACCGCGCAAAGAAGTCTCCGAACCGTCGGCGTTTCTATATATATTTGTTGAGTACCGTTGATTCGATCGTCATGAAATTATGTAAACAAGTAGATTATTTCAATAAAAAAATTAGTTTGAATATGAGCTTAATCAGTGTAGGGGTTGTAAAGATTTAGGGAAGGCGAAGTCTCAGCCTGGGGTGAACAACTTGTTTAGTTTTACTTTGGTTTGTTTAGACTTTTTACAGTGGAAAGGCGGGGGAGAAAGTTTATTGTATGACTTATAAACTAAGAGGCTTGAAAATATTTACAGGTACAACAAAAAATATATAAAAAAATTACATCTCCTTGATTAGTAAGAGTCTTAGTTAGTCATGTCCTTGATTAGATATGTCATGGATTTTTAGTTGAACTAGGTATATGAAACTAGTAGAGTCACAAAGTAAAAAAAAACAAAGAGATATAATAGATGCTTTTCATGTTTTAAAAACAGGTGGCAGGCGGGTCAAACGGTCAAGTGAAGTTGAATAATAGCGCCTCTTAGTATCGGAGTCCATCAATTCAGAACTGTCATTACGTTTGGCGCGACCTCTACAAGGTCTCATGTAAAGGGTATAAGCAGAAAGGAGCTCATTAAACTCATCATTATGACCACTTTTACTTTAAGACCAACCCTAAATTCGCGAAAAACACCAGTTCATTTTACAGTTCATCAAAGGACATTATACATACAAACTTACATGCATGCTTTAAATATTATAGAGAATTCATGTAGGTTTTTTTTTCTTATTGGATGCATATAATTTATTTTTTGTTTCTTTTGTTATTGTTTTGTGTTGTGTTGTGATATCAATGATTGATTGATTGAAAAAGTCATTCGCATTCATCGCAATTTATGGAATATATTATTTGTTTTTACGATTATAATGATAATTCCAAGATCAAATTTGTCCATAGTAGTGAGAACAATGAGCTCCTTTCGGCTTAGTATATATTTTTTGTGCAACCCTGTAGAGTCGTGGGAAATGCGCGCTGCAATCAGATGTGGTTGGGTGCATTTGAAATAGCTTCGGGTATGAATGCTTTGTCACCTCCATAAACGACACCGTAGAACTAATGGCATCGATTCTCTACATTCGCTTGAAAGAAACCTGCATATGAATGTACTGGAATAAAAGCTAGAGGCGGTCGTAATAAAAAAAAGAGATATCAAGACTGTTGTTTCAAGAAATCAAGGTTGACTTTAGTTAGATAGACTGCGTCTAAATTCAAGCATATAGATTTTAGACCAAGGTGAAGCCTTTAAAAATTGTAAAAATGTGAAAAAATAATAGTAGGATGAAACCCATTTTGTTAAAAGCATTTTTTGTGAGTCTGGCAGAAACTATTGCGTACATCCCGTTTGGTAAGAATCTTGCACCACATCTTTAGTTGTATATTAATAAAATATACCTACCTATACTTATTTGACTATCATGTTTTACAATATTACCAATTTTTTTTTACTTTCAGTTATATCTTAGTCTAGTCTATCTTCCTTGGTTATATTAATTTTAGCAGCTGTAACACAGGTCCTCCTAGAACAGCTGCTTACGAGACACCTACAGAAAGGTACTTATACTTATAATGAACTGTTAATTTTAGTCCTGTTAAAAATGTTAGGTTAATATTGTAAAATTAAATGAATTGAATTGAATTAAATGACTGTTAGAGGCGAATTTAGCCTGCGAAGTCATATTAGTTATTTATGATACAAGTGCGGTAAGTTGGTTATTACAAACGAGTAGACCATAGTCACGAGTTTGTAAAAACCAATCCGCACGTGTGCCATACAACGTTTTACAACACATTTGCGAGAAAAAAAGGCTACAAATGAAACAATTTTATTATTTTGTTCATAACTTAATATCAGTCACAACAATAGTTTCTATAATATAATAAGAAAATGGCGCGAACATGCAAATAGCGCCACTATCACGTGGTGAAAATTAGAACTACATCTTTCGTCTCATTTTCTCTTTTGTATTAAACTGAGACAAACGTATTGAGCAAAAGCGCTTCCAAGGAGGTTTGATCATTCAGCTTATTTATTCTCGTAATATGAAACTCTTTTGTGGAATTCTTATGTAATTATGATGGAAATTAAAAAAATACCGTAAAGTACACGCACGGTGCTATACATCTGAGCGTGCGGTTAAATTCCTTACCGCACGCTCCGTTGTATGATGCGTAATGTTTAACTTTCGAACGATGTATACAGACTTCGTATAAGTGCACTTTTTGAGCAAATGTGTTGTAAAATAATATATATATTTATGTTACCTGCAATTATTAGACTGTGTCTGTGTTGTGAGGACATGAGTAAGAATGATAAAGATCTTTTTAAAATAATAAAACAAACACTTCACCCCTAAGATCTCCGCGGTGGGTCCCGGGGGTGAGGTGTGTCAGTTTGAAATAACTCATTATAAAATAAAGTTTTCTAATACAGTTTATAATCATTTTGAAAATGACTATTTTTCGCTGATATTATCTGCATTATTGCAATGTATCTACTTCCTGTAACAACATTGTAATCATTTTGCAAATTGAAATTGCAATGATTTGCAATTCCATTAAAATTAATGACAACAAAAGTGAAACACAATAGTTCTAAAAATTAACAATTTTTACTAAGGTGGTGACTTGGCTTAGTTTTGGTATAACGTTGGCCAATCACAGCTTTAAAAGTATACCTATTTTTAACCGATTAAAAAAGGGGAAAGTTACCATTTCGACTGTATGTTTTTTTTAAATGTTTGTTACGCCTATTATGAATTGGCTTCTTCGATCAAAAATGTACAGATTTTTTTGGTAATAGTTCAGAGGTGGTCCCATATTTTTTTTAACGAAATTGATTATGTGCTTTTGAAAAAAAATATGTACACAGAAGATGTTTTATTTGTGGTTCCCTTTAGCAAAAGTTCAATCTCTGTTTTAACTGTAATTTTTCTACCATTTCATTTGACTTTGTACGTGTAGGTATAGTCTTGAATTGAAGTATGTTTCAAGTAATATTTTTCAAAAAAAAAAACATATCGAACTTCTCCACAAGTCAAAACTATTGCGATGAAATTCAAAAAAGGTGCTTGTAAACCAAACGTAGCTGTTTGTTTTATATTTGCCAAAACTAGCCAACATTTGTCGCTAAGCTAGCTGCGTTTTGCCGGCTGCGGCGAAAACTGACGTCAATTTCACGGCTGAGCAGAGCCTTCGGCGCAGCTATTGGAGAGCTCGCAGGTCGCAGTATGATTGATGGCACTATGTCGGGAATATTGGGAGAAATTGTTCGTTATTTCTTTTGGCGATTCTATCGCATAAGCCAACAAACTTTATTTACAGAGCAGAAGTATCAAGAGGCAGGCTAGTATTAAAAGTTCTTCTGGAAATATGATCACAATAAAATTTAAGTTAAAACTTCTTATTATGTGTGTAATGTACCTATTCTAGAATCCACTGAAATGGTTATTACGGTAGAAATTACAACGGTAGCAAAAAGCAAAAAAAAAACTGGAAAAGACAGTAGTGCCACTATAATAAGCGACCTGCGGCAGAAAAGTAGACGCGCTACTATCAGAAGTCAACTGAAATCCTCTGAAATCTTATATAATTTTGTCAGAACAACACTAGGTAATTTTTGGGGTTCAATTGAAAGACGAAATTTAAAGAGAAGCCCTGTTTGACTGCTTATTATACCTATAATTTATTTTTATCGTAATCCTAAACAAGTTCAGGTTTTTGATAAAAACACTGGAGTTTCTCAGGTTTATAATAAATATTGAGTACCTAATAATTTTGTCTTCTTTCGGGTTTTGATGGAAAGCCTATAAGTTTTTGATCAAAAACCTGATTAGGTCATAAACCTGCGATATATAGATTTAAAAACGGAATACCACTGACTATTTATACTGGGTTAGGCGGAAAGGGTGTACTAAGTTTAAAGGGAGCCATAGTACCCATAATTAAGAATAAATTTTACTATGGGAGCAAATCTGAAATTGCGACAAAATATATGATGTTTCATAGAAAACGGTCATTGACATAATGAATGGAACGGCTGATTTTTTTTTTCGTGATTTCAGGGTTGGTCCCTTAGTGAGTATAACGGACTTCTATAGGCTTGGTAAACCCTTTCCACTGACCCTGTATAATTACGAAGTCTCGAAAGATTTGAAACTGAAACAATTCTTGCGGTTCAGACACAGAAGAGATTTTTTTTTTCTACTTCTCTTTTCTGTGGGTTCAGACATCCGCTATGAAACAAGGAATGTAATGAACTAAGATGTCAAAAGAGGTGGTTCAAAACTATGAAATTCTACGCATATAAAGTCGCGGGAAACTGCTTGAAAATGATCAAATTCTTATTACCTTAAGGCAGGTGGGCCTTTAAGGGATAACGAAGGTATAGAGACGGTCCCAATTATACGGTCCTAAATGCCATCTGATATCTCGCTGTAATACAAATGTGCTTGGTGCTTTTATTGTAGCTTGCGAAAACCTTAGAGAAATACCAAAATACAGCATAACTTTACTTGAACTAGTTTCGTTGATCTCTGCTCAATCCTAGACCACTTCATCGCTTACCATCAAACGAGATGGTGCTCGAACGCGGACTTGCGCAAGGAAAGTATTGTAGGAATCGGACGTAAAAAATTTGCTAGAAAGGGATGGAGAAAAATTTGATTCTTGATTATTATAATTATAGATTTAACATTACCATGAAACTGTACCCTTAGTACATTTATGATTGTAATGATACATTTAATTGCAGTTTTAGCTCATGAATCTATAGTTTTAACAAGAAAAAGTATCAAAATGTTATTTTTAATCCTATTTTTTAAACCCCCTATAACAAAGCCGGTGATCTTAAAACAGCTGAACAGATTTTATTGAATCATAAAAAGACAGAATTATTTGCGACAGAAGGATAGGTACGAGTAAGTATGTTCAAGAAACAACCTGACTGCGTGATGTGATTGTCCTGACCATTGGAATCAAGCCAATTTCCAATCTGAAAATTACTTTTCAAATATTTGAGTAGATAAACTTTGAGCCGGAATAAAAATTACCCACGGGCTTAGATTAACTACACAGAGATGGTAAGTTTCCAAACAACGCCTTCTCAAAGCTAAGCTACAAATTCGCTACGTGTGCTGTGTTTACTTGCCTCGTCACGCACACAGACGCAAAAATTATGCGGCAATAATTAAGTTAATGTTTTTGGGAGCTTTTAACACTTTACCTGACTAAGATCACTGACCACGGAACACTATTACAGCGGGCATTGACCGCGCGAGCGTCGTTTGGTGTCATATATGGCTCCATTTGAACGGCTTAAATTTTTCGTATGTACTTGGCTTCTGTATATAGTTATTCTAAGCCCACGGGCTATTTTGGAAACTTTGCACTTCCGGGGAAAATTGGATGCTAAGCCCTAAAGTAAACAATACATGAGACGAGGGTACAAGTTAAGGTAAGGTAAAAATATTGAAAAATTGTACACACGTACAAAATACAGTCAGCGTCGGCAAAAATAGCTCCATAACATTTATAATCAACAAGTTTCCCCCCAACTTTCTATATAAGTAAGAAAAAGCTAAATAGACCCGTTGTTCTGTTGCTGCGTAAAAGGGTAACAAAGTGAGACATAGAGAAAAAGAGAGATAGAGAAATAGAGTTCTAAAGGGTCGGCAACGTATTTGTGATGCCTCTGGTGTTACAAGTATCCATAGGCGACGGTGACTGCTTACCATCAGGCAGCCCGTCTGCTTGTTAGCCACTTATGGCATTAAAAAAAAAAAAAAAAAAAAAAAACATGCATTTTAGTATGATTTTAGGGTTCCGTGCCAATGTGGTCATCATCATCATCAGCCTGAAGACGTCCACTGCTGCACATAGGCCTACCTTTAACCTCCGCACTGAACGACAGCCTGCCATCCGCATCCACTGGATGCCCGCGACTTCACGATGTCGTAGGTCCATCTAGTAGGAGGCCTACCTACGCTGCGTTTTCCGGTTCGTGGTCTCCACTCAAGAACCTTTCTTCCCCATCGGTTATCGGTTCTTCGAGCAAGGTGGCCTGCCCGTTGCCACTTCAACCTGCAAATTTTAACAGCTATGTTGGTGACTCTGGTCTTTGGCGAATATCCACGTTCCGGATGGACCAATATAGTAACAAGTATAAACAGATTTTTGAACTTGCTAGTATGTAATCTGCAATGCTCACATTTACACTAGGTACTTAGTAGCATGATGCTTGTGACCTAGAAATTAGCATGTAGAGTCAGAATGTGTTAGAGTCAGAAGCTTAATAGCTATCAACTCAAAATTTGTCATAGGCTTATTCTATAATTTTGCCCACCCATTATAGTATAAAAATATTTGTTTTTGTCTTTTTTCTGCAAACAATGCAAAACAAAATCCCAATAATTAATCATCGTGGATTGAATTAAAGGCATTATCATACATAATGCATTTGCGCAGCAGTGGGACGAGACGGTGAGTAAAAATATCATGGATAAATTTACACATTACAAGTCTATTTTGCAGATCGAGGAAGGTCATGTAATAGTACCACTGCCTGTACCTACATACAATCAGGTAACTGACCGAGTCAGAGTTATCGGATGATTCCGCTGCGTGTGAAAATCCCCCATTCTGCAATTCAGCACTGCCGTGTGTTTGTCACTTATTTTTCTGGATGCTATTACGTATTCTGCTGACTGTATTTTGGGAGTATTTACATGGGATGGCCGCAATATTTGAAATATCTCACATTTTTTATGAAACATGTTACGAACACTGAATTTTTGACATTCTGATTCTATCAAAAAATTACTAGCTAAGAGCGTGTCGTGACTCGAGACACATATATGGTAGGGTTCCATTTTTCGTAGTCAAAAAAAAACTTTACACTATGTAAAGTTTTTTTTTAGTATTTTTTTTATATTTTTATTTCGTAGATAAGGCTATTTTAAGAAACTAATTTCAATATTTTTGTTTTCTATTGAGTAGTTATTTTACAATATTTTTTTGAAAATTGAAATTTTGTGACGTCACCATATAGCACAAAATTTCGTTGCGTTGAGAATCCGAAAAAAGCATCCCATATTGGCAGCCCTGAAAAAAACCAGACAGTCAAACCACAGAAATGAAAAAATATTCTATTCTGTGTGACGAACAGTGTGTCAAATGTATAATATTTTTATTCTTAAAAGGCACAGATAATAAAATGCTACAATGTGACGTCATTTAGAGGTCAATGAAAGTCGAATGTTTTCTTAGTTTTATGTTAAAATAAATGGCATCTTAACGTTGTAAAAGGTCGGAGTAGAAAAATAAGGGTTAGTAACATAAAATCTCGAAATGGTTTTGGAATTGCATAGGTAAATTTTTTTTTAGCATACCGAAATTCTGTATGCTAAAAAAATGGCCACAATCATCATAGTTGAGAAATCATTTGATGGTCACAGAAAAATTCGAAAGAACGAAGCCAAATATCAGAGGCGCATCATACCAACATAACATATAATGAAATGAAATGAAATTTTATTTAACATTTTCTTTATATAAATTATATTAATTTTATGATAACAAACGTCTTCTTAATAATTGTGATACATGGTGTCATTACATATTAATATTCCTAGTGGAAGTGCATCAGTACCCAAACTAGGAAAACCTGTGAGATGGCATACCAATACCCTCCGAACCAATACCCGATGGCATTTTGTTTGTTTTATGCATGAAAATCACGATACCTAAAATTTCACGATTGCATTTTGTTATCCGGCTCTTAAGGTGTCAATTTAGTGCCAAATTCTCACAATCACAGACAACTTTAATCCGCCAAAACTTGAAAAATATAACTTTGTTTTCTTCTTTTATCATAATGGTTTCATATAATAAAGGAAATTCTTTATATCACAGGCCGCGAGCACAAGGTACGGGCTCGCACGACGCATGCGCAACAACAAATCCATTTAAACCCTGACGCAAAAAGAGGGGTGTTATAAGTTTAACGTGTGAAACTGTGTACGTGGATGTCTCCCAAAAATAGCTTCTGCCTCTTTCATGATCGCTTTCTTGCTTCTCTATCTTGCAACTGGGAACGTTCCACGGATGCTAGCAGCATATCCTACGCCATTTACAATGAAACTTCATCATCACCAGCCAGAAGACGTCCACTGCTGAACATAGGCCTCCCCCTTTAACCTCCACACTGAACGACAGCCTGCCACCTGCATCCACTGGATGCCAGCGACTCTCACTATGTCGTCGGTCCATCTAGTGGGAGGCCTCCCTACGCTGCGTCTTCCGGTTCGTGGTCTCCACTCAAGAACCTTTCTTCCCCATCGGTTATCGGTTCTTCGAGCGATGTGGCCTGGCCATTGCCAATTCAACTTGCAAATTTTGGTCAGATGACCGTGTGTGTAAAATGTCCCGAATATTTATTTATTTTTATTTCTTGACTACCTGCCAATTGATGAAGTGTAGGTACCTATTACAAGAGATATGTATCAGGTACAATACAATCATTTATTCAAACATTTAAGCGCCTGGTGTTTTGTGTGTGCACCTCTGTGACGCTGCTGGGGCTATTCTTATCACAATTTCCGCAGGAAAAATAACAAAAAACTAATAAGTAACATATTATAACAAAGGTAGAAGGAAATGATGCTAATTTACGTGGGTTTTTTTTTATTTTGTAGAGGAAACTCTCAAGTCTCGACGGGTCCCATAAACATTTCATTACTCTATCACAGTTATAAATATAAATAAATAAATATTCGGGACATGTTTGCACACACGGTCATCTGACCCCAAAGTCCCCAAACTAAGCAAAGCTTGTAATATAGCTGTCAGATAATGATATATATACGTTTTAAAAAACAAAAATAGATATATACATACTTAAATAGATATTAACACCCAGCTATAGAAAAAACACAAATGTTAATCACATAAATGTTTGCCCTAGGTGGGAAACGAACCCACACCCCCAAGCGCAGAAGGCAGGTTCACTACCAACTGGACTAACGGGCTAACAAAAGTAGTTGTAAAATAATCTCTAATTATACCTACGAATAAACGGGTTCGAGCGCCTGTTGATTTGGCAATAACAACAGGTCAATGGGCAATAACAATAATTTTGTTCAAGCGCATACTAATTTAAAAAAAAAAAAACCGGACAAGTACGAGTAGGACTCGTGCTCTGAGGGTTCCGTTAGACGGAACCCTCAGAGCGCGAGACCAAAAAAAAAACTAACTGAAGTTAAAATATTGAAAGACAAACTTAAGTTTGTCGTTTTTTTTTTACTGGGCAAGTGCCTTTAATAACTAAACAAAATACAAGCTAAAACTAACACTACAAATACAGTTAGACTGCCCATAGACCGTTGAAGGTCTAAAGACAATCCAAATGCTCAAGCCCACTACCAGTTGGCAGCGTACCCAACATGCTGGCGGCATTACCACGTTGAATGGCAATGCTAATGCGTTGAGCCAGAAGCACGCCAGCATTTTGGTCACGCGTCGCATTAACCAGGCGCTCTGAAAGATTTTTGAAAATGAGGTGAGCTCCCGGTCCCCAAGGGCCCAATGTCTCGACCCCAAACGCCTCAAATATGTAACCACTGCCGAGGTTAGCATATTTGCGACGCTTGTGCTGCTCTGCCGAATTAGCAGCCGCGCCAGCCCTACCCTGTGTCTCAGGAAGATGTGACGGCGCCAAAGTATCAACACAAGTTGCGTCCCATACAAGGGGCCGCCCCAACCTCCAGGGCACAAGTGTCATACCGTCAGGCCTCTTTCCATCGTCACGCGCAAGACCACTCGGTTTGAGCACAGCTGCGAAATTGGCGGTGGAAAGTGCCCTGCGTATGATGTCGTTCAGGCTAGCGTGTCGGCCAACACGACCAGCGCTTCTCGAGCAAGAGAGACCATGGTGACCGAGCTGGTCAACAGCAGTACCACACTGACAGCGATGGGCCTCACAGCACCTTGCACCCAAGCGTAATCTGACAGCTAGACGAAATGTGGTTGGATCTAAAAGGCTACCTGTGTTAAAAGAGGGCATGGCTTGCAACCAAAGTCCCGATTCCCAAACAGAGCAGAGATAGCAAAAATACGAGCGCGATCTGCAATACTAGGACACGTATCTAGTAGCGATTTCCATGCTAGTTCGCAGATCGGCCGATCCCACAGTCTCTGGGAAGACAACTTTGAAATTTGTAGTTGACAATAAGGTTCTTCCATACATCCCAACTACAAAATGTAAGTTTGTAATAGCAAAATAATTATTTTTAAATACCTTCAAATTTATAACTTTCGGATTTATTCCTATATATGTTTTTTTTTTTTTTTTTTTTTTTTATAGAATAAGTGGCAAACAAGCAACGGGCCACCTGATGGTAAGTGGTCACCGCCGCCTATAGACACCTACAATACCCGGGGCATTGTCAGTGCGTTGCCTACCTTTGAGGACTCTATTCACCGTATGTAGTATGTACTATGAGACCTTGCCTCTTGCCAAATTTCATGATTCTAGGTCAACGGGAAGTACCCTATAGGTTTTGGACCCTAAGAGCGCGAGACCAAAAAAAAAAACTAACTGAAGTTAAAATATTGAAAGACAAACTTAAGTTTGTAGTTGACAATAAGGTTCTTCCATACATTCCAACTACAAAATGTAAGTTTGTAATAGCAAAATAATCATTTTTAAATGATATACCTTCATATTTCTAACTTTCGGATTTATTCCTATATATGTGCTATGAGACCTTGCTTTTTGCCAAATTTCATGATTCTAGGTCAACGGGAAGTACCCTATAGGTTTTGGTTCCCCTGTGAAATCGCAAAATATGCGACATAAACGTTCATATCTTTTGATTGCGTTGACTTACAACTTTTATTTTTTTACAGCCGAAAGAAACCGTAGACCCAAGTATTTAGTATAAATTTCAACTAGCTACCTTTACGCGTTCTTGAGAAAAAGGGTCTTGACAGACGGACAGACAGACAGACAGACAGACAGACGGACAACGAAGTGATCCTATAAGGGTTCCGTTTTTTCCTTTTGAGGTACGGAACCCTAAAAAACTAATAAAATTTATTTTCTTTCTTTCTCTTTTCTAATTATGGATTCGGTTTGTTGTATTTGATGAAAATAAGGTTTATTTACTTATGAAGGGCGACCTTCCTTTGTCATTAAAGCGTACACTCATCGACATGTGCATCCTGCCCGTCCTAACTTACGGTGCACAGACTTGGTCATTGACCGATTCTCAGTTCAGTTCAGTATCTTTATTTCAATTGGGTCCAAATACAAGTACACTTTCGAAAGGTCAAAAATTAAACATTAAAAGTACATAGTCTCAACGAAAAAAAGGAATACTTCTACATAATCATTATAAAATCGATTACTTACTAGAATTGGTGTTGTCAAGTTCCCGTGTTGGAAAGCTACCAGACTTCAATTTGGTAGATTTACACCAATTAAACTTTATACAATAAAATAAAATAAAATCTACTTCCTTAAAAAGGAGTATTAAATAAATTAAATGTCAAAATTGTATAGTAACAATATTTGTCATCATGTCAGAAGTTCAAACTTGGGGTTTGCCAAAGAGCGATGGAGCGCAGCGTCCTAAGAATCAAAAAGAGAGACCGAGTCCGAAAAGCGACGCTGCGTTCCATTACTGGAATCGCTGATGTTGGCATCAAAGCTGCCAAATTAAAGTGGGGTTAGGCGGGACACGTGGCCAGGATGCACCCTGATAGATGGACCCAGAGGATCACACAGTAGGCGCCTGGAAACGGACGAATGAGCCAAGGCAGGCCTAGAAAACGCTGGCGCGATGACCTCGACACGTTCCAGATACAGTGGTCAAGTCTGGCGGGTGATCGCACTGTCTGGAAAGAAATGGAATGAAGACCTTTGCCCAGGAGTGGGACAGTATAGGTTAATTACTCCAAATATACCTACCATAGAAACATATTAGTAGAAAAACACAAGATAATAAAGTTTGATTATTTATGTTTTTATTGTTTGAGTTTGTTTGTTTAGAGATGTTTTGCAAATTTTGAAGTAGGTAAATTACTACCAGTTTCCACACTAGGTAAACTCTGTATCGAGGAATCCTGTTTTCAAAAAGGTTTACGTTTAATGATTCACTGTCGACATAATGATAATTAGTGACTTTCCTTTAATTCATATTGTTTTAAATACCAGCAAAATTTCTCAGATCAGACAAACAAGGGAGATATGCCTTAGTACAATGTAATATGTTAAATGTCTAAATTTTCTCATAAATTTTTTCACTATACTGCTAAACCGCTTGAAGACTTTCTCGTTCTTAATTAACTAATGTATCTGACCTACTTAATATAGGGCTACGCGGAAAGGGTATAGTAAGCCGAAAGGGGTTCTTACCACCCATACACTTTATCGAGTGAGAATGATCGTTTTTAGGGCTCCGTACCTCAAAAGGAAAAAACGGAACCCTTATAGGATCACTTCGTTGTCCGTCTGTCTGTCCGTCTGTCCGTCTGTCAAGACCCTTTTTCTCAAGAATGCGTAAAGGTATCAAGTTGAAATTTATATTAAATACTTGAATCTACGGTTTATTTCGGCTGTAAAAAAATAAAAGTTGTAAGTCAACGCAATCAAAAGATATGAACGTTTATGTCGCATATTTTGCGATTTCACAGGGAAATCAAAACCTATAGGGTACTTCCCGTTGACCTAGAATCATGAAATTTGGCGAAAAGCAAGGTCTCATAGCACATATATAGGAATA
This sequence comes from Agriopis aurantiaria, assembly GCA_914767915.1. Classification (NCBI taxonomy): domain Eukaryota; kingdom Metazoa; phylum Arthropoda; class Insecta; order Lepidoptera; family Geometridae; genus Agriopis; species Agriopis aurantiaria. The sequence continues at coordinate 14,573,391 of OU611998.1, read as the reverse complement.
AATCCGAAAGTTACAAATTTGAAGTTATATCTTTTAATAATAATTATTTTGCTATTACAAACTTACATTTTGTAGTTGGAATGAATCGAAAAACCTTATAGTCAACTACAAAGTTAAGTTTGTCTTTCAATATTTCAACTTCAGCTAGTTTTTCTATTGGCCTTGCGCTCTGAGTACGAGTCCTACTCGTACTTGTCCGGTTTTTTATGGAACAGCATATTTTTCGCGATTTCAGGGTTTGTTCATAATGATGGGTACCATGGACTCCTGTCGGCTTAGTACACCCTTCCCGTGTACCCTTGTATAACCAACCATTATAAGAAGGTGAATAAAAAATCTTTGAAAAAAATGTAACATGTATAACAGGCCCATTAATAAAAGGTGAATAAGAAATCTGGAAAAAAACTTTTTTTTAAATCGCGGAAAAGTCCGCTTTTGACCACCAAGTCGCCTGTTGGTAAGCGACGGTGTGGTCGAAGATGAAGCACGCAGACTTAGAAGATACGTATTCACTGAAGTTTATATTTTTACATAAATGAATTTAGTGACGGTTCTTCACTCGAATGTTCATTTCCCTGATATCCATGTCCATGTGTCCGTAGCCCAACAACTCGTGGGTGTCTTTTGAGGTGAAGTTTGCCTTGACGCGGGCCTTGGCGAATGGAACGTTGTCAGGAATGTGCTTCAACGGCACTGTTACATTTTCCATGTGGTAAATGCCCTAAAACATATAGTAAATCAAAGATAATATAACCACTTGATCGCGCAATTTGTAGCCAAAATTCCCTTTTGCAAAATGAAGCCACAACGCGGCGTCGCGGCTATAGGGGGGCGATGCTTACGATCTGGGTGTCTTCAAATCACGTGTGAATCGGTTACTCTAGGCAAGCGTGCTGCAACGTAGACCGCATGGTGGTCAAACGCAAGCCTATCTATACTAATATTATAAAGAGGAAAGATTTGATTGTTTGGTTTTTTGCATTGAATAGGCTCCGAAACTAATGAACCGATTTGAAAAATTCTTTCACTGTGAGGAAGCTACTGTTACGATGGTGATGTCGCAGGGATTGGCGGTGATAAGAACAACACGCAGAAGTTGTGTTTTATTCAACGGTCGTCTCGAAAGTGAATTACATTTCAAACCAACGCCTCTCGCTTCTGCTAGTGTTACCATCTATATCCTCCAGTTGCCAGTGCAAACACAACAATGTTACCAGCATCTAATAATTTACAGTCAGCTAATTTAAGTAATAAAATAAAATAGATATAATTAAAGATCAAACATTATTGAATAATAAAATATCATGAACTGGAATAATAATAATTGAATTGAACTGATCAATTAGTGAACCTTAATATCCAAAAAAAAATTATATGAATTACTTAGCATAGTTATCGTTATTGACGGCGGCGATAAGCTGGGAGTTGTAACACTACACTATATCACACTACAGCTACAATATATATTTTTTTTATTTTATTTTTAAACAGGGATCCTTACTAAAGTTACAATAATGTAACCCAAGGTGTAAAAAATAAGACTTACACCCGTGCGAAGCCGGGTTGCGTTGCTAGTTATTTATAAAAATTTAAATTAAAGCTTGTGATGGGAGACTCGATGTGACTCGACGCTTGTGATTGGAGACTCAATAGTCATTCATTCAATTCGCGCCTAGGATTGGCCCGCTTGAAATAGTTTAGGTTGAGAATTTAGAACCTTTGGCTTACGGTGGGGTAAAGGATAACCAGTCAAGTGGTTATATTGTCATTGTAGTAAATACTTTAAAATACAAAAACCGGTTGGTTTTCCACATCTCTTCTAGATATGCCGTACCGTGAGCTCATAAGCGCGATTTTCATTTAGGTGACTGTAAAAAGTTATGCGACCGCAAACCATATTTCGGCTCGTTAAGGTTCACGTTCATATAATTTCCCGCGGTCGCCTAAATTTAATCGGGTCAGTCGCGCGTACCATCACCTATTTTAAGGTGAGATTTTCCCACTTATAAGCAACGCTTGTTACTACAGCTAGGTGACTACAGGTAAGCCTTATGCTTTAAAAAATTATACTTTAAAACTAACAAAAGTTCCGTTCGTTTCCCCGCGCTACTGCGCGTCGTTCGTCTCGTTCGAACACTCACGCGATGTTTTTTTTAACGCGAGCCAGTCTGCGTTTAGCCATGCACCAACTCGCCTGTTGGTAAGCGACGATGTGGTCGAAGATGAAGCACGCAGACTTAGAAGATACCTATTCACTTGTACGTGCAAGCTACTTCGCATGTTTTGCAAGGGGCTTTAATACAAACATGGTGAACACACATTTTATTTATATTACACGGGAATTACTCACGTAAGATTAAGCCGGTTACTCCGACTATAGTTTCAACCGCATTAGACGGTCTTTTTCAAGGCACAGCACGCGCGCGGCTGCGTCTCGCTTTACACTAAACTATACTCGGAGTAACCGGCTTAATCTTACGTGATTAATGGGCATGATGACTAATATTTTTATTACCTCATAAAAAACCAGATCATAAATAGAGCACATCATCGAAAACAAAATTAAAATTAGTTCAAAAACAAATAAGATATAAGCATTTTAATTTCATGCTAGACAGAGGGCGAACTACACTGAGCCGTGACGTCACGCCTCAGGAGCGCCATACAAATGCTATACTAACACACGCTTTGCGAGAGAAGGATAGAGCATCCCCTCTCTATCCCCACCTAAAACTTTAAACACTCATATCTCAGAGATTTATCAGCCAATTTAATTAATTTTTCAGTATGTGTAATGTATTTAGTTATATTCATCGCTAAGCCGGTTATTTGAATTAATTAAACATTAGGACACATGCCTATTCCCGTGTAGTATAAATAAAACATGGTGAAGTTAAATATAAGCTTGTAACATACTGGTTCCAAAGGGCAAGGATGTGGTACGAACTTCGCGAACGATATCCCGAAGAAGATCTCCTTTGAGATCATGTGACACAGATCTAAGTGCAGCTCCACGAACGAACGCTTGTATTGGTTCGACAGGAACTCATAGAAGATGAAATCTATCTGCAACATACATGTACAATACAAATACTTAGGCAAAGAGGTTGTAACGGTTCTAAAAATATCTTCCGTTCATGGCAAATGACACATACGCTAGCAGCCAAACTTAACGAATAAAAAAGTCACCACGTTGACATAAAGATCGTTGACAGAATGGAAGTGACTGACGTAATGTCAGATCGCTTTCACTTTTAAACGAAACAAATATCAACCCTCATTTAATAACAAAATAATATAAAAAACTTGGGAAATACGTACATTCGAGAACCAAAAAGTTATAAAAACGCCTCCGGCCATAAATTCTGTCTATTGGTGCCGCTATGTTTCCAAGTGGAAGTCGCAAATTTCTCTCTCAACCTAATCTAACTTCGAACCCCGAATTGCAGATAATCGGGTTTTTCTCCCGGCACCGCAACCTTGCCCGTGCTCCACGCTGGCCATACACTGGCTGCCCTCCGAGTACTACTGACTCTCGCTGCCGCCACGCTGACCATACACCGGCTGCCCTCCGAGTACTACTGACTCTCGCTGCCGCCACGCTGACCATACACCAGCCGCCCTTCGAGTACTCCTGGCCCTCGCTCCCAGCACGCTGATCCTCGCCAGCCGCACACGGAGCTGTCTCCGAGTCACGCTGCCCAGCTGAGCTTCCTACGTGCCACGAGCCGCGTCGAGCCACGCGGCGATCGGCGCCTACGCTCTTAAAGCTAAGTCTCCTAACAAGAGACCAACATATTTTCTCACCACCTTCCGAGCTCACGACCCTCAGTCTAACTCGCATGTAACTTCACTTTTTTTCTTGATTAAATTTTAACTTATACTCTCATAGAATCTTTCTTTGAAGCGCCTGCCCACTGCTAGGTAGGACATAACCCAAGCATCACTTGGGGTACGTTTCAAGGTCACCCGAAGAATCCAACTCGGATGGGCAGCGTTCGGGAAATTGCGTGACATCTTCTCGTCCAAGATACCACAGTGCCTAAAGACAAGGGTCTTTGACCAGTGTGTGTTGCCAGTGATGACATATGGTACTGAGACGTGGTCCTTAACTGTTGGCCTCTTGGAAAAACTCAGTCACACAGCGGGCAATGGACAGAGCTATGCCCGGGGTTTCTTTGCGCGATAGAATCCGAATCGTGGATATTCGTCAAAGAACCAGAGTCACCGACATACCTGTTAAAATTTGCAAGTTGAAGTGGCAATGGGCAGGCCACATCGCTCCAAGAACCGATAACCGATGGGGAAGAAAGGTTCTTGAGTGGAGACCACGAACCGGAAGACGCAGCGTAGGTAGGTCTCCCACTGAATGGACCAACGACATTGTGAGAGTCGCTGGCATCCAGTGGATGCAAAAGGCAGGCTGTCGTTCAGTGTGGAGGTTAAAGGGGGAGGCCTATGTTTAGCAGTGGACGTCTTCTGGCTGACGATGATGATGGTGAAATATTTTGATGATGATGACTTACAGTGACGTTGTTGTTGACGGGCCAGATGCTGTCCACGTGGAATCCTACATAGTAGAAGGGATCATCTCGGCTGTAGCGCCGGGAGGTCATGTTCACGAATCGTGCGTACTTCGGGTTGAACCACGTCACTTCAGGATGCTCGGTGATCACGTACCTTATCTAGATACAGAGCATTATGAATTACCTCAAACGAGTAAGTAGCCAAACGTAAAAAAAAAATAAGTACATGAGTAACGGCGATAAGCCGAAAGAAGCTCTAAGTACTTATCATTTACTTACAGTAAGACCAATCTGATATCGCGCGAAAAAAATTTGCTATGACACAGCTGGGTTTTTTTTTCATGTACGTACATTTCTTTAAGTGTGAATGTTATTGTCTTATGAAACAGCTTTTTTGTGATTTTTGAACTTACCCTTTCTGCCTCACATATGACTCCTAAAATTGCTAAGCAGATAAGGAGCTTGGAAACCACCATTCTGCAAATATGTAACTACTGTTAACTCAAAGTATCAAAGTATAACTTCATAAATGTGTTACATGTGTACAAGTAATAAGTATAAGTAATTTTGAGTAAAAAAAAAAAGAAATATCTTAACTTTACGTTAATTATAAAAGCGAAAGTAACTCTGTATCTCTGTCTGTTTGTTCGTTTTCACAACTAAACGGCTAAGCCAATCTTGTACCTCTCGATGTATACCTCATTTTACTTATTCAAATTATATTTTAATATCACTTTAAAAAAACACTTTTATAATATTTTTAGAGGTTTCGTTTTGCTGTTGAAGCCGGATATGTAAAAAGCGTATTGGCAAAATTTTATAATATTTGAGAGTGATTACAAAAAATTGCAACGTATTTTCAACTATTTAGATAATTCTCTTATTAAATCAAATTGCCCAGTATTTATCTATCTAGTATTTAGGTTATTTAATATTTTTTAAGTGATAGGCCAAATTCTGTTTATACATTGAATAAATTACACGTCAAAGTGAATCTATGTATAGAATAAGCTTTGACGAGATGATGCGGCCAAAATGGGGAGATGACAGCTTAGTGGTTGATATTGTTTATTCCAGACGCCGTTCCGCAAGTTGTAGGTTACAATCCCAATAATGAGCTTAATACTTCCGTGTAAGAAAACATCGCAAGAAAACCATAGCATAGTATAGTAGGTACAGAATCACAATAATATTATAAATAAGAAAGTTTGTGTAAGTTTGTATATACCTATTTGTATCTATACTGGCTACGATGTTTATACTGTTATACTAATTATACAAATCAAACACTGCTTTTTAGTACCTCTTACGTAGTTAACTTGAGCCTTGAGAGTGGCTGTTTTCCAAATAGCATTTTACTTATGAACACAATATCTTCTGCTGTAGACAAAAATCTGCGCTGCGTTGGGGTTCTTCTCTATCTTGCCAAACCTTTTGACATTGTATGGATACCGATTCTACAACATAATTGAATGGATACAAACAAAAAACTAGAGGCTTTGGCATTTGAGGTGTCGCGCTGGACTGGTTCAAAATCTACTTAACAAATCGTAAACAGCGCGTTAGAGTTGGGTCAAGCCGGCCCAACTGGCCGAGTTTATGGTGAGTTTCGGAGCAAGGCAGCATTCTTGATCCTACTCTATTCTCAATTTACATGAATGACATCTTAGAGCGTACAATCCCCGGTGCGGACATTATCTGCTATGCTGATGACACAGCTGCCGAGTTTAAAGACAATTCATGAAACAATGTCGGTAAAGTGGCTGAGGACGGGATTAATCGGGTCACGGCATGGCTTTATAGAAAACTTCTAACAATAAAAACTTTTATAAAATGTCTATCGTCTAAAAATATACAAATTTATGACATTTTACAATTTTAATATCACAACGCATAATATAAATAATGAGAGTTCCTGAGGGTGTATTAAGTAAATAACTGACCAAATGCGTATCGAGACACGCATAATATGGCACGTTCGTACGGATTTTTGGAATATTGATCATGAAGCTGTGTCATTTTTTCGTGCCCACTCTGGCAGTCCGATAGAAAAATGGGCAGGAGGGAATTAGATCATGCAGAACCGATACCCGTTCTCCAAAATTTATCCGATAAAAAACCGATAGACTAACTTTGCGCCGATGCTCAAACCTCAACTGCATTTTGGCGGTATTTTCCAAGGTACGCGGTAGAGAAGAGAAACAAGTAGAGAAAACCGCATGCGACTCTGTCTCGCTTTCGCAAAGAATGCGGTTGAAACTATAGTCGGAATAACCGGCTTAATCATACGTGAGCAATTCCCATGTAATCATTTAATTATCTATACTAATATTATAAAGAGGTAAGATTTGATTGTTTGTTTGTTTGCATTGAATAGGCTACGAAACTACTGAACCGATTTGAAAAATTCTTTCACTGTTGGGAAGCTACACTATCCCCGGGTAACATAGGCTATATAATATTTTCAAAAATAAATATGGATCCTTACTAAAACTCCAATAATGTAACCCAAGGTGTAAAAAAATAAGATTTACAATTTTAACTTTGCGTGTTTGACATTTCTAAGACAGAACAACGTCTGTCAGGTCTGCTAGTCATTTATAAAATCACTAACTTTGTAATAACATTTCTCTATTAAAAGTTTTTTTTGTTTTATCTCAAATTGACTCGGTCTTAGATCCCTCATTGAAATCGGTATAGTGTCGTAGATAATCGGTTAACCGATAACATTTCAATATCACCATACAACCTCATCCCCCTATATTTTTTTTTTATATATGTCATTGTGTAGTTTTTAGTTTGTAATTAATTGATATGGATGTAAATCTAGAATAAACTATTTTCAATTCATTAACTATAATCACCGCCGTTTTTCTGCTGTAATTAGATAGGTGCCTAAAAGTCATTGTTGTCCCCATTTTATAATGTTTTCAGAGTGATTATCTAAAATTGCACTGCATTTTCCATCGTGCAGATAAGACTCTGATTAAATTCGGACAATAGGTTTCATTTTGTGTTTAGGTTATATGTGTTATCTTTAAATGATAGGCAATTTATTGTGATTTTTATTCAAACTCTTTTGTTTGCTTTATAATTGCCAGGTTGTTATATAAATTATATGTCAATGTATCTTATTTATTTTGGCGTACGAGATAGAAATAACCCGGCCAAATGCGAGTCGGGCTTGCGTACTGAGGGTTCCGTACCTCTACAATTTTGTAGAGGAAAAATTTAATAAAAAAAAAACAAATTTGGAATTTTGTTGTTTTGTTAATTATTCAATCAATTAAAAAAAAAACACTTTCAAAATTTGTAATATATGGCATTTCGATCCGGTGAAAGAAATGATAAGGTCGCCAAGTAACTGAATTACCAGTTATAACTTTTTGACTTTACCAGTTATAACTTTTTGACTTTACCAGTTATAACTTTTTAATGAGTTTTTTTAGCAATTATTAACATGGTTTATTCGACGTACACAGCATTGAGCACTATTATGTGGTAAACTCGCGCTAATATTGAAGATACGCGAGATCTAACTTATTCGGGAACCAAAGAAGATCAACCCCGTAGTCTACCAGGTAGACCTATCTATCCTTTTGCCTAGTTTTTTTACCATTAGCTTCATCATCATCATAATCAGTCTTTTTTTTTTAACAGTCCACTGCTGGAATTTTAACCTACCCCCGAATGGGTGATTAGGCCATATCCACCACGCTGGCCCAATGCGGGTTGGTGGATTCACATACGCCATTGAATTCCTTCTCCGTGCATATGCAGGTTTCCTCACGATGGTTTCCTTCACCGAAAAGCCAGTGGTATGAAAATCCGTACATAAGCTCCAAAGAGCTCATTGGTACGGGCCCGGGGTTTGAACCCGTGACCTCACGCTTTCAAGTCTAGCGGTCTCCCAAATGGGCTACCACGGCTACCAGGGTACCGGCTTACCATTAGCTTAATTGCTTGATAATATGGTGCACTTTATGAGGAACCAACAAACACATTTACATAATTAAAATTATCATTATTGAAAATATTTACCCTACTATTTACTTACATCAATGATATTCACTATTTAAGTGTGGGTAGTATTTAAAAGAGTGACTATAAATTCAAATGAATGGTATCAAAAATACTAAATATGACTTACTGAAATACTAAGTGGGCGAAAAACTGTGGGTGAATTGAAAATGGCTTACATAATATTCAACATTTTGCATATTATATTATTATTATTTTTTCAAGATGCGTTATCTCCCATTCCTTATTAAGTTACCTTGAGCAGTTAGGTTACCCTAACTGACAGAATTCGGATCCGTCCTTCCACCCACTCAGTAATACATACCAGTCAACTACTTCGATTTTTAAGGTCCCGTATCCAAAGGGTGTAAACGGGAGCCTATTACTTAGTCAACGCTATCTGTCTGTCCGATCTTTTGACACCTGTATCTTTAGAGCTGTAATAGATACCCAGTTTTTTTTAATACATGTATTTATATATATTTACCAAAGGGGTACCAAATCCGCCCCTGACTTTACTATATCCCTTCTAGAACCGAATTGATCTGTAATTGTGTTTCATTGTGGCATCTAAAGCCAAGACCTTCAAAGGTAAAGACACAAAATCCTAATTCTTGGCGAAATACTTTTCTCAAATGCCTCCGATAACAATTCTAAAGTGGAGGCAAATCTTCGAACATTATTTTGCTTACAATAAAGTCGTCCCTAAGAAAGGGTGGTTGTTTTGGCCGGCAACGCGGGCAAATCCGGGGATCAAATATTGTCTGGGGATACGCAAATAATATGACGAATGCTTTGAAGTTTTGTTTCGGAAAAAATATATTTTATATCAAGAAAATATTTACTAATGGCGCGTGACGTTTCTGTGGAATTTGGGAACGTTTCTCATTTATAAGAAACTTTGTACAGTTAATACTACAGGTGACACGAAATGGTTTTACTAACCCGAAAGAAGGTAAACATATTTATAATAAAATTGGTAACTACTTTTACTATGGGGTTAGCCCTGTAATAGCGAAACAAATGGTCTATTCCACTTTAATCACCTGGGTGATAAAAGTCGACTCTTTAGTCGACTTTGATCTCCTGGGAATATAATCACCTGGGTGATAAAAGTCGACTCTTTAGTCGACTTTGATCTCCTGGGAATATAATCACCTGAGCGATAATAGGCGACTCCGTTTAAGTCAGCTGTTCAATATAACTTGCTGACTGACCACAGGCAGACATGGATACATACGTTAAACTTATAACACCCCTCTGTTTGCGTCGGGGGTCAGTAAAAACTTTCGTAGAGTTTTAATACGGGATTAAACGGAACGGTCATACTAAGCTGAAAGAAGGTAATTTCATTCATCATTATTTACTACTTTTACTGTGAACTTTAACCTTGAGCTGTCTCGGCTTCGTGTCCCCGACGACAACGGCCGCCGCAGCGGGTGACTCCATCAGCTGTTCGCGGAATTTTCATTTGTTATTCAAAGGCAGTAAACTAGCAAACGCTGATGGTAAGAAGTGACGTGGCTGTCGCCGTCGCCTATGGATACTTGTAACACCAGAGGCATCACAAATACGTTGCCGACCCTTTAAGACTCTATTTACTTTTAATCTAATTTAAAATTTAATCTTATCCTGACTGTATTTAATTATATAATTATTAGTTTGCATAACTAATGTTATTGGTTGTACTGTAGCAATTAAATAATGGAGTGAATCCTGAAATCACGCAATTTTTTTTACGGACTATGATGCGGTTTTCATCGTCAGTTAGATAATTTTATTAATAATATATATTAATATATATTTTTAAATTCATACTATATAAATATTAACACCCAGATATAAAACAAACACAAATGTTCATCACATGAATGTTTGTCCTAGGTGGGAATCAAATCTACACCCCCAAGCGCAGAAGGCAGGTTCACTACCAACTGGACCAACGGGGTAATAGCTAATAACAACGAATACGTAATATCGAATTAACTCATAATCCTCAAGAGCCAGTCGTTTAGAAACATCAAAGCTAACCGTGAACTCTCGTCAAAAGCTCTCAGACTAAATTAACGCTAATACACGTATTTGGTATTCATGAAAGCAATACATTTAGCTACATTGTGTCGAATATTTTCGCTTTCCTGGTACTCCTGCCTAAATACCAACATATTATATGTAACCGGTTGCATCACAAGACCTTATTTGGTACAAGGTAAATTACGGCAGCGTGTAAATAACTATATAATTACATACCCGTAATAGAAGAAATCTTTTGCTAGATTTTACGACTATGTCACGTGCTACGTACCACTCGTAGACGGTCTACGGATTTCGTAGCACCATTATTTAGTAACGTGTATTTTTATACTCACTAAAAGCTATAAAACTGTAGCCACAGACGGTCATTGATGCTCCGAGCTTTGCATCCTTCAAAAACAAATTACATAAGTGGCTTATTACGCAAGCTTTTTATGAATATAGTGACTTTTTAGATATTAATATAGCGCGTAATACTAATTGTATAGCAAATTTTTTACATAATATTATTTTGTATACGGCCTGACTTGTAATTCTTATAATTATCAATAAATATATGTCTATGTCTAAACTATGGTCAGCATTCAGCTTTGTATCGAATGTGCTCTTTTATTGTATTATACATTTATATCTTTGGTTCATCAGTCTCTTCTTTTAAGAGACTTTTATACTTGGAATACCATTGTTTTTTAATACTTGCATTTGTGTTTGTATAAGTACTTCATGTAAGTACTAAACTTTTTTTATATTTATGCTGTGTTCACTCCAAGTAGGACATACACTTACGTTCACACTGTGTACTGTTTACTTAAGTTCTACATGTGCATTTCCAGTTCTGTGAAACAATATAATAAAAAAATATTGAAATAACCTTTATGCTGACAACAAATATAACTCGTGAGCGAGACATTACAAACTTTTATTTAAGTTTCCTCGTTAGTTTGGGTACAGAATACATATCAAAGTTCTGAGGTAACATCATAAAAAATTAACCACTGAATTGAGAACCTCAATTTAGGAGTTGCCAAAAAATATTATAAATTTCTCCAGTGGCGGTTCTTCACCCGGAGAGTGTTGATTTCCTTGACCTCTGCGTCGATATGTATGCAGCCCAACCACTCTTGGGTGTCTGATGACGTGTAGTTTAACATAACGCGGCCCTTGGAGTACGGAATGTTTTCAGGAATGTTCGTCAGTGGCACTGTCATGTTTACTATGTGGTAAAAGCCCTAAAATACAAAGTAAAGACTTTAAAATACATAGTGAATATTTGAATATTTTATTATCAATTAAAAAAACCGACTCCAAAATAGTATATATTATTATGCAATTTCGAGAAAAAAGCAATCACAAAAATACGTTTAAAAAAACGTTTATTGTAAACGGGACCACCCAACTCCCTTAAGTTTTTACTTTTTGACTTCATTATTATTTCTTAGTTAATCCGACGTAACATTACATATAGCCCGTTACGGATAGCCCGTTGGTCCAGTTGGTAGTGAACCTACCTTCTGAGCTTGAGGGCGTGGGTTCGATTCCCATCTAGGACAAACATTTGTGTGATGAACATTTGTGTTTGTTCTATATCTGGGTGTTAATATCTATTTAAGTATGTATTTAAAACTATATATGTATGTATATCAGTCTCTGGCAGCCATATCACAAGCTTTGCTTAGTTTGGGGTCAGATGACCGTGTGTGCAAAATTGTCCCGAATATTTATTTATTTTATTTTATTTATATTCTGTAAAATTTACAACTGGTAATTTATAACTGGTGGTTTACGGTTCGAAAGCTGATACAGGCCGTTATAAGGTAGGACGGACAGACAGACAGACAGACTTCGTAGGGTTAGTCCCTTACACCCTAATACCAAACCCTAAAAACCAAACTACTGAACCGATTTTGATGATTTCTATGGGACCAATCAGAAAGTATATCCTTTCAAATAAATTATAAATGACAGAGTTACAAACATAAAAACAAAAAAAAACGGAATACCCCTTCTTTTTTGAAGTCGGTTAAAATACAAATTCCTTGGTTGGTTTACTATGTACTTAATCTCTTCTGGGGATTCTACCTACTTATAAGTTATCTTGGATTGGGAATAATTACGAAACATATATTTGTATATTCCAGAGACAAGCAGTGTCGTGTTGACCAAACGACAGTGGTTAGTGCGTTTGAATTTACAACCGCAGGGTATGGATTTAAATCCTAAGAACAAACTAAAGCGTTTCAAAAAAGGCTGTCTACAACTACCTCTCCGGGCTCGCAAAGCACCGTCAACACCGCCACTGTTGCAAGCGGTAATTTCTGCTTACCATCAGGACAAAGATAATATAATCTTCATTGCATCAAGCGGACAGCATGATTATTAGATAGCCCGTTGGTCCAGTTGGTAGTGAACCTGCCTTCTGAGCTTGGGGGCGTGGGTTCGATTCCCGCCTAGGACAAACATTTATGTGATGAACATTTGTTAAGAGTTTTATTTGTATCATTAATTATAACATAATTATATATATATATTCATATTAATTGCATATCTATTAGTATATTTATTTTAAATAATTTTAAGTAATAGTGTGTATTACTATTAGAATGTATGTGTATGGTATAAGTAAAATTTTTTTTAGTCGATCCTCTATTGCACACCCCGTCTTTTACGTCTTCTATAAATCCTTTCCATCCTAAGGTTGCCTGGAAGAGATCGCTTTTAGCGACAAGGCCGCCAGTTGTTAAACTAGTATCAAATTTCATGGTGTGAGTCTGCGGTCTGCGGAAGCAGCCGTCGTGCAAACCCTACTTTGTGTTATGGAATGAAGTGACGGCGCAAAGGTGTCACGCAAGTCGCGTCCCACAGTAAAGGCCGCCCCATCTTCCACGGAATCAGAGTCATCCCGTCCGGTCTATTGCCATCGCTACGTACTACAAGGCTGGTCCTACCGGCGTGGCGGGGGATTCTACCTGCACTCCTCCTGTGTCCAGACTGCCAGGTCCTCCAGTGACTCTGCCATGATGACTATAGCATCGGCAAAACGAATGTCATTATCTAGGAAATCCAGAAATATTACGATTTGGGAGAATCAGAACCTTAAGAATATCTATTTTTTACCATAATGTGTTCAGGAAAATCGCTACATCAATTTTTTTTTTACGTATTTTGCCATTTAAATGTAACGCTTGTTACTTTTCTAAGTTTTTGACACTAACTGATGATGATGACTTACAGTGACGTTGTTGTTGACTGGCCAGAGGCTTTCCGTGTGGAATCCTAAATAGTAGAAGGGGTCATCTCGGCTGTAGCGCCGGGAGGTTATGCTTACGTTTTGAAAGTACTTCGGGTTGACCCACGTCACTTTAGGACGCTCGATAGCCACGTACCTTATCTGCAAACAGTAGGAATTACCATCAAGTGAGTTGGTTGGTGGTTGTTGGTTGGTGGGAAAGGCCTATGTCCAGTGGACTAGTATAGGCTGATGATGATGGTGATGATGAGTTGAGGCAAAACGTAAAAAGTCAAATACGTACTACATATACTGGGTTACGCGGAAAGGGCTAAGCCAAAAGGGATCTATAGTACCAATGTGGTTTTACCTCAGTTTAAGTATAACACTAGCTGTTGCTCGTGGCTTTGTCCACCTAGACCTAAAATAAAAAAATGATCTGACGAAAATCATGTTTAGGAGATGGCAGGATAATTCGAACAATAGTTAGCAACGAAAGAAATAAATATAAATCATTCACATGAAGTAAGACTGTAGTTTGCAATGTACATTCTAAGTTGAAGTAAAACACACACACACACACACACGCACATGAATGCACGCATGCACGCACGCATACACGCTCACGATTCACAAAAAATGCTGAAACGTGTTTTTATGCTCAATTATTTGAGCCAAGATTGATTGCTATGACATCAAAAACATTTATTTTTCTATAGAAATATTATCACACTATTTCACCCTTTTAGAGGACGATATTCTGAAATATCTGAAACAGGTGTTTAATATTATATAATAGGTGATATATGTAATAGGTAATATTGGTTATGTAATAGGTAATATTGTATAATAGATGTTTATTATTATATGTAATTTTATAATATTATATATAGGTGTTTTATGGTGTATGCTGGAGCCAAGGCAGGTAAAGTTGTAAGCCGTCTGAAGACTTTAGCATACCAGTGAAATTTCGGTATCTTTACGCGATCTGCTTAGATGAACCTTAAATGCATTGAACTTACCTTATTTGCCTTACAAACAGCTCCTAAAATTGCTAAACAGATGAGGAGCTTGAAAACCACCATTCTGCAAATATGTAGATAATGTTAATTCAAAGTGTAACTTAACATTCAAAATGTGTTAGGTGTAAGGGTACAAATATGCAGTAGGCTAAGTTTTGACAAATAAATATTACTGTTATAAAAGTTTACTTCAGCTTTATTTCATTTACGGGTCTAGCCTGGTCATTTGAGAGGCATTGGTGGAGGGCAAAGCGTTGGCTTCGACCAAAATACCCTGTTGAATACAAAATAGGACTCTATTACTAAACCTCCGCTGTCTGTCTGTCCGTCTGTCGTTTTTTTTACGCGAATAAGTCCGCATTTGACCACCAACTTTTACCTTTCCTGTCCTACCTTTTAACGGCTGTATCTTTCGAACCGTAATAGATACCCAGTTGAAATTTTCTCAGAATATCTAACGTTACGGCGGATTAACCAAAAATAACAATAAAGTCAAAAAGTAAAAACTAAAGGGGGTCAATACCATACAAATCAATTATTATTAAAGTTATATGATTATTTACGGGATATTTACCGTGGTAAGGTTGTGGTAGGTAGCTCCCGATATTTCGGCGCAGTTACATGCACCACGTTCACGGGAAGACTGAAGAATGCGGCTGGATGGAGAACAGTTAAAAAGTTAGGTGCAGACATAACGATCTACCCTCTTTCTTAGTCTTATCGGGAGCTTATTCCACCTTACCACGGTAAATATCCCGTAAATAATCATATAACTTTAGTGAACAACCGTGATAGTTTAAAACAGAATTATTATTAATATTTTAACGTTTCTAGCGTTAAAACGTGGTGGCATGGAACCCTCAGTGTGCGAGCCCGACTCACACTTAGCTGGTTTATTTTAATTATGTTATTTGGAAGCAATATACATAATAATATAAATACTATTAAAACAGATTCCTGGTGTACTGTCTTCACCGTAACCAGCGCACTGAAGTATAGACTGAATTATTAAGATCGATGTTTCTTTCAACACGTTTCAATTGCACTGCAGTGCTATTTTTGGGGTAACTCCTTAAATTACTTTTATTTGTATTTTTTTTAATGTTAAACTTATAAATACAAAAGTTTACCTCATTTTACTTATCCAAGTTGTGTTTTAATATCACTTAAAAAAACACTGAAGAAATTTTAAGGAATTTTTTTTGTCGTATTTTTTTTTGTATTTCGTTATGTTGTTTCATGTAGTCGGATATGTAAGTATAAGTACCAGTAGAAAGCGCATTGGCCTCAATTTATAATATTTTCAGACCAATTACAAAAAATTGCGACTTATTTTCAGTAAATTCTCTTATTAAATCCAATTGACCATCAACATCCAATATGCAATTTTTTTTTAAGTGACAGTTTAAAAACATTGTGTAAACGCTTTTTAAGTACTAATGAAATGAAATGAAAATGAAATGAAAATTTATTGATAACAAACGTCTTAAATACATGGTGTCATTACATATTAATATTCCTAGTCGAAGTGCATTGGTACCCAAACTAGGAAAAACCTGTGAGATGGCATACCAATACCCTCCGCCGAACAGAGGTGGTTGGTAATGTGACGATTACACATTAGCTTTGTACAAAGAAAAAAAAGGAAAATAAAGCATGCAAAACCTGTCGAGATGTTAGTAGGTCTGAGTTAGACATTGCCACGCAGTTATACCCCATATGGAGTTGCACTGTTGCGACATTGCCCAGGAAACTAATGCAGCGATTCGAACCGCTATGCGCTTGCACCTTATATTGCTGGGTTCTTTAATAAATTAGATTTCAAAGTGAACACGTGTATAAAATTTAAAAAAAAAGTATTTGGATGAATAATCAAAGAACACCGAACACCTAGAGCTGCTCAACAATCGCAGACGTTGGGTTTGTATATCTTTTATTGCATTTTCAACGGGGAGTGTTCTGAGGAACTATTCTGGCGTCGCGGTTTTAACATTGCACAAGCCGCCACCGCCTGAAAGCTCAGCTTGTTTACATTTGTAATTACCTGTTTTTGTATTGTATTGTAATGTACCTGTTTTTTTAAATTTTGATTTTAAACTTTGATTGTGTATAATGTATTCTATAGAAAATTAATGTTACATCAAAAGTCTGTATATCATTTGTAAATATATATTTATTTATTCGATCATGTATTACTTACCCATTTACTTATTTCGTGAAAATCTTTCGTTCATGATGTCAAATAATGGTCGAATGTTGGGCATCAAATTCGTGTCACCTGGGCGTAGGTCGCTGTTATCATCAACATGAATAAACCTTGGTCGGGGACGAAGCGATATTTTAAAAAAAAGTAAGTGTTTAGAAATAAGGATTGTGTATATGCTTCGAGCATTCATGCTCATCATCAAAGGCACCTTCTTGTGGCGGCGTCGTGTGTCGGGTCACTCTCTTCCCTCAGATATGATTAAGGAGGGCGATGGATGGCACATGTGTCATACCTATTCGGGATCGGGTGCTGCTTGCGGGTCGCTAGTCGCTAGTCGCTCGCGGTAGACACACAACACTAGTAGTAAAATGACCAAATTGTTTTAACCTTATATTAAGATATAACTAACTTTCCTCTCCCTGTATTCATCATCGTTTACTTTTAGTCGATCCTCTATTGCACACCCCGTCTTCTACGTCTTCTATAAATCCTTTCCATCCTAAGGTTGCCTGGATGGAAGAGATCGCTTTTAGCGATAAGGCCGCCAGTTGTTACACTAGTTTTTAAGAGTTTTTTGTCGTCTGTATCAAATTTCATGGGGTGAACAATAAAGAGTTAATCAATCAATCAATCTCAATAGGACAAATATGCGAAGTATCCGCTATTGAATTATTAGATAAGAAACTCACTGTTATATGTATTTATAGATCTAACTTGACAAGTCCAACGCTATGTTTTCCTGTTTTGGAGTGCCTGTTTGATAAGCTAGTTCAAGATGAAAGGGAGTTTGTCGTGTTAGGTGACATTAACATAGACATTACCTCGGACATAAGAAAACTAAATGATATTCTCTCAACGCACGACCTATGTAATATTGTAGATTTTCCGACTAGATTTGAGGGTACCTCATGCACAAGTTTAGACCATGTCTATGTCAGCCGCGGGTTGGTGGGGATGGCGCATGCGCGTCCTGTGGTCACCTTGCTTTCGGATCATTACGTGGTCCGTGCTGTGTTCCCGTGTGAGCCGGGCCCGGGCCGTGCATCTCCTCGATTTTCCAGGTCATACAGTCGCGCTAACAGGTGCAACTTTGTTGCGGCATTGGAAGGTATTGACTGGGACAAACTCGAGCAAAAACATTCAGCATCATCCGAAGACTTAGCTCGATCACTAGTTAATATATTACAATACAATAACGATATATGCTTTCCGGTAACACGAAAGAACATAAATAATAAGAGAATCGTCTGGGCGACGGATGAGATTGTAAATTTGATTTTTTATTAAGTATTAGACTTTAGTAAATTAAAATTGAAATTTCCTAATAATACTGACAGTAATAAAATGCAATGAATTTCAGAATAAATATGACGATATACTGAGGTACGAAAGGAGAGACTATTATAGGAATATAATAAATAAATCTGACAATGTAATTAAATCGATGTGGGATGTTGTAAATTCACAAACCGGTAGGACTAGAGAGCATTATGACTTTACCGAGTTGCTGACGCGCCCGGATGGGTCTAAATTTCCAACCAAAGCGGATGCGGTGAACGCTGTAAATGCGTAGTTTGTGAGCGCGGCCGCGACCTGCGGCGCGCCTGCGGCGGATGTCGCCGCAGCAATGCGCGCGCTCGCCGCAGCGCGCCCACCCGCGGACCGCTCATTAAGGATTAGGCCGTTCACGGCGCTCGAGGTATTCAGGATATTGACAAAAAGTGTAGCGCGGAAGATGTCCAAAGATGCTTATGACATTTCCATCTCATTATTACACTCTGTGGCGCAAACACTGGCACCAATTCTATCGTGTCTTTATAACAAGTGTAGTAGGTATAATCTTTGGTAGTAGTGAAGGCAAGTATCCTCCTGCATTAAAACATGTCAAAGTATCACCTTTGTATAAAGGAAAAGGAAAACAGGAAGATATAAATAGTTATAGGCCTGTTTCGATTTTTCCCGGACTAGCAAAAATTTTTGAAAATGGACTGAGCACCCGGTTGACGGAGTACCTAGCGGATTGCCAAGCTTTAAGCGACAGGCAGTAAGCGTACCGGAGCAGGCGGTTCACGACTTCGCTGGCTAGAGAAGTGATCCGACGGATACTCGAAGCTCGCGAGGGCTCGCAGCAAGTCGCAGTAATCTTCTGCGACCTTTCAAAGGCCTTCGACGTGGCCGATCACGATATTCTAGCGGCTAAAATGAGACAAACGGAATCGAAGGTGCTGTCCTGAAACTGCTCACTGATTTTATGACGGACCGATGTCAAATTGTAGTGGGAGATGGAGGTAGGGTAGCTTGGTTCGAAATAAATGGATTAATGTTAAATACAAGTAAAACAAATTTTGTCCATTTCAACTTGGTAGGTCGCTCCTACAGACCACTCAAGGTGGGAGTCGGCAGTGTTGAAATGGAACAAGTACAATCGACCACCTTTTTGGGTTTCCAGCTTAACAAAGCACTGATTTGGGAAGATCACATAGATAAGCTGTGCAGTAAGATAGGCCGCGCCTGTTTTGCCCTGTGGCGTGTGTCAGCGATCTTGCCATACCAAATGGTCCGGAAATGTTACTTTGCTTCTGTGCACTCCTTACTCCAATATGGCATCGAGCTTTAGGGACGTGCTGCCGATTGGGAGCGCGTCTTCAGAATGCAGAAAAGAGCCATACGAGCAATTGCTAGAGTGCCAGAAGATACATCTGCGCTACCGTATTTCAGGTCCATGGGAATACTCACTGTCCCAAGTCTCGTGTGTTTTCAGGCGACATTGTACGTCAGGGACCACCCCGAGGAGTACAGGTACCTCGGAGACACGCGCGCGTCCGACGCGCTGCGGTACGCGCATCGGATACGATCGGTGCCTCACCGACTCGCTAGGACTGCTAAATCGGTGCATGTGACTGCACCACTCATTTACAATAGGCTACCGCAAGAGGTGAGAAGTGCTCCATCGAGGGAGTCCTTCAAACAAAAAATATGCAGACAGTGCAGTTACAGCAGCGTCCACAGCGAGTGCGCCATAGCACTCTTGCGCCACCCGTTTTACGCGGATAGCCATATCTCAATGATTTGAAAACTTAACGTAATTAAACTTACTTTTGAATAGCTTAATGTCTATTCTATAAATTATGTTCACACATAAATATTCTAAAAAGGGCTGGATACTGAACAATCCATCGAAACGTATTTGAGTATTAGTTCGAAAACATATATTTCACAAGATAACTCATTAACTATAACATATACATATGTAATGTGTATAAAAGAAACATAACACATTTTATCAGCTTTCAAAAATAGTTTACGCAATTGAAATCAGTGCAGTATTTATCGAGTTATAGTGTAAAAACTAAACTGCCCAGGCGCCATCTTTAATGGGGGGTAGCTCCCCCCTCCACCACTATGGCACTTTACGACCGACAGTTTCGTGTTCCTGACACTACAAGGAATCCAAAAATACCAGTCGTAGGTATATCCCGGAAGTGCAATTAAAAAATTTAATTTTTGTTCTAAGGTGAAACGTACTAAATTTAGATAAAGTGATTAATGAGACAGAATTAATCGCATTGTCCAGCTATTTTACATAATATCTAGCAAGGTTTGGATAAAGTAATAATTTGTCAATAAACTTTAGTTTATTTTATATTTTAAGGCCCTATATATTGCTAATAAACTTGCCGGATAGATACCAAAACAAAAATAGAACGATAATTTGTAATCCGTGGAGAGTACGCAAAAATTGTCGAAAAGTATTACGACCCTCTAATATAAGCACTAACAGATTTTTCGTAGCTTACAGTAATGGTAAATGTATCAAATATTAATTTTCACTTTTAGCTAAACAAAATACAAGCTAATACTAATACTACAAATACAGTTCGACTGTCCATACACCGTTGAAGGTCTAAAGACAATCCAAATACTCAAGCCCACTACCAGTTGGCAGCGTACTCAGCATGCTGGCGACATTACCACGTTGAATGACAATACTTATGCGTTGAGCCAGAAACACGCCAGCATTGTGGTCACGCGTCGCATTAACCAGGCGCTCTGAAAGATTTAGCTAAATAAAAATGTATCTACTTCTACGAATATGAAAAATACTTTCTTTCTAGTAGTATATCTTTTTATTGTATCGCAAAGTGTGAAACGCAGAGTATTTCCCTCAGGGATAAAAGTGTCTTCGTCTTGGGCGTGCTTGAATCCCGAGCGTAATGAAGGATTCTATTCGTAACTCCCTCGCTACGCCGGGAGTTTACCCTCGAATCCTTCATTACGCTCGGGATTCTATATGACGTCCGTGACATAAGACACTGCTTTATCCCCTCGGTGAATAATCCACTATTATAGATTCCTCCTGTGACGGTTCTTCACCCGGCGAATGTTGATTTCCTTGATCTCCGCGTCCACCCGTATGTAGCCCAACGACTCGTGGGTGTCTCTCGATGTGAAGTTGAATTTGACGCGGCCTTTGGGGTAGGGAAAATTTTCAGGAACGTTCCTTAACGGCATTGTCAGGTTTTCTAAGTGGTAAATGCCCTAAAATACATAGTAAAATCGTTAATATACCTACATAGTAAAAAAAAAAAACATTTTTGCGGTCTTGTGCAAGGTGCAAAAAGTTGGCAACCCTATCCTAGATACGTTAGGCTAAGCCCTTACGTGGAATTCCTTTTCTACGTGATTCATTTCAACTCTACATGAGCTAATTCACCCCTTTTTATAGGAGTATAGGACAAGTAGAAAGATGGCTATAATTCAAAAAAAAAAATCAAAAAAAAAACAAAATTCTTTATTAACTGATTTTTATAAAACATAGGTGTTTGGCAACATATCTAATAATAATAAAAATAATCTTTTGGTAATATATCTATGTAGGTAGCTAGTAGCTACATATATATTATGGATGTTTCTTGGACACGTACTTTTAACGTTTAAGTTCCACGTTACTCTAATTAGTACGTACAGCTAAAAGAATTGAACAATCCACCGGCTTCCGAGATATAATCTAGCTCTTTCCAAGGTACGAGAGAATGGGTATCTTCTAAGTCGGCGTGCTTCTCCGTCCACATTGTCGCTTGCCAACAGGCGAGTTGGTGTACAAACGCGGTCATACGCGGTAAAAAAAACTTGAGCATATACAAAATACGAATATTATAAAGGTTGAAGTGTAAAACATACTGGTTCCAAAGGGCAAGGATGTGGAAAGAACGGCTTGAACGATATCCCGAATAAGATGTCTTTTGTGATGATATCGCACAGCTCGAAATGCAGCTGTGGGAACGAGAGCTTGTATTGGTTCGACAGGAACTCGTAGAAATATAAATCTACCTGAAACATACAAATATTGGGAACAGTAAGGTTTTGTCCGCGGCTTTGCCCGCATTATGAACAAAGCGTTACTTAAGGGGCCCGGGTATGACTTAAAACTGCGACCAGAACCACCGGTGGATAGGCAGCAGCGTCCTATTAGTACACGGTGAACGTACTGCGATCTCCAAGCCGCCTGCCAAGCGTGGGGATTATGGCAAAACCCCTCTTAACGAGGGAGGCCTTTGTTCAGCAGTGGACGTTTACAGGCTAATGATGTGATGTTACTTAATAATTGGATTGGATGGTGTGGTAGCTTTCTATCAGTAAAAGATTTTTCCGTTCAGTGGTTCCAGACGTTACCTCCTACAAACCTGCAAAGGACATGTTCAAAAACGGTACTTGGTTTTTTCAGATTTAATTTATTATAGTCAATGGAAAGCTTATTTATCAAGATTCTTAAATATATACTTTTTATGAATAAAATTACAAGCATATTTTATTTAAAACGGTTTATATATAAATGAAAGAAATGGAAGAAGCGTGTAAAGCCAAAATCCTGTAAACAAACATTTACCTCCTTATTAATATTCATATTTTATTAATATTCATATTATTTGGTAAAGCTGATTTACAAGTCAACAAAATTTCTATAACAACGCTTTGTAGAGTGACGTAAAAAAAAATTTTTTTTATCATAAAATATTTAAGTAGTTGACGTTGTATTGTAAAACATAATTTATTAACAATGCTGTGTACAATGTTTGGATTAGCAAATTTATAATGTTTTTCTATACCTACTTGTTTGTTTTGTTGTTTATAAGCATATTTTGCTGATTAATTAACTAAATAAAAGTAAAAAATAAATAAAAAAATCATACTAATATTATAAATGCGAAAGTTTGTTTGTTATTTTGTTCCTCTTTCACGCAGCATCGGAGTAACAGATCGACCTGATTTTTTGCATGGGTATAGTTTAAGAGCCGGAGATTTACATAGGCTACTTTCATCATTTATCAGCATCATCATTTTTCATCACTACACGGGTGAAACCGCGGGGCGCAGCTAGTTGTCAATAAATGATGATGATGACTTACACTAACGTTGTTGTGGACGGGCCAGAGGTTTTCCGCGTGCAACCCTACATAGTAGAAAGGGTCATCTCGACTGTAGCGCCGGGAGGTCATGCTTACGTTTCGAACGTACTTCGGGTTGTACCACGTCACTTCAGGACGCTCCATAACCAGGTACCTCATCTGAAAACATTAGGAATTACCATCAAGCGATTTGGTTGTTATATCCTCTCTCTCTCTCTCTCTCTCTCTCTCTCTCTGAGTGAAGGCCTGAGTCCCAGCAGTGGGAACGTGATAATGATGATGACGAGTTGGTGGTTGGTGGTGGTTAGTTGGTGAGTCTTATCTCCAGCAGTAGACCAGTATAGGCTGATGATGATGAGTCTGTGGGAAAACGTAGAAGTCTTTTACGTATAGTACATATGCTGGGTTACGAGGAAAGAGTGCGCTAAGCCAAAAGAGGTCCACAAATGAGATTTTATCTCAGTTTAAACAATAATCATCATTGCATAAGTACCCGTCACTATGAACAACTTTTACTGTGGGAGCAACTATGAAATCACGAAAAAAATATCGTTGTTTTCTTTTATATATAAATTTACACCATGGACAAAATTGTCCATGCCATTGTTTGCTAATTTTAATCAAAAAATATCTCTGACCTAGTATGTTTCGTTGTTATATGTGACGGACTGGCGGCATCTGCCTCCTTGAGTCTTACAACAAGCTTTCGTTGCTTAGTTGGATATTCTTGCGAGTAGCGACGTTTGCTACCCTTGTATCTTTTATAATTGCTCGAATTTCCAGGAAGGCATTTATGGCGTAATCTAAGGCTCTAGCTAGACGCTGGCCTCAAGCTGGGCGGATTAACTTGACCATTGTCAGCTCGCATTCTGGTGGCTTGCGGCCCTTTCGGTCTTCTCGAGGGTTTCTTCAAGAATTCCTCCAAAGCTACTGCCTGTCTATCTGTGGCTTTTGTAGCTTTTATAGATTGTCGCCGTCTTTCTTGGTAATATTACCGTCTTTAGCATACCAGTGAAATTCGTATCTTTGCGGGATCTGCTCTGCTTAGATGAAACTTAAATACACCAGATTATGGAACTTACTCTATATGCCTCACAAACAGCTCCTAAAATTGCTAAACCGGTGAGGAGCTTGAAAACCACCATTCTGCAAATATGCAATTACTATTAAAATAAAAGTGTCACATAACATTTTATTTATATTACACGGGAATTACTCACGTAAGATTAAGCCGGTCACTCCGACTATAGCTTCAACCGCATTAGGCAGTCTTTTTCAAGGTGACAAAAAACAAAAAAAAAATGACAAAAAATAAAAACAAAAAAAAAAAAAAAAAAAAAAATGACAAAAATGACAAGTGAAACAAATAATATGTAATAGGCTAAGTTTTGACTATTAAAATATATCATTATGATAAAACTTTATTTCAACTTATTCAAGAGTCTAGCCCGGACATTCGAGAGGCCGTTAGACATACGATACGTAAAATATGAAATCTTTGGTCGCCAAAGCGTTGACTTCGAAAAATACAAAATACAATTATTGAAAGAATTTATTAAACTATTATTTATAAAATATAGAATTCTGGTCTCTAAAAAAATCTGGGCTATTGCAAGTCTATTGTGATGAATTATTGACTGTGTTGAGCTGGTCTATGGTATGAGGTACGGCACCCGCCAATTCTTTAGGGTATAAAACGTCCTTGTACCTACCTCATTATAAAATTATGTGGCGGGTGATGACTTGTCGTTGTCACCCTCTAAACGAGCTGCCGCATATTAGTGCCAAAGGGGCAACATTCGCGAGCTGGGTGGCTTAGGGTATCGAGAGGTGCTGCGCTTTCACTGAATGCTACTCGCGGCGTTATGTCATTTAATACTACCACCCTGGAGCTGAAGTTCTTAGCTCTTGCGATTTCCACCCTCAGATGGCCGGTTAAGGAAAGCCAGGGGTCGGGGTCTCATTTAGCCCCATGGAATCGGGGTACACGGTGCCGCTTTTCCTTGATACAGAATATTTTAACTCAATTTTTTTTTATTGTTATTCAGATGTTTATCGAATGTTTTTATTATTATTAAAATTTCGCTCGATATAAAAAAATGTTAAAAAAAGTAAAAAAAGGTAAAAAAGTTTTAATGTTATACGTATACCTAATATCAAAATATACTTACCCCATTTTACTTATCTCAATTGTATTTGAATATTAGTAGTTACACTTAAATAACAATTTCAAAAAAAAACTATTTTTCTTCGTTTTAGATTTTGTTATGCAGTTGCAAGAATATAATGTGTGTAAAATGCGCACTGGCCACAGTTTATAATGTTTTCAGGCTAATGACAAATCAAATGAGACTTATTTTCAGCCATATATGTAGATAATTATTAAATCAAATTGACCATCAGTATTCAATATGCACTTACCTTATAATATGTTATTTTTAAGGGACAGGTCAAATACATTGTGTAAACAAATTTAGCTCTTTTACAGATGCAAGGTTACTTTATAAATTACAGGTCACAATTAATGTGTTTAAAAAATTAGTTTTGACGATATGATTAATTAAAGATAATAAAAGCAATCATTGTGATGAATGTATAGCTGGTATAATAATATACTTCGCCAGGTATGGCATTCCGATTTCCGAAACACAAAGCAAAGGTCACGTGGGTGACACAAGCCAAAGTCAACGACGCTGGCTGGGGTCGCTGCGCTGGGTTACCATCCACTTACCAGTAGCACAAAATAATAACTCCGCAATCTCCTTGTATTTAATACCCGTGGGAATCCGTTAAAAATATGTGGTTTTATTTAAATAATATTTTTTATTTACTAAATTAGTGTACGTATAGAACTTGAATTGCTTCGTTTGAGCAAAAAAAAATACAATTTTTTGTCAAACATTGTATTTACTTATCGCCAACCGTTAGATCAGCATACGCCGATGAAGAAGCCAATCAGCTTATTTTTCTGCGACATGTCAGCATACGCCGATGAAGAAGCCAATCAGCTTATTTTTCTGCGACATGTCAGCATACGCCGATGAAGAAGCCAATCAGCTTATGTTTCTGCGACATGTTAGCCTACGCCGTTATTGTTGCCAATCAGCTTATTTTTCTGCGACATGTTTTACTAATAGAGTTATTTAGTATAGAAAATTAACTTCTATCATTATAAAACATAGCCTACAAGGCACTCTAAATCGGATTAGTAGTTTTGGAGATTACGTCCTATAAATAAACTTTACCTCTTTATCATATTAGTGTAGAAGTGTAGATAGGTACTGAAACCGATCCACATGACACAAAGCTTTGGAAAAGCACGAAGAGGCACTTCCTGTCTCCTTCAATACCTCCAAAACTTTTGACCGTGCATGGCAGTTCAAGCAAGCTTCCTGATTCCTACAGACTACCGCCTACAGGGCCTATGCACTTGGATATTTGACTTCTTGAAGAAACGATCCATTCGAGTTGTTATCGACGGCTGCTCGTAGTATTCATTGGCAATCCAATCAATGACGGCCTACCTGAAGGATCGATTCCTACTGCATATTAACGATCTGCTTAATCCCGGAACTTTTGTGTATGCAGACGTCAATACAGTCGTTGATAGATAAATGTTCAGTGCCCATGCTACCAATGGCGAAACCCAGAGTCAAACAGAGGCAATGGATCGAAGGATGATCGTTTTGATGGTTGATCGTTTGAATCTGGCTTTGCAAGTCGGTTGGGGTCGGTCTGGTCAGGTTTGATGCAACCAAAACACAGGCGTATTTAAGTCCTGCTAAACAAAATTCGTTACACGCGACCCGACTGTCCGTGGGGTCTTCTAACCTATAAGTAACCACCTCGAGCTTTTAGGTGTAGACCTCTCGTTAACCCTCAACTTTAACTAGGCTCGTAGGTATATGGAAACCAAAGCTAGAAAAGCTACCAAAAATCTCGGAATTCTATCGAAGATGTGTCGGTAGGTACTTCACATCAAGACAGCTTCTAAATCGCTACCTAACTCAGGTCTCGGCATGTTTGGAGTACTCTTGTCACCATTGGGATAGCTCGGTCAAATACCAACTTCAGGCTTTGTATTCAATTGAGAAATGAGCAACAAAGCCCATTGGCGACAGAGCGTTGGTTAAAAAGTGCTTTGATCCTGAACAACAGGCTTAAATCGCAAGCTCGTCAGAGTGTGCAGTGGAACTTCACGAACATGTTCATCATCAACATTTCATTACTTAGATAGCCCGTTGGTCCAGTTGGTAGTGAAACTGCCTTGTCAGCTTGGGGGCGTGGGTTCGAATCCCACGTAGGACAAACATTTATGTGATGAACATTTGTGTTTGTTCTATATCTGGTTGTTAATATCTTTTTAAGTATGTATTTATAAATATATATGTATGTATATCAGTATCTGGCAGCCATATCACAAGCTTTGCTTAGTTTGGGGTCAGATGACCGTGTGTGCAAAAAATGTCCCGGATATTTATTATTTATTTATTTATTACTGGACGCCCAGATAAACAGCTAAGCGTCACCCATACATGATCGAAACACCAATCATTCCCACCAAGCGATATGCCTCCTCTTTTAAGAAAGAGGAAGCAAAACGCGTTTAAGATGGCAAAACAATGGAACGCCTTAACTCTCTGTGATTCCGCAACATTACAAACCTAGAGTGAGTTATTACTAGGTAAACGTTATCTTCGACCGTATCATCGCTTTCCATCAGGTGAGATTGTGGATTGATTCCAGCAACTAGCCTAGCCTTTCTTTGCGCATTTTATACCTATTAGTAACTATTGTTCCAGTATACCAAATACGGCAAAAAATACAGCCGAACTGAGAGTACCTCCTACAAGCTTCAACTTCGTTTTATTTTGGTCGAAGGCTATTAGTAGATCCTATTATTATAGTATATCTTTCTGGGTGCGTTCAATGATCATGGCCCGCCTACTCTCTTTTTGGACGGTGGCATCGTTGGGGCAGACCCCGATGGTCACGTTGTCAAGATGACCTAAATATTACATAATAATATAGCAGTCAGGCTTAGAATAACTACACAAAGAAACCAAGTACATTCGCAAAATTTAAGCCATTCAAATGGTGTCATATATGACACCCAAAAATATATAAAAATTTTACTATGACAATTTGCGCGGTGAAACAGACAACAAATCAGAAAAGCAGCATAAGAGTTATGGTGTGACATTCCACAGGTAATCCATTAATTTTCTTGCTTAAATCGTTTAAAATACCAATCGAAACGTAAGCTACAAAGCTAATTTGTAGCTTACGTTTTGAGAAGGCGTTGTTTGGAAACTTACCTTCTCTGAGTTATTCTAGTTTTGTTAGTTATTCTAAGCAGTCAGGTAAATAAATAAAAAACAGCTGTTTCATTCATTTTTTCGAATGTCAATGTCCGTTTTCTATGGAACAGCTGTATTTTTCCCCCGATTTCAGGGTTAATCCAAAGTTGTTCATAATGATGAGTACAAAATGACCTCCTTTCGGCTTAGTACAGTCTAATGCGTAAATTGCGTAACCTTGTATACCTCCTTGAAGCAACCTCCTTGGTTTGGTAGAGAAGCGATAGCAACCTCCTTTGATGAGTCTTCCTTAGATGACAATTACTTTTTTTTTCTTTGGTGTTAATACAACTATGTCAATCTTGGTCAATCGTATCGTAGTATTTATATTCTCTTTGAATCGCAAGATCTGTGTTGAATCGTATAGATTTCTGTTTCTTTTAGGGAATATATTAAAACACCATTGACCTATATGTACTATAAAACACCAAAAAATACTGTTGATCCGATCGCTACCAAACTTCACAGGATCACTCGCTGGGCTAATCTAAGTACCTACTAAAGATTGCCTGAAAATTTCATGCTAACCGATCCAGCCGTTTAGGAGTCCATATACGTACATAACTACATACACACATCGCCTTTATAATATAGATATGTAGATAATTCCGCCAAGCTAACAATACGTCGTTCGTCCCTGGATCCGTGATGTGGCGCTAGTCGTCGACGACGAAGTAAAGAATACAAGCATCGAGATACAATACATATAGAGTCTCAATCGTGCCAAAAAAAATGTCTGACAAAACTCGGCGCACGCTACGAATTGCGCAGACTTTTTGGTTAGTTACAACACGATGCCAAAGCTACGGTGACAAAGCGGACAACTAACGTTAAACACTAGATATGCAAGCGACACAACGTATAAATTGGACTAAATGTGGCATTGTAACTTATATAATTGATACAATGTATGTACAATGACGCTCGGGCGTTTTTTGATTGTTTTCACTGAGAGATTGTGACTCTATAAGAATTGTATCTCGATGGGACCAATAGATGGATAGAAATGGGAAGACATCAACCCAGCATTGGTACAAGTAAAAAAACGATTGGTTTTCATATCTTATTATCTTTGTACCTAAGGTAAGAAAAAAATTCGCAGTTTCATATTCTCTAGTTTCGATTTTTCATCCTTCGAGCACTGATTTCTTTGATCTCCACGTCGATATGACCGTAGCCCAAAAACTCGTGCGTGTCTTTAGACGTGATGTTAGTCTTAACACGGCCCTTAGTGAAAGGAAAGACTTCGGGAACGTTCTTCAGTGGTAGTGTTACATTCTCCACGTGGTAACTGCCCTGAAAGACAGTTATAAACTTTAAACTTCAGTTGCTATCACTGTACCAAGCACAAGTTCGGTCGTGCATGGAGTACTGCTCGCACCTTTGGGATGTATCAGCTAAGTACCAGCTTGGGGCATTGGAGTTTATTGAGAAACGTGCCAAAAGGCTCATCGGCAACGAATCCCTGGTTCAGACTAAGCTTCTTAGTATTGAGCATCGGTGCAAAGTTGCAAGGTTTTTTTACTGACTTTGAAAAAGGTTCTCAATTCGGCCCGTATGTTTTTTTATTATTGGATACATTTCGGAGAATGTGCATCTGCATGATCTAACACTCCTGTCCATTTTTCTATCAGACTGCCAGAGCGGGCACGAAAAATCGACACCGCTTTATGATCGATATTCCGAAAACCCGTACGAAGCTCTTTGATTTTCACTTTGATTGTGTGAACTGCTAGTCTGTGGAATGCGCTGCCTGAATAGGTGGTACCTGATATTTGCAATCTGGGTGTCTTCAAATCACGAGTGAATCGATTTCTTCTAGGCAAGCGTGCTTCAACGTAGACCGCATCATCGCTTAACATCAGGCTAGTTGGCGGGCAAACGCTGCTTGTGTTTGCCCGCCAACTAGCCTGATGTTATATATATATTATAAAAAAGTACCTATGCCTTAGAATAACTACACAAAGAAACCAAGTACATTCGCAAAATTTAAGCCATTCAAATGGTATCATATATGGCTCCAAAAAAAATATAAAAATTTTACTATGACAATTTGCGCGGTGAAATCGTACCACAACAAATCAGAAAAGCAGCATAAGAGTTATGGTGTGACATTCCACAGGTAATCTATTAATTTTCTTGCTTAAATCGTTTAAAATACCAATCGAAACGTAAGCTACAAAGCGAATTTGTAGCTTACGTTTTGAGAAGGCGTTGTTTGGAAACTTACCTTCTCTGAGTAGTTATTCTAAGCAGTCAGGTAAATAAATAAAAAACAGCTGTTTCATTCATTTTTTCGAATGAAGCTACATGGGGTTCTTCAAAAGGTGAGTTAATCGAGTCCTAAGGGGTCGGCAACGTATTAATGATGCCTCTGGTGTTACAAGTATCCATAGGCGACGGTGACTGCTTACCATCAGGCGGCCCGTCTGCTTGTTTGCCACCTATGGCATAAAAAAGGCCTTTACCCAAAAAGGGGTTCTAACTCATGAAAACGGAGAAAGCGAAGAGAGTGAGAAGTATTTTTTTTTATAATTATGTAATAGCGAGTAAGTTTTTTTATTTTTTATTTATTGGTCAGTAAATTAAATGGGCTTTATTATTATTATGTTCTGTGTAGGTATCTGTCTGTGGCATTGTAGCTCCCAAACGAAAGATCCAATTTTGACTTGGATCTTTTTTGAAAGTTGACTTGACAAGAAGATTGTTGACTCAGGAAAATGTGTTCAGCCCTCTGAACCACTCCATTGAGCGTCTTGTTCGAGTGGTTTTATTCTTTACCAGCCGTGCATTTGTGGGTCAACAGCAGAACTATACTTACTACCAGAACAGACAGAAACTTTAATACAGATATAAAATATTTATATGAAAATTATTACTATTGTATTAATAGGCCTCCCACTAGATGGACCGACGACATGGTGAGAGTCGCTGCCATCCAGTGGATGCAAAAGTCAGGCTGTCGTTCAGTGTGGAGGTTAAAGGGGGAGGCCTATGTTCAGCAGTGGACGTTTTCTGGCTAATGATGAAGATGATGATATAAACATTAGAAAAGATAGATATATAACCACATGTTCAGATAAAGGTATCTAATATAGAACCTTGCAGCCTGAACTTCCTCGAACACCATGGTTCGGGATCAGCAACTTGAGAAGAGACCTTATTGCTATAGCACATAGTTTTAATTCGCTCCGGCCACATGCCACTTAATAACTTTGAGTATCCGATAGACAGGGCCAAATATCCCGCCTATTTACTCTGCTGCAGTCTAGAAGATGTTTCCCACCTTTTGGTCGAGTGCGGACGGAACGAGTCTATGAGAGAATATATGTTGCACGAGTACGGCGTAAACCCTCGAGATGTTGGCATGTTTCAAAGTATCCTAGCCGCACCCACGTGTGACGCGGCGAGGGCCTTATATGCCAAGCTCTCGGTCGTATTAGATCAGCGTAGGGACTCTGGTATGTCCTAAAACTGCGACCAGAACCACCGTAGCATGGGCAGCAGCGTCATATTAGTACACGGTGAACGTACTGCGATCCCCAAACCGCCTGCCAAGCGTGGGGACTATGGCAACACCCTTCTCTGAGAGGAAGGCATTTGTTCAGCAGTGAACGTTTGATGATGATGAGGGACTCGGGTCCTTTTTGACTGTTGAAGTTGCTCTTTAAAAGGAGCCGGCATAGTTTAGATTTAGCAAAAATTAGATAAAAAAATATATTACTATAAATATTATTATATTTAATAATTATATAATTAAATATTATTATTAAATAATGAAAACATACCGTCTGTAAGGGACACGGATGTGGAAAGAATAACCCTAAGGATATCCCGAACAAGAGGTCCTTTACAAGCAGCTCGCACAGTTCGAAGTGTAGCTCCAGGAACGACCGCTTGTACTGGTTCGTCACAAATTCGTAAAAGAAGAAATCTATCTGGAAATAACAAATGTGCAATAACAATTCTGTGAACCCTGCTGTTACTTGTAAACCCTAATAACCTTTAGGGGGTATTATAAAGATATGACACAAGCCTATTGCCCGGGCGGTATCTCACTCTGAATAGAGTGTAATGCGCACATGCAGTGGCGGATTTACACTTTTGCCGCCAGAAGGCTATTTAAGTTTTGCCGCCCCTACAGACCTCTTCACAAACATAATTAATTTTTAAAAAGACAATGATATCGTCCTAATTACACCACCTCATCCCCGTAATTATTATAATTTTGAATTTGATGATATTGACTTTTACAACTCAACGATTTAGTTAATATTGCACAACAAGTCGTTATCGGGTTTAAGTTATAGTAGGATGATGATGATGATGATGATGTATAACATTTAGGTATATTATAAATAATAAAATAAATCTTTTAATTTCTGTACCACAAAATGTGCCGCCCTAGGCTCCAGCCTACTCAGCCTGCAGGTAAATCCGCCACTGACTGATGCCACCCGGTTCAATTCTCGGCCCTGCACCACAATGACTTATTTAGACCAATTATTAACGTGTAGTTTGGATGCCATCGCTCAACAACGGGTGAAGGAAAACATCGTGAGGAAACCGGTATATCAAAGAACATGCATTTGGCGGAATGGTCTAATCCACTTTGATCACCTGGATGATAAAAATTGACTCTTTAGTGTCCTTTGATCACCTGGGAATATAATCATCTAGGTGACTCTATTTAAATTATTGTTTAGGTATCCTTTGATCACCTGCTTTTTTGCTGAGAGCTCAGCGTATGCTGAGAGAAAAATGAGAAATGGACTAGAATAATATCAAAGTGGTACCCCAGAGATGGCAAAAGAAGTAAAGGTAGACCAATGAAACGTTGGGAAGATGACCTCAAAAGAGTAACCGGTCCAGAATGGATCAGAAGTGCAAGAGACAGATATAGGTGGAAGTCTTTGGAGGAGGCATTTGTCGAAGAACAAGCTGTCGCCAGAAAAAGCGACCGTCAGCATTAAATTTAATACCCATGTATTGTAAATATGATAAAAATAGTAATAAAGGCTTATAATATTATATTATTGATCACCTGCACCATGGTGACCATTAGGACACTCGATTCAAATTATTGTTTCGGTATCTTTTAATCACCCATGAATAGGGCCCATCTCCTCTCCATCCTCTCCATCTCTATCTCTTCCTCTCTCTCTCTCTCTCTATCTGAGAGAAAGCCTATGTCCCAGCAGTGTGAACGTGTTAATGATAGTTGTAGATTCCTCGCCAGCAATGCCCCGTAGTACTTACATTGACGTTATTATGAATAGGCCAAATTAGGTCCATGTGGAATCCCATGTAGTAGTAAGGGTCCACTCGGCTGTACCGCTGCGCGGTCATGTTCACGTATCTGAAGTACTTCGGGTTGAACCACGTGATCTCGGGGCGCTCCGTACTTATATATCTTATCTGACAATAAGAACACAAATGCTTTTTCACACCACCTGCTCGACAATGTCCAATTACATCTTCTCCACATAGGTAGTATAAATTAAAGTCGGTTTCCGCGTCTGTCTGTCTGTCTGTGTAACCGCTAGCTCCTACTAAACCACGCAACGGATTTTGATGCGGTTTTCACCATCAGTTGCATAATTTTTCACGGAAGGTATATACATTCCCACCCCGCATCGCACGTAAAGTACACCCTTGCGAAGTCGGGGTGGGTCGCTAGTTACCTACTTATATTATACCTATGACTTGCAAACCAAACCTAAAGTAAGTAGTTATTGCCCTACGGTCTAGCCGGCAGTAATATTGTACTGAATTTCATCATAATCCGCAGCTAAACTATACGTTTTTATCATAGATGTTTTTATTAATTTATTATACCATAGCAACCTGCACTAAAAAGATCTTATCCAAAAGTCGAACTGGCTATCACGATTTAAAAAACAATAAAATAAAAAATTAAAAAAGCTCAAATATTGCAACAGCAAGTTGTCTTTTCCTCCGCTAGGAGTAATAGTGTTCCGTGGTCTTTTCACAAAATCTCAAAAACATTCTTAGAAGAAGAGAAGAGATTATTAGAAGTAAGTTTTTTACCAAACTAAAACTGAAAATTAATGGGTTTTATTTATACATTAGTTTAATCATAGAAAAGAGAACGATTTGTTTTCCTCTTCTTAGTTTAATCTTACATTAAGCTTTGCTGATTTTCTTTCGGCGAATAATTTAATAAATAGTAAGTACTTCTAATACGAGTAATTCACTGTAAGTTTAGTAAAAATGTATCTACTTCTATGAGTATAATAAATACTTTGTTTCTAGGTAGTACCTATATCTTGTTGTCTCGATAATATTGCAACTTCTTTTTATTTTATTTTTTTATAAATAATGGGCTTGCGTTTGACCACCATCTCGCCTGATGTTAAGCGATGATGCGGTCTACGTTGGAGCACGCTTGCCTATAAGAAACTGATTCACTCGTGATTTGAAGATCCAGATTGTAACCATCGGGAAACACCCATTCAGGCAGCGCATTCCACAGACTAAACTGGTCAAAGTTTTGTAAAAATTTATCGAGTTTAATAATAATGGACTTACCTTATTTGCCCCACAAACTCCTCCTAAAGTAGTTAAATATAAAACAATGTCTAAAACCAGCATTCTGCGATTCAATTACAAAAATTAATACAATTTTATTCTACAATTAAAATGGGTTAATTTGTTAAATATATTTGATTAGAACCTCATGTCACTCAGCCAAATTAAAGTGTTTCACTTTTATAAACGGCGTATCCTATGTCAATGGCACTATCATCACCCACAGAATTCCCCGATTAACCTCATCACTATTCACTAACTAACTACGATGCACAATATGCACATCATTAGCTATGATCACCGCCATTTTGTTGCTGTAATTAGATAGGTGGACGTCTAAAAGTCATTGTTGGCCACATTTTATAATATTTTCAGAGTGATTATCAAAAATTACGCGTCATTTTCCATCGTGCAGATAAGACTCTTATTAAATTTGGACAATAGGTTTTCATGTTGTGTTTAGGTTAGGTGCTATCTTTAAATGATAGGCAATTTATCGTAATTTTTATTCAGATTCTTTTGTCTGCTAAATTGCCAGGTTGTTATACAAATTACATGTCAAAATGACCCCTTCGATCATGACCCATGGCGGTCACTTTGACGTGACGTATTTTTGACGAATTTCCTTGTATCACGCGTTGACTGAAAATCTGGCCACCCTAGTTTTAGGCTAATTCAAATTCAAATTCAAATTCAAATTAATTTATTTCAGGCAATAAAATAACCCATACAATTCAATTATTAGGTACATCAAAAAATATATAAATAAATGAAGGTAATAAAATCTAAATAATAAAGTGACACAATACAATTCTAAAGTAAAAAAGTAATAAGCAATGTCCAATAGAATAATATGTCAAAATAATAATAATAATAGTTCAGTTAATCTAGTCAATCATTAATTAAATCAATACAAAAATCAAACAAAAATACAATTCAAATGTCCATAGTTGAGCGTTTTTTATTACAATTGTTTAGGTCAAATCTTGCATATTGAATTAGAACCAGTTCCTTCAATCCGATTTTGTTGAAATTTAGCGTTAGTTCTGGTGACAACACAATATGCAATACTTACCCAATATTCTAATGTTTTCATAATGGCCGCCAAAATAAAAATAAACACATTTAAAAGCATTTCGAGAAAAGCTTGTTTATTATAAGTTTTAGGGTTCCATACCCAAACGGTAAAAATGGGACCCTATTATGTATTTTACTATAGAAACTGACGTGGTTTTCACACATTTTATTTATATTACACGGGAATTACTCACGTAAGATTAAGCCGGGCACTCCGACTATAGTTTCAACCGCATTAGGCAGTCTTTAACCGGCGGAAACGATATACGATGTATGTCTATCGTTCCATAATTTTCACAGAATATGTAATGTTACGGCGGATTAACTAAGAAAAAGTCAAAAAGTTAAAACGAAAGGGGGTGTCCCCATACAACAAACGTATTTTTGAACGAATTCTTGTTGCTCTGATGTAAAAACGGTAATACATACAAGCGTCAAACTTAGCATATTTATAGTACACACACTAAAGTATAATAACAAATAATGACCAAGTGCGAGTCAGTGACAAGTTTCCGTTCATTACCAAGTTATAGCTAGTAATTTCGTTATTGAATTTTTTGGTGGTACGGAGCCCTCAGTGCGCAAGCCCGACTCGCACTTGTCCGGTTTATTTATTATTATATTTATATAACGAATATATTATAACCACTACAGCCGGTATGAGGCAGATAGCTAAGGGTTGTTCCGAGTGCGAATATTAGCTTCCTTGAGCTCCATGTCGATATGTGCGGAGCCGATGAGCTCATGGCTCTCCGTGGCGGTGAAGTTTATTTCGATGCGGCCCTTTCTGAACGGGAAGTTGCTTGGGATGCGCTTCACGGGAACAGTCAGGTTGTGCAGGTTGTATAGGCCCTGGAAATCAGTGCAAATGTGATCTAACAATGCTTGCCGCATGCCAAGGGAGTCGATGTCCGGCGGGCAAAGATAATAGAACCATTTGATCGCGCATGTAGTCATAATTCCCTTTTGCAAAATGATGCCACGTCGGTCGCCGGGGGCAGCTTGTGAATGGAGACTCGACGCGACTCGACGCTTGTGATTGGAGAATCAAAAGTCATTCATTCAATTCGCGCCTAGGATTGGCCCCACTCGAAATAGCTTAGGTTGACATGTTAGAACCTTTACCTCACGCGGGGTAAAGGATGAGCAGTCGTGGTTATATTGGCATTGCTGGCGGGCGATCACCTCCCTAGTTGTATGACCAATCCGACACTGGCTCACCTTGATCAAGGTGTTTATTTGCAACAGTATAATTATACGGATGATACTGAAGGCAAATCTGGAATACACCTAACTAAAAGTTTGCATTTAGTCAGCTGAGCTACGCAGCCGAAGCCAACAGCTATTTATAAACAGCTTTTCACAAAAAAGTGGTAGTTGATTGTCAAATATCATTGTTGATTGAATCAGGCGTTACTTTGCGGAAGTCCATTTTTAATGTGTATATGAATTTCTAGTGTAATTCCGCTTCTACGTCGTTTTGAGTACAATAAAGATTTGGGACAAACTACTAGAAATTCATATACACATTAAATATCATTGTCATCATCCACCGGTTTTAGGTCACGGGGCGATTTTTTTTTTTTTTCGCTTTTAGCTCCCCTTGCTGTCTGGTGTCTAGGGCGTCCGCTCCTCTCGCTCTATACTGCCCCAGAGCCGGCGCTGTTTCCACGGTACGACACCGCATATAATCGCGGTGATCGATACTGCGCTTTTGAGGGTTCCGTACCCAAAGGGTAAAAACGGGAGCCTATTTCCAAGCATACGATGTCTGTCTGTCTGTCCGTGCGTAACAAATAATAAAAAAGTCAAAAAGTCAATTTTTTTTTATTTTTTTTTTTTTATGCCATAGGTGGCAAACAAGCAGACGGGCTGCCTGATGGTAAGCAGTCACCGTCGCCTATGGATACTTGTAACACCAGAGGCATCACAAATACGTTGCCGACCCTTTAGAACTCTATTAACTCGCCTTTTGAAGAACCCCATGTTGTAACTTCTCGGAAACACCGTAGAAGGTAGCTCATTCCACATTTTGCAGGTATGAGGCAAGAAGGATCGTGTGAATCGCACAGTGTGCGATTTCCACTGATCTATGATGTGTGGATGAGCCTTCAGGCGGTGGCGGCTAGTGCGATGGTAAAACCGCGACGCCGGCATCAGATCAAACAGTTCTTCAGAACACTCCCCGTTGTAAATGCGATAAAAGATACAAAGAGACCCAACGTCTCTGCGCATGCTGAGCGGCTCAAGGTGTTCAGCGAGCTTGGGATCGTTGACAATTCTGACAGCTCTACGCTGTAATGCATCGAGTGGGTCAAGCTGATACTTGGGTGCTCCATTCCATAGATGGGAGCAGTACTCCATGTGAGGTCGGACTTGCGCTTTGTAAAGCAAGAGTCTTTGTCTCGACGTGAAGTACCGCTTCGCCTTGTTGAGCACACCAAGTTTCTTAGATGCGAGCTTGGCCTTACTTGCGATGTGACCGCGGAACTGTACATTCGTAGAAATGTCGACTCCAAGGATTCCAATGCTTTCTGAAACCTTGAGGGGAGTGTTTTGAAAATGAGGAGCTACAACAAATGGGGCTTTTTTAGCGGTGAACGCGCAAACTTGCGGCTTTGTTGGGTTAAACTGAACCAGGTTCAGTTCACCCCAGACCGAGACCTGCTCAAGAGAGGTCTCGACTTCAGACAGAAGTTTACTCCTACTTTCTTCAACTACGGCATGAGGGTTGTTAGCACGACCGGTATACTGTGCATCGCCCGTGCTATCGTCCGCATAACAATGCATATTGCTCGAAAGCAACATGTCATTGATGTGGAGAAGGAAGAGCGTTGGCGATAACACAGAACCCTGTGGGACGCCAGCGTTGATAGGCATGCTGTCGGAGCAAGAACCGTCGACAACGACCTTAATACTCCGATCAGATAGGAAGCTGGCGACCCAAGTGCATAACCCCTCGGGAAGGCCGTAAGATGGTAGCTTGGATAAGAGTGCCCTATGCCAGACCCGATCAAAAGCTTTGGCTATATCCAAACTAACTGCAAGCGCCTCCCCTCTACTCTCAACGGCTTCAGCCCAGCGGTGAGTGAGGTATACCAGAAGATCACCAGCTGATCGGCCGTGACGAAAACCGTACTGGCGATCACTGATGAGCTGGTGTTCCTCCAGGTATCCGAGGAGCTGGGTGTTTACCACACGCTCCATCACCTTACAGAGTAGGGAGGTAATAGCAATGGGCCTGTAATTAGTCGGATCAGACCGATCTCCTTTTTTAGGAATCGGATGGACTAGGGCAGTCCTCCATGATGACGGCACACATCCAGTTGAATACGAAAGCAGGAAAAGACGCGTTAGGACCGGAGTCAACTCAGGAGCACAGGTTTTAAGGACGATAGCCGGAATGCCATCTGGCCCACTCGACTTACGCACATCAAGGGACATGAGTTCCTTCCGTACTAATCTCTGAGAGAAACGTACTTCTGGCATGGAACTCGCACACCGCGGAATGTTGGGTGATGTGGCGCCCCCGTCGTCGAGAGTCGAGTTTGAGGCAAAGAGAGTACCAAGGATATCGGCTTTCTCCTTTGCGCTATGGGCCAATGTGTCATCCGGCCTA
Organism: Agriopis aurantiaria; assembly: GCA_914767915.1. Lineage (NCBI taxonomy): Eukaryota > Metazoa > Arthropoda > Insecta > Lepidoptera > Geometridae > Agriopis > Agriopis aurantiaria. The sequence continues at coordinate 14,533,342 of OU611998.1, read as the reverse complement.
CGCAGGGCTGGTAGAGAGGACTGACAGAAGTTGCCTTCAGCAGCCTTGGCTAGTGACCAAAAAGCTCGACTTCCAGTTGGATATGACGCAAGTCGGTCGCCAATTCTGCTGATATGGGCTGCTTTGGCCTCGGCAATAATCCTTTTGCTGGACCTGGAGGCAGCATTAAGTTTTTTCTTCAAGGCGGAGGTGTCCGAGTTATGACTAGCAAGTGCTTCGGACCATGATTTAAAGGCGGTTCGCTTCAGGCTTGAAGCTTCCGCACAGGATTTGTTAAACCATGGGCGACTCCGCCCACCGACACGCACGACAGAACTTGGAATAAAACATTCCATTCCTTGAAGCACGACATCAGCGACGGAGTCAGCACAAGTGCCAACATCGTCTGAAGAAAAACAAATCCGCCTCCAGGGGTAGGATGCGTAGAACTCACGCAATCCGTCCCAGTCCGCTGACCGATAGTGCCAAACATTGCGCTTACCAGAAGGAACGGTACGAGCGCGATTAAAGAATGGCACTGAGGTATGGATGAGACAGTGATCAGAGCGACCAAGTGGCGCTTCGACCGAAACCTGGTAATGGTCAGGGCGTGAGGTCATGAAGAGGTCCAGCAAAGAAGGATCATGGCTCTCAACATCAGGAATTCTAGTAATTCCAGTGACTAGTTGAGAGAGGCCGTGAGCCAAGGCAAAATCAGATGCAGCACGACCCGCGTGATTAGTGGCTTTAGAGCCGAGCCACTCAGAATGGTGGGCATTGCAGTCACCAAGAACCACTAATTCTGCGGAAGTGTGCTGTTCTAAAGCTTTGTCAGCTCCTCTGGCAATGTGCTCGAATAAACGAGTTGTCTCCGCGTCCCCGCTATGTGACCTGTAGAGGCACGCGTAGATACGGGTTTGACCCCCAAAGTCTGTGCGAAGCCATAGAGTGGACAGGTCACAGTCTTCGAGGCCAGAGAGACGACGACAGCAAACATCTTCCCGAACGTAAACGCATACCCCGGCACGACGCATAAAGGTATGCTCGAGTTTGTACCCAGGGTATAAAAGGTAGGACGTTTCGGCAGGATTCGATATTTGAGTCTCCGTCAAGAAGAGCAGGGCGGGTTTCACAGATTCAAGGTGATGGTGAACCTCATTCAGATTAGCGTGAATACCCCGGATGTTACAAAAGTCCACTTGATAAATGGAGTCCGTAGCCGCTGAAGATACGTTCTTCTTATGTTTTCTGGCCATTAAAAAATTTGAATTTAAAGAATGATGAATCACTTCCGACAAAAAAAACCGAGGGGCAAAAAGTGCAAGAGCATAAGTGGAACTATAAGCAGCTTATGAAAACAGAGTAGTGACTGGTGGGCGTGGGGGACGGAAGGGCCCCCGGTCCCCCCTGGGAGCAACTGTCGGGATCCACTCCGGTCTCCAACTCCAGCACGACAGCTACTCCACAGGATTATGCGCCGGATGGTGGGACAGCCTCCCGGGGCGGAGGTTGGAAGTAATCCCCGGGTTCGGGTCCCTGTACTATCCCGCGGGCGGCCAGCGGTCAGCCGTTTCACCGGGTCTCCCTGGACCCCACGACCACCTTTCACATCTGTAAGCTGCAGCCGCTTTTTTTTGTTCCACTCGGCCCTACAGTCTTCGTTAGTGTAGCACATCATCGGGGGGAGGGGGAACTGGTGCTTCCATAGTAGTGACGGAACACGATAACACAATTATTATCATTTGGCGACACGCTTATATGGAAGGGTGGTAATAAGCCAGGCGGGCATCTGAAGAGGCCCTTCCACCATGTAGTGGAGTTGAAGCTCCGTCAGTACATGAACGAATTCAGATACTGACAGGGCTTGCAGGGGATGCGGCGAGCACGCCTCCACGCTTACCCCCTAAAGGGAGCCCCATACAACAAACGTAAGTATTTTTTAAACGTATTTATGTACCTACCTACTAGCTCTAATGTAAAAACGGTAATACGTACAAGCGTCAAATTTGGTATTTTATAGTAGGTACACACTCTAAAATATAACAACAAATAATAAATAATGGCCAAGTGCAAGTCGGTGACAAAATTCTGTTCATTACCAAGTTACATTGTGTTATACTCGAGCGTCTCTGTAGCAATAATAACTATGTGAATGCGTGGCAATTACTTCGACTATTTTGGAAGGCGTTAAGCCTGAACTGGTAGTTCGGTTACTTAGACGACCTTATTGTATTTTGTGGTGGTACGGAACCCTCAGTGCGCGAGCCCGACTCGCACTTGGCCGGTTTGTTTGAACTTGATTACAAAGGTTGTACACGTACGGCAGGGTAAGGGCAAGGCCTCGCAAACTCTCCTTGCTTCAGGTGCGTCCCGAGGAACATCTCGTTCTGGATCAGGTCGCACACCCTGTAGTGCATCTCCACGAAGGAGCGCTTGTATCGGTTCGACAGGAACTCGTAGAAGAAGAAATCTGCCTGGAGAGAACAAAACAAAAACAATTTTCAAGTCGCGCGCGGACTGATTGGATCGCGGTTGGATTTGGTCAAAGCAAGCGTGCTACATCGTAAATCGCGGCGAGGAGTTCAAATGCAAGGCTAAAATGCAACAAATAAACCAGCCAAGTGTAAGTCGGGCGCGCGCACTGAGGGTTCCGTACCACTACAAAATACAATAATTATCAATATAAAAAACAGACTTCAAAATTAGTGATATATGGAATTTCGATTCAGTGAAAGAAATGATAAGGTCATCCAAGTAATGCGACTGGCGGCAGCGGCAACGTCGCGCAACCCACTGCTTAGTATGAATTTATATGGCACTGCTAATCAATGCAAGCGACAACGTCACTACGGTCTCTTGCATGTGGGTCGCGCGACGTTGCCGCTGCCGCCGGTCGCGGTCGCCAGTCGCAGTCGCCAAGATTGGAATGCTACCTTTAGTTAGTCAGTTAGTTAGTAGGTTGGTTTGGTGTCGCTACAACTCTCTTAGTGTGCGTAAAAAAATTATAAGTGTGCGGTGCTTACAGCAGTTTAGTGGTATAGTGGAAAAATCGGGAGAAACAAGGAGACATTTGAACCCGAATGATATTATACAATTCCCTTTTAAACTATCACGGTTGTTCACTAAAGTTATATGATTATTTACGGGAAATAAAGTTATATGATTATTTTTTTCCCGTAAATAATCATATAACTTTAATCCCTTGTTTGTCTAACAGAAGGTTTGGGTACCAATCCTCCACGTTTCCTTTTTTGGGCAAGAGAAAAAACAAACTATACGAGTAGATAACAAACGTTTGACGACTGTTTTAAACTATCTATAAAGTTAAGTTATATAATTTACGGGATATTTACCGGATTATTTTGATATCGGGAGCTCATTCCACAACCTTACCGGGTAAATACCCCGTAAATAATCATAATATAACTTAAGCGTTTGACCGTGTCCATAAGCTATGAGATGCTGGAAGGTATCATGATTTATAATGGGCACTGCCTATCAACCTGTATTATATAATAAGGCATCTACTGGCACTCACTGTAACATTATTCCCAAACGGCAGCTTGACAGAAATGGACGCCGACACGTAGTAGAAGGGGTCAGAGCGGCCATATCGCTTGCTCGTGAAGTTGGCGTACTCTACGTACTTCTGGTTTAGATACATCACTTCCGGCCGTTCGGTGCTTATGTACGTGAACTGTCAACATTATCATCATCATCATCAGCCAGAAGACGTCCTGACGACTACCTCCTGAACATAATACGCCTATCCCTTAGAACTCCACACTGAACGACAGCTACTGGATGCCCGCGACTCTCACGATGTCGTCGGTCCATCTAGTGGGGGGCTATACGCTAGTTACCTGACAAATGTGGCAGCAGCCCAAAGTCAAGCTCCAGTGTGTCAAGTATTTAGACCTGGCAGGGGCGGATTTCTCAATAGATCGAATAGGCTTGGGCCAAGGGCGGCAAAATTTAGAGGGGCAAACTTGGCGAGTTTCTTTAGGGTTCCGTACTCAAAAGGTGTAAATGGGACCCTATTACTAAGCCTACGCTGTCTATCTGGCGGCCGCCCTACCTTTTAACGGCCGTATCTTTCGAACCGTAGGTAATAGATAGCCATTTGAATTTTTTATCTATTATTTGTTGTTATAATTTAAAGTGTGTACAATACTATAATAAATCATGCCAAATTTGACTTTTGTACGTACGTATTACCGTTTTTCCATTAGAGCTAATCCAAAAATACGTTTGTTATATGTGGAGGACCCCCCTTTAATGTTTACTTTTTGACTTTTTTATTGTAAGCGTAACATTACATATTCTGTGAAAATTTTAACTGGCTATCTATTACGGTCCGAAAGATACAGCCGTTAATAGGTAGGATAGACAGACGGGCAGACGGACGGACGGACAGACAGACATCGTAGGCTTAGTAATAGGATTCTGTTTTTACCCTTTGGGTACAGAACCCCAAAAGTGGGTAAAACACGGAGACATTCGAACACGAACGATAATTGAACTATGGCATCTCCTTTGCCTGTCTCATCTGTACCCTTAGTACAAGTTTTGATAGTATACGAAAACTTTTTCCGTATTCGTATTGTTCCATACATTGCTGGGCTGAAAGGTATTCGAAAACTTTTTTCGTATTAGAGTGAAGCAATCTATACCGCCGATTACTACCGATTTGATTTCCTCCGCGTTTCCGCTGGAGGCGCTTTACTACAATGTATGGAACAATACGTAAACGAAAAAAGTTTTCGAATACTATCAAAACTTCAAAGCAAAACTTGTACTAAAGGTACTGAGCTTACCTTTAATGCAGCACAGAGCAGTGCTAAATCTATTAAAAAGAGCCGAAACCACGTAAGCAACATTTTATTTAAATAAAAAAATACGTTTCATAAGTCAAACAACATTACACTACTATTATACACAGATAATTGGCCTTAAGGGAGTTGTTCGCCGATCATGCCGATTTTTTTATAAAACTGTTAGTCGTTTAAAGGTATGCGTAGGCGACGGACTTTAGTCTGTGAACTTTTCACATTGGAGACGGGCAAGCAGCTTGCCGAGCCAAGCACGTACATTTGGGCTTTGAGTCAAGCATCATAAATCGTTTGCAATGTATGAGCTTTTTAGCTACGTGCTTGCCACGCGCTTTCCATCGAAAGATATATTTTTGCGATTTGACGATGACATAGGTCAATCTATGCGCCTGCCAGACGGCCAAGCGCTTAGATTGCATTGCTTGAACGAACCAAACGAACTGCTTGACCAAGCAGCTTGAATCATATCTCGAGCAGCTTGATCAAGCACGCGTAGCTAAAAGATGTGGACAGACCTGTAAAATTCACTCAAAACACGTACCTCCTGAAACATATTTTAGCTCCCAAGAGTTGATGGCTCAATGCTTGATCAAGTATCTATTGAACACGTTCAAACAGTCGCATCAAGCCTTCGTCTTGCTTGTCTCCGATACTCAACGTAAAAGTTTCTCCTTTCTCAGAGTCTGGGCAGATAAACAGCCTTTTTTTAAACATATACTGGCCCACTCCTGGGCAAAGGTCTCCCTCCTCCCCATCCATTTCCTTCTCCCTTCCATCTCCCCATTTCCTTCCATAAATTTCGGTCCTCCGCCACCTCTTGCCAGCCTCTCCGGAATGAGTCAAGATCGTCACGCCAGCGTTTCTTGGGCCTTCCCCGACTGCGTCGTCCATCAGGCACACACTGTGATATAATGTGTGACGATAATATCCTGCCCCCCAATTCTACTAAACAAATTGTCTTTAAACTGTATTTGTTGCGACTTTAATTGTTAAATAACTGCCTCTAAATTGACAGTTTTCTATAATTTTTTTATACTAAGTTATAATATTTGACAAATATACAATTATCTGATCTAAGGTATAAATTAGGTAATATTAGGTGGTTGTATTTTTCTAGTATAAAAAAATATTTAAAACTGTCAATTTTGAGGCAGTTATTTAACAATTAAAATCGCAACAATTACAATTTAAAAACAATTTCTTTAGTAGAATGCCCTGGCCAATCGGTCGGATAAACAGAATAATCTACGCAATTTTCTTTTCCACACTTTATTAGCTATGAGTCAAGTTTTTTTTTTTTAAATCTTCTCTTTATTTCAGTCAGAGGCTGCGAAATGTAACATACCCGCGCTATATTTATATTGTACCTATTTATGATAACCAGCCGTCTACACAGGCTTTAATAATAGATACAGGGTCGATTTTAATGTAGGTAGGTACCTTCACTTCACTTCATTTTCTGAAATGCTAGATTTTATGACGATAGTCACGCTTTTTAACTTTTGGTCTGAATACTGTACTATAGACACCGTAGTACACCAAATTTTGTTTCAATCGGTTGCACGGTTGAATCATAGAACATAATATAAAGAGCGAAAAAGATCTCTTCAGAATTAGAAAGGCTAATAAAGGTACTACCTGCCTTTTTGCATAGGAAGTTTACCGCAAATTCATATCTAAACTAGCTAAACGTAAAAGTAGCTACTAAAGTTATTAGATAGAAGTTAGGGCTTGGCTAGGCACCCCCCTCACGGGCGGCCGGTCGCGTCTAAATCTAGATTCGTAATAAAAATTCAGTGCTGACCGCCCCTCTTACATAAAATAGTGGGATTGAATCAATAGGGTTACCATATTTTCGTTTTTAGGATTTCATACCCAAAGGACGTAAATGGGTGGGATTGGACCCTATTACTAAGCCTAGATGTATGTCTGTCTGTCTGTCTCTCTGTCTGTCCATCCGTCCATCCGTCAGGGGCGGATCCATGATTTCATTGGGGGGGGGGGGGGGCATTCTGCCAAGGTTCGAAGGAATCAAATCGAAAAATTGAGTTGAATGTATGGAATTGCTAGGTGTTTTGGGGAGGCCATGACCCCCATGCCCCGCCCCCCCCACCCCCTGGATCCGCCAATGCCATCCGTCCATCCGTCCGTCCGTTCGTCCGTATATACGTCCTAATAGTGTTAACACACGTATGGATTTGGTTGACCTCAACCGCCGTCTGACCAACGGGAGAGAAAGAGAGGGAAATATGATATTCTCACTCTTTCTCTCCCGTTGGTTGGACGGCGGTCCGTCAACCAAATCCATACGTGTGTATTAACGGCTGTATCTTTCGAACCGTAATAGATAGCCAGTTGAAATGTTCATAGAATATGTAACGTTACGGCGGATTAACTAACAAATAATAAAAAAAGTCAAAAAGGTAAAAACGAAAGACCCATACAACAAACGTAGGTATTTTTGTATAATCTCTAATGTAAAAACGATAATACGTACAAGCGTCAAACTTGGCATGATTATAGTAAATACACACTCTAAAGTATAACAACAAATAATAAACAATGGCCAAATGCGAGTCGATGACAAATTTCTGTTCATTACCAAGTTCTAATTCGGTATGTAAAGTTTTTTTTTTGTATTTTTTTTATATTTTTATTTCGTAGATAAGGCTATTTTAAGAAACTAATTTCAATATTTTTGTTTTCTATTGAGTAGTTATTTTACAATATTTTTTTGAAAATTGAAATTATGTGACGTCACCATATAGCACAAAATTTCGTTGCGTTGAGAAGCCTAAAAAAGCACCCCATATTGGCAGCCCTGAAAAAAACCAGACAGTCAAACCACAGAAATGAAAAAATATTCTATTCTGTGTGACGAACAGTGTGTCAAAAGTATAATATTTTTATTCTTAAAAGGCACAGAAAATAAAATGCTACAATGTGACGTCATTTAGAGGACAGTGAAAGTCGAATGATTTCTTAGTTTTATGTTAAAATAAATGGCATCTTATCGTTACAAAAGGTCGGAGTAGAAAAATAAGGGTTGGTAAGATAAAATCTCGAAATGGTTTTGGAATTGGCATAGGTTAATTTTTTTAGCATACCGAATTGTGCTATACACGAGCGCCTGTAGCAAAATAATTAACTGTGCAATTGCTTCGACTATTTTGGAAGGCGTTATAATAACTGCTAATTCGGTTACTTTACTTGAATGACCTTATTTTATTTTGTGGTGGTACGGAACCCTCAGTGCGCGAGCCTGACTAGCACTTGGCCGGTTTATTACTTTTTTACTTTGGACGGACAGACAGACGGACAGACAGACGGACAGACGGACAGAAAGACAGACAGTGTAGGCTTAGTAATAGGGTCCCATTGTGTACGGAACCCTAAAAATTACCAATTAGTTTAAGCCTATTCGACAAAGCAAGCAACGGCCACTACCCACTTGGCCACCCTACCCACAAGGGTAGGTAAACATTCGCCTAAGGAAACCGCACATTAAATTCTAGTAAGTGAGCAGATAGCAAAATTTTACGGCACGGTTCAATTTGAAGCAGTTGATTTGAAGTTACTTTGGTCGGTCACATAGCGATCGTTACATAAACTGCTATATTTGAGTAGGTAGGTACTAGCTAGGTACTTAGTATAGCTCATGATCCAAGAAAACAAGGTCTAACGAGATGTACCGCAATGACGTCACTGTCCAGTTGCCACTTTAATGTACATTGGAGCTTAGGCGGACGCAGCAGCTGATCACTCACTTAAGTGACTATATACTAATACTGTAAAGTTAACAGTCCGCAAACTTTGAGCAGTATTGGGTTGTACGTTACGTGCCTGATAACTACCTGCGCTGCAGAACCCGCCGCCGGCATCAGCAACTCGCGTGCTCTGTGCCGCGGACGCACCACGCGAACAATTAGTCTCTACCACTTTACTAGGGCATGACTTTGACTTGACCGTGACTTACTTTGCTTGACTCTGACTGTCTTGTTTAACTACATTTCAATAAAATGGATTGTAATAGACAATACTTGACACTGGCAAATGCTCAAGAGGGCGACGCCAAAATTAAAGGAAAGAATTTAAAAAAGTAAATGACAAGACAAGTGAAGTAAAGTCGAAAAAAATATTAAAAAATTAAAACTACCGCTATTGATTTTATAAATTGTTTATTTTGTGTTTATTTTGTGCGGTATTATCAAAGGATAAAGTAATATAATAAAGGGGGTATTATACTTCTCTTTGGTGCGGATTAAGCAATGAAATGAAGTGGAGTGAATCAACAACGTTAGAGTTCGTGAAAATCTATCTCAAACAAGAATGTCTTTGGAATCCGACTCATGGCGCCTACAAATTAAAATACAAAAGAGAAAAAGCTTACGCGGCAATAATTGCGGAGTTCAAAGAATTCACGGGTAAAATAATGTCAGTTCCTGAAGTGAAGAATAAGATAAAGAACCTGAGAACTACTTATTCGCAGGAAGTACATAAAATACTTCACAAATCGCGACCCGACTCTATCTATGAACCGTCTCTCGTATGGTTTCAAGAAATGGATCAATGCTTGAAACACGTTTCTTACAAGCGACAGTCCCTGACTTACTACAATTACGTAAGTTTACTTTGCCTGTATAATTTACCTCTAGCTAAATACATCGCATCTCCAACCCTACTAACCCCATAAATTATCTTACAATTTCCAGGAGAACATGGATTTGCCTGAAGTAGATTCATCAAGTCATTCAATATGGGCGGAAGACCAGGAGCAAGACATTCATCACAGCAGCTTTGAAGACCTAAACCCTGACCCCCTCGTGGCCCAAACCCTCACAGATAATGAATATGACACGAGGCTCCCAGACGAATCACTGTCTATAGTGAAAATTGAACCTTACCACAATAGAATAAAGAAGAAAAAACTCAAACACAAACCTATTCAGACCTATAAAATTGACTCGCAATCTGAAAGCTTGGAACGAGAAGATGAGTTTGACATTTATGGGAAGTTTATTGCCACTCAATTGAGGCAGATGGATTTGAATAAAGCATTGCGGATACAACTTGCTATACAGAATTTATTGAGTGAAGCAAGACTATCTGAACATGGTCATTCTTGAAGTCTTCTAGCACGTGAATAGTAATAATGAAATAATTTTTGTTGTTGTTTTGTTTTGTTGAATGTTAAAGATAAAAATACTATAGCCACTGATATACTATAGACTGCATTTTTAAATTAGCTGATTGCATTCAGTGGCGGCTCTAATGAGCGCTGAAAATGCCCGACCACCGATCGACTAAATCAAATCTAGCTGGCAATAAAGCATCGCAGCAGGGGCTGCGTGGGCGACGGGATTGGAAGTTTGGTTGCGACTTGCGTCTTTTCTCGAGGTCTTATCTATTCTGCAAAATTTCTGTTACTGCATTCAACTCTCTCTTAATCCTTGGACCACGGGCGTGGGCCAACAACTGCCAGAGCATTCACTTGCAGAAGTGCTCTAAGGTCCGGAGACAGTTCTTTACACCAGGCGATTTGTGGTAATTCAATGGTAGCGGCCGCTATCGCTTTAGGATGACCACATCGCCCAGTGTGAAGAGGATAAGGCCAATCTGTATAACTTTAACTGCCACCTGACCTAGGCTAAGGCATCTGTCTGCCCACTTCTAGATGGAATAGGGCAACCGTGTTACTCAGCCTTAGAGATGGCAGAGTTATTAGCTGATCATTTGGAAGGACAGTTCAAGCTACACCCACCCAAAGCATCAGCCGACATTCTGGATAACCATGAAAGGCAAGTGTCCGAATTTATACAGATCCTGGCTGCACCACTGGGAGTAGAGGAGTTCATCGCCCAAATGGAGGTCTCCAGAGCCATGAGGAGTCTACGTTGAAAAGTCATCAGGTTACAGAGTCCTCAATATCCTGGCCTAATGGCTGGACAAGTGGTGAATGGCCATCAACGTGGGAAAGACGGCCGCACTGCTGACCAGTGCACACCGTAAGAGCACCATGCCACCACTACTGCAAAACTAAAAGGACAGGATGTCACATGGGACAGGATGGGAAAGGACAGGAATGTCTGTGAAGTACTTGGATGTCCAAGAAGTGGAAGGTGTACGCGTGTGCAATATTTTTTTTACCATATCCTGTTTGGACCTCAAGATACAAGCTTAGCCTAGTTCCAGGCCCTCAGTCAATAGCTTCATTGTACCTTTATCATTATGTGTAATAAATAATTTTGTAATTTGTAATTGTCCTTATCGACTTGTACTTTAGCATGCGCTCATCCATCCATCACACACGCCATCCACCAGGCGAAGGCTGGTGGATGGGTGCCATTGATAACCAGAGTGGGGATATCCAAGACATATATCCGCATATGGCTAACCTATGCTGCACCACCAGCACCTGCACGCATTGTGCTCGGCCAGTGAGAAGAAAGACTACAGGTGGTCAGAACGTCACCCTGAGGATGATCTTTGGAGCCAGCCAGTAAGTACGTTAATGACGTCATCACCTGGAACGTGTACATCGAAACGTTGGGGAAGTGCATTGTCTTAGGGAAGATTTTGGAACGCAGACAATTCAATGCCAACGGCCGCTCTATAGTTGTCATACCTACCATGCATAGTTCTGTAATTTTTTTTTATTCTTTCCTCAACTTCAACTTCAACTCTTATTTAATGGCCTCTTTTGTGGAGTGGGGCCACCACAATTTCGCCAATGCAACGTATTGGGATAAACCATCAAACGAAGGAGATTGTCCGGTTAACACAAATTTGGACGGTGATTATAATTCCACCGTGAATTTTCCAGACGGAGCGCTTATAAGTACACTAAAACGAAGATAGCTATAACTATGACATATTTACACACACAAAATAACTACTAAAACAACATAGGAAAAAAATAAAATAAAATACAACTTCTACATTTAATTCTTTCCTCTGTGAGGATTTTGTCTTCGCACTCTTGTGCATTTGTCAGTGTCAAGTATTATAATTAATATTATCAAGTTTGATGAAAATATGTAGTTATATCAAACAAGCAAAGATCTTGTATATACCCTAAAGGGACCTCCATGCAAACAAGTCAGACAGAATCAAGCAAAGTAAGTCACGGCCAAGTCAAAGTCATGCCCTAGTAAAGTGGTGGAAACAACAATAAGGAGTTTTGGAAAAAACACGAAAATAAACTTTTCACCGCGTTATTTTACTTCCCGAACTCGAGCACGTCCACGAACACTTTAAATAAATCCATCATTATTACGTATTAGCACTCGAAAATACTCAAGTTTAGGAAAATAATACAACATAACGACACGTTTTTTCATGTTAGCGCCAAAACTCAGTTCAGCGTGATTCGGAAATCGACCCAAATGTCAAAAACTATTCTCTTGCTATTTGTGTCAATTGTCAAGTTCAATCAACGTCAGTCAAGTCAAAACAAAACAATTTTTTGTAGCAGAATCAAAAACTTAATTTTCAATTCAATATCACTACTTCTCTTTACAAGATAATAACTGCACGTTATTTGAAGATAATGAGATGGGGAGAAACGGAAACATGCATCTTCTCGAAAATATATATAAGTCATGCGTGTCTATGGAATCCAGATCACACTTTTTACAAAATGAGAAATAAAAGGCTACATGCATACAGAGAGATTATGGCACAATTTTACGATGCAACAGGCATTAAACTAAATGAGATCGAGGTGAAACTGAAGATAAAAAATCTCAGGTCCACATACTTGCAAGAAATTCAAAAGATAAAGCAGCGTTCGAATGAAGAGTGGACTTATAGGCCAGCATTGAAATGGTTTTATGATTGGTATAAATGTCTGAGTACAATAAAAAAAGGTGACAGTGATATGTCCCTAGATATCAGTCGAGATTTCACAGATGTAAGTACATTATATTGCTGCTTCTTAAGTGAAGAATGTGTTGTCTCTTTTGTTTTAGAATAATCAATATTCAACCAACATATCGTGAACTGATCACCGAGCATATTTTTATTTCGCGTCAAATAATACCGTTTATGAAGCTGCCACGAAATGGACATTGGCAGAAATTGTGACTATATAGTCGCAGAGGCCATTAACCCAAGAAGTCAAGTCAAGTGAATGTAATGTAGCCCATATGACTCTGTATTCCTTTTTCCCAGCGTTAATTCTGGATTGAAAGTATTCTATACTAGCTGTGCCCCGCAGTTAGACCTGAGTTGACAATCGTTCAGGAAACAACGATAACTGGATAAAAAGTATTCTATGCCACTCTCTGGCCTTTGAACTATATATCTATGCAAAAAATCATGTTGATCTGTTGCTACGTGAAAGAATAACAAACAAACCAACAAACACACTTTAACATTAATATATATATTATAATATAATGCAATATATGATATGACCTTGTGATATAAATTCTTCCCAAAGCATTGGTCTCCATGTGAACTTGGATAAAACCAAGGTTAGGTGCTCTGGGACCAGTTACTATTAATAGCTTTACTCTACAGGGTTATAAGGAAAGGGCCCGGGTGGTTCCCCACAAGCTCTGGGCCCGAGACTAGAGACCCCCCTATCCTACCTACCCCCTGGCTTGTGACAAGCCCCGCAAGCCAGGCCCACAGGGGGCCCTCGCAGGCTGGGGCCTGGCTGGCAAATGCCACCTCGACTATATGGCCAGTCCAACGCTGGCTAAGTCAAAAAGACATCAATGTTATCATAATTATGAACAGCTTTTACGATGGGATCAGCCCTGAAATCACGTAAAAAAAACATCAGTTGTTCCATAGAAAATGGTCATTGACACTCAACAAAATTTATTTTATTTAAGTTCAAATGCTTGCTGTGCAAAATGTATGGAACAGCTGTTTTTTTTTTTAAATTGAGGCATGTGGCAAACTAGGAGCCAAGCGAGCGACCACACAGTGTTTAGGCTCATCACTTAGTGTAACGCCTAGACCTCAAAAGCTCTCGACTGGAAGAAATGGAAGGTTACAAAGGAGGCCTTTGCCCTCCAGTGGGACAAACATGGCTAATATAATAATAACTGATGTATCTATTTCAGACCAATGACGTTGAAGATATTTGCGGCGATGTTTGGTCTTCACCTCCACGCAATATAAACGGTGACTCTGACCCTGTTCCTGAATCCGATGACTTCAAATTATTGATTTTAAAGCCAGAACCTAATGATTCTTCTTCAGAGAAAAGAGGGTCCAATTCTTATAAAATGAAAAAGAAGAAAATGAAACGCCAAAGACATCCAAGCACTGATGATTCAGATAAAACATTTGGGACATTCAGAGGTAGCTTAGATTCAAGTATGGAATCATCAAAGGAGGATGAATTCGATATTTATGGGAAGTACATAGCAACACAGCTACGAAAAATGGACTTGCAAAAAGCTTTGAGGGTTCAAGTTGAGATTCAAAGCCTAGTGTCTGAAGCAAGAATATCTGATCTTACGGACAAATAGAACCAAAATTAATTGATGAAAAATTAATTATTGTACCATTTGGTATTCACTTAATTATAACCTGTGCAGTTTGTCTTTACATTTCAAAAACTATGAAAGTTTGTGGAATAAAAGAAAAACAAGACAAATGTCTATTGACTGTTGTTCATGGAACTCAGTATCTAAAGCTGTATGTGGTGACTCAAGAAACTTGAGAAATAGGCTCTATTTTTCAAGCTGTGTATTGTTTGTGATGTTTTAAACAGCTGTGGACAAATTACTTGTGTTTTTTCAGTCAGTATTTTTAGGAAGGTAGCTATGTAAATTAATGTACCTATTTGTTTTAAAGTAAGAGTTAATACAAAAGAAAACAAATATTCAAGTCTGATTTTTATTGCTTACAGCATCAGTTATGATACAAACATCGCTTATATTTCACTAGTGAAAATTCAGATTAGTTCCGGTTGTACCATTTTGCTCTTACAATATTTCCTTGAAATCCAGGTCTTTTTTTGTGAAAAAATATATTTTGTCATACGTTCTGCGGACTACCAGTTCGAAAACAAAATCACATTGGGTGTCTACCATATAGGCACAATTATACGGTGTCTACAGCTAAATTAAGTACTTTGTTCACGGACAATTATAGGTTTCACAAATTTTCGCCTAGAAGACTGGAAGGGCAGTTTGCAGTCTATTGTTAAAAAAGTATGATAAACTAAACTTACAATTAACTTAGAGAGTCAATCTGTATAAGTCAGTGGTATAGTCTCGTACATTAGGCAGATTGAATAGGTCACACTAAATCTACTTGCAAAACCACAATACTCTACAATTTGGTGTTAGCCTCTTTTCCCACTGACTGCAAGAATGACCCAATTTAAGACTAGAGTATGTTCTATGTCACAATCTCAAAAATAAAAAGACAAGTCACATATTACAAACCAATGGTTTCTTTCGTGTGCGTTAATTTACCGCTTGTGATGTGGTTTGCTTTTACTTGAAACAATGTTTGGAAAGCGCCAGTAAATTAATAAACGCATAAAATGAGTTGCTCTGTAAATCATGTTCATCCAAGTGCCAAAAACACCATACATTTCACACTATCCAAACACATTTCAAAAGATAGCTTACAGACAAATCCAACATTAAAATTTTGTTGCATAACGAGATACTCACTGATGAATAAAACAACTTTTTCCAATTGTAAAAGGGAAACACCTGTATTATTCTACTGAGGTTATCAACGTTTTTGAACCAGCTATAAGATGCTTCATCCTAAATCCGTTCGCTTTAACCTACAATCTTACAATTCAATACTTATAATTCTCAACACTTGGCAATTTCGAAGATATTAACTGTGTAAATGCAACAGTAAAAACAAGTGGAAGCAGAATACAGGAAGGACATACGTATTATAACAATTGTGGCGAAGATAAAATTTAGTTTAGCTGAGATGCCGTAGCAAACCAAAGTACATAAAATATATTCATATTGCTAGTTTTCTGTTATCAGTATCTCTTGATGTAAGACAAATATTTATGAATAACATTCTGGGAAAGCAAAGCGCAAATCGTAATGATCATGTTAAATACCACTGGGTGGACTGGTTACCTCGATGCATGCCCCCATATAGCAAAGTATGGAAGATATCCTAATTATGATCACCATTGCATGTGACATGATCGAGCTGGTTTGTGCTTCGCTTTAGTGTCATTTTTCTAGACCAGTGTCTTTCAAACAAGCACACAAACTAATGAAATTCACCACAAACTGTATTCAGGGTAATCAGTCATCGTCACCATGTCATGGTTACACAACCACGCAGTTGCATGTACATCAGATCTGCCATCATTTCTTTAAATTTTAACAAGATTATATTAGTACCCAACAAACACTATAGGCGAGAGGAAAACAGTTGTAAATAAATATCAGAGATTTTTAAAAGATTTACATATTGTGAGGTGATATAGGTGGCACATAGTTAACAGCCACCTTAAATTACTAGTATACCTTAATTTTTTTAAACTCGTACTTTGTCTATTTTATCAAGCTCAAGGTGTAGTGCATATGTCAGTTGGAATTACTGAAGTGATTCTAAATGAACCACAGATTGAAACTGATGACCTTGTTTTTTGTACGTGTGCGCATCCGATCAGGTCAATGCTTAGATCATTTATTATAGTTTGGATTTTCCTTAAACTCGAGCTAGCACTGAAGCCAAAACTAAAGGAGACGAGGTAAACACGTATTGCACGCACTGACATGTTCTTACTAGTTCTACAAACGCACACTCCAATATTGAGCGGCACACAACTGCAAAGAAGATGATCAAAATGTCATCAAGAGGACGACCAAGCGCTAAAGGGGAAACTGTAGGTATACCTAACATTTCCATTTATTTTTACTGAGGGTCAACGTGGCGTAGTTTGACCTCTATTTGCATCACTTCGCATGATACAGCATGTAGTCTTCCCTTTCAAAATATAGGCAGACCACCATACAGTATTGTTTCCTTCGCCTGAAATTTTTGCGGGTACTTTTACCAGCGACGCGAAAAAGCGCAGCCGGCGTTACAACGACTAAAACGTCAATAAACTATTATACAAGGAAGAAGACTCAATTCAGATCTCAAGATTTGTACAATTTATCACATAAAAATTCAAAAGAACACTTATTTTTAGACTGCAGATATGACCTTGCAATACTGTCAAATTTTTGGGTTAACAATAATTATGCACTAGTAATCAGTT
This sequence comes from Agriopis aurantiaria, assembly GCA_914767915.1. NCBI lineage: Eukaryota > Metazoa > Arthropoda > Insecta > Lepidoptera > Geometridae > Agriopis > Agriopis aurantiaria. Next base: position 14,516,311 of record OU611998.1, on the reverse strand, counting down.
TTGGACAGCAGAGTTGTTAGTGGAGTCCACGCACAGTAACACTAAGTTCACAGGCCACTATTCACACAATCACAACATTACCGGCCTTACTAAGAAATGTTAGTTAAATTAAACAATGCTTAATATAACCGTCTCTTTTTCGCGTATGACAATTTCCGTCTGCAAAAAGAAATCAGTCAATTGATGGGGTCACAGGAAAAATTAAGTTTTAATACAGAAACCTAGTAGTCAGCGCGCTTAGTAGCCCGTTAATGAATGAATGAATGAATGAATGAATGTTCACTTATAAACAAGATACAGAAATGTCACAAAAGCCTTGCAGAATTCTGAACTAGGACTAAAGATTTCAAATGAAGTTGTTACTTAAGTTAAACCATACTTAAAATTGCTTTGTCAACAGTTTCCATCAGTGAAGAGTTGACAGTAATTTTAAGCGTTGCAATCTTTTTATGACAGGCCATTACTGTTATAGTTTTTGAATGCTGATCTCTTGGTTTCTTGGGACATTTTTGCAGATCTTTTATGACATTTTGTTTTGGATTTTCAGAACAGAAATTTATGACACGGCATCATACTAAATGTTACATTATGACAACAGCAAAATCCAAAAAAAAAAATTATGAAAAAATAAACGCTCTGTTTACATACACTGTTACAAAACTATTTATTTTATGTAGTAAATTTTTTTCGGGTAATTTTTCTACCGATTTTTGTATGGACATTTGAGGGATTCTAATTGGCTATACCTCCAAATTAAGAATATTGCTCGTATTAAATGTTTACAAAAATAGTTATCGGATTTTACAACTTGCAATATTCAATGTGATGTTACAATACTTCTTATGTAATTTTGAACCATCAGCGTTTGATAATAGTGTACAATATTAATTCTCAATAACGTCTGGCAAGATTTTGGTGCTATTTTTTATTTGAAAGCATGTTTCATTACGTTCCCAGTAATGTTTGTTTCAGCCGTTAAAACATTGACAAATCGAGTAAAAAAAAAATCAGGATTGCAGTTATTACAAAATCACCTTTTTATTGTACTTTAAAGGTTCAATTCAATTTCTTTTTCGTGCCAACTTGCCAATGTCTTGTTTAGAGTCGAGTAGGCAAATATTCTGGAGATTATCCGGTTTATTGGTGGCGGGATCCCAATTTGTGAAGATGATCGGTGAAGTCTTGGGTCTTGAAGATCTTCTGATAGTGATTTAATCTTGATGACTGTCACCCGTTTAAAAGGACATACACATGACACTTTAAAGGTTCTATTTCAATTTTATGAAAATCTGACCATTCTATATTATTTTAATAGGCGAGATGTAAGATGTCACACTGTATACTTTTTTTTTGTATTTCGAGAATGTTAATAGTCTAAAGACAGTTTTCGTAACCCAGGTACAAACAGTGCCGGTTTTAGCACTAACAGCGCCCTGGGCGAGATTTCTACGGCGCATTTGACCCGACCCCAATGCCATTGGTTGTCCTATTTTATGTATATGTAAAACACTGTTTTAAACTATCACGGTTGTTCGGTTGTATGTATTTTTTAGTATTACTTTTTGTAAATTTCGTCAATTAAATAACTCTAAAGACACCATAAAGTTAGTATCAAAATTCGAAATAATATTGTACACCATTATCCACATGTCGATGGCACACACTACCCACACGAACTTAAAAAAATAATTTAACTAATTAATAAATAAACTGTCAATACAGCTTCGTACTGAATAGAAAACAAATTGAGATCAGAAGAAAACGCCCATACAAAGACCAGTGACGCAGGCGCGGCCACGGGCAGTCGTTAGTCGACGCTTGGTTGGTCGGGTCGATTCTATATAAAAGCCATCACCACGCGATCGATTAGTAAATTTGGCTGTTGATGCTTTGATGTTTACAAATGAAAACTTTTTATAGACTAAAATTCATCGACTCAAGATTAAACCGATGGAATATAGATAAGTTTTTGTATTCTTGTAGTTGCTTTACTGAAGATAACCAGATTTAATGACTACTACAATTAAATAACTTTATTTACGGGTATCTAAAGTCAAACCAGCGTATTTTGTCACAAGAAAACAGCGGGAAATTGTGTAGTAAGTATAAACATTCGTCAGAGAATTGTGTAGCAATTCTGAGACTGTTGGTTTGACATTAACCATAGACAAAAATGTGGCCATTATAAAGAAATTATATGTGGCCATTATAAAGAATTTATTTTCGCCTCGCGGTTTCACTCGCGTGGACGATTGTCCTAAAGGATTCTTCAGGAGCCATACATTTTACGGTATAAGTATCCAATGTCACTCTACAGCCCTCCAATTATCTGTATACAAAAATAAAGTCTTAGATCTGTCCCTGAGTAAAATAGAAACAAACACTTACGTTTTATATGTAAAGTGACAAAATCTTGTGACAAAATATAATTGTATGACCCCATAGATAACTCGTTCTATTGACAAGTGATATCGAACGTCGATCGCGTGATTCCGGTTCCACCCCAGGAAGGAGGCACTTGGATGTGGATTTACGAACTACATTTTAATTTCTACTTCTCTATTATGAATTAAGCTCTGTTTTAAAACACTGTTTTAAGCTGTCACGGTTGTTCACAAAATTTATATGGGATATTTACCGTGGTAAGGTAAACCGTGGCCGTAACCGGTGATACCGTGGTATGAATTAAGCTGTTCCCTTTAGTTATTGTGATAGTGACAAGAATAATTACATTTTCGCGATTTGAGCACGAGTTTTGTTGTTTGTGGCCACCTTGAATCACGTGATGAATTTATGAAGGCCATCTAACAGATGAAAACGCTCTTAAATGTTAAATAGATCAATAGATGAAGGTAAATATGGGTAATACGCGAAAAGTCGCGATACGCAATAAAAAACTAATGACAGGTGAATGTGGTGTCATATATGACAGCACATGTCATATCGGTAGTTAATGGCATCGATTCTGATGTACTCTAAACTAAACTAAATTTGACAGCTCTAAAATAGTTGCCATCCTTCTCTCACATATTAAAATGAATAGAGAGGCAGATAACTTCAGTCCTCTCAGATTGGTTTAGTTTAGTGAGTGGTATGACGGAATCGATGCCATTGTTATCCCAATCAGTCAATCCTATCATCTCCGAAAATAGATTCAAAAGTTCAATAATAGTAGGTATTGCTTTCAAAGTATTATAAAACCTCTGTAGTAGAAAATGCAATTATTCATTTTTAGCCCTATTTTCGAACTTTTCTCTGACATTGGACAGAAAAAAGGATCGATGCCATTGTTATCCCAATCAGTCAATCCTATCATCTCCGAAGATAAATTCAAAAGTTCAATAACAGTAGGTATTGCTTTCAAAGTATTATAAAACCTCTGTAGTAGAAAATGCAATTATTCATTTTTAGCCCTATTTTCAAACTTTTCTCTGACATTGGACAGAAAAAAGGATCGATGCCATTGTTATCCCAATCAGTCAATCCTATCATCTCCGAAGATAAATTCAAAAGTTCAATAATAGTAGGTATTGCTTTCAAAGTATTATAAAACTTCTGTAGTAGAAAATGCAATTATTCATTTTTAGCCCTATTTTCGAACTTTTCTCTGACATTGGACAGAAAAAAGGATCGATGCCATTGTTATCCCAATCAGTCAATCCTATCATCTCCGAAAATAGATTCAAAAGTTCAATAACAGTAGGTATTGCTTTCAAAGTATTATAAAACATCTGTAGTAGAAAATGCAATTATTCATTTTTAGCCCTATTTTCGAACTTTCCTCTGACATTGGACAGAAAAAAGGATCGATGCCATTGTTATCCCAATCAGTCAATCCTATCATCTCCGAAAATAAATTCAAAAGTTCATTAACAGTAGGTATTGCTTTCAAATTAAGTATTTATAATACCTCTTTAGCAGAAAATGCAATTATTCATTTTTAGCACTATTTTCGAACTTCCTCTGACATTGGACAGAAAAAAAAGGTCAGTTTCCAGTTTTTTTTCTATAAATCAGCGGGGTTATTATAAAAGTTGACACTTGTTACCGCTATTGTGTCACCTCGCTCGCGCCAACGTATTCCAGCCATGCGCGCGTAATATATATATATATATATATATATAATGACAGTTTAACAATGTAATAACCAAGCTGTTTATATCAAATTAAGGAATAAAAAAAATATGTAGTTCACAAATCCTTAAGAAAAACAAAATGGAGGTGTCACCTTTATGAAGTTTAAGGTTGTCACCAACATTTTAAATCCTCCTTGTTGTCTCCAAGTACGTTCCACAGAGCTGGGCTCAAGCATCCAAGCACAGTTGTTTAGGCGTATACACCGTAGCGTTGGGATCTAACGGCGACCCGTCCGACAGACGTAGGTTTACAGAGTTTGATCCAGACCCCTCCGAGCGATGTATGTTCGACATATTGTTGGGTACAGACCCGGACAGATGTAGCTTGGAAATGGACGTCGAGACAGGCGTGACAAAGTCTGTAGGCATCACGGCCAGCATTTGCGCTTTGAGCTCTTCCAGTTCTTTCTCTTGCCGGTTGATTACACCTGGAAATTAGGTATTGTTTAGAAAGTTTTGTTTTTATTAATGACTAGCTGCGCCCCGCGGTATCACCCGCGTAGTGATGAAAAATGGTGATGATGATGATGATAAAAAGTATCCTACCTCCCCACCAATTTTCAGCCAAATCGGTTCAGCCGTTCTCGAGTTATAAATAGTGTAACTAACACGACTTTCTTTTATATATATATTGGAAGAGTTGACAAAAAAGTACATAACAAAACGTTTAACTGAATGCGGTAGCCGACTGCGGAGCGAAGAGCCACGTGAACCTGCGTGGAGCATCGTTGGGTGACTAACGCACGCGATTTATTTATATATATTTTTTATATTGACTTGTACTGTTGGCCTTTTGGCCTCTACAGCTTGACCGGACTAGTTAGCGAACGCAGAGTGCGTTCGGCATAACTTGGTGGTTTAAGTTTTGGGCGACTAGCACAAGGGCACCTCGAAGGTACGAACCTCGGCTTGGGCCGTCGCCGGGAGTGGGAATCAGACTTGCCCAGGCACCCTAGAAGGGGTGTGCCCTGGAGCCCTAACGGTTCGTTGAACTGATTGATTATTTGGAGAGAATCTAAGCGATCTTCTAACAGATCCTGGGGGTCTACGATCCCGCCGGCGAGCTCGCTGTGTGTGTGTGCCTCTGGTAACCGACGCCTGTACCAAAAACTGAATATTTCCTATTGCAAAGAGCAGTCAGATCGGGGAACGCACGCGACAGTCGCTCCATGTATGTATAGTCGTGCGAGAAGGAGGCAAGACAAGCCATCTCGCACATAGCTATTAGCTGATTGCGTCACACGACACATACTGCGACTCGTACCTAGCGCCTACAGAGAAATCATATTTTATACTTTAGATTTAGATAGATAGAAACTCTTTATTGTTCTCTTTTTGTTGTTGTCTTTGTTTGTTCTCTTTTTGTTGTTGTCTTTGTTTGTTCTCTTTTTGTTGTTTTCTTTGTTTGTTATTTTTTTGTTGTTGTCTTTGTTTGTTCTCTTTTTGTTGTTGTCTTTGTTTGTTCTCTTTTTGTTGTTGTCTTTGTTTGTTCTCTATAGTAATAGGAGTAAAAATATAAAGACTACTAAGACTTGACAATTGAGTTTCGTTACAACACGCCTTCACCTTCTGATATGAGTCACTACGGAATAGTGACCACGACGAGATAGAAATATTTCTTCTATCGAACAGTGACCATGGAATTTCCGCACCTGTGATAAATATTAACTTTATTGCTATACTTACTGTCCTGTATGTGCATCTTCCGGTTGGCCTCGCCCAGCGCGGAGAGCAGGTCTAACTTGACACGTGTTTCAGCAGACAGCGCGCGCTCCAAATGCGCCGCGCGGCCCGCTAGCGCTCCCCAGGCGCCACTTTCGCAGCTCGGGCTCGTCGAGGGGCCTGCGCCCGCGGCGGCCGCTTCTACGCGCGCTTCTAACGCACGCACCTGGCCAGAACAATATATTACAAATTATCTGCAAACCATTCGTGATGAATAGAATAATATTTATTTACCAAAATAAGTACAGGGTGCTTAAATAATAGATTTAAACATCAGTAGTTGGTGGTTCCGTACTACGTCTGAAATAGGTTGGCGGTGAACCCCAAACTAGGCACAAGATCTGTCTCTTGGGGCTCGAGTGCGCGGTTACCAGAAAAAGTACAGTGTAAATTGTTTAAAATAAGAAAAGATTTGCTATCAGATCTATATGGGCTACTTACTCTATTACAGTACAAAAACTAAGTTAACGAAACCAAACAAGTTGTTATATATTATATTAAAATTCTACATGATATAAAGTGATGGATGTGCAAGAGCTACTGCGCCACCACGCCGGGTGTGGTGGCGTAAAGGGTTAGGCGTCTTCAAGAAAGTTGAAAAACACTGGTTTAAAACATTTTACAAGCGCAAAAACCTAGTTTTAACGAAGGCGTAGAGGAAAGTATGTGTTCCCGGGTGGAAGGCGCGGGTTAAGTACCTGTTGGTTGGCGAGACTGCAGTCTCGCTGCAGCTGCTGCGCGGCGTCGCGCGCGCACTGCACGTCGCGCCGCAGCGCCGCCGCCTCCGCCTCGGCCGCCGCGCGACGTGCCGCGCACGCGCTGCTCGAACATTCGCCCCTGGCACATAATCAACAATCAGCACTTTGCAACAAAATAGCTTACAATGCTTATTGTACAGTCTGCCGTAGTGTGGCTGATGCTGTACAGCGTTGTTCGTGGAGTAGCGGGTGCCGGAGAGAAACTCTGCTTGATAGTTGTTGATATAATTTACTCCAGCGATGTTACACGCGTGGTGTCTTAATTGCTACTCAATAGTACCAGTTAATTCTATTAATAAGGTTAACTTTTACTTCCGCGGTAGAAACACGTGTGTCCCAGATTCAGCCGCTAGGCCAAGGTACAAAGTCTGTGCGGTTGGGACCGTACACTTATACAGGGTTACGAGGAAAGGGTGGACTAAGCCGAAAGGGATCCGTTATACTCATCATTATGAACAACTTTGACTATGAGACCAATCCTGAAATCGCGAACAAAATATCAGCTGTTCCATACATTTGGTCGAGTGTGAATGACCGTTTCAATTTTCAAGTTTCTTTATTTTCATTGATACAAAAGCCACTAAATTTAATACCTAAAAATACTAAGCTAGCTACTTATTGTTTTCATTATAGTACCTAGGTATGTACACAATAATCGGCTTAAGATAACATATATGTTGTTCTACAGAACCTGCACTAAGCAAAGCTTGTGTTGTAGGTATCTGCATGTTGCAGCCAAAGTGATTAATCGAGATATTATGTATAATATCCAGCCATTGTATATAATAAATACCCAATTTATTTGAATTTACCCGTTTTATTGGAACAGCAGATTTTTATTTTGTGATTCTAAAGTTGCTTCCATAGTAAAAGTTGTTCATAATGATGGGTACTATGGACCCCTTTCGGCTTTAGTACACCCTTTCTGCGTAACCCAGTAAATACGCTATACCCAATAAAGGGAGCCTCGTCCCCAGTCCCCACGAACCTAGTCCCCAGTCCGCACGAGCCTAGTCCCCAGTCCGCACGAGCCTAGTCCCCAGTCCCCACGAGCCTAGCTAGCCCCTAATCCGCACGAGCCTAGTCCCCAGTCCGCACGAGCCTAGTCCCCAGTCCCCGCGAGCCTAGTCCCCAGTCCCCGCGAGCCTAGTCCCCAGTCCCCGCGAGCCTAGTCCCCAGTCCCCACGTTTAGGTGAATGTACATACGTGTGGTTCCGTGTTTGCTTGAGCAGCGCCAGCTCGGCGTGCTGCCGGGCGCGCCGCTCTTCGCACAGCTTGCGCTCCAGCGCCGCGCCCGCGCCCGCGCGCCACGCTGACACCCTGTCAATACATACCATTAGTGATACACAGTACAGGGGACACTACCAAAGAAAATATTTTTTTTTTTGTTTAAATTAGAATGCGTGTCAAGACATTTTTGTAAGAAATTTGTTGTAGCCATATAAACGAAACGTCAGTCATTCGAAATCAGTTAGCAACTGTGATGCGGACAAAGAACTTTGAGATCTAACCCAAAAAGGTAAGGTCCAAGTTCTTTGAATGCGGAGTTCGACGCGTTGACATAAATAAGAATGTTCAATCAAGGTTCACTAATAATGCCAGGTCTAGACAAGAGCCACACACTGTTAGCGTTCACGCCTGCGGAAAGATGAAATTGTAAGAAAATGACATTGACAATGACATTAGCATGAGATAAATTATCTGAAGCTAATGTCATTTTCATACAATTTCATCTTTCCGCAGGCGTGAACGCTAACAGTGTGTGCCTCTTGTCTAGACCTCCTGGTAACAGATTTTCTTTCTCATTTCCGTTGTTTACTTCCATTTTCTGTGGATACTAAGGAGGGTACAGAAAATGTGCTCACTTATGCTGCAGCGCTGCGTGCGCTTGTTTGAGCTGATTGTAGTCCGCCTTCCGGAGTTTGTCAGCGGCTACAGCGGCCGCCAGCGCTTTCTTCGCCTCCGCCTCGCTGCTTCGCGCTGCGGCGAGCTCGACGCGTATTCGCTTCAACTCGTCTAAACTATCGCGGGCTTCACGCTGCAAACAATATCATTAGTATCATTAGTATATTATTACAGCAGAACTAATGTTTTTTTTTTTGTTTTTTTTTTACATCGGACTGGGCTAACGTTTGACCGCGACCTCGCCTGATGGAAAGCGATGATGCGGTCGAAGATGGAGCACGTTTGCCCAGTAATAACCTATTAACCCTAGACTTGAACACTCCAAGATTGTAATGCTGCGGAAACACAGACAAGGGCAAGGCCACTTAGGCACACATTAGCCACTTTTCTAGGCTAGAGCGCTGCATCCTCAGAGACATCCGTCGCTTACTATCAGGAGCGTTGTTTGTTTTATTAACAACTAGCTGATCCCCGCGGTTTCACTCGCGAGTTAAAATTGTCGTTAAGTTTTCTGAAGTTTTCCAATTTTCTGAGCAATTTTCTTAATTTCCAGAACATTCTACAATTAATAAGAAAAATTTAAAAAAAAAAAACAAACAGTAAAGTTGTTCTCAAGTTACCAAAGTAAATAGGGATTCATTTTTATATACATAGATAGATGATGTGTGACAATGTTTGGATTAGCAAATTTATAATGTCTTTTTCTATACTAGTTTTTTTTTTAAATGTTTATGTGCAGTTTTCTAATTATTTTTATACTAATTTTAAAAAAAAGGGAACCTAATTTTTTCACGATTTCAGTGTTGGTCCCTTAGTAAAAGTTATCATAATGATGAATACAATTATATCCCTAAATATTTCCACTGTCTTATCAGTCACCCAGTACATATATAAAAGGTGATGTGTGTATATATGTTATGGACTCCAAAACGGCTGAACGGTTTTGATGGGACTTTCACTGGCAGAGAGCTGATGATATAAGGAGTAATCCGCGAAGGTGAAATCGCGGGGCACAGCTAGTAGTTTAAAAATGAAGTCTTGAAAGGAACTTACCAATTCCTTTTCCCTCTCGCGGTCGCGTTCTCTCTCTCGCTCGCGCTCCTTTTCCCGTTCTTTTGTCTCTCTCTCCCTTTCTTTGTCCCTCTCTTTATCTTTACTACCGCTACTCTCTTTATTTCTAACACTATCTTTTGTACTTTCTGCTTCCTTATCTTTAACTGTTTGTTCTTTTGCTGAAACAAAAATAAACATTTATCTTTTAAGTATGTTCAAAAAATTTACTAAACAGTAATTTTAAACACACTTTAAATATAAGTTATACATGTACCTAATAAGTAGCTTTGTTAAAGTATTCATATAAATTTATATTTATACTTGACTAGCTGACCTGACAGACGTTGTCCTGTCTTAGAACTGTCAAACACGCAAAGTTAAAAATGTAAATCTTATTTTTTACACCTTGGGTTACATTATTGGAGTTTTAGTAAGTAATATAATATAGCCTGTTACCCGGGGATAGTGTAGCTGCCCAACAGTGAAAGAAATTTTCAAATTGGTTTAGTAGTTTCGGAGCCTATTCAATGCAAACAAACAAACAATCAAATCTTTCCTCTTAGTTTATAATATTAGTATAGATAAAACCTGACCAGTTCAGATTTGGCCCCAAATCTTTTTTACACCAGGGCCTTTGGTTACTTAGCTATGCGACTGTCTACCCCACCCTATATCACATCACACACATCATCAACCTGTAAGCGTCCACTGCTGAAATAAGGCCTCCCTATAGTACCTCCCCCCACGAGACAGGCTTTGTCCTAGTGTCGACCAACAGTAAATTATTATTTTTAAGGTGTTAATATTTTTAGAAAAAAAAAAAAAAAAGCTTTAATAGTGGTGTGTTGCCATAATCCCCACGCTTGCCAGGCGGCTTAGTGATCGCAGTACGTTCACCGTGTGAACACCGTAATAGGACGCTGCTGCCCATCTTTCGGTGGTTCTGGTTGCAGTTTTAGGACATACCCGGGTCCGGGTATATCCTCATATGAAATCTATGTGCTTCGTAGGTAGTTCTCGAGATTTCGTGACGAGAAAGTAACCGAATGAGTGGTCGCTTTTATTATATATATACATATATATATATATATATACATATATATAGATATTATGATAATAAAATACTTACTATGTTCTGTACTCTTATGACTATCACTATTTTCCTTATCTTTATCTTTTTTATTTCTTCTTCTTTCTTCTTTTAACATATTAGCCTCTTTTTTGTCGTACTTCGAAGACTTCCCATTACCTGTAGTAAATGTGTACAGAATATTAGTAATGTTTTTTTTTAAATTTATTATATAATAGGCTACCGTTTGAATACCCAAAAATATAAGGCGCACAGATATGTCACTTACACATGCGATTAAAAAAAAACCTGTATCTAAAACACTGTTTTAAACTATCAGTTGTTCACTAAAGTTATTTGATTATTTACAGCCGAAATATCGGGAGCTCATTCCACAACCTTACCACGGTAAATATCCCGTAAATAATCAAATAACTTCCTGTATCTACTTTTGAAAAATGTGCTTCGGTCATTTTGTGAAGCTAATATTTCAAAATGTTTCTGGTTTTAATATTTTTTATGAAAAAAAATGGGATATGAAAACAAGTTTTCCTATTTATCAGGTCATTGTAAACATTACTAACGCACCAACTCGTGTGAATCCACCAACCCGCAACTGGGCCAGCGTATCGGATATGGCCCAATCGCCCTTTAGTAGGCCATAGTCCAGCAGTGGATTATTAAAAGTGGATTATGAAAATTAACTTCTCTCACATATTAAAATTAAAAGCGAGGCAGATATTTTTTTGTCCTGTCAACTCCTGTCTGATTAGTTTAGTTTAGTGAGTGGTATGACAGAATCGACGCCAATGAGGCCTATTCTGTCATACCACTCACTAAACTAAACCAATCCGACAGGAATACAATTCTATTATTAAAATTGGATTATTTATCTGCCTCTCTTTTCATTTTAATACGTGAGAGAAGGATGGCAAACATTTTAGAGCTGTCAAATTTAGTTTAATTTAGAGTTCATGAGAATCGATGCCAATATCTAACTAAATGTATTTCCTTCTATATGCAGCATTCTACCTAGCATTCATGTGACATTTAGATAAGAAATTAAATAATTAATTACTAACTAAGAGTGTAGTAACTAACTTTATGTCAGTGGTTACCTTTACAGTGGTTGGTCTTGTCCTCTTCCTCGTGGCAGCCGGGCCCGCTGGCAGCGCCGTTACTGTGCGAGTGGTCACTCGAGGGGGCCGCAGCGTGACCGCCGCTGTGGCTCTGCGTTGATTTATCGCGCTCCCGCGTCGCCTTCTTCTCTGTAGGCGCTTCTATGTGTTCTGACTGTTAACAAGAGTACACAAATAGATCATAATACATTTTATTTATTTATTATTATTATTATTTTGTGAAAACCACGTCAGTTTCTATAGATCATATCATCATACATATTATAAATGGGAAAGTTTGTGTGTAAGTGTGTATGTTTGGCTGGACTCAACGCCGAAACTACTAAACCGATTTAGATGAAATTTGGTATGGAGATAGCTTATACTTTGGATTAACACAGGCTTTTTATCATCATCATCATCACTATTTTTCATCAACATGCGGGTGAAACCGCGGGACGCAGCTAGTAGATCATACATTCAAATTGTCATTGGCATAGGGCATTCTAATAAAACACGTACGGTAAGGGAGGCTGTTTCGGCGTCGTGAGATAACATCTCTCAAGCTAATGTCATTGTCAATGTCATTTTCATACAATTTCATCTTTCCGCAGCCGTTAACGCTAACAAGAAAAGAAAGAGAGAAAGAAAACATTTATTTTGCGCACAAAACACTACAACATCAACATTACAAAACAAAAACAACAAAATAATAATAACTGCTGAAACAATATTTAATTATTTATTTTAATAAATTATCAATTATAATTTTTTGTTTAAGTTGTACTTTTAGGTTCAAAGGAGTCAGTTTAGTATCAGCATTGACTATGGCGTTGTGAAGTGATATTTTGTAGGCTTGCTGATGGAAAAATTTACGGATTGATGTTATTTGGGAGTTATGAAGATTACGGATGTCTATGAGGCCTCTACCACCTTCTATTTTGGGAAGTGTAAGTCGTTCAACACATGAACGGGGGTGATGTTTCCTATATTTAGTCATGGTTGTGAAAAATAAACAATAATAATAATACATGTTAAGTTGTCGCTGTAGTGTCCAGTGCGTCAAAAAAAGGGCAGAGCTCAGCGATAATGCTACAGATTTCTCTGCAGCGCAACGAAACACAGCAAGTGTGAACTAGCTGAAAAAAAAACCGGACAAGTACGAGTAGGACTCGTGCGCTGAGGGTTCCATTGGACGAAACTCTCAGAACGCGAGTCAAAAATAAATAAATAAATAACTGAAGTTGAAATATTGAAAGACAAACTTAACTTTGTAGTTGACAATAAAGTTCTTCCATACATTCCAACTACAAAATGTAAGTTTGTAATAGCAAAATAATTATTTTTAAGTGATATAACTTAAAATTTATGACTTTTAGATTTATTCCTATATATGTACTATGAGACCTTGCCTATTGCCAAATTTCATGATTCTAGGTCAACGGGAAGTACCCTATAGGTTTTGATTTCCCTGTGAAATCGCAAAATATGCGACATAAACGTTCATATCTTTTGATTGCGTTGACTTACAACTTTTATTTTTTTACAGCCGAAAGAAACCGTAGACTCAAGTATTTAATATAAATTTCAACTTGATACCTTTACGCGTTCTTGAGAAAATGGGCCTTGACAGACGGACAGACAGACAGACGGACAACGAAGTGATCCTATAAGGGTTCCGTTTTTTCCTTTTGAGGTACGGAACCCTAAAAAGGATGGCCTTGTTGCGGAAAACGTCCGCACCACAACGTAGCTTCGAGAACCAAGAGTTAGTTGGTACCTTGTCAGTGACGACGTGTCCGTTTGGCTCGTGCTTGGCGCGCTTCTTGCCGCCCGGCGCGCCGTTCATGTGCCGCGTCGGGCACGATACCGGACACTCGCACACCGCCTCACCCTGCAAACAAAAAAAGCATCTTGACTTATTTCCTTCAGTTTTCTTTTTTCAGTCGTATGAATTAGGCTATCGGACAGGTGTTTGAATCAATTTAACAAACCGACTTCAAAATTTGTTTAATACGCAATTTCGTTTACTATGATGACAATATTGTCAAGTAACAAAATTTTCCAGTTATTTTGATTTAAAAACCTAACTATTCATTGCAAAATTACTTTATCTTTTTATGCAATTACTCATAAGAAAAGAAATTTAATTTCAAACAAACTTACTAATGTACAATCACGAAATCTTATATTAAACAACAATATCTTATATTAACAAAAGATTGTTTTAACTTAAACTTCTTTTCTTTTGGGAAATAACAAAAAAGTACAGGGGCCGGCTACCTGTTTTAAGCAATTTTTTTATATTTATATTTTGCCTTCTAACCGGCCTTTTCGGAGATCGTCGTACGGCTGAAATGATAATGAAAAGTTGCGCGAACGCAAACCGTATCTGGGCCCGTTAAGGTTCACGTTCGCGTGATTTTCCGAACTGCACTATTTCGAGCCCACGTTATGAGGTTACTGGTTACAAGACATCAGTGCCGAGTTATCTATACTAATATTATAAAGAGGAAAGATTTGATAGATTGATTGTTTGTTTATTTTGTTTGCATTGAATAGGCTCCGAAACTACTGAACCGATTTGAAAAATTCTTTCACTGTTGGGAAGCTACACTATCCCCGGGTGACATAGGCTATATATCTATACCCGTGCGAAGCCGTGGCGCCCGCTAGTCTCGAATAGTATAGAAGTATACTCACTGGAGGAACAGCCTCGCGCATGAGTTCAAAGTAGAACTCATTCTGCGCTCTCACAAGCCGCTGCGTCCTGGCTCTCAGTCTCCGCACCACGTATTTCTTGACCCCGACACCTAGTGTGACTGCAGGGAACCCCACGCAGTGGGCCGCGAGGGGCCGCGCGCCCCACGCTTGACCCCCGCCGCCCCCCGCCAGACCCCCGCGCACGCCTTCCACGTACACGATGAAGCAGCATATCGCCACTGTGGGTAGGCATATGCCTTTGTCTGCGACTGAAGGGAAAAAGATACCTTTGTTACAATTTTTCACACCTTAAGTAATTAATATCATAAAATCGACACTGTGTATGGTTGATAAAGAGTTTTGTTTCTACTTTGATTGTGCAAACTGATAGTCTGTGGAATGCGCAGGTTGAATGGGTGTTCCCCGTTAGTTACAATCTGGGTGTCGTCAAATCACGATTGAATCGGTTTCATCTAGGCAAGCGTACTCTATCGTAGACCGCATCATCGCCGAGTTAGCAGCCAAAAAATAAAAGCCTATTTAATTTCTTTTTATTTATAATACGCTAGACAGAGGGCGCACTGTAGCACGTTATGACGTCAAGCCGTGCGCGCGCCATACAAATGCTATACTATAGTCACCGCGTTACTTACTGAGTCGTCGAGCAATAAACGTCATACCATAAGACCTGTAAGCGCGAGCGAGATAGACATAAATGACATGTGGGTGCGAGCGAGATAGACAGACAATGATTTACGACCTGACGACTCAGATGATAATGCGTTAGTCTTAAACCTCACCATGTATCACCAAGGGGGAGGGGGGGTAAAAAATGCTAAAAAAATCATCACGTGAATAATGGACGGCCCCTAATTAGCTAGAGACAAAGGGGCCATTTAAAAGTTTCTACTTATAAAAAACAGAGTACTATATGAACGCTAAAACATGTGAATAAAAAATATAGAAGTAGAATATTGCTAGAACAAAGAAATAAGCAATTTATTTTCATACTAAATAATAATAAGAAACAATAAATATTCGGGGACGTTTTTTTCACACACGGTCATCTGACCCCAAACTAAGCAAAGCTTGTGATATGGCTGCCAGAGACTGATATACATACATATATAGTTTTAAATACATACTTAAATAGATATTAACAACCAGATATAGAACAAACACAAATGTTCATCACACAAATGTTTGTCCTAGATGGGAATCGAACCCACGCCCCCAAGCTCAGAAGGCAGGTTCACTACCAACTGGACCAACGGGCTATCAAAGACTGAAAGACTGAGAACTGAGAGATAATTTCAAGTCTATCTTGAATTAAGGTCTTTTTTTTGGAGTCGACCTGCTAAAGAAAACATTACAACAGTGGATTATTATTTATCAAGTGCTTGTGAACATGCTCAAGTGTAGGAAAGTGATATAGGGTGAAACATATCTTTTCGTATTGCTTCCAAAACACCATAGAGGCCTCTTGTGAAGCCTCCACTACTTTATTGGGGCATGAGTTTGACTTGACAGTGACTTACTTTGCTCGACTCTGACTGACTATGACTTGTTTCACTATATTTAATTAAACTTGAAAATATTTCGATACTTGACACTGGCAAATGCACAAGAAGTGCAATGCCAAATTCCTCTCAAGAGGAAAGAAAAGAAAACTACTGGTGGTGGGTAAAAATAGTAAATACTCACATGTATACCAGACAAACTGTACCCACACATAGGTACTGGCAGCAAACAATATGTACTGTATTGGTATGAAGAAGAAACATATCATGTCTGACGTCAACGCGATGCAGATAAAAAATACTGAGAACGCCTGGAAAGAAAAAAAAGTTATGTATTACTATGTATGTTTTACAAGGTAATTTGACATTGTGATTGTCCAAATGAAAGCACAAGCAAATATTGCTTGGGTATGGTGCAATCTTTGATACAGCATGCTTGCCTAAATTAGATCGGCCGCACACATAACCACAAAATGCGACCACTCGTGGACGTGACGCGGCCACTGGTGGCTTGAACGCGGCCACCATAGAGATTTTAACACCATTGAAAAATACGAATGATAGTTTGACTATTCTTAAGCAAATTCAGCATCTATACAATAGTCAAAGACCATAAATATTTGTTCAAAGAAATGCGCGTGGACCGGTTTATACAACGTCCGCACGTAGCCAACCAGGGGCCTTACGGTCAACTGCTAACGCGATATCAAACTAACGTTAAACCACTCAGTTGGAAAATCACACGACCACAAACCGAATCTGGGCGCGTTAAGGTTCACGTTCGCGTGATTTTCCAACTGAGCGGATTTAACGTTAGTTTGATACCGCGTTAGCAGTTGGCCGTAAGGCCTTAGGTCCAAAATGGATATGTTTCATAGATATATGAATTAACTATACTGTATCAACACTTTAGTTTCTGCATTGTATACTCTGCTACGACATGCACGTTCAGGGTAAATCGTCTTATAGAAATATAAGTAGATTGTATGTATTGATACTCACAAGTCCTTGATATTTGTATGTATCATAGACAGACCTCAGCAGGATCCAGAAAGGCCAGAGGAACTCAAACCTGAATTCCAACATGTAGTCGGCGAGGACCACCGAGGCCCATACTATTATAAACTTTAGGTACAACATTGAGCTGAAAGTTAAGACAGAAATATTAGCAAAAATGAACAGTTTCAAGTAAATTATGTTTTTGTTTTTATTGTTACTTTGGCTTAGCACGACTGTTGTATTTAGACAGTATCAAGCAAACTATGGTTTTCTCTAAACTGACTCAGGATTTTTTACTCAGTTCTTAGTTTTGCTTTACCGATTTACTCGGCTAGATTTTTTTTCAGATTGTTTACTGAAAGGCAATGTGAATTATATTTTTAGTTTCGCTAAATTAAATTAAGTGATTGGATCTAGGACCAGCGGGCTCCGTATGGATGTTCGTTCGATATTTACCATCTCGCTCACATTATCAGTTGTATCAAATGGGATGGCATGTGATCGCTATCACAATTTGAATTACGAACACACATCCATAATTAGCCCTCTGATTATAAATAAGGCCCAGTCCTATTAAGGTTCCATTAGACCAAATTATCATCTACGATTATTGCTTGTGTAGTAGTATGTATATTTGATCTAAGCCAATCAGAGCTAAGTTGTAAGTCTTGATAGTTTAAAAATCATTTTACCTGCAGTTACTGTCCATAATTTAGCATGAAAAGAAGAAGAAAAAATTAATATAGCATGCAAAATAAGGTTATTAAGAACTTTTTGGAGTGCAGAACTCGGGAACAACCGTGGATTAAGTCTTCCAACTTACTAGTAAAACTACCATAATCAAGCCATAATTATCTACAAATAAAATAGAATGATTGATGAGTTTGTCTGTCATTTTATTTACGTCTGATGTAAATAACTGATTACAATGTGACAAATATCCGAATAAAGTAATGAGCATAAGCACTTTTAATAATTTAGCCCTGGTCGATAATAATATTTACAAGAAACTAATTATTATTCTAGAAGAGGTGTATAGCAATTCATTACGGGCTGTTGTACTTTACATATGTATTATTTAAACAGGCCACACACTAGTAACATGCACAACAGACTAAAATAGACACTTGTAATACTAGATCATGGATATTGTTGTTCACCAAAATAACTGAATGTTTATTTTATCTTTATATCATCACAATCTACAAGTACAAGTATGGGTACTGTACACTTGTAAAGAAATTAATTTATAACATGTTGGAGGCCTACTTATTGTTGTTTCTTTTTATATTCACACACAATACATCAGATGAACGTGTTAGCGAGATGCTAGCCAGATGGTACTTTCTACCCACATAAACGGCCCTTTCACAACATTTTCCCACACATTTTCACACGATTGAAAACAGTTACACGTTCCGTTATATTACTGAAGTGTTTTAACTAAAATAAGCGATATTCACTTACTTTCCGTACATTCCTTCGGTGATTTTTGTGCGCTTTATGGGGCGCCGCAACTTCCCAGTATCGGCATTTCGCCGCTTCATATTTCTACATCCGGGGCGTAAATCGCGAATACAGGCGCTCGGGTCACGACACTAATTTACAAGGAAGCATTTGAAACAATAGGGATCCTCAAAATAATGTCTTTTGTTGTCAATCAGCCTGTGTCCAAAATTTACGAGGGAGACGGAAGAAATATCGGCAAGCTATTTTGCCGTTTTGCGTTCCCTTCATGTAAAATGTTACCAAACCAAATACCAATGTTACCATACCTATGAATAGAAATACTACCATAATTAAATTAAATGACACTCACAGACTTTGAATAGGTATATTTTGGACCAAGGACTTTGTATACCCTACTACTTCCATGACCTTATGATAGTACCCATAGATTCAGTATAATCTATGATAGTACCGAAAAAAGTCTGCCAAAAACTGAAGGGTGCTAGCAAGCGTTATAATCTCTTTTAGTACGGTTCACCTTAGAACAAAAATGAAATTTTTCAATTGCACTTCCGGGATAACCTACGACTGGTATCAAAGAGAATGTAACGCTAATTACTGGTATCGTCGGATTCCTTGTGGTGTTTTGGGTGTTAGGTAAACACGTATTGCTCACACAGACTCCTTTAACGGTTCCATTTATTACATAGATTCAGTATAGATACTGAATCTATGTAATAAATGGAACCGTATTATAATTTTCTGAGGAAATCACGGAATAATAAAGAGAAGCATGCTAGTTATTCCTTCTTTCTTCTGAGTAGTATTTATATTCTCTTTGCTTCTGAGATGAAGGTAATAACTTTATGGTAATAATAATAATCGATCAGAGTTTTTGGCGCCAACGTGGAAAAAAACATGTCGGCTCGTTGGATTATTTTCCTAAACTTGTGTATTTTCAAGTGTTAATGTGTACTAAATGATGAATTATTATTCATTATGTGCTCGTAAACGTGCTCGAGTGTGGGCAAGTGATATAACGAGGTGAAACGTGTCTTTTCGTGTTGTTTCCAAAACTCCATAGGAGCCTCTTGTAAAGTCTCCACCACTTTACAGAGGCATGAGTTTGACTTGACCGTGACTTACTTAGCTTGACTCTGACTGTGACTATGACTTGTTTGACGCTATTAAGACGATGTAAACTGTTTTAAGATTACAACTAAAGATATTTTAATTTTGTTAAAAGATATTTTAACAAAAAAAAACGATCATCTTTTGTCAACAATGTTATTGTCAAATTGTTTTTTCTTCTTATGCCCCTAAGTACTAAAAAGGCTTAAGCCATTATTACCATACCGCCTCGTCATTCTTATTTTACCGTCAGCGGGCCCCTCAAAAAATTCTCAAAGATCGGCCCCTGGAAATTAAAGTCTCAGATCGTTAAATAAATGGAAGCGTTATACCGACAGTTTTTACCCGATAAACCCCTTTAGTACTTACAACCCGCTCCTCGGTCGTCCATTCGTCTATATTTTGAGCACATCTTTGCAGTTGTGTGGTGTGCCGTTCCATAATGAAGTGCAATACGTGTATATCTCGCCCCCTTCAGTTTTATTTTTTCGGTACTAGTTCAAAATTGCAAATCCAAACTATTTAAATTATCAAAGATAAAATTAGAGGAGATTTTATTAAAGTGGAATCGACATGAAAATACACGCTATATAATCACTTGCCCACACTTGAGCACATTCACGAAAACTTATAATCCACCATGTATACATTTACATTCGAATTAGCACAAGTGTAAGAAAATAATAAAATAAAGCAAAATGTGTTTTTCAAGTTTGCGCTAAAAAAAAATACTAATATGTTTTTTTTTAGATTTTTTATATTTATGGTAGGTTTTTGACATTGAGAATTGACAGTTTTGACATTACTTTTTGACATTCAATGAACATGAAGTGAAGCCGAGTCAAGGGAAAAAATGAAATGAATACAAGCAAGCTATTATTGTTGAATATATTCGTAGAAAAATGCATTTGTTTAAACAGGTATGACCGTATGAACTAAGGAAGAATCATTAAAAATGTTGCACAATTCAGTTCGTGAGTACCTAGCGTCGCATCACATGCATGTCGACGATGAGTGGTTATCTGGGTAAGTTGTTTATTTATTCAAATCGAATATTTCCGACGCTTAAGCACCAAGCACCTAAAACAAACTCATCATTCTCAGATGTGTAGAGTACCTCACCGAAGACAGCAGCAATAACTACACTGAAAACGACATTAAAAACTTAGCAAAAGAGCAATGGTTACTCAACGACCTAAAGGATATTTGCCCGGGATCTTTGCCGACAAACTTGAAAAACTTTGCGAGAACTGTACTAGATGGAAAATTTGTATTGCAAATTAATGCTGCTGTAGACATAGGTAAGATTGAAAAAGTTTCGGAACCCATGCACTAAATACAACCGGCAACTACACCGGCTATACTTACCGGGAAACATCTTCATATATTTTTTATTGAGTACTAGCTAATTGTCTGCTACTTTGTATGCGTACTCAGACTTCTGCCTCTCCAATAGATATAATTTTCAAACATCTTTTTTTAGTACTTCCTACATTATTTACAGTGGACTCAGATTACCAGCATTTTTTATTTTTTTTTGGATTTACCAGCAGGCTGTGTAGGCTGGAGCCTAGGGCGGCAGGTTTTAGGGGCGGTATCATTTTATGTTTTACAATATTATATTACATGTCGCGACGTCGCAAAGTTTATGACTCGACCACATGTTGTCACACTTTGCGAAAGCCCTCCATCCCCCATAACGTGTGACGTAATTTATGGATGGCCCCGTACTAATTAATAACCATACAGTGTAAACTCTTTATAGCAACACTAAAGGATTGCACATTTTATGGCATTATTGAGAGTTGTCGTTAAATGTAGAGAAGATAAATCAATATTATTTTACTATTGTGATATGTATTTACTAGTAAAGTATAAATTTATAAACATTAATGTCAATACAAATAACAACGCTTATTGCATATAGTCATAGTGTTATCTTTGTCTGACTTTTTTGATGAGGTGTTCCGTGTTAGAAAGTACTGTTTATTGCTTAACAACGACGTATTGTTGACGTTATTTAGAATAGACGTGATGTTACATAGTGTATCATTGCATGGACAAGGTAAACCAACCAAAGACAAGTAATTTCGACGTTTAAGGGAGTTTGTCGTTATATTGAGTGTCACTATATAGAGTTTACACTGTATAATACTAATTAGTAATGTTATCATAACATCCTGGTATTTGTTTCAGGCACTCCTGCCTATCAGCAATACTTGAAGCTGCAAAAGATAAATATGGAGAATGTGGAGGCTACAACTAAATATGAAGATAAGATCTCAAGCCACAGGTACAAGCTCTAGTATTTAGTAACGTAAGGGAATTGTTCATTATGGGCCCTCATTATCAGCCTATCATGTTCCCACTGCTGGGAGGCAGGCCTTCTCTCAGAGAGAGAGAGAGAGAGAGAGAGAGAGAGAGAGAGAGAGAGAGGATGTGCCCAAATCCACGATGCTGATTCATGTTGGTGAGTATCATATGTATGTTAATGTATGATAGGTATGTGATTAATGTATCTTATTTCATATTGTGGGTAGGTTTTTGACATATTCTTAACAATTTTGGTTTGTTTTTGTCAGCGCGCGTATTATGGTTTTTATAAGCGCAGAGTGAATGTTGAGTTGGTGCCAGGACAAACCAGCTGTGGTTTTTTGATATGACATTAATTTAATAAATATTGTAATACGAGTTAAATAAACAATAAAAAAAACTATACATGTCTTTAAACTTTTTGAGGATCCTAGACATACCGGTTTCCTCACAATGTTTCCCTTCTATTTATGTAGATATATACCTAAAAACCTAGTGGAGTCAATTTCCTTAATAGTATTTATGCATTGTTCCAGAATGATAAAGCTGTACTTGACGGACGGAGTACAGAAAGTGACTGCAATAGAGTACAGGCCGATGAGGAACCTCAGCTGTGACATCACACCTGGCTGCAAGATGCTTGTGAAAGGTCAAAATATGGACAACTTTATTTCTCTCTCCTGTCAAAACTGAGCAATGGACAAGTAACCGATTCACTCGTGATTTGACGACACCCAGTCTCAGAGTCCTGAGGGTCACAGTGTCTTAAAGCTATCCACTATGTTCGCACCGCAACCATTGGCGGATCCAGGTGTAGCCATGGGGCCATGCCCCCTCCCCAAAACACCTAACGATTCCATACATTTGACTCAACTTTTCGATTTGATTCAGGTGCACCTTGTCTGAATTTCAGGTCCAGTAGAATGTCGTCGAGGCACGCTGCTGTTGTCAGAGTGTGCCATAGAGCTGCTCGGAGGAGAGGTCCAAGAGATAGCCGTCTCCAATTCACTGGCCGGCCTGCTCTCTTCCAAGCTGGGCCTGCCTGTCTCACAAGGTAATAATATGTGCAGAAGAATCAATATGGTTGCAATAAGTTTCACATTAAAAAAAGATAAAACGACGAATGAAAACATCATGAAAAATGGTATGTCGGTATGTCTAAGAAAGACATTATGACATTCGCCAACATGCACTGGGCCAGCAGCAGCGGATCACCCTCTCTCTAAGAGGTCTGTGTGCAAGCATGTTCCCAACATGTTAGGCTGAAATTAATGAAAATATGACCACTTGACAGCTAGTCCTTTCCAAAAAAAAAAATTATGACAAATAATCTGATTTGATTTCAATGAAATGATAAAACGCTTTACCACCAGTTACCACAATCTAAACAGCTAAGATTGACAACATTGTTATTTCAGCACCAGATCTTAATGCAACGCAAAGCCATCCACGCAACACCAACATTCCAACTCCACACACACAAATGCCTCCATCCATGCCACCAGACCCAACATTTGAGCCAACGTTGGACCACCGACCTGTTGCCATAGTGACCAGCCTCCAAGTTGCGTCTTTCAATGACGACGATGACGTCATAGACATAGACCAACTCGCTGCGATAGAAGCGCAAATAACCGACAACCCTGTTAAAAGAACTCTGAATGAGGGTAGTGCGAACCCAGAAAAGAAGCTAAAATTAGACAGAACAAATTCAACTACAAGCAAAATAGCACCTTTACCGCCTACAAATAGATTCGAAGATTACCCTGACGATAACGACATATTCTTAGATGAAGACGAAGACTATTTGAGAGAATTAGAAGCCAAAATAGATGCAAAGGAAAAACAACTTTGCGACAGTAAAAATATGGTTAGAAACGTATCACCAGAGCCGTTTGTGTATATAAAACAGATCAATGAAATGGCTGATAATGAAAAGGCTGGCAGAGTTTATAAAGTGAAAGCTCAGATTATGAAATTACTATCGAAGTTGTCAGTTAGTAAAGAGGGCTGGAGTCTAAAGTGTACTATTGTGGATGGGACGGGGAGTTTAGATGTGGACTTCACGAGCGACGTTCTATCGAAGCTGGTGGGGTTCACGCCTCAAGAGATGAATCATTTGAAGAAACAAATGGTGACTAAGCCGGAAATGAAAGAGAAAGCAGTAGCGGTAGGTATCTCATTTCCATGCAATTTTTTGGGGCTATTCAAGTATTACGTAAGCGGATTTTTACAATTATTAACCCCCCCCCTTCCCTTTGTCATCAAGAGTAAGCAAACCTCTTCCCCCCCATGCTTACGTAATCATTGGTACCTATATGCATTTTTCTTTTAAATGCGTATTCATTATTTGTGGGAATCCCCGACATGTGTGTTTTGTTTTCAAGCTTAGACAATTTTTGGGGTGCCATTTGTGTAAAAAAGTAAATAATAACTGCTGACGTAATCACGATATCGACCCCCCCACTCACCATGTCATCGAAAATAAGCAAAGTAAACTCCTTTTTTTCAGGCATTATTGAAAGCAAAAGAGACCCTCCAAGTGTTATACTGCATCATAGAGTTAACAATGCTAGAAGTGCCAAAAATAACGTGCCTTATACCTTTTGAAGAACAACATGTAGACCTATTAAAGAAACGAATGGAATGCATTTCATAGCGTATAAAAAGGCCTTAAGTCTATTTGCTATGGGATGATCGCTGACAAGAGCACTGAAAAGCAAAAATCTGATGAGATGAAAACAGTCAGTGTCAGAGGTTCTCCGTTAGCAAACGTAGAGTGCATTTCATGTTTGAAGTCCCACGGCAAACAGCGGAACTAAATTTCTATGTTGCTAATTGGTGTCGATTCTGTTGTGCCATTTTCTAAACTAAACTGACAGCTCTAAAATTATTGCTAAACTTCTCACACATTTTGAAATGAAAAGAGACACAGATGGTTTTAGTCCTGTCAGATTGGTTTAGTTTAGTGAGTTGTATGACAGAATCGACGGATTTGCCTTCGTTAAAGAGTCGTGTACGATCATCGAGATACAATTCCTATAGAGTCGCAATCAGTGAAAACAGTCAAAAAAACGTCCGAGCGTCATTATACATATCAATATATACTTCACAATGCCACATTTACTCCAATTTAGACGTTATGTCGCTTGCATAGTGTTCAACGTTAGTTGGCCGCTATGTCATATGTAGCTCTGGCATCGCGCGGCGTTGTAGTCGGATCGCGGTTATCTTGTAACTAACCAAAAGTCGGCGCAATTCGTAGCGTGCGCCGAGTTTTGGTTCGGATATTTTTTTGCCACGATTGTGACTATATGTATTTTGTCTCGATGTGTACGATGCCTACGTGCTGTCTGAGAAATGATACTGATAGTGATTGATACGCGATGACAGCGCCGCGTCTGGGGGACTTCTTTCATGAAAAGCACTTTAGATTATGGCCCAGTTACAATGTAGTAAAATCCATACTGATCATTTTTATATCAAAAGTTGATTATTGATAATAAGTGTTAATATTTGATATTGAATAAATAACTTCGTTTTTATAATTATATTTTATTTGATACTAGCTGCGCCCCCGCGGCGGTCCGCGTAGTGATGAAAAATGGTGATGATGAAAAGTAACCTATGTCACTCTCTAGCCATTGAACTATACCCATGCAAAAAATCAGGTCGATCCGTTGCTCTGTTGCTGTGTGAAAGAGGAACAAACAAACCTCGCATTTATAATATTATATAAGTATATGATTTTGAACATTTGCTGTCCTTGGTAACATGTAGACTAGTTGATAGACGTCAATAGAAATGTTATAAAATTATTTACAAGTCATCATCATTTCAGCCGTAGGACGTTCACTGCTGGACATGGGTCTCCCCCGTCGATCTCTAAAAGGACCGGTTGGAAGCGGCCTGCATCCAGCGTTTCCCTGCGGTCTCTTTTAGGTCGTCTGTCCATCTTGTGGGTGGACGTCCTACGCTACGCTTACCGGTCCGTGGTCTCCATTCGAGAACTTTTCGGCCCCTTCGGCCATCTGTTCTGCGTGCCAAGTGCCCTGCCCACTTCAACTTGCTAATCCGGTGGGCTATGTCGGTAACTATCGTTCGTCTACGGATCCCCTCATTTCTGATTCGACCTCGCAGAGAAACCCCGATCATAGCCCTCTCCATAGCTCGTTGAGGTCAGATGACCGTGTGAGCAAAAATGTCCCGAATGTTTACTTATTTATACAATGTTAAAAATAACAACACAATCAAATATCTTTAAAAAAACATTTTTTACTGGTTCGTAACGCAATAATAATGTGCAGTTCCATATTATACAAACATCAAATAATGTAATATAATTAAAACAGGCTAACTGTATAAAGTTAATACACTAGTTTTCATAAAATGCAAACTTTTTAACCTCCCTTGTAAACACTTGGCGATATTAAATATAACACAAAATATCAGATGTTGTAGAGAAGGGACTAAACTCTGTCCAAGCATTTATTTGCTCTGACAGCTGCAATAAATTTCAAAATAAGCCGAATGAAAACCACGAATTCTGATCACTCGCTAGGTTTTAGTACGCAAGACTGTAGCAGGTACCCGATATATTTTAGATCCATGCGAAGTAGCTTGCAAGTACAAGTAGGGGTTCAAACATAAATAGCCACTGGCGCTGTGACGCGCAAAACTCGCGTGCGAGTACGTACTCGCACGAGTGTGAACGATGCGCAGTGGGCGCCGCGTAACGAAGCTTCACTTGCGCAAGGTCCAGCGCGAGTGCTACTAACCACTTTCACTGCCACTTGCACTAAGCCAAATGTGTGGCTCGTTGCAGACGATGTGTAGTAGGCACTTGCTACTTGAACATTGCATGGTCTGCAACGGGCTTTACGTTGGTGAAAAGTTAGAAACATCTAGTCCAACAATGCACGAGCACTACAGCAAGGGCGGATCCAGGGGGGAGGGGGGTCATGACCCACCCCCTTCTGATCTGCGTCCAGGACCTAAGTGGACCACTAATTAATATAAAAATGTAACTTGTGAGTTGACCACGACTATGTGGACCCCCCCCCCCACCACCCTGGCACCAAAGCTGGATCCGCCTTTGCACTACAGCTGGTTACTGTGCTATAATACGCCTACACAACATTCGTTTTAACCTGGTGCATGACTGGTAGAAAATATATAGCATTAAGTCCACCATTTGCGTATTTCTACATTATTTGTAAGTGTGCAATAAATGATTACAATATATTCATATGGCATGGTTTTATAATAGGGCCCCGATTCTACTAAACAAATTGTTTTTAAATTGTAATTGTTTCAATTTTAATTTGTAAATAATTGCCTCAAAATTGTCATTTTTAATATTTTTTTGCTTCAACTGTCAATTTTGAGGCCATTATTTACAAATTAAAATTGAAACAATTACAATTTAAAAACAATTTGTTTAGTAGAATCGGGGGGCCAGGTCTACTATTGCTATGGTTACTGACTATTGTATGGTGGTTTAAAGCCATGTATTCCCTAGGGAACAATTGATGCGCAACATGGATTGCTGTTTAGTGCATCCGTAGCTTTAAAGTCACAGCAGAATAAAAACTCAATTAACGAGTTAATTGAGTTTTTAATTGAGTGCTAATCGAGATCAGCATCGCGTAATCTCAAGCAGTTCAATATTCTTTCTATGAAACTTTATAGTGCTAACAGACGCTCGAACGCGGCTGACCTCAACCGCCGTCTGACCAATGGAAGAGAAAGAGAGGGAAATATTATATTCTCACTCTTTCTCTCCCGTTTGTTGGACGGCGGTCCGTCAGCGGCGTTCGAGCGTCTGTTAGCACTATTACAGACAACAAAAGACCGATCTCTCCTAATACAGGGGGCCTACCATAAGGTGTATAAGTAATGTTATTTTGATATTACTTTCTAATTTCGTACCATAGACTTTAAAATACATTATCATTATGTTATTACAACGGCTAGGAAGTTTTGATGACGTCATTCTATTTCGTTCACTCATATTTATGACTTTTAATGATCTGTGGTCATTGCTTGTTTTTTTTTTTTTTTTTTTGGGTTTTGGTTTGGCTACAAAGGCCTTTGGACCATGTCTTTATTTTGAATCACTGCACTTTATATCATTGCTTGGTTCATTACCGCAGTGATGCCAATTTAGGGTATTTTACCCTAGATTTAGAACCCCTTTGTTAGAACTAAGTTTGGCAGTGTCAAGTAATTATATTGATATCAAGTTTGCTAAACATTATATGTAGTCAAACAAATCAGTCAAAGTCAAGCAAAGTAAGTCACGGTCAAGTAAAAGTCATGCCCTAGTAAAGTGGTGGAGATTTTACAAGAGGCTTCTAGGAGCTTTAGAAACAACACGAAAATACACGTTTTAGCGCCTAATATCACTTTCTCAGACTCAAGCACGTCCACGAACACTTATTAAATAATAATATATCAACAATACCCTTTAGCACATAAAATTGATTGTTTTATTAATTAATGTAGCGTATCTATAAATAATAATTTAAAAATGAAATTTATTTATTTGATTTTTCATAATGACTGCGTGTATCGGAACGCGATTCGAAACTTTAGTAAAACGATAATGTAGCGTTGTCCGTTTTGTTTTATCTTACATACCATAATCAAAAAATGTATTATTATGATTATATTATTGTAAATGAATGTATGTAAAAAGAACGGTAACGGCTTAGTAGAGCAAGACAGCGCAATAGATTTGTGTTGCCGTTTCTACTTACTTGGACTTGTCTGAACGCGTAGAAGTAGCTATAGGTGAGTATATGTACTTAATTATTTTGTCGCACTGTGTTTTGAATATTTTTCAGAATAATTTCCCAGTTAGAAAATTTTGGCGTTGCACGTCTAGTGCGTTTGCCTGTGTTGAGTATTGAAATTATATCAAGTTCTATTAAATATCGTCAATTAAGTCAGAGTCAAGTAAAAAAGTCACGGTCAAGTTCGAATAAGTGTCACGTTTGATTGTCGGAGGCCTAGAAGCTCTAACACTAGGGTTGGCAACTCAGTCTGTACTATTGTGTGCCTACTACAATATTATTCTAGTGATATTCATCGGAGTCCTAATTCTTTTGATGCCAATGAAGCTTATTCTATAGCGGACGTTGATTTTTGCTAAAATTAGGACAATCGGGGACTTTTTGTATTCTGAGTAAAATAACTCTAGCAGCTATGTTCGGAAAAACTTTTAGTGATTTTTGCTAATTCTTTTGATGCCAATGAAGCTTATTCTATAGCGGACGTTAATATTTGCTAAAATTAGGACAATCGGGGACTTTTTATATTCTGAGTAAAATAACTCTAGCAGTTATGTTCGGAAAAACATTTAGTGATTTTTGCTAATTCTTTTGATGCCAATGAAGCTTATTCTATAGCGGACGTTGATTTTTGCTAAAATTAGGACAATCGGGGACTTTTTGTATTCTGAGTAAAATAACTCTAGCAGTTATGTTTAGGATCTGGTTTAGTGGACTGTATGAAATAAAAGTTCTTGTGTCACGTTCGGAATTGAAGTAGTATTTATTTCTTTCTTATCTATACTTAACCTGAGTAAAATAACTCTAGCAGTTATGTTCGGAAAAACTTTTAGTGATTTTTGCTAATTCTTTTGATGCCAATGAAGCTTATTCTATAGCGGACGTTGATTTTTGCTAAAATTAGGACAATTGGGGACTTTTTATATTCTGAGTAAAATAACTCTAGCAGTTATGTTCGGAAAAACTTTTAGTGATTTTTGCTTATTCTTTTGATGCCAATGAAGCTTATTCTATAGCGGACGTTGATTTTTGCTAAAATTAGGACAATCGGGGACTTTTTGTATTCTGAGTAAAATAACTCTAGCAGCTATGTTCGGAAAAACTTTTAGTGATTTTTGCTAATTCTTTTGATGCCAATGAAGCTTATTCTATAGCGGACGTTATTATTTGCTAAAATTAGGACAATCGGGGACTTTTTATATTCTGAGTAAAATAACTCTAGCAGTTATGTTCGGAAAAACTTTTAGTGATTTTTGCTAATTCTTTTGATGCCAATGAAGCTTATTCTATAGCGGACGTTAATATTTGCTAAAATTAGGACAATCAAGGACTTTTTATATTCTGAGTAAAATAACTCTAGCATTTTATTTATATTACACGGGAATTACTCACGTAAGATTAAGCCGGTTAATTCTTTGTGCCCCGGAAAGTCAGAGAAGCCATCGAGATCAGTCGACGTCCAACCTTCAATAGGGATGGAGGATGGAACCTGCCACCGACTTGGAGACCGTGTCTTCATGGAGTTCGTGGGAGTGACCGTGGGATTGGTGGCGACGTGGTGAGCTCCGCCTGCTGGAATATTCCTGACACACAGGAAGATTCGAGTGAGGAAGAGTTCCGGTGTACGCCGTCGCAGCATATTTCTCTACGCACCCCCACCCCCGCACCCGATCAGCTGCCGTTGACATCACGTGCGCGCCGCGCGGCGGTCCGTAGTGCCAAGCGAGACGCAGCCGCGCGCGCGCATTCACCTTGAAAAAGACTGCCTAATGCGGTTGAAACTATAGTCGGAGTGACCGGCTTAATCTTACGTGAGTAATTCCCGTGTAATATAAATAAAATGTGTGAAAACCACGTCAGTTTCTATAATAAAATAACTCTAGCAGTTATGTTCGGAAAAACTTTTAGTGATTTTTACTAATTCTTTTGATGCCAATGAAGCTTATTCTATAGCGGACGTTAATATTTGCTAAAATTAGGACAATCGGGGACTTTTTATATTCTGAGTAAAATAACTCTAGCAGTTATGTTCGGAAAAACTTTTAGTGATTTTTGCTAATTCTTTTGATGCCAATGAAGCTTATTCTATAGCGGACGTTGATTTTTGCTAAAATTAGGACAATCGGGGACTTTTTATATTCTGAGTAAAATAACTCTAGCAGTTATGTTCGGAAAATCTTTTAGTGATTTTTGCTTATTATTTTGATGCCAATGAAGCTTATTCTATAGCGGACGTTGATTTTTGCTAAAATTAGGACAATCGGGGACTTTTAGTATTCTGAGTAAAATAACTCTAGCAGCTATGTTCGGAAAAACTTTTAGTGATTTTTGCTTATTAAGTTAGTGATTAAGCTTATTCTATAGCGGACGTTAATATTTGCTAAAATTAGGACAATCGGGGACTTTTTATATTCTGAGTAAAATAACTCTAGCAGTTATGTTCGGAAAAACTTTTAGTGATTTTTGCTAATTCTTTTGATGCCAATGAAGCTTATTCTATAGTGGACGTTAATATTTGCTAAAATTAGGACAATCAAGGACTTTTTATATTCTGAGTAAAATAACTCTAGCAATTATGTTCGGAAAAACTTTTAGTGATTTTTGCTAATTCTTTTGATGCCAATGAAGCTTATTCTATAGCGGACGTTAATATTTGCTAAAATTAGGACAATCGGGGACTTTTTATATTCTGAGTAAAATAACTCTAGTAGTTATGTTCGGAAAAACTTTTAGTGATTTTTACTAATTCTTTTGATGCCAATGAAGCTTATTCTATAGCGGACGTTAATATTTGCTAAAATTAGGACAATCGGGGACTTTTTATATTCTGAGTAAAATAACTCTAGCAGTTATGTTCGGAAAAACTTTTAGTGATTTTTGCTAATTCTTTTGATGCCAATGAAGCTTATTCTATAGCGGACGTTAATATTTGCTAAAATTAGGACAATCGGGGACTTTTTATATTCTGAGTAAAATAACTCTAGCAGTTATGTTCGGAAAAACTGTTAGTGATTTTTGCTAATTCTTTTGATGCCAATGAAGCTTATTCTATAGCGGACGTTGATTTTTGCTAAAATTAGGACAATCGGGGACTTTTTGTATTCTGAGTAAAATAACTCTAGCAGCTATGTTCGGAAAAACTTTTAGTGATTTTTGCTTATTATTTTGATGCCGATGAAGCTTATTCTATAGCGGACGTTGATTTTTGCTAAAATTAGGACAATCGGGGACTTTTTGTATTCTGAGTAAAATAACTCTAGCAGCTATGTTCGGAAAAACTTTAGTGATTTTTGCTAATTCTTTTGATGCCAATGAAGCTTATTCTATAGCGGACGTTAATATTTGCTAAAATTAGGACAATCGGGGACTTTTTATATTCTGAGTAAAATAACTCTAGCAGTTATGTTCGGAAAAACTTTTAGTGATTTTTGCTAATTCTTTTGATGCCAATGAAGCTTATTCTATAGCGGACGTTAATATTTGCTAAAATTAGGACAATCGGGGACTTTTTATATTCTGAGTAAAATAACTCTAGCAGTTATGTTCGGAAAAACTTTTAGTGATTTTTGCTAATTCTTTTGATGCCAATGAAGCTTATTCTATAGCGGACGTTGATTTTTGCTAAAATTAGGACAATCGGGGACTTTTTGTATTCTGAGTAAAATAACTCTAGCAGCTATGTTCGGAAAAACTTTTAGTGATTTTTGCTTATTCTTTTGATGCCAATGAAGCTTATCCTATAGCGGACGTTAATATTTGCTAAAATTAGGACAATCGGGGACTTTTTATATTCTGAGTAAAATAACTCTAGCAGTTATGTTCGGAAAAACTTTTAGTGATTTTTGCTAATTCTTTTGATGCCAATGAAGCTTATTCTATAGCGGACGTTAATATTTGCTAAAATTAGGACAATCGGGGACTTTTTATATTCTGAGTAAAATAACTCTAGCAGTTATGTTCGGAAAAACTTTTAGTGATTTTTGCTAATTCTTTTGATGCCAATGAAGCTTATTCTATAGCGGACGTTAATATTTGCTAAAATTAGGACAATCGGGGACTTTTTATATTCTGAGTAAAATAACTCTAGCAGTTATGTTCGGAAAAACTTTTAGTGATTTTTGCTAATTCTTTTGATGCCAATGAAGCTTATTCTATAGCGGACGTTGATTTTTGCTAAAATTAGGACAATCGGGGACTTTTTGTATTCTGAGTAAAATAACTCTAGCAGCTATGTTCGGAAAAACTTTTAGTGATTTTTGCTTATTATTTTGATGCCGATGAAGCTTATTCTATAGCGGACGTTGATTTTTGCTAAAATTAGGACAATCGGGGACTTTTTGTATTCTGAGTAAAATAACTCTAGCAGCTATGTTCGGAAAAACTTTAGTGATTTTTGCTAATTCTTTTGATGCCAATGAAGCTTATTCTATAGCGGACGTTAATATTTGCTAAAATTAGGACAATCGGGGACTTTTTATATTCTGAGTAAAATTACTCTAGCAGTTATGTTCGGAAAAACTTTTAGTGATTTTTGCTAATTCTTTTGATGCCAATGAAGCTTATTCTATAGCGGACGTTAATATTTGCTAAAATTAGGACAATCGGGGACTTTTTATATTCTGAGTAAAATAACTCTAGCAGTTATGTTCGGAAAAACTTTTAGTGATTTTTGCTAATTCTTTTGATGCCAATGAAGCTTATTCTATAGCGGACGTTGATTTTTGCTAAAATTAGGACAATCGGGGACTTTTTGTATTCTGAGTAAAATAACTCTAGCAGCTATGTTCGGAAAAACTTTTAGTGATTTTTGCTTATTCTTTTGATGCCAATGAAGCTTATCCTATAGCGGACGTTAATATTTGCTAAAATTAGGACAATCGGGGACTTTTTATATTCTGAGTAAAATAACTCTAGCAGTTATGTTCGGAAAAACTTTTAGTGATTTTTGCTAATTCTTTTGATGCCAATGAAGCTTATTCTATAGCGGACGTTAATATTTGCTAAAATTAGGACAATCGGGGACTTTTTATATTATGAGTAAAATAACTCTAGCAGTTATGTTCGGAAAAACTTTTAGTGATTTTTGCTAATTCTTTTGATGCCAATGAAGCTTATTCTATAGCGGACGTTGATTTTTGCTAAAATTAGGACAATCGGGGACTTTTTATATTCTGAGTAAAATAACTCTAGCAGTTATGTTCGGAAAAACTTTTAGTGATTTTTGCTTATCATTTTGATGCCAATGAAGCTTATTCTATAGTGGACGTTAATATTTGCTAAAATTAGGACAATCAAGGACTTTTTATATTCTGAGTAAAATAACTCTAGCAGTTATGTTCGGAAAAACTTTTAGTGATTTTTGCTAATATTTTTGATGCCAATGAAGCTTATTCTATAGCGGACGTTAATATTTGCTAAAATTAGGACAATCGGGAACTTTTTATATTCTGAGTAAAATAACTCTAGCAGTTATGTTCGGAAAAACTTTTAGTGATTTTTGCTAATTCTTTTGATGCCAATGAAGCTTATTCTATAGCGGACGTTGATTTTTGCTAAAATTAGGACAATCGGGGACTTTTTATATTCTGAGTAAAATAACTCTAGCAGTTATGTTCGGAAAAACTTTTAGTGATTTTTGCTAATTCTTTTGATGCCAATGAAGCTTATTCTATAGCGGACGTTAATATTTGCTAAAATTAGGACAATCGGGGACTTTTTATATTCTGAGTAAAATAACTCTAGCAGTTATGTTCGGAAAAACTTTTAGTGATTTTTGCTAATTCTTTTGATGCCAATGAAGCTTATTCTATAGCGGACGTTAATATTTGCTAAAATTAGGACAATTGGGGACTTTTATATTCTGAGTAAAATAACTCTAGCAGTTATGTTCGGAAAAACTTTTAGTGATTTTTGCTAATTCTTTTGATGCCAATGAAGCTTATTCTATAGCGGACGTTGATTTTTGCTAAAATTAGGACAATCGGTCGGTCTTTGATTCGGTCGAGACATGGGCGGTGCTCGAGTCTCTCCAGCGATGCCGTATTGACTATCGGTATGTCGAAGTGTTGAAGTGTTTGTACAATAACGCCACCATGTCGGTCCGAGTACAGGAGCAGAGTTCGAAGGCAATTCCATTGCGAAGAGGCGTGAGACAGGGAGACGTTATCTCTCCGAAACTGTTCACTGCCACAATGGAAGATGCCTTCAAGCTCCTGGAATGGCAAGGACTCGGCATCAACATCAACGGCGAGTACATCACTCACCTTCGGTTTGCCGACGATATTGTGGTCATGGCAGAGTCGATGGAAGATCTCAGCATGATGCTCGAAGGCCTCAATCGAGTCTCCCAACAGGTGGGCCTTAAAATGAACATGGACAAGACAAAGGTCATGTCAAATATCCATGTTGTGCCCACCCCAGTATCAGTTGGGAACTCAGTTCTTGAAGCTGTTGACGCGTACGTCTACCTAGGACAAACAGTCCAACTAGGTAGGTCCAACTTCAAGAAAGAGGTCAATCGGCGAATCCAACTCGGCTGGGCAGCGTTCGGTAAACTACGCAACGTCTTCTCGTCCAAAATACCTCAGTGCCTTAAGACGAAAGTCTTCGACCAGTGTGTGTTACCAGTGATGACATACGGCACTGAAACGTGGTCTCTCACTATGGGCCTCATAAGCAAGCTCAAAGTCGCACAACGAGCTATGGAGAGGGCTATGCTCGGGGTTTCTCTACGAGATCGAATCCGAAATGAGGAGATCCGTAGACGAACGAAAGTCACCGACATAGCCCACCGGATTAGTGAGTTGAAATGGCAGTGGGCAGGGCACATATCACGCAGAACAGATGGCCGATGGGGCCGAAAGGTTCTGGAATGGAGACCACGGACTGGTAAGCGCAGCGTAGGACGTCCACCCACAAGATGGACAGACGACCTAAAAGAGACCGCAGGGAAACGCTGGATGCAGGCCGCTTCCAACCGGCCCTTTTGGAGATCGATGGGGGAGGCCTATGTCCAGCAGTGGACGTCCTACGGCTGAAATGATGATGATGATGATGAGGACAATCGGGGACTTTTTATATTCTGAGTAAAATAACTCTAGCAGTTATGTTCGGAAAAACTTTTAGTGATTTTTGCTAATTCTTTTGATGCCAATGAAGCTTATTCTATAGCGGACGTTAATATTTGCTAAAATTAGGACAATCGGGGACTTTTTATATTCTGAGTAAAATAACTCAAGCAGTTATGTTCGGAAAAACTTTTAGTGATTTTTGCTAATTCTTTTGATGCCAATGAAGCTTATTCTATAGCGGACGTTGATTTTTGCTAAAATTAGGACAATCGGGGACTTTTTGTATTCTGAGTAAAATAACTCTAGCAGCTATGTTCGGAAAAACTTTTAGTGATTTTTGCTAATTCTTTTGATGCCAATGAAGCTTATTCTATAGCGGACGTTAATATTTGCTAAAATTAGGACAATCGGGGACTTTTTATATTCTGAGTAAAATAACTCTAGCAGTTATGTTCGGAAAAACTTTTAGTGATTTTTGCTAATTCTTTTGATGCCAATGAAGCTTATTCTATAGCGGACGTTAATATTTGCTAAAATTAGGACAATCGGGGACTTTTTATATTCTGAGTAAAATAACTCTAGCAGTTATGTTCGGAAAAACTTTTAGTGATTTTTGCTAATTCTTTTGATGCCAATGAAGCTTATTCTATAGCGGACGTTAATATTTGCTAAAATTAGGACAATCGGGGACTTTTTATATTCTGAGTAAAATAACTCTAGCAGTTATGTTCGGAAAAACTTTTAGTGATTTTTGCTTATTATTTTGATGCCAATGAAGCTTATTCTATAGTGGACGTTAATATTTGCTAAAATTAGGACAATCAAGGACTTTTTATATTCTGAGTAAAATAACTCTAGCAGTTATGTTCGGAAAAACTTTTAGTGATTTTTGCTAATATTTTTGATGCCAATGAAGCTTATTCTATAGCGGACGTTAATATTTGCTAAAATTAGGACAATCGGGGACTTTTTATATTCTGAGTAAAATAACTCTAGCAGTTATGTTCGGAAAAACTTTTAGTGATTTTTGCTAATTCTTTTGATGCCAATGAAGCTTATTCTATAGCGGACGTTAATATTTGCTAAAATTAGGACAATCGGGGACTTTTTATATTCTGAGTAAAATAACTCTAGCAGTTATGTTCGGAAAAACTTTTAGTGATTTTTGCTAATTCTTTTGATGCCAATGAAGCTTATTCTATAGCGGACGTTAATATTTGCTAAAATTAGGACAATCGGGGACTTTTTATATTCTGAGTAAAATAACTCTAGCAGTTATGTTCGGAAAAACTTTTAGTGATTTTTGCTAATTCTTTTGATGCCAATGAAGCTTATTCTATAGCGGACGTTGATTTTTGCTAAAATTAGGACAATCGGGGACTTTTTATATTCTGAGTAAAATAACTCTAGCAGTTATGTTCGGAAAAACTTTTTGTGATTTTTGCTTATTATTTTGATGCCAATGAAGCTTATTCTATAGCGGACGTTAATATTTGCTAAAATTGGGACAATCGGGGACTTTTTATATTCTGAGTAAAATAACTCTAGCAGTTATGTTCGGAATTTTTTTAAATGATTTTTGCTTATTCTTTTGATGCCAATGAAGCTTATTCTATAGCGGACGTTAATATTTGCTAAAATTAGGACAATCGGGGACTTTTTATATTCTGAGTAAAATAACTCTAGCAGTTATGTTCGGAAAAACTTTTAGTGATTTTTGCTAATTCTTTTGATGCCAATGAAGCTTATTCTATAGCGGACGTTAATATTTGCTAAAATTAGGACAATCGGGGACTTTTTATATTCTGAGTAAAATAACTCTAGTAGTTATGTTCGGAAAAACTTTTAGTGATTTTTACTAATTCTTTTGATGCCAATGAAGCTTATTCTATAGCGGACGTTAATATTTGCTAAAATTAGGACAATCGGGGACTTTTTATATTCTGAGTAAAATAACTCTAGCAGTTATGTTCGGAAAAACTTTTAGTGATTTTTGCTAATTCTTTTGATGCCAATGAAGCTTATTCTATAGCGGACGTTAATATTTGCTAAAATTAGGACAATCGGGGACTTTTTATATTCTGAGTAAAATAACTCTAGCAGTTATGTTCGGAAAAACTTTTAGTGATTTTTGCTAATTCTTTTGATGCCAATGAAGCTTATTCTATAGCGGACGTTAATATTTGCTAAAATTGGGACAATCGGGGACTTTTTATATTCTGAGTAAAATAACTCTAGCAGTTATGTTCGGAATTTTTTTTAATGATTTTTGCTTATTCTTTTGATGCCAATGAAGCTTATTCTATAGCGGACGTTAATATTTGCTAAAATTAGGACAATCGGGGACTTTTTATATTCTGAGTAAAATAACTCTAGCAGTTATGTTCGGAAAAACTTTTAGTGATTTTTGCTAATTCTTTTGATGCCAATGAAGCTTATTCTATAGCGGACGTTAATATTTGCTAAAATTAGGACAATCGGGGACTTTTTATATTCTGAGTAAAATAACTCTAGCAGTTATGTTCGGAAAAACTTTTAGTGATTTTTGCTAATTCTTTTGATGCCAATGAAGCTTATTCTATAGCGGACGTTAATATTTGCTAAAATTAGGACAATCGGGGACTTTTTATATTCTGAGTAAAATAACTCTAGCAGTTATGTTCGGAAAAGCTTTTAGTGATTTTTGCTAATTCTTTTGATGCCAATGAAGCTTATTCTATAGCGGACGTTGATTTTTGCTAAAATTAGGACAATCGGGGACTTTTTATATTCTGAGTAAAATAACTCTAGCAGCTATGTTCGGAAAAACTTTTAGTGATTTTTGCTAATTCTTTTGATGCCAATGAAGCTTATTCTATAGCGGACGTTAATATTTGCTAAAATTGGGACAATCGGGGACTTTTTATATTCTGAGTAAAATAACTCTAGCAGCTATGTTCGGAAAAACTTTTAGTGATTTTTGCTAATTCTTTTGATGCCAATGAAGCTTATTCTATAGCGGACGTTAATATTTGCTAAAATTGGGACAATCGGGGACTTTTTATATTCTGAGTAAAATAACTCTAGCAGTTATGTTCGGAAAAACTTTTAGTGATTTTTGCTAATTCTTTTGATGCCAAGGAAGCTTATTCTATAGCGGACGTTAATATTTGCTAAAATTAGGACAATCGGGGACTTTTTATATTCTGAGTAAAATAACTCTAGCAGTTATGTTCGGAAAAACTTTTAGTGATTTTTGCTAATTCTTTTGATGCCAATGAAGCTTATTCTATAGCGGACGTTAATATTTGCTAAAATTGGGACAATCGGGGACTTTTTATATTCTGAGTAAAATAACTCTAGCAGTTATGTTCGGAAAAACTTTTAGTGATTTTTGCTAATTCTTTTGATGCCAATGAAGCTTATTCTATAGCGGACGTTAATATTTGCTAAAATTAGGACAATCGGGGACTTTTTATATTCTGAGTAAAATAACTCTAGCAGTTATGTTCGGAAAAACTTTTAGTGATTTTTGCTAATTCTTTTGATGCCAATGAAGCTTATTCTATAGCGGACGTTAATATTTGCTAAAATTGGGACAATCGGGGACTTTTTATATTCTGAGTAAAATAACTCTAGCAGTTATGTTCGGAATTTTTTTTAATGATTTTTGCTTATTCTTTTGATGCCAATGAAGCTTATTCTATAGCGGACGTTAATATTTGCTAAAATTAGGACAATCGGGGACTTTTTATATTCTGAGTAAAATAACTCTAGCAGTTATGTTCGGAAAAACTTTTAGAGATTTTTGCTAATTCTTTTGATGCCAATGAAGCTTATTCTATAGCGGACGTTAATATTTGCTAAAATTAGGACAATCGGGGACTTTTTATATTCTGAGTAAAATAACTCTAGCAGTTATGTTCGGAAAAACTTTTAGTGATTTTTGCTAATTCTTTTGATGCCAATGAAGCTTATTCTATAGCGGACGTTAATATTTGCTAAAATTAGGACAATCGGGGACTTTTTATATTCTGAGTAAAATAACTCTAGCAGTTATGTTCGGAAAAACTTTTAGTGATTTTTGCTAATTCTTTTGATGCCAATGAAGCTTATTCTATAGCGGACGTTGATTTTTGCTAAAATTAGGACAATCGGGGACTTTTTATATTCTGAGTAAAATAACTCTAGCAGCTATGTTCGGAAAAACTTTTAGTGATTTTTGCTAATTCTTTTGATGCCAATGAAGCTTATTCTATAGCGGACGTTGATTTTTGCTAAAATTAGGACAATCGGGGACTTTTTATATTCTGAGTAAAATAACTCTAGCAGTTATGTTCGGAAAAACTTTTAGTGATTTTTGCTAATGTTTTTGATGTTAATGAAGCTTATTCTATAGCGGACGTTGATTTTTGCTAAAATTAGGACAATCGGGGACTTTTTATTTACTGTGTTAAATAACTCTAGCAGTTATGTTCGGAAAAACTTTAAGTGATTATTGGTAATTCTTTTAATGCCAATGAAGCTTATTCTATCGCGTTCTTTGGAGGAATTTAAAGGATTAAATGGGCTCACGCTCCTCGTTCCGATGAATCGGGTGCCGTTCAGCCGGCCGTTGTATGCCACCGTGATATGCCGCCGCGCCGCTGACAACGCGCCGAAACACTGCACTTTGCAGCGAGCTGTTTACAAAGCACCGCGCCTTGCAAATCCTGGAATATTCGGCAAATATGATGATCATTGTGCAACAATACAGTTTGACAACGAGGAATGTAGGTAGATGAGATTAAATGCAATGTGACTGCAATAATAATAATAAATACTACGTAGGTACTTAATTCGATCTATTTTAGCAGTGGAATTGTAAAAGAAGCAGACAAATGTTTATTAAAATAAACTTAATTTAAGGTTTATTACTTTGCAGCATTATTTTGAGAAAAAATAGCGGCGTTTTACCTGAAATAAAACGCTTATTAATTTACTTACCTTATTCGAAGCTTTAATATAATGAGATAGGCACTACGTTTCCCGTCTTTGACTTTTACCTACTTCCGTCATATAGCCCCTCCTCCTTCTGACGTCACTTCCACCTTACAGTAATGGCAGCCTGTTCGGCTTGGCCATTTTTATTCTCATTTGCGTTTTAATCACCAGGCAGCGATTTATCGTAAGCTTCGAATAAGGTAAGTAAATTAATAAGCGTTTTATTTCAGGTAAAACGCCGCTATTAATTTGACTGGACCTTATTCGAAGCTTTAATATAATGAGACGTGTTTGTTATCGCCTGGTGGAAGTGATGTCTCTAAACAGTAGTAATTCTGTGAGCGCCAATGTGAAATGAAAGGAATAGCCCACAAATTTTTTAACAACTTATATGGTCTGTTATAAATAATAGGTAGGCTGTATCTGTCGAGCTTTGTTTTTGAACGAAACTTATTACTTATGACCACCGTCCGTTAAGTTCTACCTATTTTTAGCTGTCAGTGTCAGTACTCAGTACTCTTTGGAAAAGACTACTATATATATATGGTACTCAGCCCTCAGCCTCAGTACATCATTTTGATATCTTTGATTTTGATTCAAACAGAGAGTAGTTTTTATGGATTCAAACCAGTAAAATAATCAAATAAATTTCAAACAAAAATAATAAATGTCATGTCTAATTAACTTTTTACTTGTACGTTAATAGATAATTACTCTACAAGTTTATTCACCGTCGAAGACTGGTGCAAAATTACTGGCATGGCCTTGGAGTGCGGGGATCTCAGGGTATCTACATAATAATATACAGGCGGTCGAGTCCGGCCACCCCGTGGACAAATACATGGACAGCTGTGATTAGTGTTGTGTGGAACATATCATATAGCATTGTAAATTATTGTTACGAAATGCAATGGTGATTTCTATGTTCATGCTAATGTACTGTGTAATCTAACCACTAATGTAAACGAATAGGTAGTTATGAGTGAAGGCAATAAAGTTGTGTTGGGCTTCGCTGGCCAAAAGCATTTTCTCACACCACCAGCCCGATCTGTCGCATCAGTAAATTTCTCCGCATCAAATAGGTTGGCCGATGTCGGCGGAATCTTGCGCAGATTCGCTTTAGTTGCCGGATCCTTTACTTGTCTAAGGATAGCGTCGCGTCGCATCTGAACCACATCAGCGCGATGACCACAAATAATTTGCAATAAATCTGAAGAGCTCTAATGGAAGTCGCCAGAGGTGCAAAGGGCGTTAATCTTGTGATGGAGGTTGTCATAGCTCAAAGCGTCATTGTCTTTCGCCCAGGTCAACAAATCTCGTAACCCGTTTTGTAACGACTCTTTTTGCTTGAGAACACACATAGTTAAGGCGGCAAATGCCCTATCAGAATAGGTAAGCTGCCGGGGCATATTAAAGACTTTTACCTCCTCGTTAACTTCGAGGTCAGTGAACCCGGGTGTGAAATTATAAGATTTTTGAGCCTCCGCGTATCTTACGTCTGACCAATCACCTTTACCAAACTGTTGAATAATCTCTAAAGTTTGCAACTGGGATTTGTTTGCTTTCGGGATTGGGGGTTCTTTTAGTTTAGTTTCAAGCGATAGAGTGAAATCATTGTCGAGAGAATTTGATCTATCAAACCTATTATCCGTATACTGGTCATATAGGTCACTATGATCGTGACTCAGAGAAATAGCATCGTCATTATTATAATTTGGACTTACAAGACGTTGGTTTGCAGCAACTGTTTCTTTGAGAATGCGCACTTCTTCAGCCAATTTCCGCGTTGAATGGTGCCTCCTTTTCTTCTTTGGTCGCTTTCGTTGAGAAGAATCCGAGCTTGAACTGCTCGAAGACGAGCTGCTTGAACTGCT
Organism: Agriopis aurantiaria; assembly: GCA_914767915.1. Taxonomy (NCBI): domain Eukaryota; kingdom Metazoa; phylum Arthropoda; class Insecta; order Lepidoptera; family Geometridae; genus Agriopis; species Agriopis aurantiaria. Next base: position 14,473,735 of record OU611998.1, on the reverse strand, counting down.
TGGTGTCCGTTTACGGCGACGTTTTGACGCCGTTTCGTTGCCTACCGCTATTGTTACGGAACCATCGTCTTTATCCATACTAAGGGGTAGAAAAATATAATTTATATCTACTTATCGCAAACGTGTTGGAATATCAAAACTGGATCGATCGGATGCTATATCGGAACTACTTTAATTTACGAACGGAAAAACCGTTTAAATACGAATAATACGACCGCTTTTGATGGTCGACACTGTTTATAGAAAGGAAAATTAAATCACTTAGTTGAAGTAATTGGTACTTACATGATGGTAGAATTAAAAAATCTAACCTGAAATTTGCGTTGGAGTGGTCGATCTCGGTGAATGCGACCGCTCAGACGGGAATTCAAAACGCCAATAAGAATAAAAATGGCCAAGCAGAACAGGCTGCCATTACTGTAAGGTGGAAGTGACGTCAGAAGGAGGAGGGGCTATATGACGGAAGTAGGTAAAAGTCAAAGACGGGAAACGTAGTGCCTATCTCATTATATTAAAGCTTCGAATAAGGTCCAGTGAAATTAATACGTGAAATAATCAATTTTGGTTGTTGTTTTAATTTAATGTGGGTAGGAATGAGAAAATAATATATGATGAAAATTGCACCTTTTGGGTGTTTTTTGGCAATAATATGCACAAAAACACTTCAGTTTACACAAATGGATTAGTATTTTGAATGGTTAGATAAGAATTTATAAATATTGATGGAATTGTGAATTGAGGAATCGATGACGACACTTATCTTTGTCGGACGCGCTTACGACTTTCTCTCGATGTGATACTTTGGCGGTGTCACTGCTCGAAATTTTGCTGCTGTCTGCTGTCCAAAAATCAGTCTTCCGAGGGCTGGCTCCCGTATCTTTAGTCCACTACTGCAAGGCTCCAACTTTTCTTCGAAAAACATGATCGTCGACGTGTTCAACATTTCACAATTTTTGAGTATTTTCTTCTTGTTTTTTTTTAAATGATAAATAGGCTTGCGTTTGCCCACCATCACGCCTGATGTTAAGTGATGATGCGGTCTACGCACGCACGCACGGAGCACGCTTGCCTAGAAGGAACCGATTCACTCGTGATTTGAATACACCCAGATTGTAACCATCGGGGAACACCCATTCAGGCAGCGCATTCCACAGACTAGCAGTTCGCACAATAAATGTGGAATCAAAGCGCTTCAATTATAGGCAGTATCGCAAATTAACCGACACGATAGTTATGTGGTAGTATGCACTTCCGGTCGTCGATAGGTACCTCATCATCATCACAATCAGCCAATAGGCATGTGTCCTAATGTTTAATTTATTACAAATAACCGACTTAGCGATGAATATAACTAAATACATAACACATACTGACAAAAATATTTATTTTGGCTGATAAATTAGGGGTATAGTATCAAACCTATTAAAAATTGATATTTTTGTTTTTTTAAGACTATTGTTAGATATTCCTTAAAGTTATTAGTGACTTCAGTTTTTATTTTAATGGCAGCACCCGACCCTTCCATTTGAGAAAGTTTTGGCGCCAACGCGGAAAAAACGTGTCGGCTCGTTGGATTATTTTCCTAAACTTGTGTATTTTCGAGTGTTAATGTGTACTAAATGGTGAATTATTATTCCTTGAGTGCTCGTGAACGTACTCGAGTGTGGGCAAGTGATATAACGAGGTGAAACGTGTCTTTTCGTGTTGTTTCCAAAACTCCATAGGAGCCTCTTGTAAAGTCTTCACCACTTTACAGGGGCATGAGTTCGACTTGACCGTGACTTACTTAGCTTGACTCTGACTATGACTTGTTTGACGCTATTAAGACAAAGTAAACTGATTAATATAACGAGTAAAGGACATTGAATCCACGCTCATGAAGATTTTAACAAAAAAATAAAAAAACTATTTGAGAAGAATTTGAGTTTTGGCGCCAACGCGGAAAAAACATGTCGGCTCGTTGGATTATTTTCCTAAACTTGTGTATTTTCGAGTGTTAATGTGTACTAAATGGTGAATTATTATTCCTTGAGTGCTCGTGAACGTACTCGAGTGTGGGCAAGTGATATAACGAGGTGAAACGTGTCTTTTCGTGTTGTTTCCAAAACTCCATAGGAGCCTCTTGTAAAGTCTCCACCTCTTTACAGGGGCATGAGTTTGACTTGACCGTGACTTACTTAGCTTGACTCTGACTGTGACTATGACTTGTTTGACGCTAATAAGACAAAATGAACTGTTTAATATTACGAGTAAAGGACATTGAATCCACGCTCATGAAAATTTTAACAAAAAAAAAAATTGAGAAGTGCGAAAGTGGTGGAGACTTTACAAGAGGCTCCTATGGAGTTTTGGAAACAACACGAAAAGACACGTTTCACCTCGTTATATCACTTTCCCACACTCGAGCACGTTTACGAGCACTTAATGAATAATAATTCACCATTTAATACACATTAACACTCGAAAATACACAAGTTTAGGAAAATAATAGCACAATCGTACATGTTTTTTCACCGTTGGCGCCAAAACTCCTCAATGACAGTGACAACAAAGAGCATGTTCCTATTTACATCTTCAGTGTTACGATACTCAAGACGGCACGGAATCTTTTGTCGCATCGGCACCAATGCTGTGATTCAGAACGCTTAGATGTTTAATTTACGAACACAATGTAGACAGTTTTTTTTCCTCCGTGATGATTTTGACGTCGCACTCTTGTGCATTTGCCAGTGTCAAGTAATTATGATTGATATTAAGTTTGATAAACATTAAATGTAGTCAAACAAATCAATCAGAGTCAAGCAAAGTAAGTCACGGTCAAGTCAAAGTCATGCCCTAGTAAAGTGGTGGAGACTTTACAAGAGGCTTTTATGGAGCTTTAGAAACAACACGAAAATACACGTTTTAGCGCCTAATATCACTTTCTCAGACTTAAGCACGTCCACGAACACTTATTAAATAATAATATATCAACAATACCCTTTAGCACTTAAAAGTGATTGTTTTATTAATTAATATAGCGTATCTATAAATAATAATTTAAAAATGAAATTTATTTATTTGATTTTTCATAATGACTGCGTGTATCGGAACGCGATTCGAAACTTTAGTAAAACGATAATGTAGCGTTGTCCGTTTTGTTTTATCTTACGTACCATAATCAAAAAATGTATTATGATTATATTATTGTAAATGAATGTAAGTAAAAAGAACGGTAACGGCTTAGTAGAGCAAGACAGCGCAATAGATTTGTGTTGCCGTTTCTACTTACTTGGACTTGTCTGAACGCGTAGAAGTAGCTATAGGTGAGTATACGTACTTAATTATTTAATCGCACTGTGTTTTGAATATTTTTCAGAATAATTTCCCAGTGAGAAAATTTTGGCGTTGCACGTCTAGTGCGTTTGCCTGTGTTGAGTATTGAAATTATATCAAGTTCTATTAAATATCGTCAATTAAGTCAGAGTCAAGTAAAAAAGTCACGGTCAAGTTCGAGAAAGAGTCACGTTTGATTGTCGGAGGCCTAGAAGCTCTAACACTAGGGTTGGCAACTCAGCCTGTACTATTGTGTGCCTACTACAATATTATTCTAGTGATATATCTATTTATTCATCGGAGTCCTTCCGGTGGCCTAAGATTCTGACACTAGGGTTGGATAATACAACCAATATTTTCATGCCTCGTACATATTTTGGTGACTGGAACACACATTTGTTGGAGGCCTAATAGTTCTCACACTAGGATTGATAATTCAGCCTTTACTATGTTATCTACTATATATACTAGCGATATAACTACATATTCGTCGGAGGCCTTCGAGTGGCCTAAAGTCCTAACACTAAGGTTACCAATACAGCCAGTTGTTTAATGCTCCTACATATTTTGGTGACTAAAACAGATTTTTGGCGGAGGCCTAATGATTCTGACGCTAGGGTTGCCAATTCAGCCTATATTATCTTGCTTACTACATATATTTTAGTGAATGACACGTATTTGTCGGAGGCCTCCTAGCGGCCTAAAACTGACATTTGGGTCTACCGCTTAGTCTTTATAAACTTGGTTTATGATTTAAGTATTTGTCAGAGGCCTTCGGGAGGCATAAAGCAGTTTTAATTTCAATGCGATAGTAAAAAAGTTGGTCCTGACTAACTTTTTTATTATCGCTAGAATGGAGCCTCATAGACGCAAAAATAATGTTATTCGCGTTGTTAAAACCAACTATGGTACGGGTTTAATTTAAAACTTTTGTATTACGGAATAATGAACGGAATCTAACGAACTATGATCGGGTGTGTGAGTGAGAACTCTGTATTAACGTAGAGCGTCGTCTCGTGCTTTCATAATAAAGCGGAAACGTTTTGACGGCTATGGTATGGTCAAAAGTAAAAATGTTTTGCGCTCGGAACGCTATGTTCACGCAGCATTGTTATTTTGTGTAACGCTTATGGTAAGGCCCCAGGTTGTCAAAACTTAACAGGAAAGGCCTACCCTAATTGAAAAAATCAGACAATAAAGAAATTTAATTTTTATTTTATTTGAAAGGTCAAAATATAGTATCCCCAAGTGTCATACATCCTCAACAGATTTAGTCGCATGCGGGAAAGCATTAACTAATATTGAGCACTCACAATTATATAAACTTAATGTAACATTAAACAAATGTTATATAGATACATTAAATTAGGTATTTGGGACATATATATACTCTGTAGTCTTCTAAGATAACATGGTACGTCTCTCCTGTCATTTCACAAAGGAACCGCAGATAAAAAATATCCAAAACATGACTGAAGCTACATTTTCGATTGCTACTAATTTGAGGCGATGTTACCATGTCGTACTTAGTAGATCTACCTATGTTATGTATAAAAGTGTATGTACAAACTATTACATAGCGTGCTTAGGTGTTTAAAACTTTCCATAATAGAATCTAGGGGTCCTAGAAGTGTTTAAATCGAAAATTATGGAAAATTTCACCATCTAGAGATCAATGCGAGATCTGTTATGGCTACTATTGAAGTATGGTTCACATACGACCATATATTGATGTAAAAATAATATGTGAGTGTCGATTTTAGGGCAAAAGGTTCACAAGGCATTAGTAAAATTTACGTACAAAGAAATGACACTGGCGTCGATTTTCACGCATTTTTTCTGATCTGGTCACTCGCAAATTATATGCACCTCTTTTCTATCTGTGAGAAAAGGATGGCAACAATTTTAGACCTGTGATGAAATGTTTTAAATTTGGTTTAATTTAGTTTTTTTTAAATAAATAATAGGCTTGCGCTTGACCGCCAACTCGCCTGATGTTAAGCGATGATGCGATCTACGAAAATTTAGAAAATGGTACAAAAAATCGACGTCATAAACATGAATGTTAAATAACAATTGAGATGAGTTTAAAATTGACCTAATGGCGTGACTGCCAAGATAATAAATAATTAAGCTACTCAACAAAATCAAACTGCTCCGGAAATCCATTTATCCATAATTGTAATGTATTTCACACGACCACAATGGAAGACTACCACTGAAATTATAATATTTTACAAACATAAGGGCCTATTCAAATATACGCGATATACAGTTCGGCTTTGGGTAGTGGAACAGTGGATATGCAAATGTTTCTGATACTATGCTAGCCAGCCAGCTTGACATTTTCGCTACCCGCAGCGGCAGTGATGGTGCTTATATTTGAAGAGACCTTTCTAAAAATGTTAAGACAAATGCATTTGAGCATTTTACAATAACGGGTACTCACAAATTACAAACATAAATACAGTAAAAATACAAAAGTTAAAAAAAACTCCATTAGCATTTGAATTCTTTAAAATGACATGATAATCACAAAATTAGGTTGCGTTTCTTCGGCAAAATGACGAGTAAAATTATTTACACGAAAACTAATGACTACGCGAATGCGTCTCTATCAATTCCTTCGTATAAAAATTACATAGCATTCGCGAAGTCATTTATAGTGACCGACTATAAGTATACGTAAATATAGATAATATTCATGAAAATACGATTCTTATACATATTGTCAGCTATGACGGTGTATTCGAAATATTTGACTCAAGTTTCATAATTTTCTGTTTCTCAAAATACAAACTATTTGTAACAAGAGGTTCGAAGTTATAACACGAGTTTACGATATAGGCCATAGGTTTGTCTAAAGAACTAACTGTTAGGCTGAGGTCAGACGAGCGTATCTGTAGCATTTGTTTCGACTAGCGCGAATTGGGACACGACACACTATTTGTTGGTTAAACGTATTAATGACAAAAAGTTATGCGACACCATAAATGGGACTCATCACACTCGTCTGACGCGAGCCTTATATTGCAATAAATTACTGGTTGTTCATGTTTTTTCTAATGAATTTAGTTAGTGACACTCCACATACTAAAAGCATTGTAGAAGCAAAAATATTAAACAGCTTAAAATCTACCAACTTTGGGGTCCTGCGCTGAAATGAGAACCAGTAACATTGCAAAAAGGAGAAATTATAATACAGAAAGTAATACAGGTAACATACAACAAACAAGCGGCAGCAAGCTATGTACAGCGCCAAAACTAACCACGCTCCTAGACCTTCAGTCTTCCTCTTAAATGCCAATCTGTCAGACAGCGCTGGTTTATACGATCCTCTCGTAGAAAAGCAGATACGCCTGCGCTCTAAGCACCTTCTCTTCAGTGACTTCAGAGACCATACTATCAGATACGTAGTACCATTTGCCCGATGGAGCCTCGGCAGTCGGCGCGGGTCCTTCGCCCGACTCGTAACCCGATAATTCAGATTCTGAATCTATTTCGCCGTCACCACTGCCCGAGTTATTTGGCATGATGTTACCACTTTTTGGTAGGAACCACCATTTCGGGTCTCCGGGTTTGATCGGCTGTCTTACTTTGACGTAAGCAACATAATGCCCTCCGTGCATACCGCCCGAATGCTCCACGACGCCGTACAGGGAGTAAAGCAGCTCGCTCTGTCCTCGCTGCACGTTAGGCAGTTTCGAAACTTTGTCCATAGCACAGAAAGGAGCAAGGTCGAGAGTCGTTTGGAAATCAACGTGCTTCGACATCTTTCTAAACATGCATCGAGGTCCGATCTGGAACCTCTTCAAATGGAGAATCAGTATGGCCGGTGGACTCGATACAAGGAATCGCTTAGTCGCGTTGGTGTAGACGGTTTTGCCGTCCTTTCCATTGATTCTTTCGGTGCAAGTCTCGCAGCCGACTTTGTTATTTCCAGTTAATAGTTCCAGGGCCGTGAACTGGCTAAGGCAGGACTGAATGCTGCACTCGTCTTCATCACAGATGTAGCGAGGGGACAGCGGGCTTTGCCGCGAGTATGGCATGAAATCTCTTGACTTTTCAGCCTCTATGTTATTGACTTTAGGTTTTGGCGCCGGCGGAGGCGCTGGGATGTCCACCGGACTCTCATTGGCTACAGGAGATGGTAATATAGGCTTGTCTGTCACCTTATTATCGCCCATATACATCGACAATTGCAGCTTATCGAGATGGTTATTCAAATCGCTCATAACCTTGTTCTCTGTCAGTGATTCGTAGCTGCTCTCCCCACTATGCTCGAGCAGATTCTTGCAGCCTTGAACGCTAATCCCTCTCGATACCACCTCGTTGGAATACTCCGACCGAACGAAAGATATCCTCGACACTGGCCTTTCATACTCATTTTTGACTGGAGACATTTTGCTGTGCTGCGGACTGGATAGATCTAGATTAATCTCGCTGGAGAGCGAGCTATGACTGCCCATTTCTTTCCCATTAGTTGGTGAATCGACGTTATCAACTGTTTCCGTCGAATTGTGTTTAGTAGCTTCTGGACTGGCAACTCCTGAGTCTGGATTGGATAAGTTCTCCAAAGAAATCAATGGTTTATATTCCATAGGCAAAGCGGTAGTTGATGTGGATGTGTCGGCAAACTCTTTGTCTTTATCGGCGTTTTCTGGCGTGTTGTCCATTTTTTCTTGATCTACAGGGCTGGTTCGGATTGAATCCGAGCTGATAACCTTCTCGGAATTATATCCTGACTCCATGTGGTAGACTGCAAAGTTGGCAGCGGTGTGGGCTACGGCCTGGGTGCCGGTGGAAGTGGTGTCAGTTTGTCTCGGGGCGTCTTGGTCGAGATTGTCTTCAACGTCGGCGTCAGATTGCTCTGAAGAAGACTTACCATCCTCTTTGGTACCGTTGGCGTCGCCAGATGGCGTGTCATCTTTGGATGTTGAGTTACCTGTGTAAAAGAGAAGTTTTCTTAGAAAAATGGTACATGATAGTTAGAGTGAAAAACAAGGATGCAGCAAGTTTTAAAGGATTTGCACTCTTATGCTTGGACAAAAAAAGAAAGCTGGATGCTGCCTTAGATACACATCAAGGAACCTACAGAAAGCTGACCAGCTTATTGTCACTGTCTTAAATGCCCAACTAAAAGCCAAATACGGCATAACTAGCCGATTTAACACCAGTATATTTTATTTATTTGACGTTCTATTGGGCCCAACACCTGCACACTGGGCAACCTATTCGAGACCAGAACTGCTGCAGTTACTGCTGTCAGATACAATATCATGACATTGAATCGCTGTGGCTCGAAAAGTGACGTCATTCACAGAAGCTTACTTTGCTGCCATTTGTGTAAGTCCAACTGGCCATCTTTCTTTACTAATCCCAGCAATGGTATAAATGTGGTTTATGATTTTCATTGGATCTGTGTTTTTTTCTTCTTTTTTTTCAGCTCGTGACCACGGCCATTGTAACATGGTCGAAACGTCGAGCGAAAGGTACATATTTTTTACCTAAATTAAATAATACGTGATAAGTCCGGATAAACATTTAAAACATGATTTTCAAGGGCTCTACAAATTTGAGGCTTAAATGATTCGACGAAACGTTTTTTTAAAGCCATGCCAATTTTCACCAAGAAATTGTTTTACAATCACAGGAGGATTTATAGTAACTTTTTTTTATGATAAGCTTGCGTTTTACCTCCACTAAGTCACCTGATGTTAAGCGATGATGGAATAATGATAATGTATGGAAATAATGACAAATTCAATATCCATTTCTAAAGTACAAGGTAAGCATAAAGCCATGCAAGCAGTACCTTTGTTCTTTCTAGCGGCCTTCCTCGCTGCAACGCGTTCTTTCTTCACCTGGTGCTTGGAAAGCTTGTTGTCTTCTTGAGAATTGTACGAATTCTCTTCTGAAAATATGTGGGCACATCAATTCATGCTTTATTTACTGAGGCACAAGGCTGGGATTAGGTTAGGCACTAATTACACTGGCAAGGTATCTAAAACACTGGCACAATATTTACAAGCAGAGCTCGGGGAATTCTTTTAAGCATTATCTTTAAGTAGTCATCATTATCAACCTATCATGTGCCCACTACTGGGATAAAGGCCATCTCTCAGAGAGGATGGACCCTAATCCACCATGCTGGTCTCATCCTATAAAATCTAGAAATCAGAGATAGGCCCACAGACCTATTTCAAGATAGACATCTGGAGTTTACCTGCTTTGCGTCTCTTTAGTTGGATTAATGCTCCAACTTAATTCAGTTTGATCTCTATAGTCTTGGCAGTAGCAAGTCAGAGTCAATTCAAAAATATCGAATAGGCTAGTTGACTGGTGTTTCAATTAATAAATATAGCCGGTTTAGCGAAGGGTATAATTAAATACATTACACATACTGAAAAAAATATTTAAAATAGTTGAAAATTTTCTGAGATATAAATTTTTGGTAGGGATTGAGGGGATTCTCTGTCCCTTTCCCGCAAAGAGTGTGATAACATTTGTATGGCGCGCATGCGGCTTGACGTCATACCTTGCTATAGTACGCTCTCTGTCTAGCATGAAATTAAAATACTGAGCAATATTTTCTCTGCATCCAGTTTTACGCAGGTCTTTACTCCGCAGGCCACAGGGTTTGCCTAAGCGTGGTCTCCACTATAGAATTCGTCTAACCCATCGGTTATCTGTAAAATCTCTATAAAGTAGGCAAATCCTCACCGTTAGGTGTTTTCCTGCGTACTAGAGCGGGTGGCTGCGGACGGGATGCCGCTACTGGCAGGGAAAGGTCCAGGAAATACTCCGCTCGGTCGGAAGTATGCAGGCACTCCTGGCACTCGAGGGTGGACACTAGAAACCCACGGAACACCTGGAAAATGTCCATACAGTTACATGGATGGTTATTTGCTAAATATAATAAAATATGAGTATAGAATCTAGATGGACAGACGACCTAAAAGAGACCGCAAGGAAATGCTGGATGCAGGCCGCTTCCAACCAGCCCTTTTGGAGATCGATGGGGGACGCCTATGTCCAGCAGTGGACGTCCTATGGCTGAAATGATGATGATGATAGAATCTAAGTAGCCATTGGATGTTACATTTTACAGGACAGCCAGGATGGGCACTGTTGTAGGTACTGTGTGTTGTAGGTGTGTGTACATTGTAAACATTATCATACTACTATGTGGGTAGCCCCAAATAAACTTAGTTGTCTTCTTACTGCTTACACGGCTGTTTCATTTATGTTTCCTAAACACTACAGGCACAAAAAAGCGATGGGACAAAAGACATGTTCCATGTTTGATATTCTAAAAACATAAAGTGATTTGATTTCAATTTTATTGTGCGAACCGTTAGAATGTGGAATGCGCTGCCTGAATTGACGTTGTCCAGTAGTCAATCCGGGTGTTTGTCAGTCGCGATGAATGGGTTTCTTCTGGGCAAGCGTGTTCCATTGTAGACCGCATCATTGCATAACATCAGGCGAGTTGGAGGACAAGGGCAAGCTTTTTTTTTATAAGTCCCTCTTAGTTGGCTTAGACAGTCTTTCTCTTCTCTCTCTCTCTCTCTTGTTCACATCAGAGGAAGTTTAAACTAAGTTTAATTTATGAAAAAATAATAGGTTACCTTTATCTCTGAACTAACCTGCTCCGGTCTCAGCATGGTGTCAGACGCCTGCTGCCCGTAGAACTTGACCTTCTGTCTGACTTCCCCGTCTACCTTGGAGGGGTCCACCTTCGAGTTCATGCCCAGGCTGCTGAGGATCACGGACTGGTAGCGGCGCAGGTCTTCTGACCTGGAAAAATAAGGTTGAGGTAAAAAAAAAAAATGGTTGACAGACGTTTGACTGTTCACCTGATGGTAAGTATGGCCAAAGATGATAAACACACCTAGCTTAGAATGGGTACTGGTACTGGTGCTTGATGCAAGAGCAGTTCGGTATGAGGAGCAGCGTGATTTGAGCTCAGGCCAGGGTTTGCATCTTGCGTGGGCTTGCTTCTGATTTGAGCCTTTTTCTTTCCTCCTTTATTTAGTGGAATAAAAAATTTGGCCAGAGTTTTGTATGCTTTACATTGCTAGTTTAAAAAATACTAAAACTACAAAAGGCCAGTATATTTTTTTTTAATGCCACAAAAAAGCCGATCATATATAGATCCCCATGAACTAAAACAAAATTAATATTTGAAAAAAAAAATTTTTTTATAAGTATTTTAATTTCACGCTCGACAGAGAGCGCACTATGGCACGTGATGACGTCAAGCCGCGCGCGTCATACAAATGCTATACTATACTAAATGAAACGCTTGAACGAACGCGCTTTGCGAAAGTGGGAACATCCACTCTCTATCCCCACCAAAAACTTGAAACGCTTTGCGAAATTGGGAACAGCCACTCTCTATCCCCACCAAAAACTTGAAACGAATTGTGAAAGTGGGAACATCCACTCTCTATCCCCACCAAAAACTTGAAATGCTTATATCTCAGAGATTTATCGGCCAATATAAATATTTTTTTCAGTGTGTGTATTTAGTTGTATCCTTCGCTAAGCCTGCTATCATAATAATATTATTTATGTGAAAGTACGTTTGTTTGTTCCTCTTTCACGCAGCAACAGACTACTTTTTATCATCACTACGCGGGTGAAACCGCGAGGCTCAGCTAGTTTGTAATAAATGAAACATTAGGTAGGAATCACGGATGTAACGGAGGTAGTTTTATCGGAATCGAAGGCGGAGTCGGAGTTTTTAAGTTTGCTTTATCGGAGTCGGAATCGGAGTCGGAGGCAGGAATCTGAATTAACTTCAATGAAGTAATTCCAAATACAACTTGATTTAGGTTTCATTGTCCAACACAAAAACAGATCACTTTTATTGATAATAAGCCGCAAAAATCAAAACAAATATCTATAACCTATGAACGTGTCTGTGCGTAACAAATTAACAACAAGTGAAACAATAAATACGATAGAGTGCACGTAGTGGGAGTCGGGGGATTCCCCGCGCGACATGTATGAACCTGTTCATAACAGTCGACACAGGCCGCCGCCGCCGCTATGTTATGCTTCGACCTCCGATTAAAACCTTCGATTTAAAAGTGTCGGAGCCGAAGTCGGAACCGAAGGTGTAATAATAAACGGAAGTTCCGACTTAACGGAACCGGAGTAGAAGCTCTGTAACATCCCTGGTAGGAATAATAGGAATAATAATATAAGCAAATGTTTGTAGTTATTCCATAATATAGTTTTGACTTCGGGCGTGTTTTCCTTACACCCAGCACAAATAAGCAATAGACATTATCCCTACATACCTGACAGCTTCAAGCAAATGCCTCAGAAGCTCGTGAGCGTCATGCTGGTCTCCACCACCGAACTGTGGCAGCTTTGTTACCAGAGCAGAGAGCAGCTTCCGAGGGTTGTATGTACCGCCTTCAACTGAAATTAGAAATAGATATGGTATAGTGAAGAGCGATTTGCATCAGGATGCGTTCGCACCCGCCAAGCCACCTTACCATGTCTCCCTTGTTTATCTGATCTGATATGCATACTTCTACCTGAACAGTTTTTAATTATTTGCATTTTCTTTTTTGATGACAAAACTTTAACTGATAAAAAAGTTATATGATTATTTACGGGATATTTACCGTGGTAAGGTTGTGGATAATGTTGTGGTAATATCTGGAGCTCATTCCACAACCTTACCACGGTAAATATCCCGTAAATAATCATATAACTTTAGTGTTTAACTGTTAAGCTGGAAACAAATTATCGGACGCGGCTGACGGACGCGACATAAAGGTATCTAGATAATGAATGTACACTGAGCTGTGCACACTATCGGACGTAACCTTGGGCTGACCTTGAGCGTTCGGATGTCCGACAGACATCTGGCGCGCCGGATGTTTTAGTCAGCCGTTGTTGTTTGAAAGACTGTGAACACTTATCAGTCGTGTCCATCAGCCGCGTCCGATAGTTTGTTTCCAGCTTTAATTATAATTTCTTCGTTTAATGTCTCAGTTGTTTATGTTTAACTAATTTAATTACAATTATTTTACTTTTTCGCTCAATATTATTGTATGTGTCTTCACCTGTAATTATTGTGACATTAAGTTATATTTTTGTTTCTGTTTAACGTTTTGATAATTAATCATAATCATTTTATTGGTAACTAATAATTATAAGTCATCTTTGTTACTAGTATCAAGATACTAAAGTAAATAATTATAAGATCTATTCTAACTTAAACTAGGTAATTGGTAAAAATGTACTAATAGTGTACCTATCATATCTAACAATTACAAAAACAAATAATCAATGTCAAATTAATATCAATTAAATTAAGTATAATTTAATTAATTATGTTGATGTACACAGTGTAGGTGGACTCAAATAAATAAATACATCATGAAGATTAGCTGGTTTGTCTATAAATAGGACAGAATCGCATCAACTATCCCTTTCCCGAATATTATTTATTTATTATTTATTTCTCATTGGTTTTTCGCAGGGAAACAATTGCTAAACACTTGTCTAAAGCGTGCTTAAATTTTTTGTGGTAAGACGGTTAGTCACTCGTTTTTTTAAACCATTATTTATATTGTATTTTTTTTGCCACAAATAAAATGATATATATTTCTATGTCTAAAAACTTGGCATTGAATCTTTATGAATACCACAATTTCATTCAGATAATTATGGCAAAGGGGATTTTTTTTCGCAGTTTCAGGGTTGGACCCATTGTACAAAAAAACATAATGATGAGTACAATGACCTCCTTTCGGCTAGTACAGTTTATATGCAAAACCCTGTATAATATTTGTTATTTATGTAGCTGACATTATCAGTACTTAACTATAAGGTTCAAATGGAGTTCAAGGCCTCAGTTTGATAACACATAGAATTATGTAAACTCAAAAGCCACTAACAAGTTTCTACGTTAAAACTAGTTGTTTGCCCAAACTTTGACAGTTGTTTGCCCAAACTTTGACCTTGCACCCCTGTATCTTCAAAGCCCCTTGACTGATTATGCTCATGTTCACTATAAATTGTATGAGCTACTTGTCTACAATTTTATTTTTTATGCCGTAGGTGGCAAACAAGCAGACGGGCCGCCTGATGGTAAGCAGTCACCGTCGCTTATGGATACTTGTAACACCAGAGGCATCACAAATACGTTGCCGACCCGTAAGTGAGTTTTAAATTTAAACTGTTTAGCGGTATAGTGATTTTTTAAATGAAATGTAGAGACATTTGAACTCAAAGGATAATTTGTACTAGGGCATATCTTCTTTGTATGTCTGATCTGAGGGATCAACGGTTCGTAAGTTATCTACTTGGCCCAGCAACAAATTTGTCTAGAGAACTGTGCCGGTAACTGCTGTGCTGAGTAACTAGCCCGAGTTTTAGGACACCGGAAGGCCTCTGATGTGGCCTAGAAGTTTGAATTGAATGTACATATATTCTTCCAAATAAAAAAATATTTTTCAATATCGGTTTATGAATGACACGAGTTCTGAGGTAACATCATAGATCAGTGGAAATCGCACACTGTGCAATTCACACGGTCCTTCTTGCCTCATACCTGCAAAATGTGGAATGAGCTACCTTCTACGGTGTTTCCGAGAAGTTACAACATGAGGTTCTTCAAAAGGCGAGTTAATAGATCTTAAAAATCGGAGAACAATCAATCAAATCAACTCTCTCTCTTAACGTTTCGGAGTCAATGGGTTCATAATTTATTTTGTCCAATTTTGAATGCCCTATAAATGAATTAGAATATTAATTTAAAAAAATAAAGGGTCAACGTAGTTGTCATGTTTCTTGTATTACCAGTATCCATAGGCGACGGTGACTGATTACCATCAGGCAGCCCGCCTGCTTGTTTGCCACCTAATGGCATTAAAAAACATAAATATGTATATACATACTAGCTGATACCTGCTACTTCGTACGCGTAGAGCTCAGCCTTCGGCCTATACTATGACCCGCTCGTAGGGCTCGAGGGTGGAGACAAATCTAACAAATTAAAGATCGTAAAAATTGGTCCAGCCGTTCTCGAGCAATTTTTTTTTTACATCGCACTAGGCTAACGTTTGACCGCGATCTCGCCTGATGGTAAGCGATGATGCGGTCGAAGTTGGATCACGTTTGCGTAGTAATAACCTCTTAACCCTAGACTTGAACACTTCAAGATTGTAATGCTGCGCAAACACAGACAGGGGCAAGGCGTTTCATTGTTTTCCATTATTTATAAATGGTGTAACTTTAACTCAACTTTGTTTTTTATAAAACTAGCGACGCACGGGTGTAACTTACGTGCGAAGCCAGGGCGGGGGCGCTTATTACATATAAACCTTTCGTAAAAAAATATCTAACTGATGGTGAAAACCGCATCAAAATCCGTTGCGTAGTGTTATGGACACAGAAGAGAAAAAAAAATCGTTTAAATAGAACGGCTGTCAAGGCATTTTTGCAAGAAATCCGTTGTAGCCAGTTGCACACATGTAAACGAAACGTCATAATATAACTACATAGGAAGGAATGCAATAATTCGTCAAGATTGTTATTAATCCAAAAGGTTATGAACGCCATATTGTTAAAGTTTAAAACTGACCTTCTCGTGGTGCAATACGGTTCAGTTCCCTGTGCATTTTGCGCAATTATTTCGGTAAATGTTGCTATTCCAAAAAAACTGCACGATTCTTGTTCAGTTCAAAAAACTAGTACAGTTCAACAGTCCTTAACGTAAATTCATCTACGACATAGTTAAAATAGGTCCAAATTAAACTGCACGATAAGCACGAGGGTTAAAATAATTTAGCTAAGAGTTTTTCATCGATTTTGCTTTTTTTATTAAACAAAACTAGTGTATTAACGCATGTGATTGTGTAATAATATTGAATTATTATCCGTTAATTAAGATTAAGGCAAATTCGTAGGTTTGCGTGAGTGTAGGCAAACAATGGGAAGTTGCAAATGTGTTTTTTTTTGTTTTGCCCCAAAACTCCATAGAAACTTGATTAAAAAGTTTCCATGACCTTACTAGGTCATGATTTGACCATGATATTGACGTAGGCTATGTTTAGAGTTCGTTTTATGTGACTTTAAATGGGTAGAAAAATAAATATATTACTTGATACGGTTAAATGCTATATTCGTGAGGAGCCATTAAAAAAAAACCTCATCCTAAAATTTAGAATGTGGTATCACAGCTAGTGATGGGAAAGTTTTGTGTGCAGTTTTAATTTTATCGATAATCTCAATAGGCATGATGACAAAAAAAAAAATATTACCTCATAAAAAAGCTGATCATAAATAGAGCACATCAACGAAAACAAAATAAAAATTAGTTCAAAAATAAATGAAATATAAATATTTTAATTTCGTGCTAGACAGAGAGCGCACTATACTGAGCCGTGACGTCACGCCTCAGGAGCGCCTTACAAATGCTGTAGTAACACACGCTTTGCGAGAAAGGAATAGTGCATCCCCTCTCTATCCCCACCTAAAACTTTAAACACTCATATCTCAGAGATTTATCAGCCAATAGGGTATTTGACTACTTTTGGGAAACTATTGCACATTATTGTCTGATATAAAATAATGTATACTGCATTTATATTTTCTGGATATCAGTCGTATTTGCGATATAAATCGATGTTAAAGTTTGAATAAAAAAATATCGCGCCAAAACGCAGACCTGCGTCATAGCTCCGATCACGTGACTAATTGACGTCACACAAAACAAAACAACTGCAGCCAGGCTGCAAAAGTTTGATGATTAATTAATTTCTAATAGAAGTAATGGTTTGTAAATATTGTGTAGTGCCAAAATGTACAAATACTTCCATAAAGACACCAGATAAAATATTTGTTCCTGTTCCAATGCACCCAAAACTCCTCAAAACTCGAAAAAAGTGGTTGGAACCAATCTAAGGTTGGAACTAAGTAGCTCGTAGAGAACCCAAAAGTATTGGAGCTAATTCAAGTGTTTCTAAGTGCGAAGATCATTTTGAGGTACATATTTGAGTCTATATATTTCTATTATAATTTGTGTTTTTATTGCATTACTATTTTATGTACTGTTACTTTCTTTTTAAACATTGTAAAGCTCGACATAACCTAACAAAATAGTTATATCCACTTACTACAACATACTTTTTGTACAACTTGATTGAATGTTTTGCTTGGAGAACTATTAAAAATTAATACTGACATTGTAGTTTTTACGTTTTGAGTTCTGCAGCGTAGAGACAATGACGTGATTATTATTAAAGAAATATGCAACCATAAAAACATTAATTTTGGGTAAGTTACTGCTGTCTGCTTGCACAAAATGTTTCTCCATTCTTCTCACATTTAACCTCCGGAATGTTTTTGGTGAAAATTTCTGGTTAATCGCTCTCAAAATAGCTTTACAACATTAAATTCGCAAATATCAATACAAAATCTGTTTGTTTAGATTTGTGTGACGTCACTAGGGATGAAGCCAGTTACAGACCGTTTTCGATCACGTGATCAAATGTCGAAAATACAGTTATTTTATTCGCGTTTTTTACAAAAAATAAGCATATTTTTATCAAAAAATCAATGAAATATGCTTTTTCATTATGTCATGTTTTTGGATGGCGTCAATTGGCATAATATTTTTAATACAGTCAAGTACCTTATTTCATTTATTTTTTCAGTACTGTAATGATTTTGTCAATCATCATCATTTCAGCCGTAGGACGTCCACTGCTGGACATAGGCCTCCCCCATCGATCTCCAAAAGGGCCGGTTGGATGCGGCCTGCATCCAGCGTTTCCCTGCGGTCTCATTTAGGTCGTCTGTCCATCTTGTGGGTGGACGTCCTACGCTGCGCTTACCAGTCCGTGGTCTCCATTCCAGAACCTTTCGGCCCCATTGGCCATCTGTTCTGCGTGATATGTAACCCTGGGTGTCTGATTTATCACAGTACCTATGTGTAATGTATTTAGTTATATTCATCACTAAGCTGGTAAATTGTAACAAATTAAACATTAGGACACATGCCTATTGTATACTTTAGCATATTAGATGGTAGGAATTCCACTAGTCGTTTAAAAAAAATAGCAAGATTCGTATGAACAGAAATTTGTCATTGACTCGCATTTGATCATTATTTATTATTTTTTGTTATACTTTAGTTAGTGTGTCTGTATACTATATTCATGCCAATTATTACGCTTGTACGTATTATCGTTACACTACATTACATATACATTAGATCTAATACAAAAATACATTTGTTGTATGGGGACCTCTTTCGTTTTAACTTTTTGACTTTTTAGGGTTTTGTACCCAAAGGGTAAAAACGGAACCCCATTACTAAACACCTAAGATGTCTGTCCGTCTGTCTATACGATTAAATATTATGGAATCGTGGGTGTGACTTATTTAAAAACGTGGAGTTTTAGTACAGTTGTATGATTATTAACGACTTATTTACCGTGATTATGTTGTTGATATGGAGTTCCTAATGTTTCGGCACAGGAAATGACTCAACAACGTTATAAATAACGTGTAAATATTCCGTAATCATACAACTAAATAGCGAACAACCGGGATATTTTAAAAAGTTGAGTTTAAAGTTTCGGGATCGCAATTGAAGCTGGCTAGGTTTTTTATTGAATAAAATAATCAATAATGAATATCAACGTTAGTTGATTGAATCAGGCGTCACTTTACGGAAGTCTAAAATTTGCATCACAAATATCTATAGAGAAACATAATTTATAACTTTATAACTTCCTTTAGTTTGCGTTTTCTTGGAGTCGAACAATTTGAACAGGCAGGTGAAGCTATTTTAAGCCTCTTTGGAGATTCAAATGAGGTTGTCTGAGAGTAGTATGAAGACGTTGGGTGTTGGTGATATGTTTTAATTTTTAACCACTAAATGTAAATAAATAATTTATTTTTGTGATATTGCTAATGGCTTCAAGTATCTTTTATTTGTCGTGATCAAAAAATGTTTTGAACAAATTGTGCTTGTTTAGGAATCCAATCACGTCTTCTTGTTGCATCAATCCATTTTTGCCTTGTAGGCGGATTGCCTGGAAAACTGCAATAAATTCAATGTCTATTTATACAATAGAAAATTACGGGAAATGTAATAGTGCTAATAGACGAGACGGACTTGGTCCATACGTCTGTTAGTACTATAAGAAAAATCTAAATGTATCAATATCGATAAAATAATGGTAACCACTATTATTGTCAACAGCTTTGTAATTAAAACACGGTGAAATAATAAAATTATAAACAATTTAGACATACCAGTGATAGGATATGCCTCCTTTTTTTAAATTAAAATCTTTGCTAGCTAGGCGACACGTAATTACAGCGCAAGAAGGCATTGTGGAATAAATTCGATGGAGCAGCTACGCGTTCAAAATCAGTTAGCAATTGTGATACGGAGTTCAACGCGTTGACGTAAATAAGAATGTTCACTCGTATGCCTGGTAACAGATGTTCCTTCTCTTTTCCGTTCTATCTACTTCTCTTTTCTGTGGTTATAGATCTAAGCATACATAGGGATGGACAGACAGCGGGAAGCGACTTTGTTTTATACTATGTAGTGATATATAGATATGCAGCCGAATTGAGAACCCCCTTCTTTTTTGAAGTCATTTATAAATGCAGCTAGTTTGCCAAAGTTTACATAAACAGAGCCCGATTTTCATAAGCTAAAATACGGCCCTCTCTGCAGTTGGGTAACAATAAGAAACGTTTACACATGAGTTGTGCTAAATAGACACTGAATTCAGTGTCTGGATGTCTCCAGTGACTAACAAGTGGCTGCAAATAGGTCATATCTAAATATAGACCAGTGGGATATCATACATTTAAATAACTGGACTAACAAATAACCTATACCATGATATATTATGTATGGTTTTCTGGATATGTGTACTGTTTTTTTTGATCCCAAACAGGCTGTTCTTTTGGTATATGACAAAATAAGGAAACAGGTATAATTGAATATTAAATTTACATTTAAATTAATTATTTTTTAAAGCACAAGTTACTGATTTGTTACATATTTTTCTTATAAATGCTAGTTTTTTTTTTTTAAATAGAATATGTGGCAAACAAGTGACTGACCGCCTGATGGTAAGTGGTCACTGCCACCTATAGACAACTACAATACCCAGACAACAATTGTCAGACAAGTGTGGACAAAAGGACAACCAAACCATCAGTGGTTTGTTGTTGTTCTTTCAGGCAACAATTTTTTTTTACGGGTAGGTGTGATTTTTAATCCCCGGCGCAAACGGAGGGGAGTTATAAGTGTAACGTGTGTATCTGTGTCTGTCTGTGGCATCCTTGCTCCCAAACGGCTGAACCGATTTTGATTTAATTTTACTATAGAAACTGACGTGGGTAACCGGTGGAGTGACCGGCTTAATCTTACGTGAGTAATTCCCGTGTAATATAAATAAAATTACTTTTATTGTTTGAAAGGTGACTTGATCGATTCCTCTTACCTATGGGTTCAAGATAATTTGTTCAGTCGTTGAAGATTATATAAGCTCATTTATCGAAGGCCTTTAAAAAATTGATTTATTTGCAGTCATAGGATACTTTTATCCTTCCTTTTAAATTATTTTTATCAGGATAAAAACTATTGGTTCATGAAGAAATCCTTGGGTGAAACTGCAAGTGTGACAATAAAGGTCCTTTCATAAGAGTCAATGACATTAGTTAGTACAGAGAGTCCAACTTAACTGGGCAGTCGGAAATGGGAGCCACTATCATATTTTCTTAATAAAACCCAAGGTCTGAGAATGGATAATTTTAGTTCAGTCATTTGGCCATCTGTCTAGAAAAATCGGTCGCTCTGTAGAGTTAGCTGGCTATAAATAGGTACCAATAAGAAATTGTAAACAAAGCATAATTAAAATGATACCTACATGTTTTTCCTTTGTTTACATTTTTATTAGGACACAAGGAAATTCTTTGTGAGTTGGTTAAGCTTATCTGTATTTGTAAGGTCTTTATGATAAGGTCAAGATTGAAACTCAGGGTTTAGGTATTCGTTGTCAGGGTAAGTAAAAAGTTTCTACTTCTTTGCAAGAGGTTTTTTTTCTTTTGAGTTGACCTATTGTTTAATTGTGTACTTAACAGAGATTTTATTATAATTTTGAGAGTTTGTTTAAAGAAATTATGCTAATTAAAAACAATTAAAGACAACATTCACTAACATGCACTGGGCCAGCATGGTGGATTAGGGCCCATCCTCTCTCTCTCTCTGAGGGAAGGCCTGTGTCCCAACAGTGGGAACATGATAGAGAGGCTGATAATGATGATGCTGTTTTATCTGTGTTGTTTTAGTGTTTTACATCAGGCGAACTGCATTTCTAATTATTTTGTAGGTAGTCAGTGAAGATATGGTGAAGTGAAGGTTCTGGAATGCCGACCAAGGACCGGTAAGCGCTGCATAGGACCCACAAGATGGACAGCCAATCTAAAAGAGACCGCAAAGAAATGCTGGATGCAGGCCGCTTCTAACCGGCCCTTTTGAAGATTGATGGGGGAGGCATATGTCCAGCAGTGGACGTCCTATGGCTGAAATGATGATGATGATGAAGTGAAGATGTGGATGCGATTGGTGCAGACCAGCAAAATACTTGTATTAAGGAAGAGGCCTATATCATAGACCGCGTCAGCACTTATCAGGTGAGATGGCCAAATGCAAGCCTATTTTACATTAATAAATATCTAGCAGTGGATCGATGCTGAAAGATGATGATATAAGTAAATAACTTTTGCATTAATACTGGCAGGCTAGACTTGACCACGGCTGACCATGTGAACAATGTGGTTGAGCACACAACTGAGTGACCACAATATACCTAGGTATGATATCTGTAAACACACCGACTGAACAACATATGAGACTTAAGTGGACAGATAGATACAAGTAAGTAGCTAATTTACCAATATAAAAGTGTATTAACATTATATTACAAAAATCTTTCTTTTTTTCATTAAATAGTACGCTTGCATTAGGCCGCCAATTCGCCTGATGTTAAGCGATGATGCTATCAACAATGGAGTACGCTTGCCTAAAAGAAATCGATTCACTCGTAATTTGAAGACACCCAGATTGTAACTATTGGAGAACACTCATTCAAGCAGCGCATTTCAGACTAGCAGTTCGCACAATAAAAGTGTAATCAAAGCTCTTCGTACGGGTTTCGGGAATATCAACCCTAAAGCGTTGTTGATTTTTCATGCTTCTTTATGTCAGCGATCAGACTGTCCCTGTCGCATTTATCTCAAACTGAATATGAATGAAACATTGTTTTACTATAGTGGTTGTTCACTACAGTTATATGGAAGTAGTAGATTATACAACAAGTGAATAAAAAGGAATTAAATTCAAGGGACAAAGTGGGATCCCGAGAGCAGCGAAGGATTTTAGAAGAGAATCCTGAGCAGAGTAAGTGATACAAAAATAGGTTTTTTTTTAAGAATTTTGTACTCTACGTCATTGATGGGGCCATAACCAACATCAAGAGTATACAAAATTGTTGAATACAAAATGTGGCTCTGTTGAACAAAAAATTAAATTATTGAAAATGTGTAAAAGGGTTTTTTTTTTAAATTCCATAGCTGGCAAACAAGCAGACGGCAAACAACCTTTGCCTATGGATACTTGTAACACCAGAGGCACCACAAATGCGTTGCCTACCCTTTAAGACTCTTATTAAATCACGTTTTGAAGAACCCCATGTTGTAGCTTCTCGGAAACACCCTGGAAGGTAGCTCATATAGCATAGCTCATTGTAGGTATAGTTTAATTTACATCCGCTCACCGACGGCTCGCCACAAAGCTACACCTGCGTTTTTTTGTTATTATTTATTATTATCTTATTTGTGTAGTGTATACATTAATATACGATTTGTAATAATTGACGTATATCGATGTGTATATCTATATATATACAAATAAATGACAGACTAAATAAAAATGTTACCTACAAATAGTCAATAGAACATACCTGCTTGCAACTCGGCCAATGTTTCAGCTAGTGTTTTAGTCAAAGGCCCCCATTCAGACAGCTGCCCTGTGATCGCTGGGAGATCTATCTCCTTTGCCTCATCCTCACCATCAATCTTCATCTTTAGCTTCCCTCCGGGCAATGTGAACCGTTCCCCAGGGTACGCCATCTCTTGCAGGACTTGCAACAAGTATGGAGTCTGTACCAGACATTGCATAACAGAGTTGAAGAAGCATGTATTGCCCAAGTTAGAAAGTCCTCGTACCCTGTTGAAGTATAGGGATTTCTCTTTGTTCTTTAAAGGCATTATGTCAGTTTTGATAATGGTTTCTGTGGTAAGTTCAATTCTAGGCGTTTCGTATGGTAACTCAATAGTGGGTATGGATTTTGGACTGCCACCAGCAGCAGCTTGTTTTTTAAGGTATTCAATACACTCATGGAGTTTTTTAGCACTTGTTGTGGTGATTTCATTATTACAGTTGTAGCAATAGATTTCCCAGGTGGTAGTGTTAGTGGTGAGGGCATGGCAGTCTGAATGTGGCGTGTTGAAGTGGTTGAGAGCGTGTTTATTGCGTGCTCGCCCGCATAATTGCGATCCGCAGCGAAGGCACATCCACAAGGTGAGATCTTCCTCGAAATCTGGGTCAGATACTTCATTGTTGGCGGCCTTCTTGCACTCGGAACATTCCTTGTCGAACCCTCCAGTTTTTAACACCTTCTTGAGGCGAGTGAGGTCGACTGCCTTCGTGACGTGAGGACATGCGGACTTCACGCTCTCGTCACAAGATTCTGTCGACTCGTCGTTCTCCCCAGGGTCGCTCTGTCTCTTTTTCTTGACCATCTTCACGCTCGATCAGTGCAACCGCCTGTAATATGTAACGGGATACATGTGTAAGAATAACTTCGCGATCACAAAAAGAAAAAATGACAAATCTGTGTCGATAGCCATTGCACGCGTGACATCGCACATTCATCTTGTACGCCTCAATGGACCAGTGTAATGTTACCAAAAGTCTATAAATAAAACTATTGTCTACTTACAGCTGCATACAACGTGTAACAAATATGTTTCGAAAGCACCGTTTATCGAAAAATCTATTTTTTTTACAATTTTGTCACTGAAGTAAAACAACCACGGCCGTCAGACATCTTTACAAAGTTGCCAACTTTCAAAAAAAATATGAAGAAAAAACTTTTACTATACTTTTTTTATTTGCCATCCATATTATATATGGATGGCAAAGCTATGCCAGCTCTATTGGTCTATATTATCAATACCTATGATCGATACTGACGAAACAAAAAGTCGATTAAACTAGAAGGTTAATCGATAAATAATACGAGAATATTAGTTTGTCATTGTCACTTTTTGCTGCAATGCTCTCTGGTGGCGAGTAGCAGAACTAAAATTCTGAAACGTCAACATGATCGTGATGGAATCTGCTAATCAAATTGTGAATTTCCATTGATTTTCTTTAAAATTTACTACTAAATCTGTGTTTGATAATTAAGAAATTGTATATGTGAATATACAATTCAGTGTCGTTTCATTATGTAGCTTCTAGTAAATGGCTCATAAAATATAAGTGTTACTTGAGAGGTTGTTGATGTTATTCAGTTTTAGCCAAATAAATTAGAAAAATGACGCTTCCCGGGAATGGAATCTTCGTGGTGCAGGGCGAGATGGCCATGCTCGTCACTGCGATGCGACGGAGCACCCGTTGGGGCTCACATTCGTTCCCAAACGAGGAGTATGATGTGCTGATGCGAACATTCCAAGATCTGAAGACTATCCTGAATCAGGTGGATGACTTGCGCCTTCTGGACCCGGCTACGTACTTAAGCCCCTTCCTGGAAGTCATCAGAAGCAAGGAGACGACTGGTCCCGTCACCAGTCTAGCTTTATCAGCAATACACAAATTTCTCTCCTATGGCCTAATAGGTTGGTAAACAACTCATTAAATACTAGCTTTACAAAAGTGCATGTAGATTGAATGTGATAAGGCTGTGCAATGTGGGTTATGGAACTACAGTTTTATCTAAATTAGGTCTGATAAAAATCTATTATAGGACTTCTACTGATTGCATTGTTTTTTTTGTGAATTGCATGTAGGTGGGCTCTTAAGTTGCACCATAGTCCACTACAGTACTGAACTTTCACACTAATATTATTATGAGAAACTGATGAAATTTTTATCTGAATCATATTCATAATAATAATATTAAGTCTTATAAAATAACAATTTTTCTGCCTCTTACTATGTGTGCTTCATCTTCGACCACATCATTACTTATCAACAGGCGAGTTGGTAGTCTAAAGGGGAATTACGGATTAGAGATAAAAAAAAAAAAAACAATCACAAAAAAATATGCTGTCACAGAAAAATTACATTCACCCTACTCTTAACATGGGTTTGTAACAGTGCAGTGCAGAGAATCACGCGAACATGAATCTTTACATGCCAAGATACGGTTCACAGTCGCTATCTCCTCTTACTGTTGATAGAAAAATTGGCCCAACAAAAAATGGAGCCGAAATAAAGTTTAAAAAAAAATACATCGTAGATTATTTTTGTTCTTGGTTACAGTTGCAATTTTTCGCAATCACTTTCAGAACACTTAAAACATGTAACTGTAAGGCCTCGGCTCTGATTATTTTTGATTCTCAAAAAAGTCTCTTATAAAAAAAGTTGATCATAATTAGAGAGACCACAAAATGCGTTTAAACTAAGGAAAATACTAACATTTTAATGTCTTGATAGACAGAGAGCGCAATATACTTACAAATGACGTCATTTGTGTGACACCATACAAACTCCATACTGACATTCACTTTGGGACCGAGTATCCTTATCCGTGGTGGGCATGAGCTGTGGCCCGTACAAGGCGCGGACGAAGCACGGATTTAACACTTCAGGAACATTTTATATGAAGGTGTAAGTGCCGGGCATGATCTAGTATAAAATATCCTTTAAAACAATATATATATATATATAAATTTGCGCTTGACCATCAACTCGCCTGATGGTAAGCGATGATGCGGTCTACGATGGAGCACGCTTGCCTAAAAGAATCCTTAATTCGGGCCAAGCCCGTTTGTCCTATTTGAAAACCCAAGTATAAAATGTAGCATTGCTTATATGTTTGACTTCAGATTCAACACATCCGAGTGTCCCCGCTACAGTGGAGGATATTGCCGAAGCAGTGACACATGCACGGTTCGTCGGCACTGACCACTCCTCTGATGGGGTGGTTCTTATGAAGATATTACAGGTCAGTCCAGTTTTAGATTTTCGAATGAGAGATTTATTATCCAAAATAATAAATGTATGATGTTTTAGGCAGTTAAAAATTATCTCATGTTTTCAAGGTCTTAAGTAAAAAATCTCAGTACTGTCCCACTGCTGTGTCCCTTCCTTTTTGCTAATTTTCTCTATCTTGTTGCTATGGTGGACCAGTTCTTTTTTTACGGTTGTGGGACTCAATATCCCAACATCTTCACCTGGGCCTGCCAGGTGGTGGTATAACATATGGAAGCCGTTCAGTTGTGGTTCTCTCATTGGACAGATGTGGCCGGCCTTAGCTCACTTCAGCTTGCCGGCTGCCTCCTCAAAGCCGGAAAGCTGAAGTAAGAATAAACTGGTTTTCCATATTTGTTGTAACATATTTGTGTCTCATTTCCAGGTTCTTCGCACATTGATGCTGAGTCCAGAAGGGGTGATGCTGACCGATGAGAGTGTCTGTGAAATTATGCTCAGCTGTTTCCGGATATGCTTCGAAACTAGACTCACTGGTAATAGAAACTATTTGTATACTTGCATGCCTAGCATGGTGATTTGCTTTCACCACTTCGAATCACCACTTTCTTCATTAAAATTCCAGAACTCCTCCGGCGCAACGCTGAGCAATGTCTGCGCGACATGACGCAGCAGATATTCATGCGACTCCCTCAGTTCACGGAGGATTCTACCCTTAACCTCAACACGGCAGAGATGTCGCTTAAGAAACGGGAGAAGGTCACTAAACGGAAGAGCCTGACTACTGTTAACAGTAAGTTCTTTTATTATCTTTTGTGGTGTTATAATGGCTGACCAGAACGCTAACAATTTTAACACTGCAGACATGTCGCTCATGAAACGAGAGAGCTTGACTACTGTTGATAACTTTGCACATGGCTTTCGACTCTTCACTACTGAGTAAGGATAACACCACACTAGTAGGCGGCTTATCCCCTAGGGCTAGGACTAAGACCTAGCGAGTTGTCCAGAAACTAGGCCCTATTTTCCGGTTTAGGCTAGAGCATAGCATTCGGCAAGTTGCTAGCTATATCACAGAAAAATAACATATCCAGATGGAAGCAATCACAAGACATAGCCACATCAATTAGTTTTTTTACACTTACTTGTCTGTAAATTCTAACATAAATGATCAAATCAAATTATTTATTTGTTTGTCGTGCATTTGGGTTTTTTAAATAAATAAAATAAAATAATAAAAAATCTGCATACTAAAATATTGTGCGCTCGTACAATATAAATATTATCATCATCATCAGCCGGAAGACGTCCACTGCTGAACATAGGCCTCCCCTTTAACATCCACACTGAACGACAGCCCGCCTTTTGCATCCACTGGATACCCGCGACTCTCACAATGTCGTCGGTCCAAAATATTATAGGTAACATAATCAGCCGGCGATCTAAGTAAGGTTGACACAGGTTCGATTTATGAACACAGGAAAATAGTAGGCCGAAAAAGTTGTAAATTAACGTAATGGACGTATGCCTTTATCCGAAATATACATACATATTTTTTTAAACATCATCGAGTTAGCGGTAACAAAACTAATCAAATTAACTAAAAAAATATATATTATGTATGCAGGCGCCGGTACGTTTGGTAGCCAACTGCCTGACTGTTAAAAAAATTACGTGTTGGGTATGTCTTGATGGCC
The DNA here is from genome assembly GCA_914767915.1 of Agriopis aurantiaria. NCBI lineage: Eukaryota > Metazoa > Arthropoda > Insecta > Lepidoptera > Geometridae > Agriopis > Agriopis aurantiaria. The sequence continues at coordinate 14,445,439 of OU611998.1, read as the reverse complement.
ATACCCCGCGGACCAACGCCGTGACGTCGACCCGCGTGCCATCGAAGCGGCAAACACCCTTTTATTGACGATTAGGTGACGTGTTGACATGACATTGTTTGTTGGGAATACAGCGTTTGCGCGTTTTAAGGTACTACTAGCGCCATCTAGTTTGAAGTTATGGAACATGTCTGATAAGTCATGTAGAGTCAAGTCATATAGAGCGCCTGTTGATTTGGCAACAGCTATAATTTTGTTCAAGCGCTTAATAATTTAGATTATTATATATTGATAATCAAAGTTATGTGACAATGAGGCGCTCAGTAAAACCCTTAAATTATGTGATCCGGTGTTTGTCATATAACAACATCCGCTTAAGGTAGGTCTAAGCATCAATTTGCTCTGACAGCTGCAATAACCTTGTAAAAAAAAAAAAGATGTATAAAAACATTTTCTTTTAATTTTTCACTGAAGTATATCAGGTACTTGCCCTACAGTACATTTCAGTACATTCAAAAACCTACCGAATTCAGAATTCGTAGTTTTGATACAGCTTTTTACAATACAATTGCAGCTGTCAGAGCAAATAAATGCTTGGACCGAGTTTAGCCATGGCACTGTTTGTCGGGCGTCATAAAAACTGACACTAGGGCTGGCCACTCAGCCTTTTGTGTTCTTTTATCATCTTTGTATTGTTTTAGGCACAAACTCGTTGGAAAGGAAATCTTCCATGACGGACCAGGCGCCCGTCTCCGCGGCTGACAATGAATCGGAAGAAACAAATAAAGTAGAAATTCTACGGTAAGTCTAACAGTTCAGGTCTCTGGGGGGTTAGACAAGACCCGCTTTCTGTTGCGTTAACGCCTGCGGAAAGATGAAATTGTATGAAAATGACATTGACAATGACATTAGCTTGAGAGATGTTATCTCAAGCTAATGTCATTTTCATACAATTTTATCTTTCCGCAGGCGTTAACGCTAACAAAAAATGGCTCATGTCTAACCCCCCTGGAAAAGGCCTTTAGCTTGTAACAAATTTAAACTGAATGCAAACAAATTTAAACATACCTTAATGGTTAGTATGGTATTACTGTACTTTTGGTTTGGAAGTTTTGGATAGCTGATCCATACAAAGTTCTAGTTTTAATTTTTTTTTGCACACACGGTCATCTGACTCCAAACTAAGCAAAGCGTGTGATATGGCTGCCAGAGACTGATATACATACTTATATAGTTTTAAATACATGCTTAAATAGATACTAACAACTAGATATAGAACAAACACAAATGTTCATCACATGCATGTTTGCCCTAGGTGGGAATTGAACCCACGCCCCAAGCGCGTTCACTACCAACTGGACCAATCATGGGGGTATCATGCTGTTTGCATCTGCAGGGTTATACGGAAAGGGTGTAGTAAGCAAAAAGTTCCGTTACACTCATCATTATGAAAATCTTTTACTATGGGACCAAACCTGAAATTGCGAAAAAAATATCTATGACCGTTTTCTATGGGCAGCTGATATTATTTGGAGATATCAAGGTTGTTCCCATAGTAAACATCCAGCTTCGTACACCCCACAGAAAAGAGAAGCAAATAGAACGGAATGGGAAGGAACATCTGTTACCAGGCATTATGAGTGAAACTTGATTGAACATTCCTATTTAGATCAACGCGTCGAACTCCGCATCCAAAGAACTTGGACCTTACCTTTTTGGGTTAGGTCTGAAAGTTCTTTGTCCGCACCACAGTTGAAAACTGATTTCGAATGACTGACGTTTCGTTTATATGGGTGCCACTGGCTACAACAAATTTGTTACAAACATACCTTGAGAGCAGTTTTAATTTAAACAAAAAAAAATCTTTTCTGTGGTTCATCATTTCCGCGTCCCTGCAGATGCAAACGGAGGGGCCAATGAACGAATTAATGATCATCAAACTTCCATGTAGCCAAGACGCGCACCTCATAAACGAGCAGGAGATCACCATAGAGCCGGTAGACCCGCCACGGTCTTCCACGCGACATGCTCGCCATTCCTCCATGGACCTCGCGCTGGGCAACACTACCATATCACAACTGCTCGAGAAGTGCGTCAATCCAGATGCTCTGGAACCAACGTCATCCACGGTGGAAGTGAAAGGGGGAGAAGGTAAGTAACATAACGGCAATATACTTAAATTCAAAAGATTCGTTTTCAACTATTTGGGTCTTCATTTATGATACGTACTGCCCAAGAATGGAACTCCCTCCCTGCCGTGCTCCTTGTTTCCGGGAACTACAATCTAGACATCTTCAAGGCTAGAGTGAATAGATTTCTTCTAGATCAACGTGTTCCATCCTCGGCCGCAACGTCGGTTACCATCAGGCGAGTTGGTGACGAAACGTAGAACTATAGTTTTTTTTTACTCTGACAGTAATAATTAAGTTACTTATATAAGTTCGTAAAGGCAGCCTTACTTACGCTCGGTCTAAACATTTATTAACTATGACAGTAACACCGTGAAAACCTGAATAAAAACCACGAATCATCCGCCAGATTTGACCACTGTATCTGGAACGCGTCGAGGTCATCGCGCCATTGCCTTGGCGCCTTCGTCCGTTTTCATGCAACCACTGCGGGATCTTCTGGGCTCTATCAGGGTGCATCCTGGCCACGTGTCCCGTCTACTTTAATTTGGCAACTTTTAAATCTATCTATCTTATAACTTTAAACGAGCAATTCTTGTATATGAATTTATTTCGCGTATCTTGAAAAGGCTCTGTTACGATTTGGATGAAATTTAAAATGTAAATTTAAGTTAATTTCTAAAGCACCGAGCAAAGATCGGTCGCCCAGGTACTTACTAGATACTTATTAGAGGTAAGTTTTCACACTATAACCTTTTTAAATAAAATAAAATATTTGGGGCATTTTTGCACACATGGTCATCTGACCCCAAACAAACTAAGCAAAGCTTGTGATATGGCTGCCAGAGACTGATATACATACATATATAGTTTTAAATACATACTTAAATAGATATTAACAACCAGATATAGAACAAACACAAATTTTAACTCCTTACTATTTCAGTAATAGATCCTGAAGTCACTGCGGACACTGACGAAGCTTCCCCAAGCGCATTGTCACCTCCATCGCCCCCACTGACACCCCCGGAACCGGAAGACATCAAGCTAGAAGAATACGTAAACCATCGCGGCATCCGGTTCACGCAGCAAGAGCCGGAGCCCGAACCCAACTTGCAGCCCTACGGACTCGTCTGTGTTAGAGAGCTGTTCAGGTCAGTGACGCTCTCTACTATACTTCTTTTTAACTCCCTCATTTACAGTCATGCCACTTACTTGGGAGCCAGTTTCCATTATAAGATACTAGTACCGCCCGCGGTTTAACCCGCGTAGTGATGAGAAATGGTGATGATGATGAAAAGTAGTCTATGTTTCTCTCCGGCCATTGAATATATCCATGCCAAAAATCAGGTCGATCCGTTGCTCTGTTGCTGCGTGAAAGAGGAACAAACAAACCAACAAACTTTTCGCATTTATAATATTAGTGTGATGTGTGTTACCAGGAATAAATTATTATTTGTATTTGTTTATTAAATTAGCACAGCTTTACACCAATTACACTAATTAAATACATTAATCTATACTATACTATAATAATATTATAATTGAATAGGCTCCGAAACTACTAAACCGATTTGAAAAATTCTTTCACTGTTTGGAATCTACACTATCCCCGGGTGACATAGGCTATAATGTATACCCGTGCGAAGCTGGGGCGGACCGCTAGTATTAAATAAAGATAAAAAAGAATACAATTTAAAAATAACAATTATGTCAGCCTGAACCGGTTTGTAGAGGAAAACAATTTGTAATGTGTGTATTTTTTTAGAATAATTCTCAAAAATATGTTTGACCTTCCACTAGCAACGCACCCCGGCTTCGCACGGGTGTAAGTCTTATTTTTTTACACCTTGGGTTACATTATTGAAGTTTTAGTAAGGATCCCTATTTTTGAAAAAATATAATATAGCCTATGTTACCCGGGGATAGTGTAGCTTCCCAACAGTGATAGAATTTTTAAAATCGGTTTAGTAGTTACGTAGCCTATTCAATGCAAACAAACAAACAATCAAATCTTTCCTCTTTATAATATTAGTATAGATAAATAAAAATTTGTCTATTGTCTATTGCCATTGAAGAGTTATGACTATACACCTGGCTCCAGCATCAGATCGGTTCGATGTAGTATCAACCCCTCTTAGAATTCGCACTTAACTCAACGTTATCTCCACTCCGCAGATTCCTAATCTCTCTGTGCAACCCGCTGGAGCAGCAGAACAGCTCCGGCATGGTCCACCTGGGCCTCTCCCTGGTGGGATGTGCTCTGGAGGTGGGCGGAGACACGCTTCCCAACTACCCCTCACTGCTGTACCTTATCAAGGACCAGCTCTGTAGGAACCTGCTCACTGTAAGTATGGAAGTCTTAAGTTTAACCACAGAAAAGAAAAGTAAATAGAATGAAATGAGAAGGAAAATTTGTTACCAGGCATTATGAGTGAACACTTCATCAAAACTGGCGTGAGGATTCATTATAAATTATTAATATGAGTGAACCTTGATTGAACATTCTTATTTAGATCAACGCGTTGAACTCCGCATCACAGTTGCTAACTGATTTCGAATGACTGATGTTTCGTTTATATGGGTGCAACTGGCTACAACAAATTTCTTACGAAAATGCCTTCCTCTGCTGTTCTAATTTAAACAGATTTTTTTTTTCTATTCTGTGAGTTTAATTGGTTTGGTTGCTAAATAACCGTATTTTAAATTCCAATTTAACCCGTGAGGTGCCTTAAGTTCTAATCTGAACATAAGCAAGACAGGTTAATTTTAGACCTTAATTCGTAGAGGTTTAGACATTAATTCGGAAAGACATATTTTTTTTTGCTATACAAGGGCTTCAGTTGCTGGCGCAACACGGGTTAAATGCGCTAAATCAGGCCACATTTACACACGCGCGCACACACACACGTGTGTGTGTGTGCACACATACACACATACACACACACACACACACACACACACACACACACACACACACGCGCGCGCGCGCATATATATTGTTACGCCATAACTCTGGTTAATTCCTAGCTTGGGTAATAAGGCTCCTTATCCTAAAGTATTATTATAATACTCAAGGATAAATTCAATATGGCCGCCGCTCCAATTCCTTAATTTTTTTTAATTTTTTTTTATACTATTCGGAAAACAAACAGCTAAAACTAACTAATTATAGTAGGTAGATAGTGGACGAAAGCCATAAAAAGTTTTCACTTACAAAATCGAAAGTTGTTTACAATCCAGGGGCATTACGGACAACAGGTATTGCGGCACCAAATAAATAATAGCTAAAGAATAACTAATTGATATATTATAATTAACTTTTTCTTGATTACAGTTATTAAGCACAGAGAGGATATCAATCTTCGCCCTGGACCTCCAAGTGTCTTTCCTCCTCTTGGAATCCATGCGGTTCCATCTCAAGTACCAAATGGAGGCGTACTTCAAGAAAATCATTGAAATCATATCGGCTGACACAACCAAAGCTATATACGAGCTTAAGGAAATACATCATTTGGCGCTAGAAAGCTTGATACAGTTCTTTCGGATACCAGGTATGGTCAGCAGTTACTAGTTTTTAACTCGTGGCTTCGACCACATAGTTTTTTTTTTCATGCAGAACAGTCTAAGACAGCGATTCTCAAAGTGGTCGATATCGATCCCTTGGGGGTCCAAATCGGTTTCGGTCGACATAAACGAAAACTGATTTTGGGTGTCGACGAATTCTAAAAATCCTATCCTTTATTTATTTTTATTTTTATTTATTTATTTTGTATAAATAGGGGAAAAACAAACTAGAGATAGGATTTTTAAAGTAAATCGTCGTTAAGTTTTCTGAAATTTTCCAATTTTCTGCACATTTTCTTAATTTTTCTTTCTAGAAAGTATTAGAACATTTAAAAACGAAAGGGAAATTAAATCGTGACCAAGGTAAATAGGGATTCATTTATATATATAGATAGATAGATAAAGGGTTTAGTGAAGGATATAGCTCTATGGTAAATATCCCGTAAATAATCATATAACTTTAGTGAACAACCGTGACAGCTTAAAACAGTGTTTTACATTACACATATACTTCAAAAAACATTTAAATTGGTTGATATATTTCTGAGATATGAGAGTTTCAAGTTTTTGGAGGGGATAGAGAGCTGATGATCTGTCTCTTTCTAGCAAAGCGTGTGCTAGTAAAGCATTTGCATGGCGCTGTCGTCATGTCGTCATAATGTGCCATAGCGCGCTGTCTGTCTAGCACAAAATTAAAATACTTATAAATTATTTATTTTATAACAGATTTTAATTTTGTTTTCGTTGAGTTTCGTCTATTTCTGACCGGCTTTTTTGTGAGATATTAAATAATAATTAAGACATAAGCACTTTTATGTGACGCTATTAAAAATTATAAAATCCATTCCGATTTACTTTTTTTTTGCTCAGTCTCAAATATATTATATTTTTTTAGCGCGGATACAACTCACTTGTAGACAAGCGACGATGATATTACAGATAAATATAGTTTAAATATGTTATTAGATTTACGGGAGTGGCATGGTCGAATATCGACAAAACTCCTTAAAAAAAAAAATGAATTAAAAAAAAAAAAAAAACATAAAATAAAGTTTTATCTTTCTTTCCAGGCCTTTGCACCGAGTTATACTTAAACTATGATTGCGATGTATACTGTATGAACATATTTGAAGAATTAACAAAACTACTCTCTAAGAATGTAGTTTCCTCTACCGCGTACAACATACATCAGCTGTCCCTTGAAGCGTTGTTGACTGTCTTGGAAGAGATTGAAATGGCTAGTCAGACGGTTAAGGAGAAGAGTGAAGAGAATATCTTGGAAGAGGACAATGAGGTCAGATATGGGAGAGGAGGACATGTCACTTTGGAGTTAGGTAAGTTATTTTGGCCATCTGTATGGGTGAAATGGCATTAGTTTGTTTATTTATTTATTTATAGACTAGCGCCCGCCCCGGCTTCGCACGGGTATAGATATATATCCTATGTCACCCGGGGATAGTGTAGCTTCCCAACAATGAAAGAATTTTTCGTATCGGTTCAGTAGTTTCGGAGCCTATTCAATGGAAACAAACAAACTAACAATCAAATCTTTCCTCTTTATAATATTAGTATAGACAAATACTCGTCACACTTACAGCTACGACAAGGAGTGTAACGAGTCATTCAATAAAAAATACAATTAAAAATTAAGAATCAGTATACAATAACAATAAAATTAATTTATATATTAAGTTAGAGTAGAAATGTCAATATTTTCTAGTAACAATCATTAAACATCAAAGTAAATTATAACACTTAAAAATGTAAATTCAATATTATGTTAATTAAGTCAGTCAAAATTCATTTTAAAAAGCAGGGTTACGCCATGGGTGTGCTAAGCCGAAAGGGGTCCATATTTCCCATCATCATGAACAACTTTTAATATGGGACCAACCCTGAAATCGCGAAAAAAAAACAGCTGTTCCCATCGAGATACAATTCCTACAGTCACAATCTCAGTGAAAACAGTCAAAACTTGCTGATTGGCCCGTCCGACATTTCGGCCAGTCACTAACGAGCATATATCGTCGCAAAGTAAAAAAAAACAAAAAAAAAACATGACCATGGATGCAGTGTCCTTCAGTCGTAATATTAAACAAGTAAATAGCGCCAAACAAGTCATAGTCAGGTGGTATAAATAAATATTTTTGTCAGGTGGTTTGGACGACGCGTCAGTGGCGAGTGATCACGTGAACCACGACATCAGCCACTACTACGGGTCGCGGCGCGCCGCCCGGGTACTACTCTCTGCGCCGCTGCCCAGCGAGGCTGAGCTCGATAACATACGGAACATTAAAAAGGTAAACTGTATTTGTCTTACATTGCATGTCAAAAAGAATCCAATATCAAAGCCAATGTCTGTGATATTATCTATGTCATAATCACAGTCCTTTGTTATGGATCCCGCGAGTTCACCTACTGGCGTCTTGTGTTCCTGTTTTTTTTTTTTTTGGGGATTTATCCCAACAATATTATGTCAGTCCACAGAAAAGAGAAGTAAATAGAAGGAAAATCTGTTACCAGGCATTATGAGTGAACCTTGATTGAACATTCTTATTTAGATCAAAGCGTCGAACTCTGCATCACATTAGCTAACTGATTTCGAATGATTGACGTTTCGTTTATATGGGAAATGAGAAGGAAAATCTGTTATCAGGCATTATGAGTGAATATATGTGATTGAACATTCTTATTTTTTTATTTTTTATTTATTCAAATTACAACTATCATTACAGGAATGTCCTAATTCAATAGCGTATGTCAACATAATAATTTATAAACCTAGCTTATAACACAATTAAACACATTAAACATTAAATTAATTACACATTACATTATTTTCATTATTATTACATAAATTTTTATCATTATTATTTTTACACACAAAAATTTAGATCAACGCGTCGAACTCCCGCATCACAGTTGCTAACTGATTTCGAATGACTGACATTTTGTTTATATGGGTGCAACTCATTGATGTTAGATATAGGTGCAACTGGCTACAACAAATTTCTTACAAAAATGCCTTGACAGCCGTTCTAATTCAAACAAAAAAAAATAAACTTTTTTCTGTGTGCCAGTCCCATCATACCTTAAACTAAATTTACAGTAAACTAAACATAGTTAGTACACAAAAAAAAATTGATGCTGGCGACGAACGACGCAAACGCGTCCATAATAACATATTCACGAAAAATCGACACCGCTTTATGGTTGACATTCCGAAAATCCGTACGAAACGCTTTGATTCCGCTTTTATTGTGCGAACTGCTAGTCTGTGGAATGCGCTGCCTGAATCGGTTTCTCCTAAGCAAGCGTGCACTATCGTAGACCGCATCATCGTTTAACATCAGTAAACAAGTATAGAGAGCTCAAACGCAAGCCCATTACTAAATTTAAAAAAAACTGCTTCTAAATAAAAAATAAAAAACAGTCGTAGGACTGCACGTCAGAAGTGAAAACTTAAATAATAATTCACCCAAGCCACAAGAAAAGGCGCTGTGTTTAACAATTACGTATCCATATATTTGTGCGTGACAGTCACGCGAATTCAGTGTTTATCCCGATCCTAAAAAGTGCCCAACGTGACACAAGGAGGTTTCACTTAAAAAAATATATGTATTTTCTTCGATAGTGGGTAACTCAAGGCACGGAGTTGTTCAACCAGAAGCCAGAGCAAGGCATACAGTTTCTGCAACACCACGGGGTGTTGAAGTCCCCGCTGGACCCGCACGAGATCGCCATGTTCCTACGGGAGAACCCTGATTTGGATAAGAAGATGATTGGTAAGTTCTTAATACCATAAAGACAAATCAATTATGCAATAAATCGTTCCGCTCCGCACTTTGTTACCAAGCAGGGTCAATGGCATCGATTCTGATGCACTCTAAACTAAACTAAATTTAACAGCTCTAAAATTGTTGCCATCCTTCTCTCACATATTAAAATTAAAAGAGAGGCAGATAATTTTAGTCTTGTCACATTGTTTTACGCCATTATGTGATACCTACCTATACATACTAACTATAGGCGCTTGCAGACCATGTGTAGTACATGTGGCAAGTACAAGTTGTAAGTGCCTACTACGCATCGTCTGCAACTGTGTGCTTAGTGCAAGTGGCAGTAAATTAGCACTTCGCGCTGGTCCTTGCGCAAGTGAAGCTTCGTTTGCCCGCGCTACTCACGCGACGTTGCGCCTTGTTCATCTCGTTTGAACGCTCGTGCGAGTAGGTACTCGCACGCGAGTAGTGCGCTTCACCGCGCGAGTGGCTACTTTACGTTTGAACACCTATTTGTACTTGCTACTTCTACTTGTACCTGCACTTGCAAGCGCCTTAAGATCTGTATGTGAATTTCATAACGTGCCATAAATGATTGAGTATAGATAATATAGATAGATAGAAACTCTTTATTGTGTCATCATCATCATCATCATCATCAGCCGGAAGACGTCCATTGCTGAACATAGGCCTCCCCCTTTAACCTCCACATTGAACGACAGCCTGCCTTTTGCATCCACTGGATGCCAGCGACTCTCACAATGTCGTCGGTCCATCTAGTGGGAGGCCTACCTACGCTGCGTCTTCCGGTTCGCGGTCTCCACTCCAGAACCTTTCTTCCCCATCGGTTATCGGTTCTTCGAGCGATGTGGCCTCTCATTGCCACTTCAACTTGCAAATTTTAACAGCTATGTCGGTGACTCTGGTTCTTTGGCGAATATCCACGTTTCGGAAAGTGAAGTGAAGTGAGTATGTACTTCCCCAGGTGAATACATCTGCAAGCGTTCGTCCCGCGGCGAAGAAGACGACGGGCCCAGCGTGCTCGGAGCCTTCGCTGACAGTTTTGACTACGCAGGACTCCGCATAGAGCAGTCCCTTCGACTTTACCTAGAAACATTCAGACTACCGGGCGAAGCGCCACTTATATTCCTAGTGATGGAGCGGTTCGCAGAACGCTGGCACGTAAGTAGCACCTGTTGGCATGTGTTAGGTCGTTGTTAAGATAGTATTAGGTCGTTGTTAAGACAGTGTTAGGCCGTTCTTTAGTCAGTTTTACCAATATTAAACCTGTTAGGTCGCTGTTCAGACTTATTGGTGTGATAGTCAATGCAGCTTTAGGTCATTGTTAAGACAGTGTTAATTAATTCTAAATCAATATTTAATCTGTTAGATCTTAGTTGAGGCTTATTAGATCATTGTTAAAGCAGTGTAATTCTTTCTGAATCAATATTTAACCTGTAAGGTCTTAGTTGAGCCTTATTATGTCATTGTTCGGTAAGGTTAAGCCTTGACTCTTTAGCGCACGTGCGCGCGGGACCTTGTCCGGGAGCGCGCGTGTTTCCTAATGAAGGAGCTCAAATTACTCCGAAATCGGTCGGGAGCTCGTCACATAACGTGAGTGTAATAGTGCTAACAGACGCTCGAACGCGGCTGACCTCAACCACCGTCTGACCAATGGGAGAGAAAGAGAGGGAAATATGATATTCTCACTCTTTCTCGCCCGTTGGTTGGACGGCGCTCCGTCAGCCGCGTTCGAGCGTCTGTAAGAAACATAAGTGTAGAGTGTTTTGTCATAGTTTATATTGAATCCTTACGCGAGTTGTGATGAAGTTGTATTTATCAAATTATAATATTTTAAAAAGGCAACATTCTTTGTAATTTTTTTTATCAACATGGCAACTATCTTTGTTTTAATCCTTGTGCCATGGTATTAAGTTTAGTATTAGAATAGCAAATAACTTACTCTTGCAGTCGAACAACGGCGAACCATTCGCGAACACCGACGCAGCTTTCCGTCTCGCCTATGCCGTTATAATGCTCAACATGGACCAACATAACCACAACGCTAAGAAGCTGAACGTGCCCATGACGGTGGAGGACTTTGTCAAAAACCTGCGCGGGTGCAACGGATCCGGGGACTTTGAACAGAAGATGTTGGAGGAAGTGTTCTATTCTATCAAGTGAGTCCTAATTTTTAAGTCGCTTAAACAGGGTTACTAAGTCGCTTAAACAGGGTTACTAAGTCGCTTATACAGGGTTACGCGGTAAGGGTGTACTAAGGCAAAAAGGGGTACATGACATCCATTACATTCACCAACATGCACTGGGCCAGCATGGTGGATTAGGGCCCGTCCTCTCTCTGAGAGCCAGCTCGCAGCTCTGGGCTTGAGTCCCAGCAGTGGAAACATGATAGGCTGAATTGATAATTATTATGAATAACTTTTACTATGAGACCAACTCATTTAGAAAATGCTCATTCACACGACAAAATATTTGGAAAAGCTGTATTTAAAAAAAAAATATAGTCTTGCTTTTGAGCTCCATCTCGCCTGATGTTAAGCGACGAATCATGGTTGGTACCATAGGAAAACGTTGCCTGGAAGAGATCGCTCTTAGCGATAAGGCCGCCAATTGATGCACCAGTTTTTAAGCTGTTTTATCGTGTGTATGAAATTTGTAGTGTTAACAATAGTTTATCTATCTATCTAAACGTTGTTCGGAATAATTCTGGATTAGTTTTCACAAATATGGCAGTTTCCATTATCTAATTATAGGGATGAAAGAGAAGAATTTAATGTTTAGTAAAATGAGGCTTGCAACTATAAGTATTTTCTAATCTAGACATGATACAATCAATGTTTTTGCCTTTTTAAAATCTCCTTGTCGGTTGAGTCACCTCAAACACTGTCTCTCAAGTGAGCCAGGGTTTGGGGAGCCTGCTGGAACATTGTTGGTGATGTTATTTTTAAAGCCTGTTGCAGACAATGCGAAGTAGCTTGCAAGTACAAGTAAAGTACTCGCGCTGGCGTTCAAACGTACCGTAACGTACGTGGCGTGGTGTATCACTCGCTCGGTAACGCTCACAACTCGCGTGCGAGTAAGCACTTGCGCGAGTGTTCGAGTGAGACGAACGATGCGCAGTTGGCGTCGCGAGAGTAGGACGGGGAAACGAAGCACTTCCGTTGCCACTTGCACTAAGCAAAAAGTGTTGTAGCTCGTTGCAGACGATGCGTAGTAGCTACTTGATACTTGCAAGCTACTTCGCATGTTCTGCAACGGGCTCACCTGCATGTAGTGGACGATCACGTAGGTGTCTGACAAGACTGCTACCGGAGTCGCAATGCCACTGCTTGCTGTGTGTCTGACATAGTCATTGACTTGGTTTACGAGTTCGTTGTTTATATTCTAAGGAACGAAGAGATGGTAATGCCAGCGGAGCGCGTGGGTCCGGTCCGCGATGCCTACCTCTGGCGCGTGTTGCAGCGGCGCGGGGCGGGCACCGGCGCGCGGTACCGCGTCGCCGCCGCCTCGCACCCGCACCGCGCACGCCTCTTCACCGTCGCGTGCCCGCCTACAGTAAGTACAATACAAAAGCCCTTTATTTCAATAACTTAAGGAGGTACGTTTCACATATGGCGGGAAATTTAAATTTCATACAGTTTTCTTGTCTTGTTGTGAGTATTTATGCTTCGTGCGACATTCTATCTCGCTCGCGCATTTCAACATTTTTGGAGATATACAATTATTCAATGTACCTATTTATGTAAAATCTATGCAGAGTTAATTAGAATAGTGTTAGGTCATTGTTAAGACACGTTAACGTCAGTGTTAAGACATGTTTAATGTCTTAACACTGACGGCGTAAAGACAGTTTCGACAAATATGTGTTTTTTTTTCTTTACTTCGTTTTGTTTGTAAACTTTTCGCGAATAAACAGTTAAATCTATTTTGATGAAATTTGGCAAGGAAATAGTGCACCAAGATCAAGAAGTTCTTGATCTTGATGCACTATTCCCTTCTTATTAACTAGGACTGTGCAGTAAACTAGCAATGCTCAAAATAATATTTTGATTCAGTATTTCTAGACATGTTTTTCCTCTACAGGTAACAGCCCTATCAGCAGCATTTGAGCGCGCCATACCTCCCACCCCAGAAGAGATAGAACAGAACAACACCCGCGAGAGCCCCGCCCTTCTAACCTTGCATGGGCTAGAGAGATCCGCGGCCCTAGTGGCCAGACTGCCGGCCGACTCTATAACTGTGGACACATTACTGCTGACCTTGTGCAAGTTTACTGGCTTACTGGCGCCGCAGCATCCCGCGTATATCGGTATAGGTAAGTCAAAGATAACATTAGTCAAAAAAAATATGTCTTGGAACCTATTGTTAAGTTCTAATTTTTTTCCAGGTGTAACGCTAGGGCAGTCTTTAAAGTCGCAGCTAGCCTTGCGGCGTGCCTGCACTGTGGCGGCGCGCCACGCGGACTGCGTGCGCTCCGCGTGGCGCCACCTGCTGGAGATCGTCAACACTCTGTACCGAGGTCGCCTGCTGCCTAAGGTACGCGCTCTTCATAACCTCTAGGCATAAGCCTTCTTTTGATTCTACCATAATCCAAAAGGCAAGGGGTCCAAATTGTAATTTGGTGCACTATTTGTATCGCATTTAAGGGCAATTTAAAACCATTGTTCACTCGCATTTTTTACACAATAGGTTGCAAGCCGCCTGATGGAACGTGATTACCGTCGACTCTGGACATTACCGGCGTTAGGGTAGGGCCTGGTGGGCGACCACCCAGGGCGCCAGATAAAAAAGGGCGCCATAGGTGCCTATAAAGGGATGCCGCTTACTAAGGGTCAACTTTTGGTGTAATGGGTCGCTAGTTTTATTCGGCCTTAAATAAAACCTTTCAACCCTCAGTGCCTGGTAGAAGCAGAAGACTACATCAGCCCCAACGGCACCGTCTCGCTGATAAGGGAAGCCGCGCGCGGAAATGAAGCCGGACTTCTGTCTAGTATCTATTCATACATCGCTTTAGGGGAAAGTGGTGAGTTCAAATTTTACTTCACTTGCTTGCTAACTATGTAAAATTATATTTGTTTTGGTTTTTTTAATCTATCGAATACTTTTCGGAGAGTGTGCATCAGAGCTGCATGATCTAATTCCCTTCTGCCCATTTTTTTTATCGGACTGCTAAAGTGGGAGCTGCACCGTTTTATGGTTGATATTCCGAAAACCCGTACAAAGCGCTTTGACTCCGCTTTTATTATGCGTACGTTAGTCTGTGCCTGAATGGGTGTTCCCCGATAGTTATAAGGTGTCTTCAAATCGCGAGTGAATCGGTTTCTTCTAGGCAAGCGCGCTCCAACGTAAACCGCATCATCGCTTAACATCAGGCGAGATGGCGGACAAATAGAAGCCTATTATTTGATATAAAAATAATAATAATTAGAAATGATAAATCATTTGAGAGTCGCCAAGTTTCGTAAATTAGGCCACGTGGTAAATTTTAGAGTAGTAAAGCCTTAGGTAGGTTTGCTGTCCTAGTTCCTATAGTCCTAGTAATAAATGAGCTAAAAGTATTTTAATTTCATAGTTTCATGCTATACAGAGGGCTCTGTCTTGAGCTATGACGTCACGGCTCAGGAGCGCCATACAAATGCTATACTAACACACGCTTTGCGAGAAAGCGACAGAGTATCTATCCCCACCTAAAACTTTAAACGTTCACATCTCCGAGATTTAGTAGCCAATTTAATTTCTAAAAAAACTGTATGTTTAATGTATTTAGTTATATTCGTCGCTAAGCCTGTAATTTGTTATAAATTAAACATTAGGACACAAGCCTATTGGCTGATACACTTATGAGATATAAGCGTTTAAAGTTTTTGGTGAGGTTAGAGAGCGGATGCGCTGTCTCTCTCCCGCAAAGCATGTGTTGGTGTATGGTGCTCGTACGGCTTGACGTCATAACGTGCTATAGTGCGCTCTCTGTCTAGCATCAAATTTAAATACTTATAACTTATTTGTTTTTGAACAAATTTTAATTTTGTATTCTTAGATGCGTTCTATTTATTGTTAGCTTTTTTAGGAGATAATTAAAAAAAAAGTTGGACAATCCTATTGAGTTACCGTGTGGTAAGTAAAGGCATCGGTAAATAAGAAAAAGAAAATTATACCAAATGTTCGTGTTCTGTCCTCAGGTATGCGCGCGCCGACTCCTCACGAAAAGACCCTTATAGACGCAGCGACGGAGTGCGTTGCTAAATGCAACCTGCCCGGTCTACTCGTCACAGAGACCAAATTCCTTCACGTGGAGAGCTTACAGGTACGTTCATTAAAGCTTCAAAGTAAGCCACAGCCCATACAAAATGTCCAAAAGTCAGTCCTAACTTTTTTTTTTTTTTAAATATAATAGTAGACAAACAAGCGACGGGCCACCTGATGGTAAGTGGTCACCGTCGCCTATGGACACCTACAATACCGGGGGCATTGGCGGTGCGTTGCCTTCTGTATCTGAACCAATTGTTAACAAAGAAAATCGAGGGTCCAGTAATTCCAGACATGAAATAAACGTATCTTATTGTTGTCATGTTTGGTGTCATCTGCAGTGCTATCGGCTTTTGCCTCAGATCAGACAAACAAGGAAGATATGCCTTAGTTTACAATAACACTTGTTTGCACACAGGAGCTAGTCCACGCGATGATAGAAGTAGGCACTCCGCCCGACTCGGACAGTCTGCAGCTCAACCCGCAGTTGGAAGATATTACCATATTCTTCATGGAGCTCTTGGGACAGACGCTTATACAAAACAGGTAAAGGTGAAATATCATTATGTCTAGGATGAACGAACAGATAAACAAACCTGCCAAGTAAGAGTCGGGCTCGCGCACTTTAGGTTCCGTACCACCACAAAATTCACTAACGAAATTACCAGTTATAACTTGGTAATGAACAGAAACTTGTCACCGACTCGCACTTGGCCGGTTTTTCTAAGTGATCTAAACTCGATTTTGTGTTGGTTTACCACATAATTTCTTTCTCCAGGGACCGTCTCCAGTCAGTATGGGAGAAGGCAGGGCCGCACTTACGGCGCGTCGTTCTTTGGGCGGCGGGGCGGGGGCAGTACGCCCTCTCTCGCGCTCTTACTGCGCTCTTGCGAACAGCCGCGCGGCTCATGCGTTGTGACCAATGCGCCCCGCCAGTCCTACACCATCTAACGCTGCTGTTCTCTCTGCCTTACAAACTGTTCTACCACCAGGCTGCAGTGGTCAGTATACACTTACAAACATGCAACTAAGTACCTATAGGTGCAATGACGATATAACCACTTGACAACTCATCCTTTACCATGCCGTAAGCCAAAGGTACCGCCCACCGAAACACTGGATTGATGATATCCGAAGACACGCAGGTCATAACTGGATGCTAAAAGCAGAAGATCGCAGATCGTGGAGGAAATTAGGAGAGGCCTATATCCAGAAATGGACGAAGAAAGGCTGAAGAAGAAGAAGAAGCCAAAGGTATGTGTGGACCCGGTATCAGTGTGTACCCGGTGCCCGGGTCCCTTTGACCAGTGTGTGTTGTCAGTGATGACATATGGTACTGAGACGTAGTCCTTAACTGTTGGCCCTTTGGAAAACTCATAGCCACAGCGGGCAATGGAGAGAGCTATGCTCGGAGTTTCTTTGCGCGATATGATCCGAAACGTGGATATTCGCCAAAGAACCAGAGTCGTCGACATAGGTGTTAAAATTTGCAATTATAGTGGCAATGGGCAGGCCACATCGAACTGATAACCGATGGGGAAGAAATGTTATTGAGTGGAGACCACGAACCGGAAGACGCAGCGTAGGAACGCCTCCCACTAGATGGGCCGACATCGTGAGAGTCGTGGGCATCCAGTGGATGCAGATGGCAGGCTGTCGTTCAGTGTGGCGGTTAAAAGGGGAGGCTTATGTTCAGCAGTGGACGTCTTCTGGCTGATGATGATGTAGAAGCCAAAGTTATAAATTTTCAGCATAATCAATCCTAGGCGCGAATTGAAAATTTCGTATTTTGAGTCTACAATCACAAGTGCCATATGATAAGACACCACCACTGTTGTTGTGATTATTGTGATATTTGCTTGGTCACGATCGTTGAATCAGCCGTCTTGGTATTTTTCTACAAGATTTATATACGTAATTTTACAATAAGTAGTGAGTGAATATGAATGAGTGTATAGTAATACTAATAGTTTATTGATCAAAAATTAAAAGACAACAATATTGTCAAAAAAGCAATCGAACTGGACATGAAGACTAAGAAAGAGGGTAGATCGTTATGTCTGCACCTAACTTTTTAACTGTTCTCCAACCACCCGCATTCTTCAGTCTTCCCGTGATCATGGTGCATGTAACTGCGCCGAAATATCGGGAGCTCATTCCACAACCTTACCACGGTAAATATCCCGTAAATAATCATATAACTTTATAATGATAACATTTAATATGTACAATGTTGTTTGTGTGTGGAACTGGCTGGCACCCGTACTAGTAATTAAACTGTGCTACGGGCACCAGCGTCCTCCGTTTGAACACTCATTAGGTTTAGTTAAAATTAAACAAAAATGACATATATTACATAAATATATTTTTAAAGGTGAAAGTGAAGATTTTCGTGTCATATAAAAAAAAATTAAACCACGTCTGTTTCCATGATGAATGAGTGTGCTATTTCTTCCACCTCAGATATCGTGCGGTCTGTACGAGCTAGTGAAGACATCGGCTCAGAACGTGCACAGTGCGCAAGAATGGGACGTTGTATTCGCGTTACTGTGCGCGGCCGGCGCAGGCGCTTGGCCCAATGACCGACCGTCCGCTGCTGTTTCTACCAGTATGTATCCATTGTAATATTAGTGACTTCAGTTTTACGTTCCCACTGAGGAATCCCGAGCCATCCTCTTATAACTTTCGCAAGAACCGGCTCGAAGGACCATAAATTACCCTTGAAACACTGTTTACCGCTGAAATTACGTCACAGCGACATTAAAACTGCAAACAAATAAACCCGGACGTATCCGTAAGCAGCGGATGCGGTCGCAGACGTTGCGCAGTACTAGCGCAAGTGTTACTAGCGCCAGTTTACTGTGCATTGTCTCGTAAGACTCGTAAGGCAGCTCGTTAACCGCCTTACTTTTTCGAAGTCGTCTTGTTTATACGTGATTGTGATCTTATTCGAGATGGGGGCGATAAGACTTGCACTGATGTCCCGCTTGGGGTGTATTGTGCATTTCCCCCTACCAGCACCTACCCGAGCCAACCCAACTCCTTGAAGTATCGGAGTGAGGCTCTCGGGCGCTGGCACGCACGCTCCAGTGGCGTATATGTATATGTAAATATTGATGATGAAAAGCAATCTAGCAGTGTAAACTCAAGGGTTCGTCTGAAAACCGGCGCTGATAGTCCTTGACTATCAGCATTAATGCTGAGACGGACCCATTCCACACTGATTGTATCCTTTAGATATAAGTCTTTGTAAAGGTGTAGAATAAAATTTATTTTCTTTCTTTCTTTCTAGCTTTTTTTGTTTATTTGACACGTGAAATACTCTTATGATTAAGCCGGTTACTCCGACTACAGTTCGCACTAGTACTATAGCACTCCGACTGGTGACGTGGATGTTGCTGATAATGACGCCTTATGCGACCCAGTAGCGATTACACTTTCTTTTGAGGCTTGATAATGCCACAATACAATAAAATTGTAGTGCCGGATTAGCAAGTTGAAGTGGCAGTGGGCAGGGCACATAGCACGCAGAACAGATTGCCGATGGGGCCGAAAGGTTCTCGAATGGAGACCACGGACCGGTAAGCGCAGCGTAGGACGTCCACCCACAAGATGGACAGACGACCTAAAAGAGACCGCAGGGAAACGCTGGATGCAGGCCGCTTCCAACCGGCCCTTTTGGAGATCGATGGGGGCGGCCTATGTCCAGCAGTGGACGTCCTACGGCTGAAATGATGATAAATGATGAATGCCACATTACGTGCTCTACAGTTTCGTTCTTCACGCATGATACAGTGGACTGGAAGGTGAAAATGACGTTTCATGGCAGAAACGGCTAATAAAAGTATTATTTCCAGCTTCGAGTCGATCCGAGGGTTCGGAGGACGAGAGCGAGCGCCGCCCGCGCAGTGTTTCCTCGGAGAGTGAGCTTTCTCATTCCCCGCAAACACAGGGATGGATACTGGTAAGCATACGTATTCGTCAGCCGTGGCCCAGTAGGCTGACAAACAGGACCTACAATTTGACGTGTCATTCGACCTACATTAGCGCTCTGTTGTAAATGCCATTCGTAGAGTGCTTTTCATGTTTGAAGTCCCCCAGACGCGGCGCTGTCATCGCGTATCAATCACTATCAGTATCATTTCTCGAGTAGAACTTTAACATCTTTTGGCATCGTACACGACTCTTTAACGATGGAAAATTAATAAAAATCTCACTAGCGTCCAAACACAGTAACAACACCTGACAACTACAACATGGAAATTTAGTTCCGCTGTTTGCCGTGGGACTTCTTTCATGAAAAGGACTCTAGTCACCCATTCGGCGGGACGGAACAATTTTTAACCTTCAAAACCGGGAAGATTAGCGTTGAATAAATATACACATTTCTATATAATTATGGTAAAGGCTATCCTACCTAAATTAAATAATACGTGATAATTCCCGATTAACATTTAAAATAAAGGCTATCTGTTTATAATTTTAATTTCTAGTGTACACAATAAAGAGTTTATAGCTATCTATTTATATATTTTTATGCCATAGTTGCCAAACAAGTAGATGGGCTGCTTGATGATAAGCAGTTACCATCATATGGATATTTGTAACACCAGAGGCATCACAACTACGTTGCCGACCCTAAATACACTGCTTCGTGAAAAAAATGTGTCACTAATTTTTTTCATGACTTTTTGCTTTAACTTGAAAATAATTACTAAATCCAATGTTAACATTGTTGCGAGTCTGGTCAAACAGGTTTGCATTTGACAGAACTTGCACTTAAGAGTCGATATGACGTCAGCTCAAATTCAAGTTTTGACTCTGCGCGAAACAGACAAAAATATGCTATCAACACCTGCAGGAAGTACGCACGAATCGGCAACCGCCTCAGAACTAAACTATGGAAGCGCCATATGCTAAAAACTTCAAATTACTCAAGAATTATTTTAATTTTAAATAAAACTAATTTACATTAAATTCCATTAAACAAATGACCATTAGAATATGAATAAATAAATTGTTACGAACTTCCAGACGCGGAGAAAAAACTTAAAACGCGTTTTAGAAAGCCTGTTATCGCCGAATTATTCTATCGAGAAAAGTTTCACCAAACATGTTTCCAAAAACTTAATTGTATACTTAACTATTTATAACCAAAATATGAATTTGTTGCTGTTTGCCATAACCGCGTAAGCTGATGCACCGCTACCCAAGTTCACGACACATAAACTCTTAACTGAAATCTTCCTTGTATCATAACTCGTAGGTGAAGAACGACGCCACCTCCGCCAGCTCGTCGTGGGAGCCGGGGCTGGAGGGCGTGTCGCTGCGCGCGCACAGCGGCGCCGCGCTGGCGCGCTGCTGCGAGGCGCTGGCGCTGGTGGTGCGCGACGTGGCGCACGTGACGCCGCACAACTGCCGCGCCGCCGTCAGGGCCGTGCGACTGTTCGCTCGA
Source organism: Agriopis aurantiaria (assembly GCA_914767915.1). Taxonomy (NCBI): domain Eukaryota; kingdom Metazoa; phylum Arthropoda; class Insecta; order Lepidoptera; family Geometridae; genus Agriopis; species Agriopis aurantiaria. The sequence goes on along the minus strand of OU611998.1, from coordinate 14,424,263 downwards.
GCCACCCTGCATGCCGGTAATACATGATTCATCATCACTAGACTGCCAAACTAAGAAGTCACTCTTGACATAAGCACGCCTATGAAGATCCATAATTTATTGACAAGCAACAATAGCCAAAAGAGAATCATATTTCATCTTTAGCGATGTTCTCTTTAACTACGATATTTTTATCGAGTTTTTTTTAATTACTCGCGATTATGTAACGAAAATTATTCAATTTTGTGTTGACGTTCCTACCGAAAGTATAAAGTACGCGTGCTCTTATAACCATAAGATAACTTTATCGATATGACAGCTATGTCGTATCCCATCACTTTCAGCAAACGTCATAAATGACATGATAATTTGGTTTTACTGTATCCCGACAAACGTCCTATCAAGTATGCATTTATGGTTCATACAAAAATCTCATAGAAAAAGCACGTTATTTTTCCCGAATTTTTAAATTTTCGTGGCAATTTTTCTTTCCATATAAATGTCATTTGGAATATGACGAAAATTAAAAAAAATGCCATATCGGACTAACCGTTCTCAATTGATACGCCTATCAGGAAACATAATTTAATTTATTAATACACAAATACTTGTTACTCTAACAGCGACGCCAAGGCATGTGACGAGTAATAAAATTCAAACATGAATACAATAAAGATAAAACTAGCTGTTGCCAGCGACCTCGTACGCGTAGACTACCTACCTACTATACAAAATGTCACTCCTCAGGTAAGAAATCAAGTAAAACCACGGAAGGTCGCAAGTCCCGGCCGAGCTCGGCGCGGCGGCGCGCGCACTCCGACTCCAGCGACGAGGAGCTGGACACCCTCGACCAGTACCACATGGTTAGCATACAGGTTTGTATAGTCCGGCCAATGAAAGTAGAGACTGAAAAAGCGCGGCAAATTTAAAAATACAAGCATTGGAACCCCAAAATTTTATGTAATTCCTGGAATAATCACACTTTAAACTTGTAACTTATTAATTTTTATTGTAACACAGTCAGAACACGGTAATGTTTGCATTTCATATTAATTTTGGGGTTGCAATGGATTTTTTAAAAATTGGCGCGCGTTTTCACTCTCTATTACTTTCATTAGCCAGACTCTAGGCTTCCGACGTTATGCCGAGTGTACACTGTCGGCCATATTGCTGAGACGAACGAAACCAGCGAGACCCAACAAAAGCGTTTAGTAAACGTTCTCTACCTGTCTCTCAAGGAGCCTGTACAGCTGCATTATATATTACAGGCATTATTTATTACGAAGACTACTCGAAGTCTCACAGATGATTTAGGCTGCTTGCAGACGATGCGTAGTACAAGTTGCAAGTAGCTACTACGCATCGTCTGCATCGTTTTGCTTGCAGTGGAAGTGCTACTAACCACTTCCACTGCCACTTGCACGAAGTAAAATGCCGGATCGCACTTTGATTAGTGATTAGTGCGAGTGATTAATGCAGGTGCTTTATTAGTGCATGATTAGTACTAAACACATTTGGACCATGACTGATCAGTGCGAGTGTACACTTTAATCATTCGCAAAATTACTAATCAATAATCACTGACACTCGCACTAATCAAAGTGCAAATGGGCCTAAACGTTGCAGGCGATGCGTAGTAGGCACTTGCAAGTCTTGCAACTTGTACTTGTACTACGCATCGTCTGCAAGCGCCTTTAGCTTTAAAGATGTTCCAATAGACGGCACAATGCAGGTACCATTGTCTAAAATGTATCTAAATAAACTCTTCCCGACTATGAATCCCACATGGTGGTCAGGTCAGCCTTCCTTACTTTTCTCCTCCACGTCGCTCTATTCTCGACATCTTAGAAAACCTTACACTATCAAATAAAAAAAAACTGATATAGGTAAAAGTTAAATTTCAAATTTTTCAAATTTTCACATTTCAAAGTTCAAATTTCTTCAAATCACGAGTGAATCGGTTCCTTCTAGGCAAGCGTGCTCTAACGTAGACCGCATCATCGCTTAACATCAGGCGTGATGATCGTCAAACGCAAGCAAATTAATTATTTAAAAAAAAAAAAAAAGAAATGTTGCCACACTTTTTGTTATAAACCATGTGTTTATAAATCAATGAAATGTATGTATTGTATGTTATTCCAGTTGCTAGACTTAATGCACACTCTACACAGTCGGACGGCGCAGATATTCAAGTGGTGGAGAGACGAGGCAGAACAAGAGGGTAAATTATCTTGTTTCATTTCGGTTTTTTTAGCTTTCTTTATCGTGTGTAGGTATGTAATATTATAGAGTTTAACTACCCATCTGTCATAAATGCTTCTCCGCTGCTTTAACTGTTTCAGTAATTCTAATAGATGTTAATGTCAAGAATAAACTGGTAACCTATATGAATGGAGAAAGCAACACAAATTAATAATATTTTGACATCCTCAATGTACAAACTAGATTTTTCATATATTTTTTGGGATATGCCACTATCATTAATCTCATGCTAATTTTGTTAAGATTTAGTTATCTTATTTTTCTTATCTATGTTATAATATAATTATGTATTATATTTATAATTAATATTCAATGTTTTAGTAAAATATATATTGTATTCACATCACACATATATATATAATTTATATCTCATATTTTTTGTCTTACCACTTTTAATTGTGAACGTTGTAAACACCTGTTAAGGGTGCACGTATCAGAACTGTATTAATTATAAATAAGTGTTATTTGTATTATTTAATATGTGTACTGTTGGTGTTTCTTTATGAATTAAATAATAATAAATGTCATTTGTAGGTGCTGAAGATTATGACCTCTGGGAAGTCGCGTGGAAGCCACTGTTGCAGGGAATCGCACAATTCTGCACGGACAGACGGAAACAGGTAACATTTCCTTTCACCACCAACCTTTTAGCCTGAGATCTGTGCTTTTCATAGTGTCAGGAGGTTTCATGACGCTCCTAAATTATTATTGCCTAGCGGCGCGCTGCGGTTATATTTATCCGGGATATAAAGTAACATTTATGTTTTAATCCATGCTGTAAGAAACCTTCTTACCAAATTTTATCCAAATCCATTCAGCTGTTATAGAGTTGAGGTAAACATTTTAAAATTTTCGCATTTGTGTGATTCTGTAGAATATCGGAGAATTTCTATGGAACAGCTAATATTTTTTTCGTTTCAGTTGGTAAATGTTGTTTATAATTAATGGGTACTTTACCCCTTTCGGCTAAGTAGATATAGTCATCGTTTTACTTTTTAAATTAATAATCTCAAACTGAGTAGTAGTCTCTTTTTACACGATGTTTCATGTTCCAGCCAGATTAGTCACAAATAATTTTCAAGAATAATATTTTCTTTATTTATGGAATATTTTATTGCACACTTACAAATTATGTAGAACTGTACAAATGGAGGACTTATTGCTAAACATTTTCTACCAGTCATCCGCCAGGTTGGAACAAATGGTATGTAGGTGTACATCAAAAACATCAAATATTACACTGTATCTGACGCCATCTTGCGACGTCCGCGCGCAGTATGTCCGCCAAACAGTGGCCTTGTTTTTTCGTAAGAATGTTCCACGCCGTCCTTCAATATCAGCGATCCAGCCGATAATAGTTATTATATAATAGTTAATAAATTTATTTATTTTATTTTTATTGTTCCTACCTGGTTCCCACAGACCTGGCAGGTCTGTCTTGGATCTGTGGTTGTTCTATTGGTTGTGCTATGGCATCTTATATTCATATTACGTTTATTGCATATACATATATGGCACACAGGAGATGGAAAAAATACAGTAAAAGAGCGCCATAATCGACCTTTCGGCATGCAAACAAATTTAAGGACTTAAGGAAAAATAAACCAAACTAGAAAAATTATTATCACATTGCACATTATCAAATTACTCTGTTCTCATTAAATTTCATTCTTAATACGCTCCATTCTCATTATCTTCTATTCCAGGTGGCGAACAGCGCGATAGCATACCTACAACGAGCTCTCCTAGTTCCGGGGCTGTCGGCGATGGGCGGGGGCGGGTGGGAAGCATGCTTCCAGTGCGTTCTGTTCCCGCTGCTGGAGAGACTGCCGCGCCGTGCCGCCGCCGCCGCGCGAGCCAACACCATCATGTGCAAGGTTACTTTTCAACTAGTTTACTACGTAGCATCAGAAAGCTGCTGGCATTCCTGGAGGAGACCGGGTTGCTGAATTAGCTGCAGGCGGGTAACGCAAAATGGCCTAGTTGCGGAAAATTCCCGCTACACAAGTAACACAATTAACAAGTAGCACTATAATACACAAGTAACAAGTAGTAGCAAGGAAGATAGACTAAGTGGAAAGACAATAGCGGAACATTAGAGCGCACCCCGGAAATTTGCCTAAAAACGGTATTAACTTAGATGGCGCCGTAATTTGAGCGTGTTATAGGTTGTCTCGAACTTCCGTAAGCGCTGTAGCCAGATAGCGTACGAAAGGGTTCTACAACTTACCGTAGCGCTAGTATCGCAGTCAAGTTTCGCGACATTTCAAGAGAATAAAGAAAAGCGCTATCTACTGGTATGGGTTGCGTTTGCTAGTTAATATGTGGCGCGAACAGTAACACCTGGCTTGATAGGAGACGCAAATAGTAGCGCCTACTGGTTTAAAAGATGGCGTCAATTGTGCCTACTGACCTACAAAACAACGCTACTAGGAACTACCAGCTAGATGACACCACTAGTGCCGTGTCATGCTGCGATAGGAAGAAAATAAAACCTTTTTGTTTTTTACATTTCCAGGTGTTCCTCCAACACTTATCCGCCCTCTCCCCGCGACCCACGTTCGGGGCACTTTGGGTTCGAGTGGTAGAAGTACAGAGGGCGCTGATATCGGCGGGGGCAGATGATCCACTCACTGAGGCGGCGCTAGAGTCGCTCAAGAACATGATACTCGTCATGGACTCTGTCAGGGTGAGTTGTGTAATGTTAGGTTGAGTTTTAGTATATTAGGTTGATAAGATAAGATATATTTATTGCCAAAAAACAAAAACAATGGACATAATACCATTAGAAACATAAGGAGAAACAGTGTGTGCAGGTTGAGTCGTAGCATATTAGGTTGAGTTATAGAATGTCATATAAGGTTGAGTTTTAGTATATTAGGTTGAGTCGTGGCATAAAAGGTTGAGCTTTAGTATGTTAGGTTGAGTTGTTGAGAGACGTTGTAGTATGTCATATAAGGTTGAGTTTTAGTATCATTGGTTGAGCTGTAGGAATAAATTTTACTCTATTATGTTTCAGATATTCAGCAATGCAGAAGGTTCATACAACGACCTTTGGTATGTCACGTGGAACAAAATCGGCGAATTTCAACCTAATCTAAAAGAAGAACTTTTTCCACAAGGTATTTTTTTTTTTCAAAATTAATTTATCCCTTGCTTTATTAAATGTAAAAACGAATGTATGGTAGTCTATTTGCGCTCTCTCGAAGTGCGCAAGCAGTGTGTTATATTATGTGTAGTAAATAGGAACTAATAAAAAAAAATGTATTCTAAATGATAATGATAATGATAATTTTATTCTTTTATTTTATTTTATTAATTTATAATTATTGTCAACATTTAAAAATATGAAAAAAAATATGAAAAAATACATCATAGAATTAATAATATTAAAGCAAAATAATAATAATAATATAAATGTCATTCTAATTATAATTAGGCATCAATTATTCATTCCAGTTTTGGAATGAACTCCCCTAAACCTCCCCTACATATTATTATATATATTTATAATATTCTCTAACAGTTTGTCAACAACTAGTTTTGTATAACTTCACTCGAGCCTCAAGGCCTCGTTCTTAGTTTGAGGCTCGCCGACAATTCTATTTAGACAATAAATATCCGGTGTTTGCTATTCCAAAGTAAAAATTAAAGTTATTTTTTTACTTCTTGCAATAAAATATTACCACGGACTGGTAAGCGCAGCGTAGGACGTCCACCCACAAGATGGACAGACGACCTAAAAGAGACCGCAGGGAAACGCTGGCTGCAGGCCGCTTCCAATCGGCCCTTTTGGAGATCGATGGGGAAGGCCTATGTCCAGCAGTGGACGTCCTATGGCTGAAATGATGATGAATAAAATATTCTATTTCATGTTCTTATTCAAATTAGTTGACGTTGACAGTTCCCAATTTTTTTTAAACCTTTTTTTTCTCCAGTGAACGACAACAGCAAGCCGCCGTCCAACCTCCCGAGCCACATGCACCTACCGCTGCCCGCGTCTCTGCCCATATTCCTGCCCGTCGCCCCCAACAGTAACGCCCTTCCTAAACCCACGCCCACGTTGGCACAAACACCGCCAACGTACGCTCCAACATCACCAACATTGGTGCCGACGTCGCAAACATTTTCCCCAACTTCGTCAATGTTACCAATGTCGCAAGGCGCTACGTCGTCAATGTTTGTGCCAACGTTGACCCATTCTCCGGTGAATATCACCCAAACCCCGCCCCAGTCGTCGCCTGCGTTGGTTGCGCCGACGCCCATAAGTGGGATGGTGCCGATTCGAAACCCGCTGTATGACCAAGCGCCGCTAACTTCCTCGGTGCTTTTGCAGCCATTGAATGAGGTAGGTGACCACTTAAATTTTTACGACTTTTTATCTGACTCAAACACAAAATGAGGGTAATGTATTTGGGTATGTACGATGTACTCGATCGACTGCAATAGGCTACAAGGGCTTTACGACTATCTCTTAACGCGGGCTCGAAACAGCGCAGTGCGGAAAATCACACGAAAGTTAACCTTACCGCGCCGAGATACGCTGCTTGAATGGGCGTTCCCCGATGGTTACAATCTGGGTGTGTTCAAATCACGAGTGAGTCGTCTTTTAGGAAAGCGTGCACTATCGTAGACCGCATCATCGCATAACATCAGGCGAGATGGTGGTCAAACGCAAGCTTATTGTTAATAAAAAATAAAATTAAAAATGCGGTTTGCGGTCACACAACTTTACGCATTACCTAAACAGAATCGCTTAAAACAGGTAGCCGTAAGACACTAGACTGATTTTTTTTTAATGTCTAATAAAAGAAGCTGACCATAAATAGAGCCCATCACTGCAAGAAAAAATTAAAGTGTTCAAAAATAAGCAAGGTATAAGCAGTTTTAGTTTTCATCAAAATCGGGCCCGAGAATTCTATGAGTACTTTTCGCGATTCCTCAGTTTCTGATTTAGCTATCCACGCCCAATTGAAATAATTCACCCTGGGGCCTTACGGACAACACCTAATTGCGGCACCTAACCAGTTGGAAAATCACGCGAACGTGAACCTTATCGCGCCCAGATACGGTTTGCGGTCCCGTGATTTTCCAGCTGAGCGGATTAGGTGCCGCAATTAGCTGTTGTCCGTAAGGCCCCTGTATAACGAAATTCGACTTTATTGATTTTTCTCATTTCCAGATGAAATCGACCCCGATCGGCATATCGATTCAGCCGCAACCGCACCAGATACCAATCCTGTACCCACAAACTGACACAACCAAAACTGAACCTTCAGCCCCCGCAATAGAGTCCAACACAATAGAAATAACCTGCGACGAAAACATATCTCCCATATCACCAGACACGATAGAACAAGGAGAGCTTTACGCTGAATACTTGACTAACCCATACACTGAAGCTAAAGAAATCACTCGAGAAGCGACCTTATATGAACCGCAACAAGAGCTACAGAATCCTTTACTATCAGTCTTAGATAAACAGAAATCGTTCAGCGCAAACGCAACTCCAATGCATAAGAATAAAGCCCAGTTTGGCTCAACAGACAACATACGGCAGGAGTCTAGTATTTTCAACTTCGCAAGTTACTTCGGATCCGTGAATGAGAAAGGAGGTTCGGAAGTGTTCGATTCTTTAATGTCTCAAGAAGGATAGCGGATGGAGTGCGATTTTGGAACGTGGTTGTAAAGTGATAAGTGTTATTTTCCGTTGTACAGTTAGACCAACTTGTCTGTAGAGGTTGTCCAAATAAGGAAGTAACATTTCCTACTAGAAAAAAAACGATCAGTTATGGAAACTACGATTTTGGCGCCTTCTATCAACTCTGCAGAAAAGTTGTAATTTATTTTACTGTAATAATTAGATGACTTATTTGTTTGTAAATTGTATTTATGACTTGGGGAATTTTTGTTGTGAAACTTATTAGGAACGCGTGGACTGAGTCAACATTTTAAATTATATAAAATCACTGAGAGTGATATGTTTTTTTTTTCTATTGTTTATTCTATGAAAGATAGAATGCCTTAAGCTTGTTTGCCAACCAATCGGAAAACAAAAAAAAAAAACAAAAAAAAATGTATCTATATTTTTTTTGTAATAACATCAATGGATATTATTTTGTTATTCATTTTCATTGTTGGGCATTCAAGACATTCAAGGCATTCAAGACGTCTTAGATAACATAATAATGACGATAAATAGGAAAAAAAAAAACACCCTCAGTGATTGGAAAATAACTGAAAACGTCTAAGGTTCCTTAGAACAATAAACCAAAACTATACGAAAATATTAGATTCCTAGTGTACTTTGAGATAAGAGACAAATAATTTAACACACGCCTGATGGCAAGCGAAGGTGCGTTCTTAAACCATCCATGTTTGCTCACGACAAAAAAAAACTTACTCTTAAATAAATTTGTCTCGGATCGTATTTCGAAGATGTTTTCTTGTGTAGCTCAACTGCTCAGTCTTAATAGATCAGCAATAGTTAATATACTTTGACACCTAGGTATTGGCTCAGCTACACTGTTTCCATTCGTTTATTTACTCTGACAGCTGCAATAACATTGTAAAAAGCAGAAAGGAACATCAAATTCTGATCACTTTCAGTAAGTTTTTGAACATAATATGCTTCAGAAAAAAAACACCTTTTTACAATGTTATTGCAGCTGTCAGAGAACGAATGGAAATAGTGTATATAGACTTGCCGTCTTACTTACACTGCTTCCTCCTCGCGTGATGCACCTAACGCCAATGAACTAAAAACCTATCTGATTTGCATCGAAAAATGTAATGTTACAACTACCTTCATTTACTATTTCTTGATGCAATATTATTATTTATCGCAGCGAGACAGTATGACCACCTTATCAATAGAGGTGGCCACACTAATGGGCTGATGGGTTACGCGGAAAGGGTTTACTAAGCCGGAAGGGGTATATGTAGAGATAGCCCGTTGGTCCAGTTGGTAGTGAACCTACCTTCTGAGCCTGAGGGCGTGGGTTCGATTCCCACGTAGGACAAACATTTGTGTGATGAACATTTGTGTTTGTTCTATATCTGGTAGTTAATATCTATTTAAGTATGTATTTAAAACTATATATGTATGTATATCAGTCTCTGGCAGCCATATCACAAGCTTTGCTTAGTTTGGGGTCAGATGACCGTGTGTGCAAAAATGTCCCAAAATATTTATTTATTTATTTTTATATACCAGGGGTATGTACCCACAGACTAGGTAAAGCTACTACGTAGCCCAGTCTTGTAGCAAAGATTATGTAGTTACGATTATATTCAATGGAAACAATCCAGTCAAATGTCTGAGGAGCGGGGTTGGAGGAGGGGTGAGGTGTTGGCAATTTTTGCCGCAATATTTTTTCCTACAACAAGACGTAGAGTGCTTTTCACGTTTGAAGTCCCCCAGACGCGGCGCTGTCATCGCGTATCAATCACTATCAGTATCATTTCTCGAGTAGAACTTTAACAACTTTTGGCATCGTACACGACTCTTTAACGATGGAAAATTAATAAAAATCTCACTAGCGTCCAAACACAGTAACAACACCTGACAACTGCAACATGGAAATTTAGTTCCGCTGTTTGCCGTGGGACTTCTTTCATGAAAGGGACTCTAGCGCGGTTTTAAATAATTTTAATAGACAATTATAAGACGAGCGCGGAAACGTTGACGGATAGCAGGCTTGGTCGGTACTGACGTGATCAGTGTCTTTACATATGACGTTTTCACCAGATGTAGTGACTGAACGTTCGCCCTACATTAAATGTCTAGTTATAGAGTCTGATAGTACCCATCATTATGAACAACTTACTATGGGACCAACCATGAATTCGCGAAAAAATATCTGCTGTTTCATAGTTTTTTTTTATTGACACGACAAAAAAGAATGAAACAGTTGAGATTTTTTTTGCGATTTCAAAGTTGATCTCATAGTAAAAGTTGTTCATAATGATGGGCACTGTGAACTTCTTTTGGCTTAGTAAACCATTTCCGCGTAACCTTGTATAAGCTAAAATTTGCCTCAGGAGACACGATGACGGCCTCTCCCATTCAACTATAAAGATAAATTTGTAGCACCATACAGTTATGATTACGAGCATTTGATCATACAAACTACCTATATTATTGTTAGAAATTGCAACACAAAAATCACTAGTGACTGCAATGTGATGGTGGCGCTAAACCTTGTTTAAAGTTTTATAGTCTAATCTATGTTTGTGTATTTTGTTATTGTCTGTGGTCACTGTCTATAAAACACAGATGAACTTCAACTTTATATTTTACGGAAGTTAAATGCAATCTTAATAAAGCAGTGCAGGAATTAATAATTTAAAGGGCATGCTTAGCTACACTTTTCAATACTATCGGTAATTTTATTTATTCAAATATTGCATTGTAGTAAAGGAACTTTACGGTGAGGGCGATATTTTAATCCAAAGCAGTACCCTTAGTACAAGTTTTGATAGTATTCGAAAACTTTTCGTTTACGTATTGTTCCATACATTGCTGGGCTGAAAGGTATTCGAAAACTTTTTTCGTATTTGAGTAAAGCAATCTATACCGCCGATTACTACCGATTTTAGTTCCTCCGCGGTTCCGCTGGAGGCGCTTTACTACAATGTATGGAACAATAAGTAAACGAAAAAAGTTTTCGAAAACTATCAAATCTGGGACTAAGCGTACAGAGCGAAAGGGATTCTATAGTAGAATCCTGAGCACAATATTATTGCCAGAGGAAAAAATATTAATTTATGACCGAGTTATGATCCTTTCCACTGTTTCCACCCCTTCTATAGAAAAAAAAAAGAAATAACTTTTAACACTTTTAGGAACATTGCATTTTTTTTTAACATGCTGGCGTGCCATGTTTATAACCGGCCAGTAACTTTTTTCACACAATATTTTCGTTTGTTTTCTTTTGTCCCGGAACACGTCGTCATGTTCTATTTCAAAACTAATTATTGCCCGCTTTGAAAGTACCTTATACAAAAGACCTACTTAAGGCGCACTTATTAAGAAATCACCGTTTTTTAAATAGACGGGATGAAAATTGTAGCTCAATAGAATGTATTTCCAATCTTAACCAATTGCAGATAACCGGCAAAAAACGAACATTGTTTTACTATAGTTAAGTTTTTCTGTGTTTTATAGTATTCGATACCCAATGGCCTATTTTGTGTATTTATTTTTGATGTTTTTATTGTTTTCTGTATATAGTATATACACATTCCAGGCCTTAGGATGTATTTCTAAAATTATATTTATTCTGTTCGTCAGCTAGTTTTCTTGTTTTAGTGTTAAAAGGTTTATATTCCTCTCTTCCTTGATTTTAATTATCTAATAATTATACCGGAGCCAAATCAGAATTTTTATGTTGCGGATTTACTGACATTTGCGACAAAAAAGGCAATAGGTAGGTAGCTAGGTACATACTTTGATTCGGTTAAATGAATAGTAAAGTAGGAATATTCAGACGTAAGACGCCAAAATTCCCTCAGGAGGAAATAAAACTTGTTTTTTTTTTGGCGCAAATGTCAATGTCACTTACTAACGACGAAGTTTTGGCGCCAACGTGAAAAAAACAAGTCTCATAGCAGTGTTATTTTCTTAAACTTGTGTAATTTCGAGTGGTGGATTTTTGTTTGTTAAGTGTTCGTAAATGTGTTTGAGTGTAAACAAGTGTGATGAGATACATGTATTTTCGTGTTGTTTCCATAACTCGGTAGAGGTCTCTCTCTGGTGAAGCCTCCACCAGTTTACTAGGGCATGACTTGACTTACTTTGTTGACTCGGACTATGACTTGTTTGACGATGTTTAGTGAAACTTGAAAACATTTTAAGAGTGTATGCTTCGTGCGTTCTCTTTCTCGCTCGCGCATTTCAATATTTTTAAAGATATAAAATGATTGACTGGTAATGATTTATCCAAAATCTAAGCTACAGACAGTAGAAAATGAGATTAGAAATAAAACACTGTTTTAAACTATCACGGTTGTTCACTAAAGTTATATGATTATTTACGTGATATTTACCGTGGTAAGGTTGTGGAATGAGCTCCCGATATTTCGGCGCAGATACATGCACCATTTTCACGGGAAGACTGAAGAATGCGGATCCGTAAATAATCATATAACTTTTTAGATTAGAAATGTTTAATTTTATTTTTATTTTTATTCATAATACTTTCAACTGTAAAAATTGAATTAAGTATCTAATCAAAGTTGTACTAAAATTGATTTTGTGTAGGAAAACTTGTTCATATCAAAATTATTAATTTACTGAACATCTGCAGTCAATAACTTTATATCTTCAAAATGCAAAAATGCTCGAACGAGAAGGTGGACGCACGAAGGACGCATGGACTCTTAATACTTGTCACTGGCAAATGCACAAGGCGTAAGACGTCAAAATCCAAAATCCAAAATAAAGATAAAAAAACCTATACGTCAAAATAGTGTTGTTTTGGCGCCGGTATAGGGGTTGACGTTGAAATATCAGGGTTAACCGTAGTGTAGGAGAGAACATGTAATATATGTAATTAAATCTGAGTTTTGTATAGAGAGTTATACATTTATATGTTTCAAACTATCCTAATCCTTGTATTATATAACGTTATTGAATTAATAAACATATGCAACAGACGAAGTGTTTCATTGAAACGAAATTTTCAAAAACAACTTTATATTTTAATAATTACAATATTTACATTTTGTACATCGAGAGCGCCTTCACAGAAGACAAATGTCTTTACACACACGCACGCTATCATAGAAGCACTAGGCCCCGGACAGGCGCCAACCAGGAGAATCAAGTCATCGATTTTTTTTATTTGTCCACGATAAACTATGGTCACTATAAGAGTACACATATTATCGAAAAAGTCGTATATCACACTCTCGATACGTGTAGAGGTCTCTTGTAGTAAGGATGTTGTGGACGGAGTAAGGGCGGGGCGCAGCACGGGGCCTTCCTCGGGGGGCATAGCGCCCTTCGCCAAACTAGAGCGGACTTGCGCGACCAGGCCCAGGCGCCTGCCGCGATACCACACGCTAGGCATAGACACAAAGATACGCGTGTCCCAGCACCAGCTTTGGCTTCTAGGACACGTGCCGCGGCGCTCGCCCCCGCTAGTGTCAGATAAAGTGCGCCCGCGGCGGCTGCCCGCGCCGCTAATCGCCCGACCCGTCGCGCTCCGCTCGTGCCCAGAGCTCGCCTCACTCGAGCCACCCCCGGAGTAGCAGCCGCAGCTAACGCCACTGCAGCGCACAGCAGCGCTCCTCGCGGCACGCCGACTAAAGCGCCGGCAGCTCCGTCCGCGACTCCACACGCGCCCGTCACTTCATCTTCCGCCACGCGTCTGAGCGCCAGCGCGGCCGCGGTCCACGCGCCAGGCCAGCCCCACGCCACCGCGTGCAAGTATGCCGCCGCGCGCTCCAGCGCTTCTGTTGACCATTCGCTGGCCGCTGTTAGATACCACGAGACGCACGCGTTCGCGAGCCAGGCGTCTGCCGCTAGCGTGAAGTAGTACGTCAGCGAGAAGAAGGCTATGCAAGAGGGTGGGGCTTCTCCCGTGCACAGGTCACCGCCGCGCGCGCCCAGCCAGCCTCTAGCCACGTGTGCGAGCGCGACGGCCGCGTGGCACGCCGCCATCCAGACGGCTGGTCGTTCGGGGTAGCGATAACGCGCTGGTTCCGCACAGAACGTCAGCAGCGCGAATGATGTTGACGCTAGTGAAAGCCACGCGAGTGCTGTGATCCACGCTTCAGCGGCTCGCTTTTCCTCCGCGCTGTATGTCGCGTGTTCCAAGCAGCCGGGGCGGCAGTCTCCGCCGGGTGGGCAGGGCGGGGCGTGGTCGGGCCAGCGCGCGGGTGTCACGGGCGCAGGCGGCGGCTCCGGCTCCGAGTCGGTCGCGTTAGGCGGGCGCATGCACAGCCGCCGGTCGGGCCGCAGCGGGAATGCCCCACAGTCGAGCGCTCCGGGAGGCAGGCGCACGCGGCACTCCTCCGCCACCGCGTCGCAAACCGCGCGACAGGCCGACACCGCGCCTGACACCTCCTCCGAGCAGAGAGGCGCGAACGCAGAGCACACCACGAACCGTAGGTGCACCGAGCACCCGCTCGACAGCACCTCCGCTAGGGATGCCATCTGGAATAGAAGAGAAATCTCGTTTAGAATATTAAGAACATTTTACGACTTGGATAGGGAACAATGTAAAACAAAGCAAATTTTCTTGACCGGTTTCGTTCATCGAAATCAGTTTGATTTGAACTGCGATTCATCTGAGCGCAGTGACATTCTGGCCCTCCGAAATAAAATCGACGTTTCTCAAGCCGAACAAAAAGCATATTGTGAGACAATGGCAAGGTCGTCGGTTGCCGAAGAGACGAGTTTTTGTTGAGACGGATGTCACGCAACTCGGCGATGTCGACGTTTACCGGTCGAGGGTTGTTTTGCTACCAAATTAGACCCCAATTTTACAAGAACAAAGAGAGGTTAAACATTTAGACATGTAAGGTTTTCGTTTGTCTAAAAATGTTTTCATACTTTTTAGAACGACTGTAGGTAAAGAAACATGTCTAAAAACAAAAATGGCACAAAGATAATTAATTTGTAAACATGGAAAAACGCGCTTGCGATAATAATGACTTTTCATTATTATTACTATAGTCTATAATAACTGCGCTACCTAGAACAGCCACGATAATTCATAGATAATCTTTACAACCTTTACAAACATTTACTCCAAAAGCCATTTTGCCCGATACTTTATCGACATTTCCTTTTTGATAATCTTCTGCATCAAAGTCCAGACTATCAGAGACGATCGATTTCGTGACAATGTTTTCTAAGAAAAATCAAAATAATGAGTAACCTACTTAACTATAATTTGGGTTAATCGACAGTGCTTGATAAAAACTACGCTTACGTAAATTGATACAGTTTTGATTACAATCAATGTGATAATCAATATTATCTGATACGCTGATCAAAGAAGTCATCATAGATAATCAGACGAAATGAATTCCTTGCGAATTGCCAATTGACGTAAGTATTATTGAATAGTAGAATAGGTAGGTACTTAGATAATAAATAGACGCGATATAGACACCCAACTAATCAGAGAAAACTTTATCCACTCAACAAGAGTATAGTATTTCAAATGTCTGCCTTTTGTAATACCATAGAGCTAAATCTATACTAATATTATAAAGAGGAAAGATTTGATTGTTTGTTTGTTTGCATTGAATAGGCTCCGAAAGTACCGAACCGATTTGAAAAATTCTTTCACTGTTGGGAAGCTACACTATCCCCCGTCGACATAGGCTATATATATTTTTTTTTAAATAGGGAGTTCCTTACTTAAACTCCATTAATGTAACCCAAGGTGTAAAAATAAGATTTACAATTTTGACTTTGCGTGTTAGACAGTTCTAAGACAGGACAACGTCTGTCAGGTCAGCTAGTATAAAATATGAAGAGATCGGAATGTTGTTTCATTTCAAATTTCGTTGCGCGTCTGTCGTATCACAAATCGCGGAAAATGAAGGAAAACTCTAGAATAACGTGTATAACCCGCGGGTAAAATAATATTAAACATGAACTCTGCCTGTTAAACGAGTCTCATTACAACTGCTCTAAAGCTTGTAATTCGAGTCTGAGAACAAAATACCACTTTGTTCGCCGACGTTTAACCTTCTCTATACAATGTAGGCCTGCATACTTGCTCGTATACCCTCATTATACAAACTTACCTATAAGTTTAACTATAACTTTTCACTTTCGTGTAGTGTAGGTTTCGTTAAAAGGTAGGACGTACAGACATACAGACAGACAGGGTAGGCTCAGTAATATGGTCCCATTTTTACCCTTTGGGTACGGAACCCTAAAAACTGAATAGACCACAGCGCTTCCCGCTAGATAGATCTGCATGATCAAATTAATTATTCTGCCCATTTTTCTATCGGACATCCCGAGCGGGCACGAAAAATCGACACCGCTTTATGGTTGCGTACGAAACGCTTTAATTCCACTTTTATTGTTCTAACTGCTACTCTGTGGAATGCTGTGCCTGAATATGTTCCTCGATAGTTACAACCTGGGTGTCTTCAAATCAAGAATCGGTTACTTCTTAGACAAGCGTGCTCTTTGCATGCTCTATAGACCGCATCGTTGCGGCGAGTTGGCGGCCAAACGCAAATCTATAGATTGTATTACCTCGTAATTCTGTATTTGTAACTAAACGCGAGCCCTCGTGTCTTAGGGCCACAGAGAAAGGTAGAGCGATTCCTTTAAACATGTTCTCGGCCATTGTAGTGGGATAATTGAGGCTCAGCAAAAAGCGTATTTCACGGAACGGCCTTGTCGGGTGCTGCGAGCCACCGACCGGCCAATTTGTGCGCCGCACGCTCTTCGCAAAGAGTAACGCGTATTTTGTGCAACGAAAAGACTGAATGACTGACAAACCATTATGAAAAATATTTACCTAAGGGTTTTTTTTATATTCCGTTGGTAATATCACATGAGAAATTCATTAAACAAAATTCATGCCCTCTACCCTTAGACGTAAAATATATTCTTCAAATTGAAACCCCGAAAACCCGTACGATCTACGAAGCGCTTCGATTCCACTTTTATTGTGCAAACTGCTAGACTGGGTGATCCCCGATAGTTGCAATCTTCAATCGTCTTCAAATATCGGCTTCTTCTAGGCAAGCATAGTCCATCAAAGACCGCATCATCGCTTAACATCAGGCGAGGTGGTGGTCAAATGCAACACTATTACTAAATATGTAAATATTCAATGTAAATATTCAGTAAAAAAATATCATTAAATCGCACTAGAGCGATGGCGGTCGAGCGGTAGCGTGTGCACTTTACAATCTGACGGCACCCGGTTCAATCCTCGGCCCTGCACTAATCTCTTATGTAGTACTTAAATAAATAATTTATAAACATAATATGTGCAGTTTAGTTGCCATCGCTCATAAACGGTGAAGGAAAACTTCGTGAGGAAACCGGTACGTCTAAGAACTTCAAAAGTTCCAATACATATTATGTCTTGGAACTTTTGAGGTTTTTGACAGTATGACTTTTACCAACATGCACTGGGCCAGCATAGTGGATTACGACCCATCCTCTCTTTCTGAGAGAAGGCTTGTGTCAGCGGTAGGACCATGATAGGCTGAAATGATGATGATGATTAAATATTGGCGAAGATATCGCGTGACACAAAAAAAGAACAATCGATATGAGCTAACATCCTTTTTTGATGTCAGTAAAAAAATAGACCTGCGAAACAAACTACATTTAGGCGTTAGGTAGGCAAACACCGAAATGAAATAGTAAAATCAAAGAGCTCAATTCGTTCTGATAACTAAACGTGTTTACAACTTTAAAACATCTCTTTCATATTCGAGCGTTGTTCAATCAATCCAGTAGCTATCGCAATACATTATAATCAGAGATATTCTTTGATCGGAGTTCAAAGCAGGCATGTCTTTGATGTATAGACCCAGCCAGCACTATAGCTGGGAGAGGCATCTTAATCGAAGATAATTAAATGCTTTTTTAAGATACCATTAGTATTTGCAAAGCAACTTCGATCAAATGCAATTTTTAAATATTTTTTTTATTCCCTCATCGGGCAGGCTAAAGCCTTCAAGGCCATACCGCCTGTAAGATAAAAAGCAATGACTCAAAATTAGGTAGTAGATCTGTGCTCAAAATGAAAAAAAAAGTTGATGAATTTTTATAAAATTACTCGTGTTTTTGCCGTCTGCAACTAAGTATCTCACTTGCACTTTTACACATTATTGAAGATATACAATTATTGAATAACTAGCTGACTCGACAGACGTTATTTTATTGCACAATTTAAGTCGACATGCATTCCAAGTCCTCCATTTGTACCTACATGTAGGTACAAATGGAGGACTTAATTATAAACATTTTCTACCAGTCATCCACCAGGTTGGAACAAATGGTACTTAGGCGTGCATCAAAAACACCTTATAAAAGACAAAAGAGAAACAACGTTGTCCTGTCAGACCTGTCAAACGAGCGAAAAAAATTTTGAAACTGCGCAATTTTTTAAATCGAGCACGCGGTTAAAAAGCAACTTTGCACTCTTGTATAACAAATAACTATTTTTTTTTACATTCAAG
The DNA here is from genome assembly GCA_914767915.1 of Agriopis aurantiaria. Classification (NCBI taxonomy): domain Eukaryota; kingdom Metazoa; phylum Arthropoda; class Insecta; order Lepidoptera; family Geometridae; genus Agriopis; species Agriopis aurantiaria. Next base: position 14,405,840 of record OU611998.1, on the reverse strand, counting down.
TAAATAATAATATGTTACCTTGTCTACTTACTTGGAATTAAGTTTAAATACAAAGATATCTATATCAAACGCAAGAGGCTCTAATTTTTTAAACCGTTCCGGATTAACTAAACGCAACAAACAGTTTTACCTGCGTCTATCCTATTAGAGAACGGTAGAACGCACTCCGACTGAAGTATTTTAAAGTATTTTTCTTTTTTTGTCGAACAAACGTTTCTTTTTATCCTACAGTTTACAATAGTGAGCAAATACGGCTGTTTGCGCCCGGAAAGGTTTAAGTCGTTACCACTTAAGATGTTTTAAGGCTGAACTGTTATTTGATATAGCCAGTTTATTGTGTTTGCTGTGTCATATCCGTTAGTTTTTTGTACGCGTGTAGTCTATTATTTTGTTGTTATCTGTGGTAAAAATGCAGTGCAAGAGTAGGAGTACGGAGTTGGTATGCCATCTAACTTACTTAGGTATCCTACCTGCACAACAAAACTGTTGCTTTTTTTCTCTATAGTTAAATAATATAAATAAATTCAATTTATTTCAATATTATCCGACTTTGTACATGAAAGTTCTTTTTAAAAAGAAAGTGTTAAGTAACTAAATAAATACCTAACCAAATTAAGTACATCTAAACTAAATTGACTATCTAAAAGTATAAACAAAAAACTACACTACGGTCTCTGGGTAAGGTATAAGCTGTAAAAGGGATATTGCCATGTTGAATGACCAAACTTATTCTATGAACCTGAACAAGGTAAGCGCCGGTTCTTAAATTGTTAGGTTGCTAGTTTAGGTCTCTTAGTATATAAGCGAAAGTAGTTACCTATAAAACTCTGTCTGTCTGTTTGTTTTTCACGATTAAACGGCATAGAAAAGGTCATGCACACTCGACAAAATGTATGGAACAGCTGATATTTTTTTCGCGATTTTAGGGTTGGTCCCATTGTAAAAATTATTCATAATGATGAGTAATATGGACCCCTTTTGGCTTAGTACACCTTTTCCGCGTAGCCCTGTAATATTAGTTAGGATAAGTATAAAAGTATGTTTTAGTTTACTTTGGCTTGGCCCAGGGTCTGACCTTTACAATCATTACTTCTTTATGCGACTGATAGCTTTTAGGTTTCTATCCGAGGGTTTGCCTAGGTTTATGTGGATTGGAAACCGGAGTGTTCGATCCTACAGTCTACTCGTAAACAGGTTTTCTCTAAAATTAATATATTATTGTCGTCGTAGTAAACATTTGCTCACATAAAGTGGTATCGGATGTTTTTAGATCACATACAAGGGTTTCTATTGATACAGAACACAACGTTACTATCTGCTGTTCCCTTTACAATATTCAACCTAATAGTTTAACATATAAGGTTCGTAAACTCCGAGAATGTGAGCTAAGTTTGCTAGACGGTATTTACTTGAGAATTTTGTTTACTTTAGCCGTTCCATTGAGTTCTTAGGAGTGGTATTATTTATTTGCTTCGGTAAACATTCGCTTCAAAAGGCGCCGATTGATAGATGACATCATGAAAGGAATATTTTTAGATAAGTAGTTCGGTGTTCCACATAAAAAAAGCTTTTGGAAGTAAGTCAACTGTAAAGTTAGTACAAGCAAGTATAAGGAATGCCAACAATAATCTGATCTTTGAGGAAAAAATATTTTCGGTAGAGATAGCAAGATATTCAAATTGTTTAACTCCAGCACAGAATAAACGATTAAAATTCCTTTTAAATTGACAAAACTTAATTTATGAAGGTACTGCGTGGCGCATAAGCAATCAGAACCTTATCAGATAACCCTTCTTTGCACGAAGAAACTAAGTAGGTATCGCCCATGGTATAATAATATGTATCTCCCATGTTTATTTCCATCTAAACAGAACTTTAAGATTTGTTTATGACAAATTTCTAGTGTAATTCCGCTTCTACGTCGCTTCGAGTACAATACGGATTTTGTGATAAGTTATTTTTCTCTATAGATATTTGTGATGCTAATTTTAACCTAACCTGAAATAATATTTTACATAAAAGAGAAAAATTAATCTAGCCTGAAACAAAAATTCATTATAATAATTTGTAGTAATGGTATTAATTTTAAATAAAATAGAAAGAGAGAAGAGAGAGAGAGATAGAGAGAGTTTCTTTTTGGAATAAGATAAATCGCTCCACATAAGTTTCTTTCCATAAATTGGATAGATCCCACACAGTGAAGAGATAAAATGCTATCCTTCCAAAAAGATCAGAAGTTCCCATTTTAAACATTTTCTACAACAAAGGGATTCGAGTCGGGCGACAAAAAATTAATTGCCGAGTTTATCCTAAAATAGCTGAAGCGCGGACGCAGCTTTGATGTTCACGGAGATCGGGATGGTGCAGTTGCGATGGACCGTGCCTACGTTACGGAGCGGTGGGAGGAATAATTAGTCTGTAGAGTTGGATACTCTAGCTAATTGACATCCCTTTCAAGTTTTATTGGTAAGTTACTAAGTATATTTAACTAATTTGTGGTCATAATATTTTATATGCTATAGAAGACTGAAGCCAATAGTTATCATGAAATATAAAGTTTAGTAAGATCATTATTATTTTGTTTAGTTAATAAAACATCATCATCATCAGCCAGAAGACGTTCACTGCTGAACATAGGCCTCCCCCTTTAACCTCCACACTGAACGAAAGCCTGCATTCTTGACCTACAAAGCTGAAATTTGACAGGTAAATTCTTTATATGGCTTTTGGACTTGTGATCAGATTTAACAAAATGGTCGAAAGGCCAGAGTGAATAGGTCTAAGTCTGCGTGCTTCATCTTCGACCACATCGTCGCTTACCAACAGCCAAAAGGCGAGTTTAAAAAAAATAAGGCGACTAATGGAGCATGAAAGTACACGTACAAAGATGCAGGGAGCAACTTTCTTGAACACAAAACAATGATAACGCCACTCTAATGCCCAAACTATAAACACGGTGTTATTTCAAGCGACAAACACCCCCCATAAAGACACTGTAACTGTTATTGAATCTGTGCCATAAAGGCGACATCAAACGCACCGATATAGACCCTTTATGACGCCATCAAAGCTAGCTTTGTATGGCTTAAACGGTTATACTACGACAAACTTATCCACGCGTGTCACGGGAGCATACTTTGGGGAACTGCAAGTTTCTTCAAGCATTAGCTCTTTATTTGAATACAATTTTTTCATACTTTGATTAGTACAGACGGTGACACAAAAACGCATGTATTTTGAAAACTGTCTTAGATTTTCTCGGAATACCTTCAATATTTTTTTTGTTTAAGTCCTTTTTGTTCTTTTGAAAGCTGAAATAATTGAGAATGTTCTTAGCAATAATTCAAGAAAGTCTGTTTAGCTGTTTGATTGAGATTATCAGGGGTCTTACGGACAACAGCTAATTGCGGCACCTAATCTGCTCAGAGGGAAAACACGCGAACACGACGTGTACCTTATCGCGCCCAAATACGGTTTGCGGTCGCGTGATTTTCCAACTGAGCGGATTAGGTGCCGCAATTAGCTGTTGTCCGTAAGGCCCCAGCTCTATTGACGGTCGTTTAAAAAAACATGTAGAATAATTACAAAGTTGTTCTGGGTTTCACTCGCTCTGAAGGTATATATCACTTCATTAGCTTCAGCTCTTTGATGTACTTACTAGTACCGACTTTGTACCTAAACATACCAATATACGGTTAGGGATGGCGAAGTTTATATGTGATGTAAGGTAGACTTGTCGCATCGACTTGCGACCGGCCGCGATGCACGGAAGTCAACCTTTAGGGACTTTACATTTTGCGGAATAAAGTGTATTAGTCTCTATCGTAAAATGTTAGTTATTGGTGCTCCAGCTTTCCATTATCTTTAGGCAAACAATCACTTCAATCTGTTTCTCTATTCCTGCAAGAAACCGTTCGGTTTCTATTCGAGAACTAAATTTTCTGCCTCTGTCATCCTGTATATGACAGAGATGGAGAATGTAAAACACTGTTTTAAACTGTCACGGTTGTTTACTAGTTATTAATGTGATATTTACTGTGATAAGGTTGTGGATTGAGCTCCCGATATTTCACATTACAATGGTATCTTCAAATCACGAGTGAGTCGGTTTCTTCTAGGCAAGCGTGCTCCATCGTAGACCGCATCATCGCATAACATTAGGCGTGACAGTGGTCAAATGCAAGACTATTATATTTATTTAAAAAAAACATGCACCATGTTCACGGGAAGACTGTACAATGAAGGTGCTTGCCAGAAAAGTTCAAAGTTAGGTACAGACAAAACGATCTACCACCTTACTTAGTCATTGTTTTCATAGTTTAAATAGGTTATAGATCCCCAAATCTGACCACTTTCAAGTCCAAATGCCTTCTTTTACTTACGTATTAAAGTTTAATCTTTTCTGCACTAGGTACTATCGATGTTAGGGATGGACATTTCAAACTCTTTTTTTTTCATCCTAATATTATTACGTTGGTTATATGATTCAGCACACCCCTAACGTCTCTGGTCACTACGACCTAATCTACAGCTGACATCAAAGCCGCCGCCGTGTTAACAGGCGCTTGTAGGCAACTCGCATTACGCTGCATGGTAGGTTTATTTGGATTATCGGCGGAATACCCGCGATGCCACAGATTTAGACATAGTATCAAATGGGTGTGGATCAAATTCTGATGGTATGTGAGAATTTCAAATTGCTATTAAGCTGAAATTCTATAGGTATAAGGATTATTTTACACTTGACAAACCATCTTATTATAAGCGACCCGCCCCGGCTTCGCACGTTATATAAATATATAAACGCTAGGTCGCTAGTTATATAGGTATATAAATGCATTAGTAATAATGCCGTTTTAATTAATAAATTAAATTTAAATTTAAATATATAAAAAAAACCTTACGTGAAAAAAAATCTAACTGATGGTGAAAAACGCATCAAAATCCGTTGCGTGGTTTAGGAGGAATTGGTGGGAAACTAAATCATCGCGTACGATTTTTGGAATTTCCACGAGTGTCCTTGCAATTTCAGGGTCGGTCCCACTTATAGGACCTATAGATAAAGATATTGACGATGGTGTTACCCAATGACCTTCTATTGGTTTAGTACATTTCCGTGTTACCCTGTATGTATGTGTAGTTTGCTACAATTTCTCCATACATTGTATATCCACACGGCCCAGTTTCCACAGTTGGCTCACTTCACTGCACTTCCTGATTTATCTCGACGGCACGTGTAGGGCTACCAACTTACTAGATAATGTACACTTAGACCTATTTATATGTAAATGTGGTCAAAACCATTTTAACTAAAAAAAAATACGGATAGTTGTCACAATTATCTATACTAATAATAATATTATAAAGAGGAAAGATTTGATTGTTTGTTTGTTTGTTTGCATTGAATGGGCTCCGAAACTACAGAACCGATTTAAAAAATTCTTTCACTGTTGGGAAACTACACTATCCCTGGGTGACATAGGCTATATTATATTTTCAAAAAAAATAGGGATCCTTACTAAAAGTCCAATAATTTATAACCCAGGGTGTAAAAAAATTAGATTTACAATTTTAACTTTGCGTGTTTGACAGTTCTAAGACAGGACAACGTCTGTCAAGTCAGCTAGTCAGTTAATAAGATAATAATTATCAATAAAAAAACAACCTCAAAATTTGTAAATACGCCATCTATTGTCAATATCGTTTACTTGTAAGACATATTTTTTTCCAGTTAAATGACGAAATTATATGAGGTAACAAAATATTAAAAAACGTACAATCGTATTGAAAACCACATGCTTTTTAGAAGTCGGTTAAAAAGAAGGTGGCGGTTCCCTCGCTAAACGGTACTACGTACGCACGTAATAGATACAAAACAATCATATCAAAGGATTATTTCTATTTATTATTATTATTTGACCACGACATACCTACGGGTTGTTCCATTTATCCCACCAATATTTTTCCTGGGGATAGAATAGAGGGGGTTGTAAAATATGAAAACACATGCGCACACTCTGCACAGTGCACAGCCCTACTGAGTAACGACATTGTAACTATTATTAAATCTGTGGAACGAGATTAATTCAATCACGGGAAAGCTTTCTACCAGCTCTGAGTTAACTGAAGCAACGTACGCGGCGATTTACGGCGTTAAATGACACAGCTTTTTTATACTTCTTTCGTTTGGTTATTTTAGTATAAAACTGTGACCAGAACCACCGGAGGATGGGCAGCAGCGTCCTATTAGTATACAGTGAACTTACTGCGATCCCCAAGCTGCCTGCCAAGCGTGGGGATTATGGCAACACCCCTCTCTAAGAGGGAGACCTTTGTTCAGCAGTGGACATTTAATTGCTGCTGATGTATTAAACTTACTGTAGTGTCACTTATTTGTCCACGTTCATTATTAAGCTTTGACGGAGTGTACAGGGTTGGTCCCATAGTAAAAGTTGTTCATAATGGTAAGTGCAATGACCTCCTTTCGGCTTAGTATAGTCTATGTGCGTATCTTTGTATATTAACCTTTGTAATACATTACCAACCGTATATTACAAAATAACTGCTACGTAATCTACGCCATTGAACCGGTCGCCGAACCAAGCGTGCCTAATTCATAATCATCGACGGAATCGTGACTATCTCCCACACTAAGCCATACCAAACCCTACAATACAACTTCGTAGACCGTATCTTGAAGAGATAAAGGTGGTTTTCGTTCAGCAATGTTCGTGCCTGGTATTTTCAGATTCGATCCAGCGGCGTTTTACAGAGAAGACAATTCGCCGAGATTGCCCGGGGCTGATGAACGTTCTTTCTTTAGCGTTAAATCATCATTTGAAACTCATTTTATGGGATCATCCTGTTTTGGATGGGAACTTTTTTTATTGCCTCTGATTGCCTACTGCGTAATCAATTGATGAATGTATCTAATGGGTTTTAATAGTTGTTATCTTTTGAAACGGTCAATCTACTTTTAACTCTACATATTTTTGTTTACGTACTAACTATAAAATCAGAATGCTGGGTAAACTGCCAACTGTTAGTGGGCTTGAGCATTTGGATTGTCTTTAAATCTTCAACGGTAGATAGACAGTGAAAAAAACGTCAGTCGTGTGGAATTCCGACAAAAGTGAAAACTTAAAAACTCAGTCTGGCGCAACACGTCACATTAGCATGTCGGTGACGCACCCCATAAGCTTTGCGTCTACCAAAAATCGCTCAACGTAACTAAAGACGTTTTCACTTCAAAATCATCATCGTTTTCATATAGGATTTTCATAAAAACACATTTAGTTTGAGACGAGTAGCGAGCGGACAAAGTCACCTTGTTACATTTCAACGCAATATTTTTACTAACACGTCCAAGAGGCGTTAAATAAATAATATTATGTACTGTCGTTAAATATAGGTACAGTGCTAGCTATATGACACGCAATAAACGTGCGTCGGTCCGTCTGTCACGCTGTTAACACTTCGTAAAGCGAGTGTTAAACGCACGGTCAACAGGTAGGTCTGTATGTCTGTCTTCGTGCGCACAAGAGGTGGGCATTTTGAGCTAACTTGCCTAATAATTGTCAACCAATGAAAATATAAGAAACGGTAAAATAATTTTAACGTATCAGACGTTGATTTAAAAACAATATATGTTGGGCCTATTCCAAAAATCACGAAAACAGGGCTCTAAGTTTACCTTCATAAAGGTCTATGGGCGGGCACATTTGTATGAAGGGTGGGCTAATCATTTGTATGAAGGGTGGGCTAATCATTTGTATGAAGGGTGGGCTAATCATTTGTATGAAGGGTGGGCTAATCCACTAATAGATACAAAATATATAATCGCGTATGTTTTATATTATTTCAAATTTCTGACTTTTCGTACACTTTGCAGTAACCGTAGTCACAAGTAGACTCCAGTCTTCGTGGTTACAGGTAGAATCTATCTATGACCGCGGCATGGACACCACAAAGTGCGAAATGTCAGGTAATCATGTATTAAAATAATATAAAATACACATGATCAAATCTGTCAAAAGTATTTCTTTTCAATGTGTGATAACCGAAAAAACGTAAGAAACCTATAGATATGAAATATACCTATGATGAGTTGAAAGCACGAAGCATGTCCATTGTCATTGTGCTCCCCTTTTAATAACATAAGTAAGAACTATCTACTTCACTTTATTTAGAGCTTAATTAGTAACTTAATACGTAATGATGATCCATCACAGTGTCATAAGAAAACTGCAAGACGCACATTCCAATTGTAATACCTAGAACTCATTATTTTCATACCATGCCACAGCAATAACCTTCGAATGATCTATAAAAAGCCTTAATCCACAAAAGTGACAAATTAATAGGTTACTACAGGAAATATACGCGACAAACACGTCAAATTAACGAGAAATAAAAGTTTAAAAGATCATCCAGCGATATTTATATCCGACATTAGTAAATACAGAAGAAACTTAGGACAATTATTGTTTTTCTTGGTAAACATTCTGTTATTAAAGATGTCAGAAGTCAACGTTTTTTAAAACAATAAAACGTTAGCAAAGAAAGAAAGAATTCTTGGCCTATGATACTAATGACACAGAAATATTTGAGTCATATTTCCACAGCAGATGAAAGAGACGTCATATTGTATGCTATTAAAATTATACAAAACTACGAGCGATTAGTAAAAAGCTCAAACTAAGACAAATTACTGTTAAAACAGAGATTGAAAAAAAAAACAAGCCACAATGAAACTTTTGCTGACGGTGAAGGGAACCACAAACCAAAACGTCATCTTACCGGTAGCGCATTCGTAATGTATAGAATACCTAGGCAAAGTATGAAATAATTATATCACGTATATATCCAATCCAATTTTTTCTGGAATGACTTTGCTAATCAGATTGTTGTTTCAAAGGCTTTCGGTGGTCTTCATTGTGATAAAAAAACACGATAATAGAAAACATAATAATTTTTCAGTTCCAAGAAAACAATTACACTTTTAGTTTTATGTATTTGGCAGGCTTGTATTTCGACTAATTGTCGCCGGAAGTACTTCAGCTAATATGCCATTTCCTATTTGAACGTAGTCCAAAGCGTTTCACAGGAAAATCTTAAATTAGGCACATATTCGTATCACCAACGAAGTGTATGCAAAACATCGAGATACAATACATAATTATAGAGTCACAATCGTGCCAAAAATGACCGAATCAAAACTCGGTGCACGCTACGAATTGCGCAGACTTTTTGGTTAGTTACAAGGTAACCGCGATCCGACTACAACGCCGCGCGATGAGCTAAGATGACATATTAACGTTGAACACTATGCAAGCGACATAACGTCTAAATTGGAGTAAATGCGGCATTATGAAGTATATAATTGATACAACGCTCGGACGTTTATTGGCTGTTTTCACTGAGAGATTGTGACTATAGGAATTTCATCTCAACGATGCAAAAGTAAAGGTTGACTTCTGTGCAACGCGGCTGATACGACAAGTCTTCGCACTATAAAAATGTATGGCGCCGCTTCAGAGGTCATCGTTAGACGCGTGCAGCCAACGACTGACGTCGCCATACATTTTCATATCGCGTTAGAATCATGCGTCGCGCGCGGCTACGATCAGCCGCGGTGCATGAAATTCAACATTTACTTTTACATCCATTTCGCCCCTTTAACCAGCAAGACGTGAGAATCGTGAGATTGATGTCATTTAGGAATATCTCTAAATAGTTTGTCAGTGTTGCGAGCACTTGCGCAGTGATAGAAGAAGCGTGACGATGGCGCCGGCTGTTATCAGTTAACAGCTGATAGCGTTAATTGGGTCGCGAGCACATCTCCAGAGGATGCTTGTTTTTGTGCATTCCTTTACAATAATGCAACTTTAGCATCGTTCACGAATATATGTAGGTATAGAATGATAGAGTACAGTAGGTCTTAAATTTAAATAATTGTAGCACTATACTGAACGTAAAAAAAAATATTACTACTAACTAGCTGCGCAATTTTCTTTCCGTAAGATCTTTCTTTAAAGTATTCGAAAACTTAAAAAAAAAATGAATGAAATATGTAGGTAAAGTCGTTCTCAAGTTATGGCATGACCAAGGTAAATTAGCGTAGAGGGTTAGTATACTTAGCCTATGTAAATTAGGGATTCATTTATATTAGCTGACCCAAGAACTACATTCATGAGCTGACCCGACAGACGTTGTCCTGTCTTAGAACTGTCAAACGCGCGAAGTTAAAAGAATAATTGTTAAGTTTTCTGAAATTTTCCAATTTTCTTGCCATTTTCTTAGTTTTTCTTTTCGTATGAACCTTCTACAAGGTATTAGAAAACTTATTAAAAAAAAATATGAATGCAATCGGTAAAGTCGTTCTCAAGTTATGGCGTGACCAAGGTAAATAGGGATTCATTTTTATATGTGTAGATTAGGTTGATTAATCGATTACTATAATATATTTGATGGACTAATTTCAGTTCCAGACTACCTCTCCTATAGTATCCTCAAAATGTTTCTACGCCTCAAAAATCTTTAGGCAAGGAATGAAAGTCGTTCATCGACTTATGTTTAATCTCTACCCACTCATTAATAAATGAAAACGTATACCCATTAGGCGGTAATGTAAGTAATCGGAGTGGAATGCCATAAATTGAGTTTTTTATCACACCTCGATCCGGACGGATGGAGACTATCAGTAGAAGCCACCACAGCAGACTGGTGTACTTACGACGTGTGGAGTAAAACTAGAGATGTGATCTCTAGTTTTATGGGACTAAAAACCGAGGAGTCGTTTAGTCTACATCAGACAAGTTGGTGAAAAAAGGTAGATCTACGCTACAAAAAAATGCTACCTTTTAAACCGACTTCAAAAAGGAGGAAATTCGATCAGTTTTTTTTATTCGCTCTGATAGAATGTAGTACTACGTAAAACAAACGCCTTTTACATTCCCAAGAAAATATATTATAACACTGTAAACATTGCTAATGAAGGCTAGAAGACATTAATCACTTTTTTTACTAAAAACAAATATTAAAGCATTTTAGTTGTTAATTTAATGAGGGCAACGTCTAGAGATAATCAACCGAGTAAAATTCAATGGCAAATGGTAGTTAGTATAAGTCAGCTCACATAATTGACGAAATTAGCATTTTGTTAAAGCATTAGCTTTTTTGTTGCTGGTGACTATTAAAAAGAGCTAAAATAATGAAAAGGTTAATGAAGCTAAGTACATTAAGAATTAGATAAGTATTAATTGCGACGGGCACCGAAACACCGGTCTTTATTAAGTACTAAAATAACTAGTAAATCATGTTGGCATACATTCTAGGCACCGTCGACATCATGAGAGTCGCGGGCATCCAGTGAATGCAGATGGCAGGCTGTCGTTCAGTGTGGAGGTTTAAAGGGAGGCCTATGTTAAGCAATGGAGATCTTCTAGCTGAGGACGATGATGTAAATTTTTTGCAAGCCTTGATAATTTATTTGCCCAAAACACGAGTGTACACCTTAAAAAACGCATGCACAATAGGTGTTTAAACAATATTAGTCTCTTTGTATTGACCTATGTGCTAACTAGTGGTTTAAATACCTGGCAGTACCAAGGTACAGTGGCCAGGGCCACATCAGCTGGCACCATGGCAGCTCGTGGCAGCTAACGTATGCGAGCCGAACAAATTTAATTGACAACAGAACGAAGCGGCGTTGTCGTCTCGAGATAAACAGTTTTTAATGGTTATTTATGCAGGCCGCCATTGCAGCACAGATAAAAAAGAATAGAAGGATAACTGCCAGGAGACAGCGATAAATAAAAGTACATATACATTTAAAACAAAAAACAATCTACAAACAGAGAGCATCAGAACATTCTATCGGATGTTCTTGTTTGAATGTATCGATGGAACTAACAATTGTCTACGAATGCTTGTCCATTCTGTTCAGAAAATACTATGGCGTTTCTGTATTGGACGCACGGTAACGGTTTTTATACGGGTTTGACTGTAATTTGAAAGATTCCCATCTGTATGTTTTTACTCTATGGTCTCGACGTGCACATAAACGGCGCGCTTGAATTAAACCGCTCGCCGTTTTTCACATGTCGGCGACTTGGAAGTGATTTCGCTACTTGCGTCGGTAATTGTACTCCTTTTATGAACTTACAAGGTTATTTTTAAATAGTAATTCTAGTTTACCTGTGTTAAAGAAATCTACATCTTTATTAGTATCATCAGTAACTAATGAGCCCTGCCTGCCCCGCCCGGTGGTCTAATTGGTAGTGAACTTGCCTTCTACGCTTGGTGTGGGTTCGATTCCCAACTAGGACGAACATTTGTGTTTGTTCTATATCTATGTTAATATAACTATATTTAAGTATGTTATCATACTAATATTATAAATGCGAAAGTGTGGCGCGCTGAAACAGTGCAGTGCGGAAAATCACGCGAACGTGAACCTTAGCGTGCCGAGATACGGTTTGCGGTCGCCCAACTTTTCTTATCACCTAAATAGAATCGCTTATAACAAGTAACCGTAAGTCCCCAGCTACGTGCGTCAATTCTTCGTAACGTTTACCGGAAATTCTTCCCAAAATTAATTACAAATATACAACTAGGTAACTCCATAACTACTTTTTAGGGTTCCGTACCCAAGGGATAAAAATGAGACCCTATTACTAAGCCTACGATGTCTGTCTGTCCTACTTATTAACGGCTATATCTTTCGAACCGTAATAGATAGACAGTTGAAATTTTCTCAGAACATGTAACGTTACGGCGGATTAATTAACAAATAATAAAAAAGTCAAAAAGTAAAAATGGGGATACTACAAACTTATTTTTTTTACGTATTTTTGTATAAGCTCTAATGTAAAAACAATAATACGTACAAGCGTCAAACTTGGCACGATTGTAGTAACACTCTAAAATATAACAACAAATAATAAATAATGGTCAAGTGCGAGTCGGTGACAAATTTCTGTTCATTACCAAGTTATTATACTCGAGCGCCTGTAGCAAACTGCGTAGCAAATTACTCCGACGATTTTGGAAGGCGTTATAATAAACTGGTAATTCGGTTACTTGGACATCCTTATTGTATTTTGTGGTGGTACGGAACCCTCAGTGCGCGAGCCCGACTGGCACTTGGCCGGTTTTTCATATATACGTATAGATGTATCGATAACTTGTACAGGCCATCACATTCCGTCCTATCTGAAAGTCATTAAACGTTTCCGATGATACCTCGATCTACTCAGGCCGTAATAAAATAATAATGGCGGCTCAAAACTCAATCAGGGTTGTCACGACTTAATAAATTCAAGGAAGATATGTTTAGTTTTTTTTTAATGATAAATAACGATAGCTATCGACAGTATTTATTTACAAATATGTATTTGGATTGCCTGAGTTTATTTATGATACATATTCTGCCCTCTATTTTGCTCAAATGGTGAGCATTGCTATACGTGGTAATGGGGCCAGCATTTTGGGAAAATTTTTATTCTCACTGCTAGCGGTTTAATAGTTTTTGTAGTAGTTTATTTGTTTTTACCTAGGTACATTCTTTTTTTGGTTTTAAATATCTTCGTTTGACATCAAACAGCGACGTTATAATTAGGAAATCGCAAAATTATGATATTATGGGTATTGTAGGGGTCTATAAGCAGCGGTGACCACTTACCACCAGGTGGCCCGTAGCTTGTTTGCCACTTATTCAATGAATAAAAAGGAAACCCGAATAGGCGTAGTAGGCACAGGCTTCGAAGCCAATGAGTTCTAATTTAATTTGTACGACATTATTATGTCAAATAAAAATTTGTACATATTTGTTGTATAAAAAGTGATATTGTAGACAACCCGCCCGAAGGGTCGACGAAATCAGACCCATCGCAGCTCACACCTGGATGAGATTAACTCGAGATAGAGATCAATGGCGCAAGAGAGAGAAGGCCAGCAGTTCGTCGATATAGGCTGACGATGATGATGATGAAGTAATATCTTCCAGACAGACTTCGGCTCAATAGAGATTCAGTGCTGGCTAAGTATGGACGGTGGTGCTAGTTAAGTGGACATAAAAATTTGATTCACCTAATAGTAGGATTTAAAAAAAAATACATAAGTTCGCAAAAAATACATACGTCCTTGCAACATTTGTTTAAGTAAATAAAAAAAAGCTTAGTATTTTTTTTGTTTCAAATTTCAAGGAGCAACCCTACGAGCGTGTCGGATCGGGAATCGAATCCGGGATCTATCTAATTGGGCAGCATTCCTTCGCCTCCCACCGCGCTCCACAATGGCTCTTCGTCCCTTTCTAATGACTATACCATTTTTGGTATTCTCTCATTTTTTACCATCTCAATTTATTCATCGACACTATTCGTCAGTAATATTATAATCGCAAAAGTTACTGTCATCCTGTGCTTGTCACAGCTCTACGGCTGAATCGATTTTATTGACTAAAGCGAGTAGGTAGCTCCACTCAGGAGGGGTGGGTACCTACTTTTTAACCGACTTCAGGAGGAGGTTATCAATTCGACTGTCTTTTTTTTGTATGTTTGTTACGCGATTACTCCCTCAATATATAATTGTTTCCGATGATTTCTTTTGTTCCGATAAAATACGATACAGCTAACGGAGCATAAGTTGACATTTGTTTTACATAGAAAGAAAATACGTGATAGATTTCTACATTTATATTAGGTCCTAAAACGTACTCGTTATACGTAATTGTATGTGTTTCCCAAGGTATTTTAATCATCATCATCATCAACGGCCTTCCTTTTCCCACTGAGCTTCTCTTGCTATGCTCGGTCATATGCTAATCGAGTCTAGGTTGGACCTGCGATTATCATATCGATATGAATTATAATCAACGTGCGAAGCCGGGGTGGGTCGCTAGTTATATATATAAACTTTCCTTGAAAATGTATCTAACTGATAGTGAAAACCGCATCAAAATCCGTTGCGTGGTTTAGGAGGAGTTAGCGGCCATACAGACAGACAGACGCGGAAAGCGACTTCAATTTATACCATGTAGAGAAGATAGAGATAGAGAAGATAGAGATAGAGATACTACTAAAACTTAAAAAAGCGCATTTAATCTTATTTCGCATCTTTATCTCGCTACAGCCAACATAATTACATCTGCATTCATAAGCATGTTCCCGATTTATTGTTGCTAATTAATCGATTATGCATGCCGAGCATATATGATAATTAGAACGGTCATACGGCAGAATCGATCGAGTAGAGCAAATCGAGTTGTATCAGACGTCCGATCGGATCGAGTGGACGCTCGATCGCATCGCGGGTCGACGCACTGCCCGATATAATAAAACGAATGGAACTGCGCGCGCGCATCGCTGCGGTAATCGCAAGTGCTTGATCTTGCCGATCGCAAGGTGTGGTCCAAGTAACTGGCGAGGTTAGACTTTAGGATTATGATAAGTGTCTTTTTAAACTTGGCACTTGGTACAAGGCCATAACTCAAAACTTAGGCTGTTAAAAGAGTTTTAAAAAAAGTTTAAAAAAAACACATTTGGCTATAATTGTTTCCACAACCTATATAAATCATGATTGTGTAAAAAAAACACGTATTTTTTAAATAAAATCGGCAATCAAGCATGCGGTCCGCCTGATGGTAAGCAGAAACCACCGCCTATAGACACCTGCAACATTGCGGGGTTTATGTCTGACTCCATCATCAGATCAGTTCGATGGTACATACCAAATGATTGTTTTGTCATTTGGATTACTTGCAAAGTTTCAAACGATACGACAATTACTGTTTTATTTGCGAAAACTTTTAAAACTTGTTTATTCTTATTTTTCTTACTATGTCAAATGTAGTTAAAGCCATTTGTTTTCCGTAAATAAATAAATTAGAAATAAATTAACATCGAATTCCAAGATTTGTTTACATAAGTCGCTAGATAGAAAGCTGGCGTGTTAAAATTAGACCTTAACTATAACGAAAATAGGTTTATTACATATCAGTTTTAATTCAAGGCAATAGAAGTTTTTTTGGCGCCAATGTGGGAAAAAAACGCCACAATGTTATTTGCTATAACTTGTGTGTGTATTTTCGTGTGTTATTGTATAATAATGGTGGAATTTATGTAAATATGCTCGAATGTGGAAAGTGATATAATGGGGTAAAACTTATATTTTTATGTGTATTCCAAAACTCTATGGGAGCTTCGTAAAATACGGAAGACGAGAAGGTTTTGCCACAATGACAAACCTGCTCAGTAATGGGAGAAAAATTAAAAATATCAAGACACTATTCCGCTTACCGCCTGAACCGGTACCACACCACCCCTGAACCCACGCCAAACGCACTCATCTACGGCTTTATTACCAGTCATTTGTGATTGTTAGCGGCGTAATTAAACCGCTATTAAAATCGCTCCACAGCCTGCGCCGGCGCCACCGTCGTCGGCGCACTCTGAATACTCAGCCGATTCGACACCGGCCGCTTCTTCATTTCGAACTTCAAGGAAAATAAATAATTACATATGTATCTTTTTCAAAGCTATATTATATGCGGGACGTTTAGCTGTGTCCCGCATTTTCCGAGGGAAAATATTCGTCATCATGCGCTCTACTCTCCTTTGCAAATCTTTCCAAGCTGAAGCGAACTTTAACTATAACATTAGTTTTTACCCGACTGCCTAAGAAGAAAGGTAATGTTTTTCGGGCGTATAGTATGTAGGTATGTTTGTATTTTTTTAATGTTTCGATATAAATTCCTATAGCCGAAACGGCTTGACCGATTCTGATGTATGAGGTATCGCTAGATTTGTCTTAATGCCCAGTGTCATGTATGCTACATTTTGCAGTCAATTATTTTAATAATCTACTTGTTGGTTAAATATATAACATTCGTTTTTACACTCTCATCTTCCACACGTAATCTAATAGACACCTACAAAGGAGTTACATTTATCATAGATTCGTAGAACCGAACAAAACACCGGCCCGCGCGGCAGGCGCACCGGCAAAAACGAACGCGCACAGACTAAAGACAGAAGCCAAACTTCGAAATGATCAAGGGGAAGAGTATGAAAAAAAATTTACGTTAAAAATAATACAATATTTGAATAGTGGTTGTTTAATCGAAATATTATCTCAAAACTTTAAATAACTCAACTAATTAAAAACCGTATAGTTGTTTGTGCATATTTAGTGTATACGTAGATTACGTAGGTGTAGAATTTTAATACTGGTTTAAAAAATATCTTTTAAATATTATCTTACGGTAGCTGAAAGTGCTACAAATCAAAGTACCTTCGTTATGATGATTTGGAGGTGCCTATATAGGAAAAACGTTTTCATGAATAATCTCAGGCTATTTCCACACAAAAAATATGCAATCACTCGATAGGTAAAAGGAACGAAGCCATATTTCTTTTGCTGTCCATTAAGCCATGATAATTATAACAAGGATATCAAAATAGTGTTATTTAATTCAAAACTGTTTCATAACAGTTTTGGAGATGAACTTTCGCAAAATAACGCCTGATTTCAATTAACTGTTAAATATTGTATTTTTTTCTTTTATGTTTTGTGATGTGAAATTATGTCATCATTTCGTAGTTGTCCTTCTATTTCTCAATATTTTGTGCACGTGCGCCGAGCCCGCTCACAAATTGCCCCTTAATTACCGTCAGGTAGGCGGCCGCAAAGAACACGGCTTTTTTTACCACAAAA
This sequence comes from Agriopis aurantiaria, assembly GCA_914767915.1. Classification (NCBI taxonomy): domain Eukaryota; kingdom Metazoa; phylum Arthropoda; class Insecta; order Lepidoptera; family Geometridae; genus Agriopis; species Agriopis aurantiaria. The sequence goes on along the minus strand of OU611998.1, from coordinate 14,388,125 downwards.
AGTGCTAAGTTATTCAGAAACAGGCCCGATGTAGCCATAAATATGACTGAGATCTCATGCTCGAATGAAACAGTGTTATTTTATAACGTTACATGTTTCAGACGATGATTTGATCAGTAACTACGACGTTGAGACTGCAAAAGTGAAACTATACAGGGCTGCGCATATAGACTGTACTAAGCCGAAAGGAGGTCATTGTACTCATCATTATTATAAACAACTTTTACTATGGGACGAACCTTAAAAACGCGAAAAAACACAGCTGTTCCATACATTTTATCGAGTGTCAATGATCGTTTTTTATGGAACAGCTGATATTTATTTCAGGATTTCAGTGTTGGTCCTATAGTAAAAGTTGTACATAATGATTAGTACAATAACCTATTTTCGGCTTAGTGCAGTCTATATGCGTAACCCTGTAATAATGTAGGAACAACAAAAATTACAAAACTCCATAAGTTTTCATCAAAATTGCATCAAGAACATAATATTTTAGAAGGGATTTCGGTCCTTTTGAATTCTTCTAACTCTGTAAAAAGATAGAGACTAAATTCTATAACAACAGACCGCTTTTCATATTTCTTACACTAAAATATTCGTAGCTACTTGCCTGTACAGACGTTCGATAACATATTCAAATTTATGTAAAACAGACTTGCTTACACAATACTTCTACAAATCACCGTGAAAATGCACAATGGACGGCTGACAAACCCCGGTAGAATCCAAGATGACTTAACACCATTAAAAACTTTCTTTCATCCGTGAAGCATCGGTCCTTTCATCTTTGTACCTGCGATAATGATAGGGTGCCGGAATACTTCTCAAGTTCTCAATAACACATTTACAGCTGTACCTGGTAGGTACCCGGCAACCCTAAAAAGCAGCCAATATTAAAGAGTTTCAACAGAAACGCCGATGGAAATAGGGTAATGGGTTATCTTTTGTCTGCGCAATGCGCTATCGGCATATTTTTATTGTTTTACTGCACTTCACAACAAAGATAACAATTTTTACAGTACATTGTTTAAGCAATCGATTCGGACATGTTTATCTCGTAGTTACACTGTTTTATATCACTGAATTACTCTTTTTATGATGCTTCACGCAACGCGATTCTATTCTAGGAATACTACGGCGTTAATCTTCTTTATTGAGTTTACTTGGTTCATCGTTCCCTCTATAGTAGACGCTAGTTTTCTAGTTCGCCAAACTTGCACCATAAAAATCGTTTTTAACGGGCATTTCTTTACGTCAGGCAGTTTGTTGGTTTAGTTGGTGCTAATAGTCGGAGCGAAGGTGTGGGTGCCTCGAATTGGCTCATTACCACCTCTGAGAGAGCTAAAAGCCGCCTTCGTTGGCCTCGGACGCCCGTTTGCGCCAGATTTACAATTTATAACCATAACATTTGAAGGGGGAAAGTGTCGGTCTTTGAGTCGTCGGACGTCGTCTGACGAATTTAAAATAAGTTTTATCGTCGGAAATGATTTACAACTCGGAACGAGTGACTAGAATTATGCTGCCAAGACAGTACGAATACGACAAATCATCGCCCTACAAATGAGTTTAATTGCCCAATGTAAGGTGAATGAACGAGCGGTCGAAATGTGGCCGAATCGGACGGAACTACTCGTGAACAGACCGTCCCACAAGACCGCTACAGAGATCACAGAGATATAGATCAAGTTATGGTAGGCCTCAGAGCCTGGAATGGAGCATTGAGGCACCGCTACAGATAAAATAATAGTCTCTACAGCGGCCTTTTAGGGAAGCGGAATTTTTGAACATTTTAACTCAACCGCAGTGTGCTCGTCGTGTTCTGGGTCGGAGATTGCGGCGATTTCACTAACCGTTGTAATTCGTGTCTTTTTTGGGGAAATAGGATGAGAGCTTATCAAAACGTGACCGACGAACTTCGGTACTCACAGATCTACACATCTTGGAATAAAAATAAAATCTGAAACAGCTCTTGACTGACTTCCAAGCGGGTAAGATAATGCCTACCTCTGCAAAAGCGGGAAACAAGACGTAAGTTTTATTTCCATTTGACCGCTATATCTCATGATGGTAAACGCCGGTGCTGTCTACGACATATTGGACTTGCTAAGAAGACGCCAAATTACTTGTTTGATCGTTTTATCTCCCCTGTTTTTCAGCCGAAACACCTTACTTAGAGGTAACTTCAATGGCTTAGGCATGATTGAAAAGATGAAGGTGGTGAAAAGATAATATAGACTAGAGAAGCTCAGTAGAATAAAGAAGGCTAGCATGATGATGATGCTGAAATAAAAGTTGAAGATAAGGGAAAAAGGATGCCATAAGTTTTCCACGCTCACAGTGCATTCGAAGCATGTGCATGCTCTAAATACGAGACGATAATGCTCATTACAACTTTACGTCGGTGATAACGACTTTGATCATCGTTTGATTATTCATGAGCCGGCGAATATACCTAACTGAGGTGATAATGTATTCAAATCGCTCATTAACAGATCGAGAGCGAGATGCGAGTCCGCCGATACAGGTATCCTGTGACAAATACCAGCTTACAGATGGAAAATACTTGTGTCAATCATACTATGTATATTACACGAAGTGCGAAAGTGTGTGTTTGTCAATTTGTCCTTTTTCGAAAAAATATTGTCAGAAGATATTTTTACCCGGAAAAAATACGGTTTCTGTGAAATTCTTCAAAACTTTTACTAAAGGGCACCAAAAACAAAACGTCATCTGTGTGTGTGTATTTTGTGGTTTTGTTGACTTTTTTTATAAGGGCTGATTAAGTTTAGATAAAATGTATATGGGGCCTCTAAAGTATGACCTACCAAACAAAAAAAAACATCAAAATCAATTCACAATTGGCGGAGTAATCGCGTAACAAATATACAAAAAACTTACAGTCGAATTGAGAACCTAATACTTTAGTGAAGTCCAATAAAAAAATTACAAAGGATTTTTTTATCCCAGAAAAAAACCGGTTTCTGTGAAATTGAAAAACGATTTTTTTTAAATTAAATACCTAACTTCTATCCTGGAAAAGCACGGCATCCCATGGAAGCCTGAGAATTCCACGCCGCACGCGGTTCAATTCACAGAAACCATAACGCGATTTTTAGTAGGCACTTTTAAACAAGTAAACCAAGTAAAACCATGAGGCATAACTCGTTAAAAATACACGTTTCGTTTATCATCGAGCGAAATTGGTTTAAGTACAGATATATCAGATGTGTCGGGTAAAAGCGATGCCGCTGATACCTGGGCATTAAGCCCGATACACATCGCCACTTAAGGCATCGATAGCGGCCTGATAACAGATATAAATAAAAATAAATGGTAGTTGGTACCGCTGTAAAGATAGCCGGTATCACCGAACTGCCGGTAGTGGTGGATTAATTTGCTTCATTAGCAATAGCAATAACATTTGGCGTTAGCATTATACGGTGTAAATTAGACAAGGTTGCTCAGGCGAGTCTAGTAACCTATGCTCAAGAGTAACGAGTATACATAAACAAGCTGAAATTTTTGGTGATAATGATATTATTACGGACGTTAGGCATGTGTCCTAATCATTTCTAATTGTCTCACAAACAGCTGATCCTAAATAGTGTACACGATCCGTGATCCTAAGAACACAAAATTAAAATTTATTCAAAATATAAATAAGTTATAAGTATTTTTTTCAAAATATAAATAAGTTATAAGTCTCACAATTTTAAGACAACAAACACGCTTTTTCACAAGGAATTTTAAGTATGCATTAGCAATGTATTTCGGTTCCATTGCCTTATTATATCGTCACTCCATAGTCTCAGAGCGTCCTACGCTACGTTTGCGGATTCATGGTCTCCACTCTAGAACACGTCTATCTCAACGACCGTCAGTTCTGCGATAAAAATAACGTTTATCGCTTTATAGTATTATTAAAATTCGCCATGGGCGTTGACGCAAATTTTGGCTCGTTCACAAACAGCATGCTAAAAATTAAACTTAGCAATAACAGCCTTCCCTAGCAGCCGGTAGTGATTATTGGTTAATCCCGTATAATATCCAATATCGGCGGGTTATTTAGGGGGTCGGGGATTACTGTTATCTGGTTGCCATGACTCGTGACTCGTGATAGCGCTCGCTTTTGTTTTAACGCATTCTTGGAAAGTGCAGATTCACTCTTCACGTGCGAGTTCTTGATAATATTCTTGTAAACAAAAGCAAGTCGAATTTTGTACACATCAGAAGGCTAATATCGTCTTTACATTGTCCCTAGATTGACAAATGAAAAGATACTACCTTTACATGAATGACCTACCTACTTAGAAAACCTACCTACAAAACGGTCGAACAAAGTGACATTCAAAATATTCAAATCAATCTAGACATATCTCTGGAACAAATAGGTGTTTTATTTGAAAAAGTGGTCATTTAAAAAAGGGTCATTTAAAGAAGTGGTCATTTCAAGAAGTGGTCATTTTAAGAAGTGGTCATTTCAAGAAGTGTTCATTTCAAGAAGTAGTCTTTTTTAATTGTGGTCATTTTTAATTGTGGTCCTAAACCGCTGAAACGGTTTGGATTTATAACAAATCCTCTAAATTAAAAAAGCGTAATTCGGACATTTAAGTGACCCTATGTTCGCTATATATGAAAAATACAATTCAATGCAAAATTTAATTGAAAAATAGTTTGTTGCTAAATTGATTTGAACAATAGCCAGAGCGAAATTTAGTAATATTTTTTTTTAGTTTGATTTAAAAAATACAATTAATGCTTTTATTGATGTCTAGTTATTTGAAAATACTATAGATATAGTATATTAATTGTTTTAGTAGGAATCTAGCTACCCGAAAACAATACCTAGCTATATACAGATACATCAAGGAAGATATGACATCCTCAAATAATAGAGGCTGTCGGCAGGTGAAACCGGTCGGCGAGCATACTCGTAGATGGAGATCGACGTTCCTTTGATGCGCCGGTGATAAGCCGGCTGTTTGTCGGTTGTTATCGCAAGCCCGGTGTTTGTTGCCCACCGACAACGAAAACAACTAGTTTTGTACGTGTTATTCGTCAAAGTTGTCAATCTAGGGCAGTTTGACAAGTTTTGTCTTTGACAAGGTAGTTTATATTTTGCAAAATCTGCCTAGTGATAATTTTAACAGAATTTAAAAAAGAGGGCATTCTCAATTCGGTTGTATTTTTTCATGTTTGTTACCTTGAAACTCCGTCCTTTATGAACCGATTTGGAAAATTATTTTATTTGAAAGGATAATTATATGGGTGGGGTACATTCAGATTGGTCCCATAGAAATTTCATTCGAATCGGTTGTTTAGTTTGACTTTTAAATCAAAATAACTGAAATTGCATATTTTACAAATTTTGAAGTCGCTTTTTTAAATTGATAATCTCTACATAGTATAATTTAAAGTCGCTTTCCGCGTCTGTCTGTTTGTCTGTAGTCTGTATGGCCGCTAACTCCTCCTAAAGCACGCAACGGATTTTGATGCGGTTTTCACCATCAGTTAGATACATTTTCACGGAGGGTTTATATATATAACTAGCGACCCGCCCCGGCTTTGCACGTAAATTACACCCGTACGAAGCGGGCGGGTCGCTAGTTATTTATTAAAACAATGTCTTGGGAAAAGTTTGTGAACTGCCAATGCGTACTTTTTTTCATATTCGTTGTTTTATATTTTAATTTTAGCACTTTAATAATATATTGGAATAATTTGTATTCATACTAAACTCCAACGCAATATGTTCGATCTAACAATGTATCCGGCATGAGGATGTAAGTAGGTGTAGTCGGTAGAAAGTTTCCAAACATCTCCTGACATAAAAATAATCTAATTTCAAAGCAAACATAGGTAGATACCCATTTAGTGATTTACTGAATGGCTGAGTTAACTTTGATTGCTGCTAGAACTCTATCAATAACGTGTCAAAAATTAAGTTACAGAACTTTAAAGAATTATGACTCTATTGAGTCGTATTATCATGCTCAAAAGAATCATTCATTAGTTCAGTCTATTGTTAATACCTATGATGTGTGTACTGGGGCCTTACGGACAACAGCTAGTTGCGGCACCAAATCCGCTCAGTTGGAAAATCACGCGAACGTGAACCTTATCGCGCCCAGATACGGTTTGCGGTCGCGTGATTTTCCAACTGAGCGGATTAGGTGCCGCAATTAGCTGTTGTCCGTAAGGCCCCTTGTCTGTCTACTGTATTGTATACGGTCTTCTACACTTGTACGTAGGTACCTACTCTACCATTAGAAGAACTAAATTAGAACGGCAGAGCTCAGTTAATTAAAATACCAGACAATAAGCAGACAGCTACGAGTATTCAACTAAAGTTAAATTAACTGTCACAGTTGACAGTGGTGCCGATTTAGTCGTACCTACCTCTAAACTAAATTTGGTAGAACCAAACGTTGTCTTCAAATAATCAAATACAATAGTCCCTCTAACTTTTGAGATATGTATAAATTGTTTTCGGCATTTGACCAAAGATCACCTTATGTTTTACAGTGTGGTCAAAGATTGTAATTTACCTGGAATAGGAACTGATTCTCAAGCGAAACATACTGCATAGAGAACATACTGTTTTTCAGCAGGCTCTCTTGAGAGCCAGTAATAAGTTGTCGTTACGTTTTGGAGCGCAGTGCTACTTTTTAAGACAAGATTATTTTGAACCAACTAGAGCTTTCGATCTCAGGGGCCTTACGGACAACTGCTATTGCGGCACCAAACTAACGTAACAAACAACCCGTATCTGTGCGCATTAAGGTTCACGTTCGCGTGATTTTCCAACTGAGCGGATTTAACGTTAGTTTGGTGCCGCAATAGCAGTTGTCCATAAGGCCCCAGTGCTACTTTCCCGTGAGAATCTATCCAAATACTGATTCATACAAATGTAGATAACAATCTGCCATACACGGTAGCAAAACCGACCCCTAACCCTCTCACAATACTCTATATCAGTTACACAAGCCATAAAATCTATTGTAAATCTTCCCCCACGTGGGGTAGTTGACTCTAACATATTAAAATTATCGATTCGATGTTGTTAGGGGTAACTTTGTTTCTCACATCAAAATTTGCTTCAGCTACCTAGGTACCTACAGGGTAGGGTTAAAGTCTGCAAAGGCACTCTCCTTTGAGCACTCTTGCAAATTCAACTGAATCGCGATACTAATTATTATAGGGATGTGGAATTCTTTATTTATGATTTAAACAGCGTCAAGAGTTTTAGGAGAATTTTGGCTCATAATTGAGTAGATCAATACGAGATCAGCAGCTGCGACAGCAACTCCGAGACTTAGTTGGAGGTTTACGAAGGCCTGAGATGTTAGCTACGACCTTATTTTGTATCACTAAGCTTTCTGGATTTTTGTTGCTGAAATGTATAAAACAAACATAAAGCAATTCCTTACCGCTTCCTCAGCCTCCTTCTGGTCCTTATGCCCCATCAGGTTGGGCATCGCAGTCCAGTTGTAGCCCAGATCCTGGCACAGCGGCAATCTGATCCTCTCACACTTCCCTCCTTCTTCCTCGGCAGACCCCAGAACAGCCCCCAGCAGCACCAACCAAATCCAAGCCATCGTGGTCAAAACACTGAATAATCCACACTAAATTCTCATAAACATCATATTTTGTCGCGAAATGTCATATATTTAACATATATAGTTATATAATTGACAAAATAATTTATTATATTACTATCATATTCAGTCACAAAATCACTTTTCCAAATTTGAAACGTAAATGAATTCTCGTCATGTTTTTATTAAAAATGTGTATCACAAAGCACGTCCTCACTCGAGCTCGGTTCGAAGCGGACTGATTTGAAATTCGAACGCGGTGCGGCGGCCGGCGAGTCAAAGGCAAAGGCGAAACCGGTCCGACGACGCCGCTGGTGCATTCAATGGTTCAGCCTTCAGCGCCTATTCACAAGTGTCTGCAGACATCGCCGGATTCGTAAAGTTTCCGACGGTAGGCTCTCACTCGACAATTTGACGGTTTTGTGTAAACCCTGATCCTGAAAGAACTACCTACTCATTGCAAATACCGTACTTATCTGACCAACTCGCTCTTTTTACTCGATTTGGTAGTAATAAGTTTTGCACTGCATTTCTTTTATCAGCATCTTCCCAAACCAACCCATACTTTTGAAATATTAGAGCTTGGGTTTGGGTCTCTAGATCACCTGCTTTGTAGTGTAGATGAAGGTGAAAATGATAACAAAAACTCCCAGTGAAGGCTAAAGTTATCTGAGACGGTCAAAGTTTTCGCCAACTTTCTTCTTCGGAAACGGAAAAATTCCGCTTGTCCGTGAATAGGGGTTCAGAAGTGCATATGTTCCGATAAAAGATCTCATCCCATGAACAGGGCATTAAGACGAAGAAGAAAAAAGGGCCTAATTCGACGGCTCACTGCAATCAGTGGGAGTCGTTATCTTCCATCTCTTTCTTTAGACCAACGCTGGGTAGAGATAGAGAGACGATGAACGTATAAAATTAAGTGTATCTGCCCATGGCTGGATTTTATTTTACGAAATTGCTGCAATAAAAGTGTTGGGTAATTGAGAGGTTCGGAAATGTGTATTAGTATGATATTATAGGAGATATCGGAGTCATTGATAGATAGGTAGAGTTTGATGCACATCATCATATCGGTTTAAATTAGCCCCATGAAAAATATTACTTTACTAGCTGACCCGACAGACGTTGTCTTGTCTTGGAACTGTCAAAATATCGAAGTTAAAATCGTCGTTAAGTTTTTGTATTGAATTGTGAAATTGAATTTTTGAAAAAAATTAATCCGCAAGTACCTTCTACAGATTACAGTCATTTTTATATTTAGTAGATATATTTATCGTCGAACAATCGTTTAATAAGGTGCTGATTTTATTGTGCCTTTTTCTCAACAATTTATCTAAAGAAATTTGCCATAAAGTAGGTACCCCTTAGAATAACTACTCAGAGAAGGTAGGTTTCCAAACAACGCCTTCTCAAAACGTAAGCTACAAATTCGCTTTGTAGCTTACGTTTCGATTGGTATTTTAAGCGATTTAAGCAAGAAAATTAATGGATTACCTGTGGAATGTCACACCATAACTCTTATGCTGCTTTTCTGATTTGTTGTGGTACGATTTCACCGCGCAAATTGTCATAGTAAATTTTTTATATATTTTTGGAGCCATATATGACTCCATTTGAATGGCTTAAATTTTGCGAATGTACTTGGTTTCTTTGTGTAGTTATTCTAAGAGGTACCCATTTTTTTTAACTCTATCCTTTAAGGCAGCGTCGTCATAGAAGTAACGGTAGATTTGTGTTGATAGAGCACATCATCATCATTATTATATTGTAGAACAACTTTAGTTTAATCATTTAATGGATAGATGAACTAACAACACCATTATAATGAAACTGTATTGGCGAAGTTCACACGTGTTCGTTGACAGTTGACAGTCTTTTGTCGACTGCCAACGAACACAGTATATAAGTGGCGGTTGCATTGCAATCACCCTCTTTCTTTGCTCGAACCTCGAAGCGATAACAAGTGTAAACGAATTGTGTGTAAAACAGTATTAAAAGATGATTTCTTGGCTGAAAAGCTAACAAATCAGAATCGGGATTAATAAGTTACAGATGTCTTCTTATTTTCCCATGTCCACAGAGTGTAATTTGTCTTTTGTTAAGTGGTTCAAAACCTGTTTGCTAGAATTAATAGTTATTTTACAAAGTGGCTGTTTTATTCCTTGCGTTTTCTTGATTATAATTTATTTACTAATGATTAATTTAATACTAATTACTAAATAACTGTGCTCATGTTAAAAGTTCTTCAGATTATATATCCGATTAGTGTACTTATTGTTATATATGCAAATTTCTGCCGCCGATTCTGCGGCTGAGCCTGCCGTCGAGCCTGCGGCTGAGCCTGCCGTCGAGCCTGCGGCTGAGCCTGCTGTCGAGCCTGCCGTCGAGCCTGCGGCTGAGCCTGCTGTCGAGCCTGCGGTCGAGTCTGCAGCGGAGCATACAGCGGAGCCTGCAGTGGAGCCTGCCGCGGAGTCTGCGGCTGAGCCTGCTGTCGAGCCTGCGGCTGAGCCTGCCGTCGAGCCTGCGGCTGAGCCTGCTGTCGAGTCTGCCGTCGAGCCTGCGGCTGAGCCTGCTGTCGAGCCTGCGGTCGAGTCTGCGGCGGAGCATACAGCGGAGCCTGCAGTGGAGCCTGCCGCGGAGTCTGCGGCTGAGCCTGCTGTCGAGCCTGCGGCTGAGCCTGCGGCTGAGCCTGCGGCTGAGCCTGCCGTCGAACCTGCCAGCTGAGCCTGCAGCGGAGCCTCCAGTACGCAGTTACGTAAGAGACATTGTACGCAGTTGCGTAAGATCCGGTGTACGTAGTCGCGTAAGAGCCGATGTACGCAGTTGCGTAAGAGACATTGTACGCAGTTGCGTAAGATCCGGTGTACGTAGTCGCGTAAGAGCCGATGTACGCAGTTGCGTAAGAGACATTGTACGCAGTTGCGTAAGATCCGGTGTACGTAGTCGCGTAAGAGCCGATGTACGCAGTTGCGTAAGAGACATTGTACGCAGTTGCGTAAGATCCGGTGTACGTAGTCGCGTAAGAGCCGATGTACACAGTTGCGTAAGAGACAGTGTACGCAGTTGCGTACTGACTTAACTAAACCAGATTCGGTTTTAGTCTGATATGATGTGCTTTTCAGTATGCAGTTGCATTCTGATATTATGTAACATAAAACGATAGTATAAGACTTCAAAATAAGATTGTAAAGTACACATTTAATTAACACGTATAACGTCTATTATCATATAATACATGACACGTATACACGAGGACGTGTAATTGAGTCGGATGGCCGAATGTAGAACAACTTTAGTTTAATCATTTAATGGATAGATGAACTAACAACACCATTATAATGAAACTGTATTGGCGAAGTTCACACGTGTTCGTTGACAGTTGACAGTCTTTTGTCGACTGCCAACGAACACAGTATATAAGTGGCGGTTGCATTGCAATCACCCTCTTTCTTTGCTCGAACCTCGAAGCGATAACAAGTGTAAACGAATTGTGTGTAAAACAGTATTAAAAGATGATTTCTTGGCTGAAAAGCTAACAATATGATGATAATATTTTGACATTTTCGAACTAAAGCAAAAGTAATGTGAGGATCACTTTTCTATTATCATCATCATAAACCTCATTCCACGTCCTTTCTAAAAAAATACTAAAATATAAAATACGGACCGGTAAGCAGCGGCGTAGGACGTCCACCCACAAGATGGACAGATGACCTAAAAGAGACCGCAGGGAAACGCTGGATGTAGGCCGCTTCCAACCGGCCCTTTTTGAGATCAATGGGGGAGGCCTATGTCCAGCAGTGGACGTCCTACGGCTGAAATGATGATGATGATATTAAAACAATTTCTTTTTTTCGTTACAACCCACTTGGTGTTTCAAGCTGAGAACTCTTGCTCTGACAGACAGAACATAAAAAAAAATGACGAGAGAGGGAGAGAGGGAGAGGGAGAGGGAGAGAGAGAGGGAGAGAGAGAGAGTCAGTGAAACGGGATTACGGGAACAAAAAAAAACATACAGTTGAATTGATAACCTCCTCTTGATGTCGGTTAAAAAGTGAAAAACTGAATCAACCGCTAAAATAGATAGATAGATAAACTCTTTATCCACCATCCACTCTTTTTTTTTTTACATCACTTCGATGAGAACACTGCTAACAATAAATTTACAGTTCGTCGTCGCAAAAATAACTAATAACATTATAAACATAAACTAACTTTTAACTTTTAACTTTTTAACTTTTAACTTTTAACTTTATAACTTTTTAACTGTTCTCCAACCACCCGCATTCTTCAGTCTTCCCGTGAACATGGTGCATGTAACTGCGCCGAAATATCGGGAGCTCATTCCACAACCTTACCACGGTAAATATCCCGTAAATAATCATATAACTTTAGTGAACAACCGTGATAGTTTAAAACAGTGTTTTATTATAAACATGTAGAACAAAATAATATAATATAGCATTATGCAGTGTTGAACTCTGGACAACGGTACTTAATTGCCACGCGGTCGTAAAAAAAAATAAAAAAACTTAGCAAAAAAAGTATTCAATTCAAATTCAAAAGTTTATTCAAATTCAAAAGTTTATTCACTCTGTAGACATATTCCATGTTCTTAGAGCCGTCAGCTTTTACAATAAATACGTATCATTATTTTCTAGGCGAATGTTATCATCACAATCGTTCATAATACAAAATTAAAATCTTAGGTAACCCTACCCACATTAAAATAATAGAACACGTTTTAGAGAATAAAGTATTAAAATTAAGATCTGCAATAGCATCGTCAAGATTAAAAATCTAATAATATTATCTAGCATTGTCAGTACATGTCAAGTACTTAGCAAGTTGAGAGCTTTTCTAGTTATAATGTTTGTGTGATTTCAGTATTCCGATCAGTGCCTATCAGTTATATAGTTCTGTTCGGTTAAGGTTTTCAACCAACATACATTATCGCCATTACTGCAAAGAGATATGAAAGAGATACGCTCGTTTCCCGTTCGTGCTTTTATCTTCACCCGTACCATTGAATACACAATTAGGTCCCTTCATTACATCACTCAAATAACACCTTTGATACTGTCCAACACTTTCATCACCTTTACAACCCTATTTGTAAAACGGTAGAGTTCAAATCTGCTCAAGATTTAAAATAAATTTCAAAGTTATGATGCCTAGTGTACGCTGACCCCTCATCTTTAGTAGTTCTGTTTGATATTGAAAGGGTCGTGCGAGTCAGGTTATGTTGGACAACGGTATGAATAGCTGCATTGTGCGAGAGGGACGGAGCGAGGTGCCGACAAAGAGGCCGCCTGCGTATGCGCCGGACGCCACAGGAATGCCTAATTAAGGACGCATGCGTGGACTGCGGGGTGAGGAGTTTGGTTGTGGTACTAGCGGGTAGCGATTTTTATATTATTTTTATACTGTCTATTCTGTCTAACATCTAACCGTAGATGACATCTATATACTAGCAAATCAATTAGATCGGTGAAATTTACTAGATGACTCGATGTCAACAGTATCTGCAGAGGTTGACTTAGTTATTTATTAAAAAGTCCACGTCGAATTAACTAACATTTACTAGCAAGATTGTCGTATATGTATTTAGAAAAAAAAAATATCGTACAAAGATCTGTGCGTTTTAAGAGTTTCAAGCAGAACTTGAAAAGCTCTAAGATTTGTTATGCTGCAAAAGAACTTTAGTAATCAATTACAACTTCAATAAATAAATAATAATAAATAATAAATAAATATTTGGGACACTTTTTTCACACACGCTCATCTGACCCCAAACTAAGCAAAGCTTGTAATATGGCTGCCAGAGACTGATATACATACATATATAGTTTTAAATACATACTTAAATAGATATTAACAACCAGATATAGAACAAACACAAATGTTCATCACACAAATGTTTGTCCTACGTGGGAATCGAACCCACGCCCTCAGGCTCAGAAGGTAGGTTCACTACCAACTGGACCAACGGGCTATGTAATACTTTGTTCAACTGAATTTTAGCAACTTGAACGATAACTTAATGATTTTGTTTCTATTCACGCTATCAACTGCACTGTGTCCACGCCCGAACTACATACACTTGGGAATCGTAATTAAAACGTCAGATATGGCGCATCGGCTAGCGGAGAGCGTACCGAGGGTAGTGTATTGCAACTTACAAGTGAAGACTGCACACACGCCCTATTGCGCAGGAAAGCTTCGCTAATACAGAAGTACAAAAATGCGCCAATAATATTACGCTCTGCAGTTTCCCGTGGGTTTCCTATATAAATTCACAAACTTACCACCATATCTAAAAAAATTAACGTCTAACGTCTGAGCTGTCAGTACCTAAAAATAGTAGAGAGGCAGAGTTGCGTGAGGTTGCAGTTTTCGTTGAGCATTAACGAATGAAAAAATATAATACGAATATAAGTAATAGCATCAGTTATTAAGTACATGTTAATTGAATTAGGTATCATATAGAAGCTATCTCAAAATAATATTGAAGTCAGTAATTCCACCACTAAATTCACTCGGAGACGCGTCATTGTTTTCGTACCAACAGCATTTCTACTTAGTTTGTCAACAATACATGTATAAATGTGTATATGAATTTCTAGTGTAATTCCGCTTCATTTAAAATGGACTTCCGCAAAGTAACGCCTGATTCAATCAACAATACATGTATATTTAATTAGCTACAGTAGGTACTAATATTATCGCATCTTTCTAGATGTGTACGTCTAATAGGCATTTTTTTATTTATTTTTTATTTATTAATTATCTTACTTTTGACCGCCCAGAAATTCACTCGTGATTTGAAGACACCCAGATTATAACTACCGGGGAACACCCATTCAGGCAGCGCATTCTACAGACCTACCCTAAACCTAATCATGAATAACTAATATTATTTTAACATCTATAGTGCATGCGTTTATAAATGTAATTTGCTTTACTCGAGTTTTGTGCATATAAATTATCTGTATCTACTGCTCTCTTTCGTGCACGATAGAGCGCGTGTCCAGAAACATCACGCGACGTCTGCGCACGACATCTAGAATACTGATGGGTCATCAGTGATGACACACGATACGTCCGTATAAGTGATATCACTATCACCTCAAAGCCATGCCGCATGCATTCGCCGACAAACAAGCCAAGTGTCAATTGTATGGTGATAGGTACGGAGGCTACATGTAAATTGCTTTATTTGCGAAATTCAACCAGTTGCATTAGAATTACTTGTGCCCCGCTCACGTATAAAAATGGCAATCGTGGTAATTTTCGTAACATTAATTTAAACTAAGATGTAGGTACGTAATAGACAGTTTAAAACACTGTTTCAAACTATCACGGCTATGACAGCGGGACTTCGGTTCGAGTTCCAGTGATAATCGTAGCAAAAAGAACCAAAAAGCTACAGTAAAGGTACAGTTACACATGCTAATTAGTAGTTAGTTAGTTCAAAAGTAGCATGCTTTCGTGCTACTAACTAGCATGTGTAACTGTACCTAAGATTGCTCTGTTAATTTTGATCTAAAGGAAATCGCCACGCGCAAAAACGAGACAGCAATTTTAAGCTTTGTTTAACCTCAGTAATGTTTTTATTAAGATCGTGTTTGTTTCAGAATGTTGAAGTTGAAAAACCTTTGTCCCGTAGTCAGTGTTAATATTTTTTGAATAAATTAGATTTCTAATTTTATGATAATTATGTTAAAAATTAAAAGCACGAAATAATTCCCATGGAAAAGACATCAACGCGCGCAAAAATATAAATACTACGTAAATAAGATAATTACGTGTTTTAAACATAGAATGAGAATTAAATATTTTATCCTCATAGTTTCCCAGAGACTGAGTGGCTATCTAATCATCATCATAATCAGCTTATGTCCACTGCTGGACATAGACATGTATTGGTATTGGTATTGGTATTTATTATTCATAATTATAAGAATTACATGTCAAGTCAACTAAAATTATACATAAATGACATAGCATTATGTCATAAATTTAATAAAAAAATATAATTATGTAATTTGTGTAACAAAAGAAGAAAAAAATAAATAAAAAATTGTACATTAAAAAAAAATTACATTAAAAAAACAAATATATAATAATTGGTAAACAAAATAATCTGAAAATAAAATAACAACTTATACTTAAAATGTTATCAATCGAGCCTTGGAACGAACTCCTCGACGGTGTATGGTGCCATGTCAGTTAAAAATAACCGGAGCTTGTTCTTAAATATCGTTAAAGACTTCGCTTTGCGTATAATCATGGGTAGGGCATTAAATATTTGAGCACCAATGACCCGCGCGCATTTTTTTGATTTTGATAAATAGTGTCTAGGAGTATTTAACCTTAGCGCGTCTCGAGCTGTCTCGCGATTCTTTGCGTACCTATCAAAAAGTTCTAAGTTTTTAAATGTAAACACACAAACGTAGTAAATGTATAAGGCTGGCAAGGTCATAACCTTTAAATCCCTAAAGAGTTCTCTTGCTGGTGTTAACGGCTTAACCCGTGCTACCACCCGTACAGCTCGCTTCTGCATCACAAACGCACGATGCCACTCCGCTGACTTGCCCCATATGTCGGTACCGTATGCCAGTAAGGATTGAATAGTCGCGAAGTAGCAGTCCCGAACCGCACGCTTCGACAGCACGCGTGCAACCCGCTCCAAGGCGAAACAGGCTCGTCCCAGCTTATCGCACAAAGCATCCAAGTGGCCTGTCCAGGTCAGTGACCTGTTGATTTGGAAACCTACTATAGTGAAAGCGTCAACCTGTCGCAAGATTTCTCCTTCCATCACTACGCGCAGTTTAGGGTTGCGTCTTCCTGACAGGTTGAAATGCAGTACATTGGTCTTTTTCGGATTCAATGCTTGTCCATTTGCTCTAAACCAGTGTGCAAGTTGGTCGGCCGCGGCGTTCAGCTTTTGCTCTAGTACTGGTCCTCGTGGAGCTGTGACAACAGCCGCTACGTCATCCGCATACATGAGCAGCTGAGCGTCCGGTACCGAGTCAGGAAGGTCGTTCATAAGGAGGCTGAACATAAGGTTTGATATACATGACCCCTGAGCCACTCCTATCTTCAGCTGGATTGGGTCTGATTTTATCTCGCCCGACGCCGCCACTACATGTCCCACGACACGTCAGCACGATCTTGGGCTTTTCGCTTACAGCCACTATCACCTGTCTTCACGTATAGATATTGGCATTCCGTCGAATCTTAGGACGTTCTACGCTACGCTACAGATTCATGGTCTCCACTAACATCTACCCCAACAGCTATAAGTCCTGCGACGGATATGACCGGCCCACTGACACTTCAGCTTGCTAATACTCTGACCGGTGTCGTTGACCAAGATTCTTTATTCATATGAATAACTAATCCGATAGTACATATAACCTTACTCTCAGTGCCTGTTATTTAATAGCCATCAAATCTACTGTTCCCAGCAATGGGCTAATTTCCCAGCGATTCGCCGCCATCACCGCGCGGCCAAAAAGCGCATTTGCGTGGATCTGGCGCAATTACCGCGCGAGTCCCGGGGTCGCAGACACAATTAAATGAATTCACCGTCCCGGAGCAAAAACGGGATGAGCTGGAACGTTCAGGGTGGCCATGGGTTCCTTGGTCAATGGATATAATAATGTACTGCAGTTTGACCAAAAGGCTGAATTACATTGAATGCTGGCGTGTTTCTGGCTCAACGCATAAGCATTGCCATTCAGCGTGGTAATGCCGCCAGCATGCTGGGTACGCTGCTAGCTGGTAGTGGGCTTGAGTATTTGGATTGTCTTTAGACCTTCAACGGTCTGTGGATAGTCTAACTTTATTTGTAGTGTTAATATTGGTTGTATTTTGTTTCGTTAATAAAGGCACTTGCCCCAGAAAAAAAAAACATTTTAATTTATATTTGGGCATATCATTATGAACAACATTCATGAAATCGCGATACCAGAGTTGGGTCCCATAGTAAAACTTGTTAAT
This sequence comes from Agriopis aurantiaria, assembly GCA_914767915.1. Lineage (NCBI taxonomy): Eukaryota > Metazoa > Arthropoda > Insecta > Lepidoptera > Geometridae > Agriopis > Agriopis aurantiaria. Next base: position 14,370,519 of record OU611998.1, on the reverse strand, counting down.
AAAGATGAGTGAGATGATATCCCCGAATATTTTCACTGTCTAGCCAGTCACCCAGTAAAATTGCCATCGGCACTGGACATACCTAATAAGCCATTACCTAAAGTCATTGCACCTGTCAGGTACTCATGTTTTCAAGGTCGTGTTCTATTCACGATTAAGTCCCATCTCTATTGTACAATATACAAGCTGCGCCTCGCAGTTTCACCTACGTTCACATTCCGTCAGAAACCGTAAATTTTTCTGGGATAAAAAGTATCCTACTACAGTTATGAAAAAAAAAAAACTGTTGCTGCGTGAAAAAGAAACATACAAATACTCTTTCGCTTTTATAATGTTCGCTTTTTAGTTGATAAGTGTTCGCAAAGATCCAAAAGTCAATGAAGCATGGTCACCCCTATCAGGCGGTATAATTTGAGCGGAATGCCGGCTGGCGAAGCGTCTCTCCGCAAAAACTATGACGAACGTGCTCCTGTAAAAACATTACAGGACTGGACGAAAATTTGACCAAACAAGCAATAAAACTATAATTCGAAGTTGTTATTATCGGCGATAAAAATGTTCGGAAAATTTAAGCAAAGTTTGAATGAGAAAAAACTGAAGTTTCCTTGTTTCACGCCCTTCCTAGCTTCCTACGGCTTAGATATACAATTACATATATACAATACAATATCTTTTTATTAATTACACACCGAAAATACAACTTAAGACAAGGTTTTCCGACTTTTAGGCAACGCTTGTTACTACAGATGACCATTAAGGCCTAATATATTGTATTAAAGTCGCTTTTAGTGGAGCAAAACCTTGTTGTAAACCAATGTAAAATGTACATTTACGGTTCCCTCCATATTTATGAAATCTGTATATTAAGGTATCGTAGACATTATTTGGTAAACAGGTATTTCAATTATTCCAAAGAAAAGGGTTTTTTTTTTCTATCTAGCTAAATGTCCTTAATCGTGTTTCGGTCTTTGATATGACACCATTTATTTTTAAGCTAACCTTGGAAGTAGACAAACCAAAAAGACCAAAATTGCTAAGAGTGGAAAAAGAAGGCTAAATATACGCGCAGCTATCAATCGCACAAAAGAAAAAAAAAAGAAAAAAATCACTGAGTATTTAAAAAAAAAACCATTGGGTATTATGTTTAGAATCACATCTCAAATAGTTTAAAGCAATTTTCGTGTTGATATTTTATAGGAAGGTGGAAATTGAAAATAAAATTTTAACGGCGGAACAGTGAACCATAACTAAGACTACTATACCTACTAATACCCTTGATCAAGTCACCTTTTAACAAAAAAATCTAAATAAATAGCCCAGCCGTTTGGGAGCTATGATGCCACAGACAGACACAGATAAACTTAAAACAGCACACCTATGTTTTCGTCGGGGTTTAAAAAAGTGTTCGCTGAGTCAAGCTCTTAAGACACAAATTCATTAGTACCGATCTATAATTTTTTCCTGATTTAAGAGAGACATTATAGCTAACAATCGTATTTATAAATTGGACAAGTAACAAAGGAGAAAGTTTATTTTCTACCCAATTTGTTTAAGGTAGCCAACAAAAGCTTCCTCGTCGTGTAATCCCAAGAGTTGATTTTTTGTTGCATAGTACAACACATTTTTTTTTGCTGCCCTGGTGTTGTGGTCGGCGCCTACCTCCTTGATGTATGGAACGCGGTAGGTGTTGTACAGCCTCCCACTGTGAACGGTGAGACCCGGCTGAGATGGCACAGGGAAGGTGTGGAGTCAATCGTGGTGTTTTTTTAATCTAAACTTTAGGTATACCATTAAATCCGCAGACTGCAGAGACTGAGCATTATCACTAAAGCACTGCTCCTTTTTGTCGCACTGGGCACTACAGCGACAACTGCACATGTATTATTATCTTCTTTTTTTCTCTCTCTCTCTAATTTTTGACGTGATAACGTGTTATAAATCCATGAAAGATCGCTGCACGCACAAAAAATTGTCACGTTCCGCCTGAGCCGCGCGTGCAAGCGAGAGCGCGGAACAAGCGATAGAGAGGCACAATCGGCCTAAACGTTATCACGTAAAATTATCGTCCGTAAACCGACTTTACAGACCCATTACCCCTTTTGTCTGTATTTTGTGATGCTGAAGTTTTACCGTCTTACTACAAAATATTTAAGAACGCTTTAGACATGTGTTTAGCAGTTGTTTCACTGTGAAAAATATGTTAAATGCATGTCTAAAGCGTTCTTAAATCTTTTGTAGTAAGACGGTTAATGTTCTGTGTGGCAAAAAAAGTTTTATTTCTTTCTTTTACTAAAGAGTTTCTTGGTTTGTTTGTAAGCTGAGTGTCTATAGCCGCATGTAAGATTCAGACGGCGTCATTTGCCAATGATGCCGTCGAAATTTCATCATCATCATCATCATTTCAGCCGTAGGACGTCCACTGCTGGACATAGGCCTCCCCCATCGATCTCCAAAAGGGCCGGTTGGAAGCGGCCTGCATCCAGCGTTTCCCTGCGGTCTCTTTTAGGTCGTCTGTCCATCTTGTGGGTGGACGTCCTACGCTGCGCTTGCCAGTCCGTGGTCTCCATTCCAGAACCTTTCGGCCCCATCGGCCATCTGTTCTACGTGATATGTGCCCTGCCCACTGCCATTTCAACTTACTAATCCGGTGGGCTATGTCGGTGACTTTCGTTCGTCTACGGATCTCCTCATTTCGGATTCGATCTCGTAGAGAAACCCCGAGCATAGCCCTCTCCATAGCTCGTTGTGCGACTTTGAGCTTGCTTATGAGGCCCATAGTGAGAGACCACGTTTCAGTGCCGTATGTCATCACTGGTAACACACACTGGTCGAAGACTTTCGTCTTAAGGCACTGAGGTATTTTGGACGAGAAGACGTTGCGTAGTTTACCGAACGCTGCCCAGCCGAGTTGGATTCGCCGATTGACCTCTTTCTTGAAGTTGGACCTATCTAGTTCGTCGAAATTTAATTCTATCAAAATACTACACACTTTTACACAACGGCATATGAACAAAATAAATTGCCTGAAAATAAATGAAATGTGAATGCTCTTTGCTGTATGAAACGTGGTAGAATACAGTTTTGTATTGCTCTGTATTGACGGAGAGAAGCGGCCGACAATAAATTAGCAAAAAACGAGTTTATTTTAACAGTCGAAGGAGGTTCTTTTGCTTTCGTAATTACAGGTATACTAGTGAAATGTCATTGCTGTAGATTATATTAGTATGTACCTACTGAATTGGATTGTCTTTAGACCTTCAACGGTCTATGGGCAGTCTAACTGTATTTGTAGTGTTAGTTTCAGCTTGTATTTTGTTAAGTTAATAAAGGCACCGGCCCAGTAAAAAAACAACTAAATACTCAAGTATATAGTTAAAGTTTGTGCTACTCCATGCCATTCTGTCCACGCCTTCAGCTTCCGAACATGTTCTATTTTGTGATTCAAGTGTCGTCAGTCGGCGCCCCACGAGCGTGTCGCGGCCGCGTGACGACGTGTCGACGTGTCACACCACACCTTACATTATTCATGGCTCTTGTTTACTAATATCAAGCAACAGTTAGCCCTGGTAGTGACGATAGCTTAGTGGTTGGCGCGTTCGACTTCTACGCAGCAGCCGTGGGCTCAAATCCAATCAATGAGCTCGACTTGTCCGTGAACGAATTTATGAGAATCATGGCATGGCAGAAGGGTACTTTTTAGTGCTCGTTAAAAAATCCTTCGCCAAGCACCTACAGTTTGTTTCAGCAGCCGCAATTGAGAGCCAGTTCTCATTCCAGGGGCCTTACGGCGAACTGCTAACGCGGTGTCAAACTAACGTCAAATCCGCTCAGTTAAAAAATCACGCGACCGCAAACCCTATCTGACGCGTTAAAGTTCACGTTCGCGTGATTTTCCAACTGAGCGGATTTAACGTTAGTTTGATACCGCATTAGCAGTTGGCCGTAAGGCCTCAGGCTAGCTGAGATGATCGTCAATCACAATATTGTCACTTAACATGAGGTGAGCTATGGTCAAGCGCCTAGCCTATCGAGTATTATAAAAACCCGTTGCAAGTACTCGTACAATGCGATAAAAATTTGAATAGGATCGGTCTAGTCTAGATCCATTTTGTGACGTCAAGACAGTAATCTTGGTACAATTTGCCAAAAAAAAATTTAAAAAAAATCGTTTAATTTTATTATTAATGTCATGATATTTTTTGTATTTTTTTTACATTTTTCTTTACAAATTGCCGTCTTGACGTCACGAAATGGCGCTAGACTGATCCTTTTCTTATTTTCATCGCATTGACATACATCCATAATGCAATGTGTTTGTCTACCGGTGTCGGAGCCTGAAATTAAGTACCGTACCTAATGAGATCTCGGTGGCCCAGCATCTCGAAGTGCTACGCAGGATTTAAATTTGAGTCTGGTGGTGTCTGGGTGAGATTTGGTATAAGTGGTACGCACTTTCAAACTTTATTGAATCAGACTACAATTTACAAAATTCATCTTCAAAACTGTAGACGTTATTATTTCCACTACAACATCGTATCAAGTACAATAAGTACTTGCTTAGATGGGTACTAATTGTCTGAGGGACCTTGGCTCGTAATAACTAATACTTTATCAGTGTAGTGTTATTGTGATGCTAAAGAAGCCACTCTTCGGCACAAAAGCCTTTGAGAAGCTGTCGTTTTAGAGTGCGAGATTCGTCGCGGTGGTAAAACTGTTTTCAAACGCGCGCCGTCGTAAAACGACTCATAAGTCTGCGCTCCAGTTTGGGACAAACTTTATGATCGCTACGTTAGTGAAGTGAAAAAAGAAAAAATTGAAAAGCTTGATTTCAGCGATTTATATTAGACGTAAGATACTAATTATTTTGAAGAATACTTTTACGAATTAAAAGCTTATTTTTTACAATTTACAATAGTATTGCAGCTGTCACAGTAAATTGAAACGTTAAAATTCAAAATTAATTTATTTCAGGTTTCAAAACTCATGATTATGATAGTATCATTAAAATAAAAATACATTCGTTGAACGAATGGAAATAGTAAAATTAATAGGTCAAGGAAAAAAAATGGTCTTTGGGAGTCAGCAGGCGGCGGCATTGTCAACTGTGATCTGTGGCTCTGTAGGGAACGTGCCGTACCCATACTACGAAGCCCAATTGCTTACCCCTCTCCCTCCCCCCATTTAGGTGGTCACACCTGTAGTATCTCCCTCTAGTTTTCACGTAGTAATTCATAAATATATTTTGCAAACAGAAAGTAAATTAATTTGGCTCATATTTATTTTTATTAATACGGCGCTTGCCAACTGACGCCAAGAAGGCGAGCATACCTATAATTACGAGTGAAAAAAAATTCATGAAGAAGAAATAACTTATGTACCATAAAGGATTACTATTGACTACGTGACGAAAACCAACGCCCCCCAACGGGTCTCGTAATATATACGTTACTTCCCTTAGCCAGCTTCGTCCGACTTTAGTCTCACGGCTTGCGTATAAAATATTCTGTCGTATAATGTTGTTGTCAACGTTAACCCTGTGTCTGTTATAGCTCACGTCTATTTGCTACTGCGAGCGACGCATCGTCATCGCGACAATTTTTGCAGAGCGAGCATGAAGTTTGCCGCGGACTGTAAGACGAGGCGTGGACGTGTCGAGAAATATCCGCGTGTTAATGAAGAATGGTATTTTAGTTTTATTATCTTGTGAGAATAACATTCATCACACTTGGATGGGAAATAGTGTTTGTAATTATTGCCACTTCAATCATTTTTTTCTGTTTAACTCGCACAAAACCGACGTCGAAACAATTTTAAATTCTCATTCTGTAAGTAGTCGATAAATTCATTTTATAGACTACACAATTTTACATCAAATACGGTATTGACCTATACGTATTACGTCTTATCATAAATATGCTGTTCAGACCACGGGGTAAATTGCCTAAATGTTTATCGGTGGTGCATTTTAGACTAATTACGGTGAAATTGCAATATATTTAATATTGGGTTAATTCGGATCACGGTTTTAATTAGCCCACTTTTTTTCGATGGGGTGAAGTTTGGAACACCTAAATGTAGAAGAAAAATGTGATCAAACAATACTTAGTACAAAAAGTAAAATAAACCCTGTACAGTGGCGACAGCCCAAGAATAGACAGGTAATAAAAAAGTCACCCTCTAAAATAAAAACTAAAGCTTCAATCTCAATTTGGAACCCTTTTAACACTCTTCCGCTATTAAACTGTAAACCAAACACAAAAAAACAAAAAAAATACGAATTATAGCTAATTTAGTCTCTATTACGTACTATTTAAGTTCTCTTTCTCCACAGTTAAAACATCAAAGTTTAAGTTTAATTCCAGCAAAATTGAAATTTCGCTTATTGTAAAGGATTAAGGTCGAAGATGGTGTAATTTTGAAGACTCTAATAAACTTTTAACATGACAACATGAAATTAAGAGTATAAAACAACATGTGGGAGACAATGGGCGGCGAGCACAAAGGCGGCGGCGGCTTTGATGTCGGTTCAGACGGTTAATTTTACAACGCTCCGGTGCCCACACCCAGGGTGGGTTGTGCAACTCATGCGACTGACCTGGGTGTGACTGTGGACAGCTATTGCTTTATCTTTTACAACTATACAAACAAGGAAATCGAAGGTTGCAAACCTTAGGACGAATTCAGCTTATTAGTATGGTTAAAATTTGATTATATATAGGCACTTACCCATATTACGATTGACAAATTTGTCCTGACATTTAATTGTTATTAATAAATACTATGAACACCACGCTATATTATGATAATCTAATTATGATAAATTAAGAGAAAGTTGTGAAGTGCCATAAAGAAGAAAGGGAAAAATAAAGGATATTTAATCATATATAGATAATAAAAAAATGGACTCATTAGTATTTAAGTTTAATTTAAGTCTTGTAAAAATGTTAATATTAAGTCAAACAGAAAAAAAATAATGAGCAAACAAAGGTATTAAAACAGCACGCTATAATAAATTAATAATATATTTTTTATCATTACTTTATTCAATTACAATCAAATTTAATAAATATTAATAATCCAAAAGAGAAGCGCTGATTAGCATTGCAATTCAACGCGACAATGCACTTCACTATTTTAGGAACGATATTTAGATTAGTTTACATTTCATCATCATCATTATCAGCCTATCATATTCCCACTGCTGGGATACACGCCTTCTCTCAGAGAGAGAGAGAGGATGGGCCGTGACCCACCGTGCTGGTCTAGTGCATGTTAGTGATTCTGTCTTAGAAATATTAAGATTCTAGAACATTCACGCATCATCATCTTCTTTCAATATTTTACACTTAATTAGGTTTACATTTAATTGAGTCTTTATTTTTGTTATGTATTCTTTTTAGTTTAATTTTCCAGAATAAATATACAACCACTTTGTGTTACTTCAACTTTTCTTTATGGCTACTGCGGTTCAAGCTTTGATTATGTAGGTATTACGTCGTCAAAGGGTTCGAGATATTTATAAGTGCAAAAAATAAACATGTGACTATTGTTTTTTTTTTTTTTGTTTTTTTTCCTGGGCAAGTGCCTTTATTAACTAAATAAAATACAAGCTAAAACTAACACTACAAATACAGTTAGACTGCCCATAGACCGTTGAAGGTCTAAAGACAATCCAAATGCTCAAGCCCACTACCAGTTGGCAGCGTATTTATTCGTACCCAACATGCTGGCGGCATTACCACGTTGAATGGTTGAATTGATTTATTTGATTCCTGCTAATTTACATATACATGTAACAAGTTTTTTTTTCCAGTTTTAGCATATTTATATGTTTTATTGGGATATACTTGTATGTTTACAATTCCCAACCAACACAAACGTGGTGTTCGGTTTTGAACGTCACTTTTATTTTCTGTGATCTGTCGAAACTGTGAAACCTGTGAAACGTAAAAAGTTTTCGAATACTATCAAAACTTGTACTAAGTGTACTGACATGACGATTTCGCGTGCTTATGGTGTATTGCAAGAAAACAGTTTTTATTCTCATTGAAGTTCTTGTGTTATAACTGAAATACTTTGCTGTTATTTCCCTTCGCCATATCATCACATACGGGACGATCTAGGAATACGTTCTCGTGAGTGTACATATACTTTTTTGCCAAATTACATCAAGATCGGTTCAGCCCATTTATTCGTGAAAATATAACCCGGCAAATATAATCAGACCGGCAGAGGAACATACTTTCGTTATTCAATATCGCTACAGGATCACGTACCACCTTCAACATTCGTATGAACTGCACTCAGGATAGCGTGTCGTAACATGGCGTAGCGTGGTGTAGTTTTGGCGCTGCCATTACCCCCCCCCCCCCCCCTGCCTTCCAATTCCCAGCCCGCGGCGATGCATGGAAAATGCTATAATAATTGACTACTTTCAGACCACGGTACATCCCATCATAATTTCACTAGTGAATCTGCAGTGCAAGTACCGTTCTTTTATCGATCGCCAAAAAATCGCCAAATTCGCTAAAATGGCGTTTTGACGACTTTGCAAGTACCGATCTCCTTGTAAAGATGGCTCGTTAAATTCGCTAAATCGAACCGAATTTAACAATTATGCAAGTACCGAACTTTGAAAGTGACATTTGCGGTCGGTTCAATCGTCAATAAAAAAGATTTTGACGATTTTTCTCGTAGGTACCTACTTATTTATGGTATGGGATAGGTATTCATGGCAGCAGCGTTTCCAATTACCTATTACTAATTGACTTTTGTTTTTTAACATTATTATTATACGGGAATTTGAGCTGAGTACGGGAATTACTCTAAGATATTTTTAAAGACAAAATTGTGAATAAAGCCCCAATGTCCAAATTCAGATTTTATGTAGGAAAGGTTTAATTTACCGCAAGCTCAGTCGCACAACTAGCTATGGAGAGGGCTATGCTCGGGGTTTCTCTACGAGATCGAATCCGAAATGAGGAGATCCGTAGACGAACGAAAGTCACCGACATAGCCCACTGGATTAGCAAGTTGAAGTGGCAGTGGGCAGGGCACATATCACGCAGAACAGATGGCCGATGGGGCTGAAAGGTTCTGGAATGGAGACCACGGACCGGTAAGCGCAGCGTAGGACGTCCACTCACAAGATGGACAGACGACCTAAAAGAGACCGCAGGGAAACGCTGGGGAGGCCTACGTCCAGCAGTGGACGTCCTATGTTTAGTTCGTTTATTTTATATTACGTTTTTTCTGAGTTCTTTAGTCCTTCTTCTGAGTACAGAGAACCGTTATTTCTCAATCGTCAGTTATCGATTCGTGAGAGTTAGCGAATCGTCAGAGCATTTGCGAGTACCGAAGTGGTGTCGGTAACTTTTCACGACGGTGTCAGTCGCTTCAGTCGCCAAATTCACAGACTGGTTATATTGAATATTTACGGATGGCAATTTCAGGAATAAAAGAAATCATTCACTCGGGAGTTTTGGCGCCAACGTGAAAAAACATGTCGCGTCATTGTATTATTTTCCCAAGTTATTTTGACTAATAATGCGTTATAATGGTATATTATTCCTCACCTATGAGTTCGTGAATGAGGCCGAGTGTGGCAAAATGATCTAGGAAGGTGAAACATGGAGTTTTCGTGATGGTTCTAAACTCCGTATAGCCTCTAAGTAGTCCCCACCATTTAGCTAGGGCATGACTTGCACTTGACTGTGACTTTTTTACTTGACTCGGACTGTGACTAAGATGTTTGTTGATAGAAAAGGGAGAAGTAAGACTTACAGCTTGGCAAAAAAGAGTAGAAATTAATTGGGTCGCCACTATCGCAAATAGTTCTAAATACTAGCAACCCTACAGTACATCTGTGGAACATGGGGTTTTTGGCGCCAACGTGGAAAAAAACATGTCGGCTCGTTGGATTATTTTCCTAAACTTGTGTATTTTCGAGTGTTAATGTGTACTAAATGGTGAATTATTATTCATTAAGTGCTCGTAAACGTGCTCGAGTGTGGGCAAGTGATATAACGAGGTGAAACGTGTCTTTTCGTGTTGTTTCCATAACTCCATAGGAGCCTCTTGTAAAGTCTCCACCACTTTACAGGGGCATGAGTTCGACTTGACCGTGACTTACTTAGCTTGACTCTGACTGTGACTATGACTTGTTTGACGCTATTAAGACAAAGTAAACTGTTTAATATTACGAGTAAAGGACACTGAATCCACGCTCATAAAGATTTTAACAAAAAAAAAAAAAAAAAAACTGTGGAAGATGATTGGATGAAATCACAGATATAGTAGATCTGTGGATGAAATCCTTTCACTGACGTGCACAGCTGACGTGTTTTCCACAGTATTGACAAAATAAAAAAAAACTGTTTACGTTTCAAGACTTTTTTGCCAAGCTGTAATATATACGATAATATTCCGACTGAACGAAACTGTATCAATGGTCATTAAATAATTCGAGAAAAATTATAGACCTTTGAATTAGAGGTTATACTTTTATTTACAAGAGTTGGTTGAAGTTGAAGAATTTTGTGTTTGTATTATTGATTAATATCAAAGAAAACCTTGAATTTGACAGTCTATCTACGGGACATTGGCGGAGTTGAAGAATCTTCATTCTTAACGGGAGCCACAAACTAAGAGTTGAAGTTGAAGTTGACGGTGTTGAACATGCAATCGACAACACTGGTTAATATAGGGACAGTCCAGTCTGTCCCCGAGTGCAGCCAGCATGCTGTTTGTTCACCCGCCTCAGTAGCGAAGTTGTGGCGGAACTCTTTTTCACCAGTGCGACCTTCGCGGCCGCCTTTATTATTTTATTTCAATAGAGTTGTGTTTTGTTTTATAAGAGATCTGTCAAGAGGTGAAAAATAGATGTTTTCGATTCCGCAAAATAAATTGTTTTAATTAATAGGAACAATAATTTCCTAAATTGGTGACCCCGATACGAACACAACATAAATTAAGACGATTCGAACACAAGAAGAGCAAAGGTACGCAAATAGGTACGAGTACCTTCTTTGGTGGTACGAGTGAAGCGACCACGGTCGTCTGATTGTTCGTCGATGAGAATACGAAAACGTAGAAAAAGAAGTGGTGAATTCGACTACGAGAGCTGTGCTGCTGACTGCTGGCAACAATCGCATGGAGCGCGTCAAGACTTGATTCGAAGTATCTTTTGGAAGAACCAGTGTGGACTAAAAAGACAAAGTGTGATTTATATTGTTGTGTGTTTTTATGAGTGTGTATTTAATTTTATTTTGGTGAATTTTTGTACATATTTTTAAGTTATTTTTATACCAAAGTTTTTTGTAGGGCATTCGCACACCACACTCCCACGTTTCTTTTGTTTTCAGTTTTTGTTTTTGAATTTTGTTTTTCTCTTAGCATGGTTTTTCATGACAGCACACGTCATGAGTGACAGTGAGCAGGAAGACTTCAAACCGGCTTCCGCGGGTACGGGTGGACGTGAAATGTCAAGCAGTGACAGCGGATCTGGCACAGGCGGTACGGAGAAGGTAATGATTAACAGAGTATCTATACGTACCCCTCCATTTTGTAGAGATCGCCCGGCCCTATGGTTTGCGAGTTTAGAGGCGCAATTTTCCATCAATAATATTAGCCAAGAAATCACAAAGTTTAATTACGCAGTTGCGCACCTCGATACCAATTGTACTCGCGAAGTAGAGGATTTCATAATCCAACCTCCGAGGGAGCAACCCTACACGAAATTGCGCAATGCAATAATATCTAGGTTCTCAGATTCTCGGGAGCAGAAAATACGCCGTCTTCTAGAGAAGGAGCAGATCGGCGATCAAAAGCCGTCGTTTTTTCTGCGTCATCTGAGATCGTTAGCCGGTGCAGCATTTCCGGAGGATATTCTGAAGACAATTTGGATGAGCAGGTTGCCACGATATCTTCAAACTGTCTTGGCTGCTCAACGATTAGAATCGTTGGCTGAGCTAAGCGAACTAGCGGACAATTTGGCTGAAATTAACGCTCAATCAACTTCATTGGAGGTATGTACTGTTTCGCCTAACTCGAATACTGATCTTGTACAGGAGCTGACTAAAAAAGTTGATGAATTGACCCGTTTAGTAGCGTCACTTTCCTCTGCTGGTTGCAGCTCGCATGTTGGTACGCGTAGTCGTGACTTCAATCGTAACCGTAATCGTAGTCGCAGCCGATCACGTTCACGTAACTATGATTTGTGCTTTTATCATGACCGTTTTGCGACAAAAGCACGTAAATGTGTGCCTCCATGTAAGTGGTCCGGTTCCCCGCCTAGTGATCAGGGAAACCAAAACAGCAACTGTTAGAGGCGACATCCAGTTGCTCGCCAGCTAGTCGCCGCCTTTTCGTGACCGACCGGAGATCCAACCGGAAATTTTTGGTGGACACTGGTTCGGATATTTGTTGCGTTCCTCGTAGCTTTATAAAAGGACGTACGCTTCAGCCATTATCATATAGTTTAGTTGCAGCTAATGGCAGTAAGATTATCACATATGGGCTGGTACAGTTGAACTTAAATTTAGGGCTACGACGGGATTTCACCTGGAACTTTGTCGTGGCGGATGTGGAAAGTGGTATTATTGGCGTAGATTTTTTGTCGCATTATCAGCTTTTACCCGATTGCTCAAAAGGTAAGCTGTGCGATAGTAAAACTGGACTTACTTCGTCCGCGGACCTTTATACCGCGGAACAGCAAAGTGTGAAGGTAGTATCTCTTCCTGACTCGCCATTCACAGCGATCTTGGAGAAATACCCAAGTATAACGCGACCACCTGGTGCTCCTAGAATTATTAAACACAGCACCGTACATTATATAAACACTACCGTCGGTCCCCCTGTGACATCTAGACCGCGTCGGTTGGCACCATTAAAACTGGGCATTGCAAAGAAAGAGTTCGAAGACATGGTCCGAGCTGGTACTTGCCGACCATCTGATAGCTCTTGGTCATCGCCTCTGCATCTCGCACCTAAAAAGGACTCAACGTGGCGTCCTTGCGGTGATTATCGTGCATTAAACGCCCGGACGATTCCTGATCGCTACCCTGTCCGATACATAGGTGATTATGCGCACAACTTGTCTGGCTGTACCGTTTTTAGTACTATAGACTTGGTCAAGGCCTATCAACAGATACCGGTGAATCCAGGCGACGTGTGCAAGACAGCGATAACTACTCCATTTGGATTATATGAATTTCTGTATATGACTTTTGGTTTGCGTAATGCTGGGCAGACTTTTCAGAGATTTATCGATGAAGTAGTCCGTGGCTTAGATTTTTGCTATGTCTATGTTGATGACATTTTGGTTTACTCAAAAGACCAAATAGCGCATGCGCAGCATCTGGAAATCTTGTTCCAGCGATTGCACGACTATGGCGTTGTGATTAATACAGCCAAGTCCGTATTTGGTGCCGCAGAAGTATCTTTCCTTGGGCATCGAGTCAATGCTGCGGGCACGCGTCCTCCTGAGGACAGAATTCGTTCTCTGGTGGATTACCCGCCCCCAAAGACAGTTCAGGGTATGCGCAGATTCATAGGCATGGTCAATTACTACCGCCGGTTTTTGCCAAGTACGGCTAAGTACCAAGCGCCGTTAATTGAAGCAATCACTGCTATTCAAGGCAAAGGCAATAAACCTTTTGTGTGGACTCCTGAGCTAGAAAAGTGCTTTGAAGAATGCAAGAAAAGCTTGACGTCCGCTACAATTTTAGCACACCCAAATAACAGTGCTGAGGTTGGGTTGTTTACTGACGCTTCAGGAACGCACGTTGGTTCTTGCCTACAACAGCGCGTCGATAATGATGATTGGCAGCCACTAGCCTATTTTAGTAAAAAGCTGACTGCTAAACAGGCTCAGTGGCCGGCGTACTATCGGGAACTCCTTGCGGTGTACGAGAGTGTTCAACACTTCAGGCACCTGTTGGAGGTACAACACGTCACTATCTACACTGACCATAAGCCGCTAATATACGCTTTTGTACAACGACGTGAGAAATTGCCGCCTATCCAATTAAACCAACTGTCTTTCATCAGCCAGTTTACCACTGATGTAGTGTATATTAAAGGGGTTGATAACATCGTAGCTGATGCCATGTCGCGCGTTGAGTCTATTTCTCTTGAAGAGGATTTCGCTGCACTCGCGTTATCGCAAGAATCGGATGAAGAGCTAGCTAGTATGCGTGGGAATTCGTCTTTAAAGCTCGAACCCATCCTCATCCCTGGCACAAAAATCACAGTAATTTGTGATACTTCAACTGAGCGACCACGTCCATACCTGACACCAGCATTCCGTCGAGCTGCATTCGACAGGTGTCACAACCTCAGTCACCCTGGCGCGCGGGCAACCACTCGCTTGGTAACTGAGCGTTATGTATGGCCTCAAGTAAACGCAAATTGCCGTGAATGGGCTCGAACTTGTTTACGCTGCCAACTCAGTAAAGTAACTCGCCATGTTAATTCGCCACTTGGAGAGTTTAAATTACCGTCAAACAGATTTAGGTCGGTGCATTTAGACATTATCGGACCACTTCCTCACTCGAAAGGGTACAATTATTGCCTGACTGCGATTGATAGATACACACGGTGGCCTGAAGTATGGCCTATGTCATCAATCACAGCAGAAGAGGTAGCAGATACATTCGTAACTGGTTGGGTTTCCCGTTTTGGGGTACCAAATATTTTGACAACCGACCAGGGCCGGCAGTTTGAATCTGTGTTGTTTCGCCGTCTAATGGATGTATGTGGTACCAAACGGGTGCGCACGACTAGTTACCATCCTTGCGCAAATGGTATGGTGGAACGCATGCATCGGCAGCTTAAAGCATCTTTGATGTGTCATAATGACACATGGGTAAGAGCTTTGCCGTTAGTTTTATTAGGGATGCGAACGGCGCTCAAAGAAGATTTGAAGGCATCTTCTGCAGAGCTCGTTTATGGAGAGACTCTTCGCTTGCCTGGAGAACTCGTCATACCTCCAATAACATCGCAGAGCCCAAGTGACGTTGTAGATTTCGTCCGTGAGCTGCGCAAATATATGGAAGCTCTCCGTCCTGTCCCTGCTACACGCCACGCCCAGCCATCGACTTTCTTATTTAAAGATTTAGCTAAAGCGTCGCATGCCATGCTACGCGATGATACAGTACGAAGACCGTTGCAGCCGCCTTATTCCGGTCCTCATCGTATCATCGGGCGAAGAGACAAAACGATCACTCTCGATATTAATGGAAGGGAACGTACAGTTAGCATAGATCGCGTTAAGCCTGCCCATTTGGATTCGGCGTTTGGCAATTGTGAACCAATTGTGCCGCCTGCGCCAACTCCAGCTAGCAGTTTCACGCCTGCGTTGGTCCCTGCACCTACACCAGCTCCTGTCATCACCCGGTCCGGGAGGAGGGTGAAGTTTAGAGGGATGTTAGATATGTGATTACATATGTTTTTTTTTTTTTTCCAGCTTATTCTTCCTTTCTCCGTGGGGGGGTGGTGTGGCGGAACTCTTTTTCACCAGTGCGACCTTCGCGGCCGCCTTTATTATTTTATTTCAATAGAGTTGTGTTTTGTTTTATAAGAGATCTGTCAAGAGGTGAAAAATAGATGTTTTCGATTCCGCAAAATAAATTGTTTTAATTAATAGGAACAATAATTTCCTAAAAAGTGCTTCTCTTCCGCATCGTCGCATAAAAGCAGTGTACGCGGGCTTCAGCAAACATTGTCGATGCACTGCAGTACCGGGGGCTCAACGCGTTGTTGAACTGGACGCGAAGGGCGCTGTATGATTTTTGCGTGTAGTCAGCCCACAGGCTGCAGGTATAAAGGTACAGTAAGCTCTAAATAAGGTTATCCAAGTTATGCCGAACGCACTCTGCGTTCGCTAACTAGTCCGGTCAAGCTGTAGAGGCCAAAAGGCCAACAGTAAAAGTCACTCATAAAAAAATAAAAAAATAAGGTTATTTTAACCTCCATCGAGCACCGTGCAAACATCCGCATCATCTTTTAGGGTAGGCGTCACTAGATGGCCTAGATATTTAAACACATCTACCCTTTGTAAAGACGAGCCATTTAATTTTACAGTAGGCATTACAACAACCTTTCTTTGTCCGCCCTGAAAGACCAGGCGCTGACTTTTTTTAACGTTATAAATAAGGCCGTTATCAGCTGCATAGCTCTCACACATACTCATTAGCTTCCTGAGGCCGCAGACCAAGGCGCTCAGGAGGCTCATTATAGGTGATATGAAAAATGCTAAAACATATGTATTAAAATTTTATTAATAGCTACATATATAGGATGGACCGGGGTGTCCTAACACTATAACCAGTACCACCGGAGGATCAGGAGGCAGCAGCGTCCTTTTAGTACATGATGAACGTAACTTAAAACTCTGTTCCTACGGAGACACCGAAACACTGCTTTAATAATCCAATTGGTGCGCTCAATCTTTATAGTGTTGTTCTGCAGAGCCTTCTGCAGATCGGCATGCTAATCCAGCCCAAAAGGTCTGGCATAGCCAGAGTCACCTAAAACAATAACAGTAATTAATATTTGCATTGTGAGTTTATAGAACATGGTGTAGGTAGAGTAGGTATTATTAGTAAGGTAGCTAGATATTGGTTAGGTACTGAAAAATACTATTTTAATTTATATCATGTGAATTTTTCTTTTTCAGAATGTCTCAAAATGCAGATCCTTTGAACCATGTCGAGGTGGTCCAGCTTCAGAAGGTCAGAAGGTCCCGAACAACCACTGAAGTCACCGGCGACAAATGAAATAGTACATTACGATATGTGTGAATTAAGTTTTATATTAAAGATGTGACACCTGACACCTGTTAAACTATGGAGCGAGCGCATAGTTTGTGGTACTTGCTATAGTACTCTTTCGTTAATGCGCCATCACAAAATCCCAATAGTAATCGGCGGATTACTGAAAAAGGTGGATTATAATACACATGAACAACAAATTAAGAGGGGGCATCCGAAATTTTATGCTAATTTGCCATGATATTCTAACTAAACCAAATATCCGATCATCGTAATAATTGATATATGTGAATTTTCAATTCATTTTCTTTCCGCTATTAAGACAGAAACATAATAGCAAGATATTTACTCGATACTTTAATGTTTTGAAAATGGTGCCTTTTGCTAAATTTTTTGATTTTACTTGGAAAGTACTTCAGTCACATATCTAAAATAAATACTCACCGAAGGAAAATATAGTTTGTTTTCTAGTGTTAAGACAAAATTTACCTAGATTAATTAGTACTCTCATAATAAATTATATTCGGTTTGAGACTTACGTCCTTTAGTTCTAAGCAACTATTCGGTCAAACGGTAGGTCCGTTATTCAGTCTTATTCTGTTGCGCTTTGCATCTAAATAGTGAAACATGCTCCGTTCAACCTCAGTACCGCACTGTGTCTCAACGGGGAAGGACGCACGCGCTTGCTTTTCGCCTTGGTTTTATGTTCCGAGTGCGATTATATCAACACCTACTGTATTTTCAAACAAAGGATAATATAAAAAATCGATGGCTCGAACGCGACCACTTGACGCGGCAACCAAGTGGCCAATGACCTTAGAGCACAGACTAGGTAAAGCTACTACGAAAAAATAACATAGATATAAATATAATGGATACGACTAGACCCTAACGAATCCATTATTATGTATGCTCAGTAATATAACTATTAGAGTCGGAGTGTTTCTTTGTGACAGACAACCAGAGAGAGAGAGAGCGCGACGGAGAGAAGCAGAGAAAGAGAGAGAGTCAGAGAGATAAAACTAAAAATTAAATGACATTATAAAATAATTTAAGTTCATTATAATTTTATAAAATTAAAATTAAAAATCATTTAAATTAATGTGATGGTTAATTTGACTTAAGAGTCCCATCCACATTTTCTCACGTTTTTACTAGAAGCGGCTTTCTGCAAAAGGAGGAAGGTTCTCAATTTTAACCGACAAAAAATAGCTTGGTTTTAATGGAAGCAAAAAAAATGCTTCTAATAAAAAAAATATGAAAATGTGGAAAGTCAAACAATAGGTACTTATGTTTTTAACCGACTTCAAAACAGGGGGAAGGTTCTCAATTCGACCGGTATAAAAAAATACTTGTCGAATTGAGAACCTTCCTCCTTCTTTGAAGTCGGTTAAAAACATAAGTACCTATACTGTTTGACCAGTTGGGTTGGCTCGGGTATGTGCTGGTAAAGGGAAATGCACAATACACTAGCGGGACTACTTACCTTAGTCAAAGTCAAATACTACTTACTTTTTTATCCGAATTCAAATAAGGAGGCAGGTTCTCATTTACCTTAGAGTACCTTCGATTCGACCAGTATTTTTTTATACTGGTTGAATTGCGGTCCACCACTGGCCACTGCGGTCCACCACTGCGGTGCAGTGCAACAATGCGGTGCAACACTGCGTTGTAACACTGCGGCGCAACAGTGCATTGCAACACTGCAGTGCAACACTGCGTTGCGACACTGCGGTGCAACACTGCGGTGCGACAGTGCAGTGCAACGCAGTGTTGCACCACAATGTTGCACCGCACTGTTGCACCGCAGTGTTGCAACGCAGTTTTGCAACGCAGTGATGCACCGCACTGTCGCACCGCAGTGTTGCAACGCAATGTTGCACCGCACTGTCGCACCGCAGTGTTGCACCGCAGTGTCGCAACGCAGTGTTGCACCACACTGTTGCAACGCAGTGTTGTACCGCACTGTCGCACCGCAGTGTTGCATCGCAACGCAGTGTTGCACCGCAGTGTTGCACCGCAATGTTGCAACGCAGTGATGCACCGCACTGTCGCACCGCAGTGTTGCAACGCAGTGTTGCACCGCACTGTCGCACCGCAGTGTTGCACCGCAGTGTCGCAACGCAGTGTTGCACCACACTGTTGCAACGCAGTGTTGTACCGCACTGTCGCACCGCAGTGTTGCATCGCAACGCAGTGTTGCACCGCAGTGTTGCACCGCGATGTTGCAACGCAGTTTTGCAACGCAGTGTTGCAACGCAGTGTTGCAACGCAGTGTTGCACCGTAGTGTTGCAACGCAGTGTTGCAACGCAGTTTTGCAACGCAGTGTTGCACCGCATTGTTGCACCGCAGTGGTGGACCGCAATTCAACCAGTATAAAAAATACTGGTCGAATTGAAGGTACTCTAAGGTAAATGAGAACCTTCCTCCTTATTTGAATTCGTATAAAAAGGTAAGTAGTATTTGACTTTGACTAAGGTAAGTAGTCCCGCTAGTATTGTGCATTTCCCCTTACCAGCACATACCCGAGCCAACCCAACTGGTCAAACAGTGGGTATTTATGTTTTTAACCGATTTCAAAGAAGGAGGAAGGTTCTCAATTCGACTAGTAATTTTTTTATACCGGTCGAATTGAGAACCTTCCCCCTGTTTTGAAGTCGGTTAAAAACATATGTACCTATTATTTGACATTCCACATTTTCATATTTTTTTATTAGAAGCAGTTTTTTTGCTTCCATTATAACCAAGCTATTTTTTGTCAGTTATAATTGAGAACATTCCTCCTTTTGGAGAAAGCCGCTTCTAGTAAAAACGTGAGAAAATGTGGATGGAACTCTTAAGTCAAATTAACCATTACATTAATTTAAATGAATTTTAATTTTATAAAATTATAATGAACTTGAATTATTTTATAATGTCATTTAATTTTTAGTTTTATCTTTATGACTCTCTCTCTCGGCTTCTCTCCGTCTCTCTCTCTCTCTCTCTCTGTGTCTGTTTGTCTACAAAGAAACACTCCGACTCTAATAGTTATATTACTGAGTATACATAATAATGGATTCGTTAGGGCCTAGTCGTATCCATTTTATTTGTATCTATGTTATTTTTTCGTAGTAGCTTTATCTAGTCTGTGCTCTAAGGTGAGTGGCACCACTTGGTTGCCGCGTCAAGTGGTCGCATTCGAGCCATCGATTTTTTATGTTATCCTTTGTTTGAAAATACAGTAGGTGTTGATATAATCGCACTCGGAAGATAAAACCAAGGCGAAAAGCAAGCGCGTGCGTCCTTCCCCGTTGAGGCACAGTGCGGTACTGAGGTTGAACGGAGCATGTTTCGCTATTTAGATGCAAAGCGCAACAGAATAAGACTGAATATCGGACTTGCCGTTTGACCGAATAGTTGCTTAGAACTAAAGGACGTAAGTCTCAAATCGAATATAATTTATTATGAGATTACTAATTAATCTAGGTAAATTTTGTCTTAACACTGGATAACAAACTATATTTTCCTTCGGTGAGTATTTATTTTAGATATGTGACTGAAGTACTTTCCAAGTAAAATCAAAAAAATTAGCAAAAAGGCACCATTTTCAAAACATTAAAGTATCGAGTAAATATCTTGCTATTATGTTTCTGTCTTAATGGCGGAAAGAAAATGAATTGAAAATTCACATAGGTATATCAATTATTACGATGATCGGATATTTGGTTTAGTTAGAATATCATGGCAAATTAGCATAAAATTTCGGATGCCCCCTCTTAAACTCCTTGGATGAGGACCAGCGCAATGTCCTTCGAAATGTGGAAGAACATCCTGAAACGATCTTCCGCAACTTTCATAGGATTACTAACATCCCGTAATTCGCGGCGAAGCAGCGTATGGCTAATCCTGTCAGCACTCCGCTAGTCTTTGAGCTCTTCGAGCAATAAAACTAAGCCGAAATCCAATTTTCCAAAAAAAAAATCGTCGCTTAGCTATATCGGGCTCATTTCAAAACCTGATATAAAAATCGTCAAAATCTTTTTTATTGACGATTGAACCGACCTCAAATGTCATTTTCAAAGTTCGGTACTTGCATAATTGTCAAATTCGATCCGATTTAGCGAATTTAACGAGCCATCGTTACAAGGAGATCGGTACTCGCAACGTCGTGAAAAAGCCATTTTAGCGAATTTGGAGATTTTTTGGCGGTCGATAAAAGAACGGTACTTAAGTTGTATGACCTTAACACGGTAAATATCCTGTAAATAATCATATAACTTTGGCAAATTGATGTTAGTTGGCTTGGCTTGTAAAAGTATCTACGCACCGTTTTCCACTGACTGACACTTCTAGACGGACCTATCTTCGCCAAAGAGCGCGCCAATTCCTCCCACATCATCTGATGTGCTTGTGAGCCCATCGGGCACGAAAAATTACCCAACGCCAGGTCCCTGTTCTCAGTCATGAATGCCACCAAGGCCTCTTTTTGAGAACTTGTGCAGCGTATCTTTTTTCTGTAAGAAATTATAAAATTCAAACTTTTTGTATCATCACAAAAGAAATAATAGTCAGATAGATACATAGATTTAGTAAGCCGATTAAAACAGTAGTAACTAGTATCTACTTAGCTTGATAGTAAAAACAACTAAACTAGGTAACCTTGGTGGCTCTGACATCTACTATATAAAAATAAGTCGGGTTTTCCTTCCTGACGCTATAACTCCAGAACGCACGAACCGATTTCCACGGTTTTGCATTCGTTGGAAAGGTCTCGGGCTCCGTGAGGTTTATAGCATATAGGTTTATAGTAGCGAGGCCGAAGGCCGAGCTCTACGCGTACGAAGTAGCGGGATTCAGCTAGTTGTGTATACAAATTACAAGTGTACGTGTTAGGTTGTGGGCGGTGGGATCTCAAAATCGAAAACGCGAAATATTAATAAGCTAGGTGTTCAGTTCACGAATTATCCGTTTCTAAAACAAAATAAATAAAAGTAACCAAGTACGTAAGTAAAGTAACCTCGATTAAACTCAAAGCAGCTGTGAAAGGTGATTTTTTTTAATGACCATCTGTACAGAGTCGTTCAGTCGGAATATTATTTTGTATAATAAGTCTTACTTTTCCCTTTTCTATAAACAAACGTCTTAGTCACAGTCAGAGTCAAGTAAAAAAAGTCACAGTCAAGTGCAAGTCACGCCCTAGCTAAATGGTGAAGAATACTTAGAGGCTATACGGAGTTTTAGAACCATCACGAAAATTCCATGTTTCACCTTCCTAGATCATTTTGCCACACTCGGCCTCATTCACGAACTCATAGGTGAGGAATAATATACCATTATAACGCATTATTAGTCAAAATAACTTGGGAAAATAATACAATAAGGCGACATGTTTTTTTAACGTTGGCGCCAAAACTCCCGAGTGAATGATTTCTCTTATTCCTGAAATTGCCATCCGTAAATATTCAATATAACCAGTCTGTGAATTTGGCGACTGAAGCGACCGACACCGTCGTGAAAAGTTACCGACACCACTTCGGTACTCGCATTTGCTCTGACGATTCGCTAACTCTCACGACTGAAACGAATCGATAACTAACGATCGATAAAGATCGGTACTTGCACTGCTGGGATTGTATTTCTTTGGAGACTCCAATTCATTCGCCCGTCAGGAACCAACTTTGCAGAGTAGTGAAATAAAGTTAGCGTTGTGTTGTTGTTGAGTTGAGTCGATCAATTTAATTTTAATTGTTTTTTTTTTTGTAATAGGATAAACCAGACAGTCTATTGCAGGGAAAGATATGATGTAGATAATTATATTAAAGCTTAGTCTGAAAGTTTCTTCATTTCTTGTAAGTATTTTCAGTATGCAAACGGAACGTACCCATACCCATACTACGTGAGCTGATCAAGGGGGGGAGGGGTCTTCAAAATACCACGCTTGGTCACAGGGTCTAACGTAAGCCTTCAAAAAACAAACAAAGTAGTGATATAATTTGCCTTAGTTGATTAACCATATGATTATCAGAAGGTGTCGTCTGTTTTTCTGTTCGTAATTCACTTTTAAAGAATCAGTTTTGATGTAAGTGTTTTATACTATCACTAGCAACTTCGTTTGCGCAAAATTTAAAATAGCCCGTACAGACAGAGTCGCCAGAAATTGTATTTAAAAATTACAAGGTTGGCAATGTATCACACAAATCATGACATCGATCGGATCCGGGCTATCTCCTAGCTAGACTTTCTGTGAAATGTTCCTTTCAGAATGCAGCTATATTAAAGCTATATATAATTATATTGTCTGTCATGGGGGGTTTGCCATAATCCCCACGCTTATTATTATTATTATTCGTAATGAAGAGTCGCTGGCATCCAGTGGATGCAAAAGGCAGGCTGTCGTTCAGTGTGGAGGTTAAAGGGGCAGGCCTATGTTCAGCAGTGGACGTCTTCTGGCTGATGATGATGATGATGATAATTATATTGAAAATAATACATGTCAAAGATATGAAAAGAATTACATGAACTTTGCCAAAAAATTTGGAACAGAGTTTGTTCATAGAAAAGACATCAACGCGCGACTTCCGCACACTCAATTGAAAAAAAAATGCCATTGGAGACTTCCTGTAATTTTTATGGATTATTGTTATTGTTTTAAATATACAAATGATCATGAACAGGGTAAAAAAAATATTTTTTTTTACAATATTTTTTAAAACGAATATACTTCTTTATTGTCACTCATATACACTGTCAATGTTGATTTTATTTAATTATTTACAAAAATTAATATGTTAGTTTCTAAACGATTTCATGTGTCAACGATATGGAACCGCCATCTTGTTTTTCTTTCTCTCTGACTGTTTTGCCTGTGATAGGAGCTAGTCGCATCACTTCCAAATATAAAGTAATAAGGATAATATACGTGAAAGTTATTAATTTAAATCCTTAATTATGTGTTTTATTACGTCCACAAACCTCATATAATCAACAGGTTTTGGGTCCAGTGTACGTAAGTGATAAATAATTAAAAATATCTAACTACTGCGTTCGGACGTTTTTCAAAATGGAGAATTTAAAGATAAAACGTAATATCAAGCCATTTAACGGTGAAAAATATAGTATATGGAAGTTTCGAATACGAGCGTTGTTGAGTGAATTGGACATTATAAATGTTATTGATGAAGACCCTTTATTTCGAAATGAAGTGTGGGAGAAAAACAATCGGATGGCCAAAAATGTGATCATCGAGTATCTATCCGATTCCTACCTCGGTTTTGCAAAAGAAGACAGTTCGGCGAAGGATATTTTAAGAAGTTTAGATGCGTTGTACGAACGTAAAAGTATTGCGACGCAGTTGGCATTACGAAAAAAGTTGTTGGCGCTGAAACTACAAGGTGATGTACAGCTAATAAAACATTTTGCTACATTCAATGACCTCATTACTGAGTTACTTGCCGCTGGAGCAAAATTAGAGGAAACTGACAAAGTAGCACACTTGCTACTCACCCTACCCTCATCTTATGACGGAGTCATTACTGCGATCGAGACATTATCAGAAGATAATTTAACGATAGCATTTGTAAAAACGAGACTGTTAGACCACGAAGTGAAATTAAAAAATGAATCTGGTGATACGAGCGCAAAAGTGTTGCAAGTAGAAACAAAAAATGATACATGGAAGAAAAGAAAATTTGATGATTCTCAACAAATAAATAAGAATAATAATAAACAAAAGAAGAATTTACAGTTCATAAAATGTCACCATTGTGGGCGAAAAGGACATAAGAAAAACGACTGTTACTATTTCAAAAGAATGCATCTGCAAAAAGGCAACTACGGAAATAAAGAAAGGACAAGGACAGTTCAAGCAATTGAGATAAATCAAAATCAACCATCAACGTCGAATGATTTTTCTGGCTTTGCTTTTATGACCGGAAACTACCAAGATGATAACCAAGAAAATAAAATTACATTTTTATTGGACTCTGGCGCATCAGATCATCTCATAAATAGAGAAAACTTGTTTATTAATCATACTGATTTATCACCACCACTAAAAATTTCTATTGCTAAAAATGGTGAATTTATTTCAGCAACAAAAAGGGTACACTGCAGGTTACCAGCAACATGGGTATCCAAGGCATTCTGGAAGACGTGCTGTTCTGCCGCGAGGTCCCCTACAATCTACTGTCGGTCTCAAAGATGCAGCGAGCTGGATATACAGTTATTTTCGATCAGGAAGGCGCTCAAATATGCAAAAATGGTAAAACGATCATGCGAGGTAAGTCTACTAACAATTTAATTGCTGTAGATTTTGTGTCGTCTGTGAACCTGAGTCATCCTGTTTCCCAGGCATGCACTAGTGACAAGAAAAGCTACAAATTGTGGCATCAACGCTTAGGACACATGAGTAAAAATAAATTCTTAGAAATAAAACAGAATAAATTATTTGAAGACATGAATCAAATTGATTCAGTGGTGCCTGATGATGATTTATGTGAAGCTTGCATAAATGGGAAACAGAGTCGACTTCCGTTTAGTCAGGCCAAAGACAAAAGTCATATAAACAGACCATTATTTGTTGTTCATTCGGATGTCTGTGGTCCAATTACTCCAACGACTAACGATAATAAAAATTATTTCGTAATTTTTATAGATCAGTACACTCATTATTGTGTTACATACTTAATAACGTATAAATCAGACGTATTCGCTGCGTTTAAAGATTTTGTTGCAAAAAGTGAAGGAAAATTTAATTTGAAGGTAGTTAATTTATATTGCGACAACGGTGGGGAGTATTTATCTACCGAAATGAAAAGTTACTGTACGGAAAAGGGAATTAGTTACCATTTGACAGTTCCGAGAACTCCACAACAGAATGGTGTTTCTGAACGTATGGTGAGGACTATTACAGAAAATCACGTTCTATGATAAACGGTGCACAAATAGATAAAGTTTTCTGGGGTCAGGCAGTATTGACTGCTGTTTATTTGATAAATTTGACACCGACCAAGGCCCTGAAACTTTCAAAAACACCATACGAGATGTGGCATAATAAAAAACCGCAAGTAAAGTATTTAAAGGTTTTTGGTTCAACTGTTTACGTACATAACAAAACTACTAAAGCGAAGTTTGATGATAAGTCATGGAAAGGTGTTCTCATGGGGTATGAACCGAACGGTTATAAAGTTTGGAACCCTGATTGCGAAAAGTTTGTAGTAGTCAGAGATGTGATTGTGGATGAGACTAATTTTCTACAGTCCAGGCCTTCGTGGAAGCCTGAAGAGAACACTAAAAGTTCTCATGACAAAACTGATAATGACGGTAGTTCGAAATCAGTGTCAACCAAGTCTCGGAACTCTGACAGTAATAAATCAGATGACTCTAAATCTGATGAGCATGATGAATGTCATGCTAAAATTCGCAAAGTGAACCATGATATATTAGTTCAATCAAACCGTGATGTAGATATACGTTCTGACGATTCATTACGGGATAAAACTAAAAACACAAATATTAATACTGAACTTAGAAGGAGTAATAGGATCAAAGATCATCCACCTGTATCATATAAAGAAATTGATGATGATTATTTAATGTGTGCTCATTCTGTTTTATGCACAGTACCAAAATCATTTGATGAAATTAAACATCGTGATGATAGAAGTGTTAGAAATTGATTATCTGTGCGATCAGCTTATAATATCTATGTAAACGCAATGCAATCTGTAAGGTTTTGTCGTCTGTAGTAAAAAAGTTTTGTTCGTTCTCTTCACTCCTGATCGCTATCCTGCAAGGACGTGTGTTTTATGTGCTCCTCCATTAAAACTAAATACTTGAATAAATCTGCACTAATCCAATAAAGCTGGTATTATTTATGTCCACAAACATCAGGTTATGGACCCAGCAACGTGACAAAATAATAATATAGCGTGATTTCGTTGATTTTTATAAACGTGTGCGCGGTGAAGAATTGCATCGTGGCCGCAACGCCGCAAAATGGCCGCCACACCGGCAAGCATTGGATCGGGATCATCGACCTTTTCTATCGACAAACTCAGAGGCATCGAAAATTACCACGCATGGAAATTTCAAATCAAGATGGTGTTGATCCACGAGGATTTGTGGGATTATGTCGAGCAAGAAAACGCGTCAGTGAAGAGCGAAGATGTAAAGAAGGATCATAAGGCGCTCGCACGGATCGCCTTGTCAGTGCAGCCGTCGGCGTATGCCCATATTCGAAACGCCGACACGGCTCACAAGGCGTGGCATAACCTTCAAAAGGCGTATGAAGATCGAGGACTGTGTCGCCGACTCGGATTATTACGAACACTATTTGCGACAAAACTCGACGAGTGCACGAGCATGGAGAACTATCTTAACAAGATTATTGATGTATCGCAGCAGTTAAGCGATATAGGTGCTCCATTAGATGATGACTTCGTTGCCGTATTGATGTTGAGTGGTTTAAAGGACGATTTTGAACCACTAATAATGGCTATTGAAAACTCGAACATTAGACTGTGTAGCGAGACAGTAAAGGCGAAACTACTTCAAGAAAACATGCGACGTGATGACAAAAATGAAAATGTGTCAGCGTTGACAGCTGTCAAGAAGAAGCCGAGATGTTTTGGGTGTCAACAGGAAGGCCACTTCATCAGGAACTGTCCAAAGGCCAAGCGGAAGCAAAAACCGAAAAAGACTGAAGAGTCCAAGGCGCTATTGACTGTTACAGCATTATCGGTCAACCTGGTGAGTGACTCATGGTATGTAGACAGTGGTGCCACTAGCCACTTATGCAGAGACAGGAACTTTTTTAAAGATTTTGTGTGTGAAAAAGCAATACCAGTGAGAGTAGCTAACGGTGAAACACTTTTTACTGCCGGCAGAGGGACTGTACAAGTCAAACTTAGGAATGGTGTAGTTAGAGACATTAGTGATGTATTTTATGTGCCAAATCTTTCATCTAACTTGTTGTCTGTTAGTGCTATGACGAAAAAAGGGTACAAAGTCATATTTAACTCTCATAGTTGTGTTGTGCGAGATGAGCAAACTGTCGTTGCAAGCGCTACCATGGTCGATGGTGTCTATAGGCTCGACACGTGCACCGTGGAGGGTGACACTAAAGCTCCTCTTTCACAGGCTTGTATAGCGAACACTGCAGAGGTTGAGTGCGAGGTAGCGGCTGCACTGGCAGAAAAGGTATGGCATCGCCGCCTCGGGCACCTGAACCGAAGAAGTATGGACCTGTTAAAGAAAGGTATGGTTTCTGGAATTACGTATGATAATGTAACGTATGAACCTTGTGTTGCATGCATTTCAGGAAAACAAAGTAGGTTACCTTTTCCGAAGAAATCACACAATAGAGCCACCGAAGTGCTCGGGTTGATTCATACAGATTTGTGTGGTCCAGTTCCTTCTGCATCATTTAGTGGATCGAGATATTTTTTGCTTTTCATAGATGATTACACTAGAAAGACATTTGTGTATTTTTTGAAAAACAAAAATGAGGTGTTTAGTAAATTTAAACAATTTAAAGCTTTAGCGGAGAAACAGACTGGCAAAATGATAAAAATAATGAGAAGTGACAATGGTGGTGAATATATTAATTCTGAATTTCAGGCGTTCCTGAAAGAGAATGGGATCCGGCACCAAACAACTGTCCCACATTCTCCAGAACAGAACGGAGTCGCAGAGCGTGCGAACAGGACCGTGATGGAGTCTGCGCGGTCCATGCTGCAAGATGCAGACCTGCCGCAGCAGTACTGGGCAGAAGCAGTGAATACGGCAGTATACCTGAAAAATCGCTGTCCGACCAAAGCAGTCCTGGGCTCTACTCCGGAGGAGAAATGGACTAATAAAAAGGTATCGATTGCTCACTTGCGTATTTTTGGATCTGTAGCCTATGCACTGAATCATAAACGAAACAAATTAGATTCAAAATGCAAACGCTACATATTTGTCGGCTATTGTGACGAGACAAAGGGTTACAGATTGATTGACCCTTCATGCCCGACAAATTGCACTAAAGCCAGAGATGTGACCTTTTTAGAAAATGAAATTTTGAGAAAAATGTCACATGATGATAACCCCGAGTCTAATCAGCATACATCACCTGCAGATGATGATTATGTTGTAGGTAGTAAGACTCTTTCTGACCCACCTTCTGTCCAAACAGAAACATCTATTGTGGAAATGAGTTTATCTGATGACATAAATACTTCAAATACTACAACAAGGAGCAATCAGAGAGACAGCTCAAACACAATAGATGGTTCTGAGAGTTCCTCGGAACAAAGTGATCCCGCCGACGATACATACCTTCCAGGAGATACTGACTATGATGATACGATGGACTCCATGATCGGGATGCTGGCTGCTACATATACGGGTGATACACCGCAGACAGTAACAGAAGCACAGAGCGGGCCAGATGCAACAATTTGGCAAGAAGCTATGGAATGTGAGTACAATTCCTTTATTGCCAACAAATGTTGGACATTGACTGACCGACCTACATCACAAAAAACAGTAAAATGTAAATGGGTGTTCAAGGTAAAGCGTGGATTAAATGGCGAGGTACTGAGGTACAAGGCACGTCTAGTTGCCAAAGGCTATACCCAGCAATATGGAATAGACTATGAGGAAACGTTTTCTCCTGTCGTTAGGTATTCTACTATTCGTACTTTGTTAGCTGTAGCGGCGGAGTATGATATGGAGATCGAGCACCTAGATGTGAAGACTGCTTTCCTCAACGGAGACCTCAAAGAGACCATTTACATGGAACAGCCCGACGGTTTTATCATGAAAGGTCAGGAAAACAAGGTTTATAAATTAAATAAAGCTATTTATGGCCTGAAGCAGGCCTCGAAGGCTTGGTATGAGAAAATAGATAATGTTTTGCGTGAAAAACTTAAATTCATCAGATCGTCTTCTGAACCATGTGTTTATTTTAAGTCTCATAAAGATTCACTTATAATTATAGCATTGTATGTTGACGATATCATATTATTTTCAACCCGGAGATGTCGTGAAAGGTCGGAAATAAAACAGAAACTAATGAAGGAGTTTGATATAACTGATTTAGGGCCAGCTCATCAAATCCTTGGTATGAGACTGAACAGAGAAAATGGTAAGATTACTCTTGACCAATCCAGTTACATCAAACATTTATTGCAAAAATACAAAATGCAGGACTGTAAACCTGCATATACTCCCATGGAGACAGGGTTGAAGTTGCCAAAAGGTACCCCTAAAGATACAAGATATGACTACAGAGGCTTAGTAGGTTCGCTGATGTATGTAGCTGTTTCATGTCGGCCTGACATTGCCTATACAGTAAGCTATCTCAGCCAATTCAATGAATCATTTACAGAGATCCACTGGAAAGCGGCTAAGAGGGTCCTGCGCTATCTTCAAGGCACCGTTGATCTCCGTCTGACGTTCGAGAAGAGTGGTCTCGAGGTCACTGCCTATGCCGATGCAGACTGGGCCGGTGACGATGTAGACCGCAGATCGTACACTGGCTATGTATTTCAATTGGGCAAGTCCATCGTATCATGGGAGAGTCGTAAGCAAAAGACAGTAAGCTTGTCGAGCACAGAGAGTGAGTACATGAGTTTGTCAGAAACATGCAGAGAGAGTTTGTTTATTAGAAAATTTTTGAAAGAAATACTTTGTAAAAATATTACTGTAATTATTTACAATGATAACCAATCTGCACAAAAATTATGTAAAAACACTTTGTTCCATGCTCGAACAAAACATATAGATGTAAGACATCACTTTATAAGACAATTTGTAAATGATGGAACTGTTATCATAAAATACTTACGAACTGATGATATGGTAGCAGACATAATGACTAAAGCATTGTGTAGGGAGAAGTACAAGAAATTTACTTCTCAGTTAATGTTAATGTAAATATTCTAAAGTAGTTAATGCTTATTGGAACTCGCTGACTTGTTGAATGTGTTATGTTAACTAGCAATGTTTAATAGTGTGTAGGTACTAATTTTTGTAAGTTAGGTAACTTAGTACCTAAGTATATAAATATATATATTTTTGGTAAATTAGTAACACAAACATTTTGAACGTAGTATAATTTATTGTAATAGTAGTATATATCAGTAATATTATACAGAACATGTTAAAATATTTTTTTAACGACAAACGTTGGCTTTTGTAATGAGATTGTTAACTCATTAGTATTTCATTGTATTGGTTTAAGGGCCAGTGTTAGAAATTGATTATCTGTGCGATCAGCTTATAATATCTATGTAAACGCAATGCAATCTGTAAGGTTTTGTCGTCTGTAGTAAAAAAGTTTTGTTCGTTCTCTTCACTCCTGATCGCTATCCTGCAAGGACGTGTGTTTTATGTGCTCCTCCATTAAAACTAAATACTTGAATAAATCTGCACTAATCCAATAAAGCTGGTATTATTTATGTCCACAAACATCAAGAAGACAATGGGATAGCGCTATTAGAGATGAACTAGATTCTTTACATAAAAATAAAACATGGACTTTAGTACCACGACCCGCAAACAAAAACATTGTTGATTGTAAATGGATTTTTACAGTTAAAAATGATGAATTTGGAAATCCTGAACGATTCAAGGCACGTTTAGTTGCCAGGGGCTTTAGCCAAGAATATCTTACTGACTATAATGAAACATTTGCGCCTGTTGCTAGAATATCTAGTTTTAGATTTATAATTAGCTTTGCGAATCAATTTCAGTTATTGGTTCATCATTTAGACGTTAAAACGGCCTTTTAAAATGGCCATTTGAAAGAGGAAATCTATATGAGAGTTCCTGAGGGCGTATTAAGTAAAAAAAAAAGGCTACGTATGTAAATTGCAAAAAGCATTATACGGGCTAAAACAGGCGGCTAGGTGTTGGTTTGAAATGTTCGAACAGTCACTGAAACAAGAAGGATTTCAAAATTCCTCAGTTGATAGGTGTATTTACATGCTAGATAATGGGGATGTGCGTAAAAATATATACGTGGTACTTTATGTCGATGATTTAGTAGTAGCATGCGCTGAAATTGAAACTATGTACAATTTTAAAAGGTTTTTAATGAGTAAATTTAAAATGACCGATTTAAATGAAATAAAACTGTTTCTCGGTATTAAAGTCACTAGAGAAGGTGATCAAATGATTTTAGATCAAAGTGCATACATCAAAACAGTATTGACTAAACATAATATGCATGACTGCAAACCTGTCTCTACCCCCTTAGAAAATAAACTAAATTATGACGCATTGAACTCCGAGGAGAAATATAACGCTCCATGTCGGAACGTTATAGGGTGCTTGATGTATATCATGTTATGTACTCGGCCCGATCTAAGCGTTAGTGTAAATATTCTGAGTAGGTACACAAACAAAAATAATAAAGAATTATGGCAATGTCTTAAACGTGTACTAAGGTACTTAAAAGGCACAATTGATTTGAAATTGTGTTACAAGAGATGTAACTACGATGATATTTTGTGTGGGTACGTAGACTCAGATTGGGGTGGTAATGATACACATGACAGGAAGAGTACAACTGGGTATTTATTTAAGCTCTTTGACCAATGCACAATAACCTGGAGTACAAGGAAACAAACTTCTGTTGCAGCTTCCTCCACAGAAGCTGAATACATGGCATTGTTTGAAGCAGTAAGGGAAGCATTGTGGCTTAAATATTTAGCAGCCAGTGTAAATATACACATTGATAAACCTATTATAATTTATGAAGACAACAATGGCTGTATAAGTATAGCTAACAATCCGACGAGTCACAAACGGTCGAAACACATTGATATCAAGTATCACTTCTCTCGGGAACAGATTGAGAAAAATGTAATTAAATTAAATTACATTCCCACAGGTGAGCAGCTGGCCGACATCCTGACGAAGCCACTGCCTGGAATATCCTTTCAAAGACTAAGAAGTAAAATGGGTATAAAATAATAAAATGATTGTATAAATAAACGTAAATAAGTAAAAAAAATAATAATATTGGTATAAAAATCAAAAGGTTGATTGATTATTTGATTTTATAAATGGTCTGGTTGGGTTTTCCTGGGTTTTCCCTAATCCTTGCAACGAATGTTGGACCATTAATTGTAATTTTCCCAGTAAATAATTGGAAGTGTATGTGTTCTATTTAGTCAATTTAAATTGATTTTAAGTTTGTATAATTGGTGATTAATTTTTGAGGGGGCGTGTTGATTTTATTTAATTATTTACAAAAATTAATATGTTAGTTTCTAAACGATTTCATGTGTCAACGATATGGAACCGCCATCTTGTTTTTCTTTCTCTCTGACTGTTTTGCCTGTGATAGGAGCTAGTCGCATCACTTCCAAATATAAAGTAATAAGGATAATATACGTGAAAGTTATTAATTTAAATCCTTAATTATGTGTTTTATTACGTCCACAAACCTCATATAATCAACAGTCAAAATAGCATTGCATTGTATACCTAAACTACTTATATAGCGTACTAGCTGCACCCCGAGATTTCACCCACGTGGATAACATAGCAGCAGCTATCTGCCAAAATTCGTTTCAAAATAAAAAGCCGTTTTGGAGTCCACAGGGAACATACATACACACATCGATTTTTACATAATATATAAATTATACAACAACAAAAAAAACCAGTTGGATTCCCTATAAATCATTTAGTCTAGAAACGATCCAAATACTCAAGTCCGCTACCAAGTGGCAGCGTACCCGGCATACTGGCGGCGTTACTTTTACTTTAACAAATATCAGGAGTAAAAAGACATAATAAAAACCCGAGTAATAATAAAATAACAAAACTGTAGCTACACAAAAACACAATAAGTAACTTTTTACAGACAATCCGTTTACAATTACCCTTAAGCCTTTCTTTAGATCCCTTTGTTTAACTTTTACAACCGTTCCAAGGTACAAAAGGGTGTAGTTATTCCGAAAACGGTAAATTTATCTTTGTTCGAGTTTCGGGACCTATATTTATTGCATTCATTTAAATTACTTAACACTAATAATTGCGTAGATAATTGTGACAGTCAATGGGTAAATAGAACGGGAATGAGAAAGAAAATCTGTTACCAGGCATTATGACAGAACCTTGATTGATCATTCTTATTTATATCAACGCGTCGAACTCCGCATCCAAAGAACTTGGACCTTACCTTTTTGGGTTAGGTCTCAAAGTTCTATGTCCGCATCACTGTTGCTAACTGATTTCGAATGACTGACGTTTCGTTTATATGGCTACAACTGGCTACAACAAATGCCTTGACAGCCATTCTAATGTAAACAAAAAAATATAAATTTTGTGGGGGGAACCCTGATTGAACATTCTTGGTTAGATCAACGCGTCGAACTTCGCATCACAAATGCTAACTGATTTCGAATGACTGACGTTTCGTTTATATGGGTGCAACTGGCTACAACAAATTTGTTTTCTGTGGTCCGCTAGTTTTAATTATTTTTAGAATGAACACAATAGAGTTCTCCTTACCACAAAAAAAAGATTGCTTTTTTTTACTAGAAATGAGATTAATAATGACTGCAATTACATAGTTATGCAGTGGTGTAGGAAATATGTTATGCTTTTATTAGTTTACTTTCTTTTCATACATTTCTTTTTCTTTTTCTTTTCTTTTCTTATTTCTTAGGTACCTACCTATACAAATTTGGAAGTCGATTTTAATTTTAATAACATAATTAACTTTAATTGAACGTACTCTTAATCTACCTACTTTAGTTTTAATTTAAGTATTTTAGTTGTATTTGTAACTACTAAGCGCGCGCGTTAAGTTAAAATTGGAAAATCTTTTTCGGGTCACCAAGATACCGACCGGCCTAGCCGAGTTTGGGGCCCACTGCTAATTCAATTTAACCTAGTTTAGATATTATTTGTGGCTATGTATACAATATAATTATGATAATGTTAAACCGTTTCAGAAATAAATATTTACTTTACTTTACTTTACCTAATTACTTCTAATTGCCGTATCGAATTGAAACTTTGGAATTAGGTATATGTATGTATCCGGCATGATGGATTAGGGGCCATTTTTTCTCTGAGAGAAAGCCTGTGCTTAGGGATACCAGATGAAAAAAAATCCGGGGTAGAGCTCAGACTTTTAAATAAATTTCCGGACATTTTCTTGAAAGTTCTTATTTCGCATCATATAAAACTCATTTGGCGGTCTTTTTCATTGCATTTTCAGAATTCTGGAGTTTTGGGATTTCTCCTGGATTCCGGAAATACCATGAATTTCCAGTCTGACATATCTTGAAAATTGACCGGCGGCTTAGGGATCGCAGTATACGTTTACCGTGTACTAATAAACACTGCTGCCTATCCTCCGGTGGTCCAGTGGTGGCAGTTTTAGGATATACCCGGGTCCATTCCCACATTAATACCTATGATTGAAAACTTAAAATCAATCCTCCATCGACAGTATAAACTCAATAAAACGTAGAGGCAAATTAGTAACAGTATGTGATTCCCATGTAATCTTCATAAAACTTGCGTACGGCGTTTTATGGCTGCCTGCGGGCGGCGCATCAAAGTGGTTTTAATGGACACTATCTGAAGCTCCTCTCAACTGTTGAGTAGTCAATCTTGCAGAAACACAACTCCTTAAGCGTAAATTACGATTAAAAATATATTTTATAGTACGGCATTGATTTTGACGAGTGGTAGACTTACATGCAGCCAACCATTGTCACTCTTTTTAACAGACTTCAAAAAAGGATGTGGTTCATTTTTTTATTTATCTTTTTGCCTCTCAGCTCCGTTTTATGAACCGATTTAGAAAACTATTTTTAAATTGAAAGGAAAAATTTTCAGTTTGAGCCCATAGAAATTTTATTAAAATCAGTTTAGTAGTTTGCTTTTAAAATAAAGATAACTGGAAAATTCGGTTACTTGGATGACAATATAGTCGTCGAAGTAACTGAAATTGCGTTTTTTTTTTGTGAAATTGGGTTTTTAAATTGATGATTTAGCATAATTGGACTATAGTGTTTGTTCATTGCAGTCGCTGTAATTTTCTTAGTGTGCGTGAAAAATTAGTATATGACCCGTACTGACAGTTTTACCAAAAAAAGTTGAAGAAACACAGAGACATTTGAGTACGAACGGTAATTGTACGAAGGCACATCTCCCTTGTTTATCTGATCTGAGGTATCAGTCTACTTTTGATTCAGACATTTCTGGACCCTGATTCCGTAACTGTAACACGCACGTAACGCGCCGCGTTAAGTTAACCTCGTAAAATTTGGACTCTATTCCCTAGGAATAAAGACCAACTTTTAGAGGTAAACTTAACACGGCGCGTTACGTGCGTGTTCGAAGTTACAGAATCAGGGCCCTGATATTGATCTGGTACCCATAGCTTTGTAGTACTCATAAACGTGTTTAACTTACCTACCATCATCACGCCTTTGCGTCCCGAAATAGAACACGAAGGAATTTAAATACATTCCGAAAACTGTGTACAGAGAACAGTGCAAGATGGATCGAAGTAAACACGTGAAGTACGTGGCGCCTAATCTCTATCTAAAAAAAAAACCATACCTACCTTCTATGATCTCTCGTAGCTCTCAATAATAAGCCCGACCACTCCAGGCAACAGGAAGTATTCCGTCTTTGGTAGGTATATGCGCCGGTTACCAAAACCACACAGACACACACTGACCGCATCTCAGCGACACACCGACCGACCCGGAGGGTGCCAGGGCAAGTCTAATGCCCCTACTCCCGGTGGTGACCCTAGCTGAGGTTTGTGCTTTGTGGCCCTTGTCCCAATTGCTACTTCCTATGAACCCCCAAAAACTTAACCCAACGTCAACAACTATAAGAAAAAAATAAGAATAATAAATCATGTCATTAAGTCATCCATAAGAAAAAATCAATATGCTAGTGATGCGCTTTTAAGAATTGTATCTCTGTACATTTCTTATCCAATGTGTCAATTAAATCCCTCTCCCCGTCGCCCGCAGCTGCGCCCGCGCCGAGACGTGCGTGACAAATTGTCGACTTCGGCAGACCGCTCTTAACGATAGCTTAATTACACGTAATTGTACCATGAGCCTTTAGAACCGATCTAACCATACCTTGAGCTTCTCGAATTATTCTACTACGACTAATAGTGTTTGTGAACCGCCAGAGAGGCAGTGTTATACGCTGCATATCGGTGAAGATATAGGAAGAAGGAAGGTGGTGCAAAATTATGGCAATACTTTATAGTATTGCCATGATTATGCGAAAGAAAACGTTAAAATGTGTTTCTTTGTTCCTTTTTCACGCTTGGCGTATTGGAGTCCATTGAGAAACGTGCCTAAAAGCTCATAAGCAACGAATTCATAGTTCAGATTAAACTTCTTAGTCTTGAGCATCGGCGCAAATTTGCTAGTCTATCGGCTTTTTATCAGTAACATTTCGGAGAGTGTGCATGGGATCTGCATGATCTGATTACCTCATGTATATATACTTTTCTATCGGACGCCAGGGCGGGCACAAAAAGTCGATGCCGTTTCATGTCAGCAACTGATCGACGTGAATTTTGCATATAGATTGAAGGGCCGGAAAGTGACATATGGTAATTTTTATCCCGAAAAAAAGGACGGTTCCTGAGAGAAAGTCTACGTGAGTGTGACGTGAGTGAACGCAGGCGGGTGTCCGTGGGTGGCAGCTAGTTTTTAATAAAGGCTTTTCGACGTGACGAGTTCGACAATTATCTACAGATAGAAAAGCCGGATAACAACGTGGAATTATTTCATGGCACTGATTAAATTATTTATAACTACTTGTAGGCATTTTTCAATTAAGTATATCTGTGGCTTAAATCCACTAAATCCAAAGAACCGTTTATTCGACTGCACAGAAGAAAGATAATGTTTTTGCTCAATTGTAGGCAAGTCTTTTATAAACCTTCTTGACTTACAAAAGACTAGGAAGCGATTATAATTTCAGTTCGGGCAAAAAGCTTCGAGTCCTAAGCTCTATAGAGCCAAAGGAAATAAACACCAGAGCTCAAGCTAAACTGGTCAGCGTATACGAAAGAGAATGCACGTAGTGAGGAATCTTCTCAGAGAGGTTTTTGTTTCGCTTTTAATTATATTTAAAAGGAACCGATTTTGTTCGATGCGTATGCGCAGCGGAGCGGTGGTAATGTGGTAACTATCCAGTGATCGCTGATGTTTACCTCACTATGATTTCATCTGGAATCTAGTAGTAACGTAAATAAAGTTTTAATTTTTAATTCAACTGACAGCTGATCTAACTATTTAAGGAGCAGCATGGAGAGGGTATAAAACGTCCTTGAGGAGCAGCCAAAAACCACGCGGCTATCTCACTCGCACATTTCATCGTTTTCGAAGATAAAAAGTCGTTGTTTTTTTTTAACATATTTTATAGGATATATAGATAGGATAGCGGAGGAGATAGAAAACTCGTTTTTTCTCTTTCCCCATCCCCCTTCTGAGTGTGATTTTTTTGTTCCCTATTAACTCCGTATCTTATATATTATCAGATCAAAATCATTTATAATCAGACAAAAGTTAAAAATATAAAAATTGAAAAATAAATTAAACAGACTCATAAAACTATTGTTACTTACGTCATGTTGTTAAAATTTCCTTCAATATCAAAGTAAACTAAAAAAATAGAAATGACATTATATTAATTAATTTCAACAGTAGGTAGGTACCTTGATGTGATGGTTAAGGGTGGGACAATTAAACCTATCGGTGACTGCTTTCAGGATGTTGTTGCCACTCGCACGAGGCGACCTCTTTGCGCATGATAGCTGCAAAGCCATCAGTGCGAGCTTCCACAAACATGGTAGACGCGTAAATTTAACTTCATTCGATCAAGAAGAGCATTCGTTTGGAGCACTTCATTTCTGGACAGCATATGCGCTCTTACCGTCAAAATAATTAATACATAGGCTACCCTGTATTACATATGCTACTATTTATCAAAAAAAAAACTAGTTGAAAATTTTAGCGTTATTTTATAAGCCATACTAAAATGTTTTTCAACAACTGAAAATGTATTCCAATTCAGTTTCTCAATCCGAAGCCATTATAAAAGATTATTCCAGTTTTCAATCGAGTGCTGTGCGGTGGTACTCTGGTTCTCACTATGTAGGTAAGTATCGATACCTCGCCAGTCGGATCTCCGTGGGACGCTAATGGACTCGAGATAAAACCGGTAATTAACGAATCAATTCGATTACCCTGAGAGCTTTGTATCGGCCGTGTAGGCCAGGAGGTTATATTAACAAAATTAAGGAATTTAAGTTCAAGGTCTATCTAGTAGATTACTATTTAGGTGTGTTAAGAGTTCCTTATTACCACATAAAATATAAAAACTTAATATAAAACAATTTTTTTTTTTTTAATTTGACTTAAAGACAAAGAGATAAACAGTATTTCAATTATGGCTATTGGCTACTAAATTGTTAACTACTAAAGTACAAAAAAGTAGTAAAAAAAGACAACATCATGTTCAGGCGGTCACCCATCCAAGTACCGACCGCGCCCAACGTTGCTTAACTTTGGTGATCGTACGAGAACTGGTGGTGAACAGGAATTTGGCACCGACTCGCACTTGGGCAGTATTTATTATTTGTTGTTTTATTTGAGAGTGTGATGCGCTTGTACGTATTACCATTTTTACACAAGAGTAAATACAAAAATACATTTAAAAAAATCGTTTGTTGTATGGGGGTTTAATTTTGCTTTATTATTACTTCTTAGTTAATCCACCGTTAACTAAGAAATAAAATTACATATTCTGTGAAACAGTTGTTAAAGGGTAGTACAGACGGACGGACGGACGGACAGACAGCGTAGGCTTAGTAATAGGGTCCCGTTTACACCTTTTGCGTACGAACGGAACCATAAAAATATGATTTTTGTTACTTATTTTTTAGCTTTCTACGGTGAAACCGAAGGAAACGATCCATGTGGGCATTACAGACAAGTCAAAAGGTTTAGTCAAAATTAATTCAGACTTTGCAAAACTTTAGTTGGATTCTGCCAGCTAGCTTTTGAAAAAAGTTTTGCAGATTTATTTCATTGAAACTGGTACAGAGGATTGATTGTACCCGTCAGAAACGGACTAAAATATTTTCAAATTATACTAAGTGCTTATGTGCAGTGGTCTCATGAATTGATTACTTATTCAAAATTGTTCATAGCCTTTAGAAAAAATAGACACTAATATAGTAGGTACGTTACGTGCACATAGTTGGTACGCTGCCAACTGATTTGAGCTGAGCATTTGGATTGTCCTTAGATAGATCTTCATTCAACGGTCTATGGGCAGTCCAACTGTTTTTGTAGTGTTAGTTTGCTTGTATTTAGTTTTAGTTAATAAAGGCACAATAAGCACCTCTGCAAATAAGTGGTTAAAGTGGTATAGTGCCATTAAATACCTTATCAGAAGGCAGGTAATAAATTATCGCAACACCAAGAATACTTAAGCGACAATTACTATTCTCACACCTGCATACAGACCGTCGCCATTTGTAATGAAAAAAATTACCGTTCCCCGCGCTACAGAAAGAAAACTCGACAATTTGCTAACAAAAAGCCGTATCTACCTTAATTGTTTACGTAGAAGACCAGACTAATAATTAACTCGTTTTTCTTTTATTTTGTTTCTTTTTGCATCGCGACAATGCTTTTACGACACTTAATTGTCGCAATTACACCTCGGGAGTTCCGCTGAACGCATGCTTACATAATTGCCGATTAATTTATCTTATTCTGCTTTTAATACAGGTTTGTAGGTAATCGTGGTATTGGTAATTACGCAAGCGTGGAACGTTACTGCTTATAATAATAAGATTTTATTATATGTGTAGACAAAATACAAGCTAAATAACACTACAAAACAGTTGGACTGCCCATAGACCGTTGAAGGTCTAAAGACAATCAGAAATGTTCAAGCTCCCTTCCAGTTGGCAGCGTACCCAGTATGCTGGTGGCATTACCATGCTAAATGGCAATGTGATACGACTCGTGAATTTTGTCTTTATGTTATTTGGTCTTCAGCTACATGATATAACAAATTTTCAAACACGAAAAACCCCTGCTAAATATGGTACTAGAGCAATTTGTAAAAAGTTTAAACCAGCGTACTCTTTTGGGTATATTGCCTCATTTTTCAGCTTCTGTTTACGGCATGTTTCGCTAGTTTATGACTTTACACTTTATATTGTGTTCCCTTATAATTTTAACACAGTTTGTCGTGTATCTCTCCACCTATATAGAATCGTCGGACTCGCACAAACCTTTTTACTGCCAGAGAAATAAAACTTTAATTCTGAGCTTCGAGATATCTTAAAGTTAATGCTTATTGACATTTTGCCCGTTTTTGGGACAAACCTTCTAGCTCGTCTTTAAAGTCCCGACTCGATAAAGTCGATGAAATTGCAATTTATTATTGAAATAAATTTATTTCGGATAAAATGTGCGTTTGTTTTGGATTTTTGGGTCTGTAATGCTATAATTTGAGCTAAGCTTTACATGATAAATGCATTTGGGTTTGCATTCATGAATACAAATTAGGTGTATGATTTGAACAGGCACTGGGCCGCGCGGTATATATATGTCTTAATTAGGATCAAGTATTTTTGATCTGACTTTGAAGATAACGTCGTGTAAATTAAACGCAGAAAATATGGCTTCAAATCTCAATAAATTCGAAGAGTATCCATCCGGTAATGGTTATAGACCGATGACAAAATCATTACCTATATGAAACGATTGATTGCTTATTCGTATTATTTGTATCATTAATTATTACATAATTATATATATATATATATATTCATATTAATTGCATATCTATTAGTATATTTATTTTAAATAATTTTAAGTAATAGTATGTATTACTATTGGAATGTATGTGTATGGTATAAGTAAAATTTTTATAGTCGATCCTCTATTGCACACCCCGTCTTCTACGTCTTCTATAAATCCTTTCCATCCTAAGGTTGCCTGGAAGAGATCGCTTTTAGCGATAAGGCCGCCAGTTGTTACACTAGTTTTTAATAGTTTTTTTGTCCTCTGTATCAAATTTCATGGTGTGAACAATAAAGAATTAATCAATCAATCAATTGATTCCTATAGAATCGTATGTCTAAGACGTGTATACAATTTTTTTTAGTTTAATACCTGGCGGGTATATTTTGACGTACATAGTTTTTCGCATAATCTTCTTTTGTCATAAGAAATGTGAGAAAATATTTTAGAAGGGCTTATAATAGTTATTTATGATACAAGTGCGGAAAGTTGGTTATTACAAACGACCCTGAGGGGTGGTTCCGCAGATGACTCAGTGCAGGAACTAAGGAAACAGATAATTAAACTTGCAAAAGACTTGCCCGCAGAAGTGATCTTAGAATCACACTTAGACCCGGATACAGACCTTAAAGAACTCAAAGAATCAATTATAAAATCTTATAACAATTTAACCTCGCTACAATCAAAATATGAGAAAAACCTATACCAGAGAACAGAGGTGCTATTAAATCATATTCAACATAGACTATCTAGAATAAATGCATCGG
Source organism: Agriopis aurantiaria (assembly GCA_914767915.1). Classification (NCBI taxonomy): domain Eukaryota; kingdom Metazoa; phylum Arthropoda; class Insecta; order Lepidoptera; family Geometridae; genus Agriopis; species Agriopis aurantiaria. Next base: position 14,328,173 of record OU611998.1, on the reverse strand, counting down.
ATAAAGAACTTCACAAAACATGCTCAGTAAATATAGCTTCTCAATTAAAAGACCTTGACCAACTCAGACCCTATTGGTTGTTGGTTATTACCCTCTGCAACTCACTCGCATGTCTTGGTAGACTACCAAGACATGATTTTGTTACTTTTTGGAAATTCACACGCATTGATTTTATATCTTCAATAATGTGAAAATGTGCGAGCGAGTGAGCTGCAGAGGGTATACAGGGGCCTTACGGACAACAGCTATTACAGGCACCTAATCCGCTCAGTTGGAAAATCACGCGACCGCTAACCTTATCGCGCCCAGATACGGTTTGCGGTCGCGTGATTTTCCAACTGAGCGGATTAGGTGCCTGTAATAGCAGTTGTCCGTAAGGCCCCAGGCCCCTTAAAGCAATTAAAGCAATATCAAGAGAGATGTGCGTCAATGTATCCGATAGAGCTTGGTAGCTGGCTACGTGTCATGACGCCGACACGATGAACGGACGAGCCTCCGGGACATGGCCTAGAGATGGGATATTTATCGACAACATGAAGTAAATAAAGAGGATTTTTTTTCGGGTAGAGAGATTTAGGTTAGTGGCGTGGCTTCGTGGAATTCCATAGTAAGCAAAATGTGCTAACCGCGGTGTAGGTATACTAAGACATTTACCGATACAGTTAGTGTTGTGTGTCGTAGTGACAACTCTACCATTTTTCAAGATTAATTGAGGGTAGAACAAAACACCCGCTGAATTCTCTCGCCGGACTCGCCATTCAGGTGGCCCACCTGATGGTAAGTTGATGGTGGGTTTTAATCACCATCATCATCTACTGCACTGATAAACATACACCTCAGCTGCCTATTCTTCAGAATAGCATTTCTGCAATACTTTAATTCCTAAATCCACCTTTTTTCCTGTGATTGTTTCTTCGCTCTACAATACTGGAAGCTTAGATTAACTACACAGAGATGGTAAGTTTCCAAACAACATCTTCTCAAAACGTAAGCTACAAATTCGCTATGTGTACTGTGTTTATTTGCTTCGTCGCGCACACAGACGCAAAAATTATGCGGCAATAATTAAGTTAATTTTTTTGGGAGCTCTTAACACTATCACCTGACTAAGAGCACTGACCACGGAACACTATTACAGCGGGCACTGACCACGCGAGCGTCGTTTGGTGTCATATATGGCTCCATTTGAACGGCTTAAATTTTGCGAATGTACTTGGTTTTTGTATATAGTTATTCTAAGACTGGAAGTAATTTACTATTTATTTACGGGTGCGGTCTGTACTAAATTTTGTATCGATAGATTTCATCGATACATTCACGTTTTTAACCTACTCCCCACACTAGCGCCATGCAACCTACACTTTGAGTAATAGGTACACCTCGGCCCGTAGGTTCGGACCCCATCATCACTGCTTGCATTAACGCCGCGACCCGCCCCGCTGCCTGCGCCGGCGCCTCTGCATTCAACATTGTTTTTGTTCTTTTAGGAAGACTTTTCTTGAATATTTCGTATACAATTAAGAAAGGTGGGATTAAATATGACATTGATACACGCTGACTGTCCTACGGAACTCTAAAGTTCGATACTTAGCCCTTCTTACGCCAAATCATCATACAAAAAAATTTACAGTGAAAAAAAGAGTAATTGAGAAATGTTTCTGTTTTTTAATGCAAATTAGGACTATAATCTTCGACCAAAATAAAATGAATGGACGGGCCCTAACCCAGAACTTGCTCAGTAAAAACGAGTCAAAACCGTCGGACATATACTTCAACACCTAATTATAAAAATGTAAGGTATATTAGTTACAAAAAAGGTTTGATTACTAGTTATTTATAAATTCACAACTTAATGCTAAGCATTTTCTAGCAGTGATCCACCACGTAGGTTGGAAAGAATGACCGCTTACCGCTTTATGGTTGATATACCGAAAACCCGTTCGATGTGCTTTGATTCCACATGTATTGTGCGAACTGCTAGTCTGTGGAATGCGCTGCCTGAATATGTTCTCCGATAATTACAATATGGGTGTCTACAAATCGCGAGTGAATCGGTTTCTTCTAGGCAAACGCAAAACTATTGTTTAATTTAAATATATTTATATATATGCAGGCGGAGGACCGACACTTATGGAGGGAAATGGAGGAGACCTGTGCCGAGCAGTGAGACACAAAAAAAGCAGGCGTGTATCAACAAAAGACAACCTTTATTCAAACTCATAAGTTAAACTTGGCAACCTAGCCGTGAGCGCAGTTTCTAGAAGCGGCTTTCATTTCTATTAAAATAATAACCAGACATTACGAGAGCAGCGCGGTGCAATAATCGTAAATAATAATCAGAGAACGATAATCAAGTACGAGTGGCCGAGATGAAACGTTTACTTTCACCCCGGAGTTTATTGCTGCGTTAAGTTCCATTGGAATTAAGGAGTTCTTATGAAATATCTAGAAAACTTAGGTAATACTTTTTGCGATTATTAAGAAAGAAAAGAAAGAAAGAAAGGAAAAAAAATTTTTTTTCGACACCTTTACAAAAACACACACAGACATTGAAATTAAAAAAAAACAGCCCACAAACCACCCACAAACTTATCTGGCCCGCTGCCGGCGTCGTTGTTGTCGCATTGAGTGTCGCAAGTTGTAATTTTTTGCAATTAAGTGGGTAAAAATGGGCAACAGCATGTAAGTAGAGTCATGCTTAAGACGATCTTTTCCCACTTTTAGCAATTTTGGTCATTCTAGTTTAAGTTTGACTACGCATTATGGTTTGCTTAAAATAATAAAAATAATGTCATATCTAAATATAATGTTTTATCAAGGAAACCGTAAAGACCGAAACATGATTTAAGTGGGAAAACATCGCCTTAATAAATGATTCCGTAGCAGTTAGTACAAAAAGGGCTTTAAAGAAAAAAAGGTTAATTTAGTTTCAAAAAATAATGGTGTGTAGAAATCGGGAAAAAGAAAACGAAGAACCATTCTTATGGTGACCATTGATGTAGGGTTGTGGGGTCATCCTTATGCTCTAGAAAAAGCAACGCACTTTCTCTGTGTGTCTCTCTCTCTCTCTCTCTTTTGTTCTGGGGGGACTCTTGGCAGATTTATTTTTATTTATTAACGATGATCGTATTTAGCTATCCCAGATATTGATAATCTTTGAAAAGGCTGAATTAATAACTCTTTCTTTTTTAAATCGGTTAACAAATGATTAGTTTTTATGATGAAATGGCTAGCGTTTGACTACGACTCACCTGATGGAAGGTGACGATGTAGTCTACGATGGAGCACGCTTGCCCATGAGGCGCCTATTCACTTTTATCTTGAAGATAATATATTGGTAGGTAGTAAGTTCTACTTTATAAAGAACATACATAAACTATATCCGAAGAGCCCTCAGCCCCATTCACTGGCATACCGCCACCAGCTGTCCAATATTCCATCTGTGCGTGTCCAAAACCAAAATTGCAGTCATGCAAAACCACAATTACGCCTATAATGTAGGGCGCGACCAATTTTATTGTAGATTTCGGTGGTGGAGCCACTACTGTATTTTCTGAACTCGGCTCGTCAAAAACGATTAGTTCTCTTATCTGGCCGCATCTAGAGATAAGTAGGTCGCATTGTACGTGTCTTTATTGCCGACAATCGCGAATTCAAACCGGCACCGGGTTTGCGGTGAAAAGGATCGATTCGCCACACTTCGCGGATGGCAAATTGATGCGATGGAATAAAACCACTTCAGATATATGTGGTTGGGTTAATGTAAGAACGAATGCGGTGACTGTCTCTAATTTAAAACGGTAGGATAAAGGAGAAACTTGCTGCTTACCGCGGTTTTACTTGTTATATCCTACAGATGTTTGTTTTCCTATAGGAAGCGTATATTTGCTAGCTTATACTTTGAATATACTGTTTTTTTTGTGAATGCAAGTCTTAGCTTTTTTATTAGTTTATTTGATCTATTTTTATCCTATTAACATTTAGTTTTTAATATTCTACCCATATAATATTATCAGCGTTCCAACCATTCAAGTCGTTTTGTTTCTCATATTGTTTTTGTTTGTTTATTATAATCCGTAACATTTATTACGACTACTCGAAAATGCACCATAAGTGCAAAGCCAAAACAGTCTCAGGAGAAAAAAAAAACTAAAACTTACAGCCGCACTTAGAGACGTAACACTTAAAATTGCTCTGTCTCGTTTTCACGTAGAGGGATACTGAATCTATGCGTTTTCATGTGTGACAATTTCCGTCAACGAGAAGTTGACAGAGCAATTTTAAGTATTCCCCAGGTTAAGTAACGTCTCTGAGTGCGGCTGTTAGTTCTTATCCCGTTATTGATTTCAAAAACGTTATTTAAGTATATTTTATATGCGTTTTACCTCATCTTTACCTACGCAACGAGTTCATAAAACAGACATTTTACATGCACTTTATCGCTGTGGGCCAATTAAAATTAAATTCCGACTTCTCGTCGGCGTCCATGTGAAATCCCTTATCATAACGTTATTTCGATGCCGACGTTTTTAATTAAGCATATTGCTGACCCAGAAAGCTTTTTCATTGCATTTCATTGCTCATTTAAATGCATTTAAAGCTGCCATGTTGCTGGCGGTTTATCTTTTTAACTCGTCCATGGTTAATCGAGTGAGTTCGGAAATCGATTTGAATCGGTGATGTATAGTCTCGTAGTGATAAATAAATAAAAATAATAATAAAATATTCAGAATTTTTGGCCCACACGGACTGACCTCAAACTAAGCAAAGCTTGTGATATGGCTGCCAGAGACTGATATACATACATAGTTTTAAATACATACTTAAATAGATATTAACAGCCAGATATAGAACAAACACAAATGTTCATCACACAAATGTTTGTCCTACGTGGGAATCGAACCCACGCCCTCAGGCTCAAAAGGTAGGTTCACTACCAACTGGACCAACAGGCTATCAATAACTTGTGAACTGTAGGTACGGATCTACGTGAATACCGTCCACTTACTCATTTTTACGCACACCAAGAAACTTGTAGCACCACCAATGAACTAACTAATAGGTAGTCCATACTTCGACCAAAATAAAATGAATGGACGGGTCCAGAAGGAGAGCATTGAAGATTACAAAATGAGCGCCGGCGCTCACTTCGTTTCAGTCGGTCTCTAGCCGTAGGAAGTGCGACACAAGACTATTGTTACATGATAACGAAACATCTGACAAAAATTATGCCTTCGTGTGCTTTTCCGAAGTGTAGAAACACGACAAATAACCAAAGTAAAAGTTCAGCTGTCACATTTCACTCGTGAATACATATTCGTCATTCTATTTTGTCATAAAATGTAAATTAATTTCATCAAACATCGATGAGTATTCCCCATTTTGTTTTATTCACGCGACCACGTCCATCCACGGCGACACTGTTCGAGAGCAGTAGACAAACACAGGTGTTCTCTTTTACTCACATAGTTATTATATTCGCTATCTATTTTTTGCAACAAATGTACTGTACCTACATGATTATAATGTGTTGAAGTATATGTCCGACGGTTTTGACTCGTTTTTACTGAGCAAGTTCAATGGTTATGGCCCGTCCATTCATTTTATTTTGGTCATGCATAAAAAGCGAGCAAATGCAATCTGCTGGGTGAGTTCGACTAAAGGCATTAAGCCTGTTGCGATCACACCCGACACGCCGCGCTGCCTTACCATATCTCCCTGGTTTGTCTGATTTGAGTGGGCAACTATGCTAACCTTGGCAGAGTTTACCGAAAAAAAAACTGTGCTGTTTGCCGTTTGGGGTCGTATTGGGTCATTGGACACTTGGAGCTCAACTCATTTTTGGTCTTTGGAGACTTGGAACTCAACTCATTTTTAAAAATCTCTTATAATTTCTGGTCAACGGCCACTGCTATCTATTTCGCTTAGTTTTCAACATTTTTGAACCACTGAGTACGAGTAAAAAATAGATAGCATTGCAAATTGTATAAACCAATTTTCGAGTTGACATAGATATTACCTCTGACGGGTTTTTCAAGTTTTTTTTTCTCTTCCGTAGCATAAATATTCAATATTTGAAAGATAATTCCCAGCAGTGAGATTTTGGTAGGCTGAAATGATGATGATTCCAAATTTCATCAAAATCAGACGAGTAAGTAGTTTCCGGGAAAACTACTTACTCGTTCCGGGAAAATTAGAATCTATTGATACGGTTATGAGGCACTTGCGAGTCTATTAACTAAATCGAAAGTTGAAACATGAGAACATCAATTTGGTAATTATTGATTAATTCCAGTGTAGGTGCTGCCAGTTAGATGATTAATTTAGGTTGTAAGATGTTGATTTCGGTTTAAAAGTTAACCGACATCAAAAAAGGAGGTTCAAAATTCAACTGTATGTTTTTAAAAATGTGTTAAGCGATATCTTCGCCGATTGAAAGTGATTTTTTTTCCATTGAATATAACAATGGCCTCCTTCCGGTTTAGTGCCTCCATTCCGTGTAACCCAGTAAGTATGTATATGCTAAGTGGTCAAGGCTCTAGTGTCAGATAGTCTTTCATAGAAAAAATACAAACAAATAATATGCTCCGTCAATAAAAAAAACACTGACATTGTGGTTTTTTAATGGCATTTTTTTTGTCATACGCGAAAACGAGTCAGAGCAATTTAAAACGTTTAAATAGTGTTAAACGTGTTAAGTTAAAGTAGGAGTCTACTTGCCCACTTAAAATAAACCCGCCAAGTGCAAGTCGGCCTCGTGCACTGAGGGTTCCGTACCACCACAAAACCACAGAAGACATAATAGCACAACACAATGATTATAAGATTATAAAAACAAGCAAACAAGCAAAGCGAGACGCAGCCGCGCGCGCGCGCATTTACTTTGAAAAAGACCGCCTAATGCGGTTGAAACTATAGTCGGAATGACAAGCCGGTCAATCTTACGTGAGTGATTCCCATGTAATTTAAATAAATTGTGTGAAAACCACGTAAGTTTCTATAACAATAATTATCAATTTAAAAAACCGACTTCAGAATTAGTAAAATATGGAATTTCGATTCAGTGAAAGAAAGGTCGTCCAAGTAATCGAATTACCAGTTCTTTATAACTTGGTAATGAAGAGAAATTCATGACCAACTCACTCTTGGCCAATATTTCTTATTTGTTGTTATACTTTAGAGTGTGTACTATAATCATGCCAAGTTTGACGCTTGTACGTATTACCGTTTTTACATTACATAATTGTAATGTAAAAACGATGTTGACGATGTTGTTATATTTTACGTATTATTGTAATCAATAATACGTAAAAAAACAAGTTTGTTGGGCCTTTCATTTTTTTTTAAATTATTTTTAGTTAATCCGTCGTAACTTTTCATATTCATAGAAAATTTCAACCGGCTATCTATTACGGTTCGAAAGACACAGTCTTTAGCTTAGACCCTTTGGGTACGGAACCCTAAAAATCTTAGAACTATTTCTCGTTGTTGACTATATATACGTATGGTTGTAGTGCATTATATACATATAAACTCCAATACGAAAACAAAAAGTATCCATTGTCTAACATTGAATAAAGCTCAAGTAAGTACCTACTCATATTAATAATCTCAATTAAGTGCGTTCCAAAACTTCCAAAGCTTCGACGTTGAATAGACTCCTATACAAAGGCACGAATAATTAGTTGATTTTTAAAACAAAACTGTATAAAAAACAGATGTACAGAGCGGCCAATTTATCTGTAGAGTTGAGTGAGAGAGCCACAAGCGCAGTTCCTAAATAAAACTGATAGCTTTCTGTGGAAATGTTTGGTTACATCATTTGGCCGACTGCACGGATAAGTTTGTCGGACAGTAATGAAAGAGGCGGGCATTAAAGTCGTCCGGCGAACGTGAGCTTTCAATGACGCCTAATGAATGTCCAGCTTTTTTCTATTTTGGATTAGAACCATAGAGTTGAGCAGTACTGGATGAACTTGGAAGTATAATTTTTAATCCCGCAAAAAGAGGTGTTATAAGTTTAACGAGTTTATTAGTGTGTCTGTCTATCTGTCTGTGGCATCGTACTAAACGGCTGTACCGAATTCGATTTAGTTTTTTTTTGTTTGAAAGGTGATTTTGATCGAGAACAATATCCGTTCAACCGCTTGAAGAGTATAAGCTCTTTAAAGATAAAGATAAAGATTATTTATTTGCACAAAACACGAGTAAATCATACGCACATTTAAAACGCATGCACAATAGATGGTTTAAAATATTAGTCACTTTGTATCATGTTTTGCCTAGTTCATAGGCGTACAAATCTAGAGAGATGGTATAAAAATACCGTAAATATTATTTATATAAAAAAGTATTAATTTAATTAACTGTCGAAACAATTTCAAATGTTTAGATAACAAAATGTTTAGTATTATAATAAAATAGTTAACAGATAGTCATTACTATTATTGTATGATAAACAAATTGACCTACTGCAGTCATTACTAAAATTTATCATTTATAAAATCACTAACTTTATAATAACATTTCTTGACTAAAAGATTTTTTAGTTTTATTTTAAATTGAGTAGATTTTAGATCCCTTATTGAAATCGGTATAGTGTTATAGATAATCTCTTATAAAGGGTTTAAAAAACCTATTTGTAATTGTACTAGCCTTCGCCCCGCGGTTTTCATCCGCTTGGACAACCCTCAGGAACCGTAATTTTTGCCTGGATAGAAAGTATCCTATGCCACTCTCCGCACCTCCAACTACCTCAATGGTAGAAACCGTCGTCGCAAAAACGGTCGCATTTCAGATTTTTCTTTCTTTCTTACAGATAAAAGATTTTTGAAAATGAGGTGAGCGGTCCCAATTCGGTATGCTAAAAAAATTAACCTATGCCAATTCCAAAACCATTTCGAGATTTTATCTTACCAACCCTTATTTTTCTACTCCGACCTTTTAAAACGATAAGATGCCATTTATTTTAACATAAAACTAAGAAATCATTCGACTTTCATTGTCCTCTAAATGACGTCACATTGTAGCATTTTATTTTATGTGCCTTTTAAGAATAAAAATATTATACATTTGACACACTGTTCGTCACACAGAATAGAATATTTTTTCATTTCTGTGGTTTGACTGTCTGGTTTTTTTCAGGGCTGCCAATATGGGGTGCTTTTTTAGGCTTCTCAACGCAACGAAATTTTGTGCTATATGGTGACGTCACATAATTTCAATTTTCAAAAAAATATTGTAAAATTACTACCTACTCAATAGAAAACAAAAACATTGAAATTAGTTTCTTAAAATAGCCTTATCTACGAAATAAAAATATAAAAAAAATACAAAAAAAAACTTTACATACCGAATTCCTCTACCCCAAACGGCTCATATGTACCTGCCACCACTGCAGAGGTTTGCATATTGACACGTAAAATATATAGAAGTATTTGAAGCATGTCTAATCCATTGCTTCTACATCCTTCTAATATTCGTGGTCAAGGCAGTGACGTCGACATATTTTTTATAATCGATAAAAATCATCTCTCGGTGTGTCTAATATCGGTATCAGCTTAAATTATGAAATAGTTTTTGCTTGTATACAAGTTGGTATTATACAATTAATAGTATCGAAGTTGAGCTTTATACAACAATATTGTAAGAATACATTATTGATTACAAAATTTAGATACTTAAGTACTTACCTACATTGAAATTATCATCATCAGCCAGAAGTTGTCCACTGCTGAACATAGGCCTTCTCTTAACGACAGCTTGCCATCAGCATCCACTGGATGCCCGCGACTCTCACAATGTCGTCGCGTCGGTCCATCTAGTGGGACGCCTGCCTACGCTACGTCTTCCGGTTCGTGGTCTCCACTCAAAAACCTTTCTTCCCCATCGGTTATCGGTTCTTCAAGCGATGTAGCCTGCCCATTGCCAATTCAACATGCAAATTTTAATAGCTATGTAGTACCTCATCATAGTACCTAGGTACCTACTTATTGAAATATAACAAAAACAGTTTTTAGAAAGCGTTGTCAACATCATCATGTCACATTTCACACAAATTGCATAAAATAAATCATAAGTTTTCTGAGAAGTAACGCCAATAATCCCATAGAAAAGGAGATAAAACGCCACGCGTCTTTGCCCCTAGTAAGAAAAAGTTTTGAGCCAAGCAATTCTATTCGTTGGCCCAAAATATTTTTTTATGATATACTTTTGAAAATAACATTTGGCATCGCACGTCTTCTGCATTAGCCCTTCAATATTCGATTAAAAACCACGACATTCAAATAACATCGTTGGTTCTCTAATCTCGATGTTTCTCGCCAGTGCGAGTGATGGCGTCGAATCGATGTTTTTGTGGCTCTGATTACAGTCCGAGGTTGATTGCGTCTACAGATTATGTAGCAGTTTGCAGAGCGTCTTGCCCGCGGGAAGTAGGGAATTAGATGGATTCTCTTTGCTCACGGCGGAATTGTCAGTCACGCACCATAGCATTTTATTATTAGTTTGTTGTTAACTTTAAAACATAGCATACCTATTGTTATTTTTTATATATAAAATAGATCTACGTTTAGCTGTCTATTATGTCTTCTGTGGTTTAGCTACCAACTCAATTTACTTTAGTAAATACTGTGTGAGCTTTGTGCAAAACCCTTCCTTACCAAATCCCTAATAGATGGTCGAAATGTTGGCCAAAGTACAAGAAACTCTGCTGTCTAATGATAGCCCTGAAAATTGGCAGAGGAAGACATCTTTTATTGAAATACAGGTAATAAAATAGCCCTTTTCGCTAGGTTAAGTATAGGTGCCTACTTACTTACGTTTTTTTTTAAACTATATGTACAATGTTATGGTCATCATGTTATATCGTTTATTACTACAGAGGCAGGCAAGAGGCATTTTTGAAAGCACATAAAAATGTAAGCCGACGCGAGCCAAGGCCAGCATACGCGATTCCATAAATGCCCAGTCGCTGCCAAAGCTTGTGTGTGCCAAAGCAATAGTACTTTTCTCGAACATTGCGTGGATATTCACGTAATATTTATATCACATTAAAATATTGCCTAGCTACCAAATGAAAATGTTTATGGCATAATAACTATCATAGAACACTATCTATTTACTATAGATCTTCTAACCTAGCCATTGCAGGTATATGTGAATACCAAAAGAACCTCTATGCATTAACCTCTTTTTATTTAAACCTCTTTGCACATTGCAATATTGTACACACGTAGAAGATCACAGAAAAGAGAAGTAAAAAAAAACTTTGCTGTGTACGAGATATTAGAAAACAAAAATTTACCGCTAATTACTTTAGGAAAGGTTGAAATCTTTAAATCCCGTTTTCGTCGAAGTGAAATGATGAAATGATGGACACTAAATACCATGTTCGAGAAAATACTTTTCATTTTACCCTAATCTAGCAAGACCAAGGACGTTTCATTACCTGTTATGAAACATCCTTGGGCAAGACCCATTAGAAACCTAACCGACGCAAATGCATTCAAAGCTTCACACATTGGTCGGTCGCTTCACGCATGCGCGGCCAGGCTACAGATAAAAAACTAAGATGCAGGCGCTTTGTGGCGAACCGCTGCCATTACCTGCTCGTAATTACGGGTCATTAGAGCTGCTGCGGGAATATCGACTTTTAATACCATCGTTTCCCAGTGGACGGCGATGAAGGTATTAAAACCACTAGTAGAATCCCGCGGCAATATCAGCGTTTTTCTAATAGGTATATAGGCATCTTCAAGGTTCTTCAAACTCAGGTTGCAATTGAAATGTCACTACTATCGTATCTGTCAACGTCAACGGATGCTTGTCACCCATTGTCACCACAGAGCATAAATACGGAGACTTTTACATAAATAATAAATAGGGTTGGGTTCAATGAATACCAGGGTCTTACTGACAACAGGTATTGCGGCACCAAACTCACGTTAGATCCGCTCAGTTGGAAAATCACGCGACCGCAAACCGTATCTGGGCGCGTTAAGGTTCACGTTCGCGTGATTTTCCAACTGAGCGGATCTAACGTTAGTTTGGTGCCGCAATACCTGTTGTCCGTAAAGCCCCAGCTAGGTATATTATTGGTGTTACTAAAGATACAGTTAATAGATATTTCTTTTCTACTACATCTACGTGCTCCATCTTCTGCCATACTGTCGCTTACCATTAGGATTTTTGGTGGCAAATGTAGATATATATCTAACTCCGATAAAAAGCAACGATCAAAAAAATATATGAAAAGGTGACAAATATAAGGACAGACACATCACACAGATACTTAGATAGACATTCAAGATATAAATACGGCCGGCAAAAAAACGTTATTTTTATTGATTTGCTAGAATTTTCACTAAATACGTTTTTTTTTATTAGTAGCCTAGAAGTAAACAGTACGGTCACCTTATGTCAATGTGAGAGTTCGGGTTTAATAAACATTGTAGCCCACTGGATTAGCAAGTTGAAGTACTTAGCAGTGGGCAGGGCACATAGCACGCAGAGGAGATGGCCGATGGGCCGAAAGGTTCTCGAATGGAGACCACAAACCGGTAAGCGTGGCATATCCACCCAAAAGATGGACAGACCACCAACGACAAAAGAGACCGCAGGGAAACGCTGGATGCAGGCCGCTTCCAACCGGCCCTTTTGGAGATCGATGAGAGAGGCCTATGTCTGAATTGATGATGATGATGAAACATTGTTGGGATAAATGATAGTAATCAATCAAGAGTATGTAAAATATAGGAAATAAGTGCCAGGACCTCACTGTCCTCAGCCAGGTCAGATGAAAAAGTTGAAGATCCCAGCATCGTAAACAGTTGAAAATTAAAAATTAAACCGCATTTTTTTTTATTGCGTAAATATGTACAATGTATTCGAAACTACATTGTAAAATATTGGATGTTACCAAATGTTTTTTTTTAAAGTCATACGTATAATCTTCGACCAAAATTTATGGACAGGCCCAGTAGAAGCGCATTTATGAAGATAACAAAATGAGCGCCGGCTCTTATTTCGTAGGAAGTGCAACACGTGTCTATTGTAACGTGATAACGAAACATCTGACAATATTATGCATTCATATGCTTTCCCGAAGTGTAAATACTCAAATAAAACCGGGATCAATTTTTTGTAACAAATATACTGTACATTTTTATAATTAGGTGTTGAAGTATATGTCCGACGGTTTAAACTCGTTTTACTGAGCAATTTCAATGGTTAGAGCCTGTCCATTCATTTTATTTAGTCGAAGCGTATAATATAATATTAAAAAAAAAAATTAACTATGCCATCTCATCATCATCGTCATCATCAGCCAGAAGACGTCCACTGCTGAACATAGGCCTCCCCCTTTAACCTCCACACTGAACGACAGCCTGCCTTTTGCATCCACTGGATGCCAGCGACTCTTACTATGTCGTCGGTCCATCTAGTGGGAGGCCTACCTACGCTGCGTCTTCCGGTTCGTGGTCTCCACTCAAGAACCTTTCTTCCCCATCGGTTATCGGTTCTCAGAGCGATGTGGCCTGCCCATTGCCACTTTAACTTGCAAATTTTAACAGCTATGTCGGTGACTTTGGTTCTTTGGCGAATATCCACGTTTCGGATTCTATCGCGCAAAGAAACTACGAGCATAGCTCTATGCCATCTATGACCTGGCATTTTTTGCTATGTTAAAACTATTGTTTGAATGTTTGCTAGCACTTTAAAAAATTACCAAGATAATAATTATGTACTAATAGGCCCTTTTTATTCGACAATCTAAGTCATGCTCATGTGAGCATAAGCATTCAGTTCTTTAGAATGCTCGTTATAGCCCAGGTTTATCAGCTACGTACATACTCGTACTTCTGCTAGTTTATCTCCATTATAAAGCTTTTAACATTTTCTCTTAATGAATCGTCGTCTATCTGTCAATTGCGGGTAATTAAAGCAATTAAACTAACTAATGGTAGATCCACAGTACCACAGTTCCCAGAGTCGTAACCGTAGTTAAGGAATGCTCCAAATATTTCGGCGGACCCGAAATGATGAGTCGAAACTCAGGATACGGTTTATAGTTATTATGTGTCATCAGAGAGAGCCAAAAGTTTGGTGGTAAAAAAATAATTAGCCTCACGTTGTGGCCGACAACAGAATATTTATAAATAACGTCACGACAGTGAGGTCGCGTCGCAACCAGCGCGATAATTCGATAACTTATTTTTCTGTCACATTTTGAGATGATGGGAGGGGGATGAAAAGCACGTATAGCATACATAGATAAACGCACTAACAAACTCGCAACAAAACAAGCACACAGCTATGAAATAAAACGTAACAACACAACATGGCAGATACATAGGAGAGTATGGGTAAGCGCTCGTTTAAAGAGCTTCCCAACCTAAGAGGATACAATTTTAAATAACCTTACATTTTTCTCCAACTGCCCCCCACCCCCACCCCTCAAGAAAATCCTGGCTATGCCCTGGTCTACATCTCGGTAGTTAAATGCTGGAGCCACGACACCGTTTTTTTCTTCGACTTAACATAAATTGATACTGGAACTTCTTATTTCAGCACGTTGTAGTGATTGATGTAACGAATATAAATTTTAAGCATTGGCGAATGCGAATATCTGGCTGATATTCGCGAATGCAAACATTCAGTTTCCAAGTCTTTATTGGAGATTGTAAAAAAATTGCTTGTGATGGCTCTACTACCGATCCTGAAACCGACATATCTGCTTCCATCTCTGCTGGTCTCCGGGTAATAGCATCAGACCTATGCTCGTTATAACTTTTTTCGGTAAGTGATCTGCTGCCTACGCTCATATCTCTTACCAGTATAAATAATGTAGTACACGAATAAAACGATTCACGATTTCAGCTTATGTTTAAGTAGTCGGATCGTGATCGTGTCGTGTAAGGAAGGAGTCTCCGCTATGATTGTTGGTGTAATTTGGCGTGGTCGTTGGTCGTCCTCAGGCCCTTGTTTTTGTCCGACATTGTCGTGCCTTTGTGCGGCTAAACAACCGACGTTTTGTGGATAGGCGACATTTCTGACCCACTGTTATTACTGTCTTGTTTTTATGTTGTGAGTGTTACTGAACGGAAATTGTATGTACGTATATATATATGTATAATGTATATTTTAACGATTACATCCCTGATAGTTACACGTCACGCGTGCCCATCTCCCATCAGTTCCATGCCACAAAAATTTACCACTTCAATAGTTCAAAATCCTGCGTGGCAATACACTGCGTTCGTCACCCTGAGATGTTAGATGTTAAATCTCTTTATGCAGGGGCCTTACGCCTAGCTGTTATAAGCAATCCAGTTTAGGTGACGAAAAAAGTTTCGTGATCTGGAGTTGAAGATCTGGAACCGTATCTGTTCGCGTGTTTTTCCGAACTGCGCTGTTTTAACGTTAGTTTGAGACCGCGTAAGGAGTTGGGCGTAAGGCCCCTGTAATGTCTCTGGATACATTGGCGTATCACAGTATTTTTTGCACATTACTGCTTGATGGTTGAATAACTGGCAACGGTGTGGTACTTTCCCAGGATGGACTCTGCAGAAGTCGCTTACCACTACAAGCATTCGCTAGTAGATATATATAAGAATACCTAGTGCCTAGCAAGCAGATATTTGTGTTCTCATTGCCATCATGCTTTACTCAGCAGGTGCATCAAGGCCCGATAGGCGATCAAAGATAAACTGCAACAGAAAGACAAAACAAACTACTGGTTTTTCGCCTTTCATACCTACACTTCAGCCAACTTACCTGAAGAGGTCGCTTAATAAAGGAACTGACATTTTCGTTCATTATAAAGTCAGTTTTATTTAGAAAAATACGATGTGAGCGCCCCCACACAATTCTTCAGGTAAGTTGGCCGCAACTACTTGCAGGATATCAGGGATCGAAGCAAGTTCATATAATTAAATATCGATAAACGTCAAGCGGACGATCGTTGCGAATTTATCGACGAATCGCATCAAAAATCTTTTTGGAACCTTTTCGCTATAAAAAGCTACTTCTATATATGCATTACTTAAGCTTTGCAATTAATATATTTGTTATGACAAAGTAGTACAGTGGTGGTGCGTAGTATTGCAATGGACGATGCCCTTTGCAAGCGACGTCCGCCGGCATGTTGGCTTTGAGTTCTGTCCGACTTGATAGAGCTATAAATTAACTAATGAATATAATATAGAATTGTTGATTAGTGCTTAATTGCCTAAAGTGAGAAGAGCTCAGTGAGTGTCTCATATTCTGTTGCGTAAGAATATACAAATACAAATAATTTACCATCAAACTGGGTTTGATCACCCGTATCTTGAAGTTAGGCTTATTACATGGCAAATAATTTTAAGTACATTGAGAATTATAAATTGTGAAAACAAATCAAATGAAATTAATATCTTAATTAACATGCAAATATTATAATTATTAAATTTATGTCAGAAATATCATGCAAATATATTATTATAAAATTATTAAATTGTACCTAGATCAAATTTTAATTAATAGTTATAGTTACACATATATGGTTAAACGTCAAGGTAGATAGCAACACAGTAGGGTTATATCATCATAATCAGCCGTAAGACGTCCACTGAACATAAGTGACTTCCGCTTCGTGGTCTCACTCAAGAACTTTTTTCCCCATCGGTTATCAGTTCTCGGAGTGATGTGGCCTGCCCATTGCCACTTCAACTTGCAACTTAAAACTTATGGGATATCATAATCATCATCAGCCAATTATAATGAAACTAAATTAAACTTTAACTAATGAAATGCATAATTGCAACAGAAAAGCAGCTTACTTGTAAACTTACGTGTTAACAATTTCATTCATGTATGTGATATCAACATTGTAAAAAATTGCTTCCATTATAACCATCGCGATAGAATTCCTATAGAGTCACAATCTCTCAGTGACAACAGTCAAAAAACGTCCGAGCGTCATTGTACATACATCGTATCATTTATATGTATAGTTCACAATGCCATATTTTCTCCAATATAGACGTTATGTCGCTTGCATAGTGTTCAACGTTAGTCGTCCGCTATGACATCGTAGCTCTGGCATCGCGCGGCGTTGTAGTCGGATCGCGGTTACCTTGTAATTAACCAAAAAGTCGGTGTAATTCGTAAGGTGCGCCGAGTTTTGGTTCGGTTTTTTTTTGGAACGATTGTGACTCTATATGTATTGTATCTCGATGATTATAGCCCATTTACAGGAACATACAAAAGAAGTCTAGAGGCAATGGACCCTTCTGCATGTTCTATCATCTTCTTTAACGACATGCTGCTCGGTTACTCTGTAGGAACAGACATACATTGCAATTATTAAAATGTACGCCGATTATGGATGTGCATAAAATGTTTATTAAATTACATACGCGGATATCTTTTGGAAATCGAGCCATAATGAGATTTAAGAAATATTATGATCCTGTGATAAGATCGGGGACGTTCAATAAAAGGTAAAATATGTAGTCATTAATAACGAATATTGTGAATTTTTGGCTAAGGTTGACTTCGGCACTAATTAGGTACGTAAGGACGCTGTTCCACTCAGTCATTAAGACCATCTTTACCGACTTTTAGCAATTTTTGTCATTCTAGTTTGAGAGTCTACTTCCATGGTCTGTTTAAAATTATAAAAATGGTTTCATTTTAAAATTGAATGTTTTATCTAGGAAAACCCAAAGACCGAAATACGATATAGGTCACATTGATCGATAGAAAAAAAATAAAGTAACACTGATTTGAGCTTTTCGTTTTGTTTTTTTGGATTCATTCGTATACCTATTTATTAAATGATGTCTACGATATCTTAATATACAGATTTGGATAATATGGAGGAAACTGCAAAGGTACATTTTACATTACAGGGCCTTACGGACAACAGCTATTGCGGCACCAAACTAACGTTAGATCCGCTCAGTTGGAAAATCACGCGACCGCAAACCGTATCAGGGCGCGATAAGGTTCACGTTCAGCTATGAAAAAAATTAGAATAACCTCAAAAATAGAAGAAGCGAAACGCACGACTGTGTGTAAGCGCCACGGTTTTGCTCCACTAAATGCGACTTTAATAATTAATTTAATAATTATAGTCTTTTGTAGTAATAAGCGTTGCTTAAAAGTGGTAAAACTTCGCCTTAAGAAATGATGCACCCTACGATGAAGCACGCTTGCCTAGAAGAAACTGTTTCAGTACACCCAGATTGTAACCATTGGGGAACACAAATTCAGGCAGCGCATTCCACAGACTAGCATTTCGCACAATAATAGAGGAATCAGACCACTTCGTACGTATTCTTGAAATCGCCATGAAACGATGTCACCTATTCGAGCCCGCCCTGTCCGTTCAATAGAAAATGGGCAGGAGGGAATCAAACTGAAACTAATAAAACCATGTTAATCAATAAACCGGCCCAGTGCGAGTCGGGCTCGCGCTCTGAGGGTTCCGTACCACCACCAAATTCAATAACGAAATTACCAGTTATAACTTGTTAATGAACAGAAATTTGTCACCGACTCGCACTTGGCAATTATTTATTATTTGTTGTTATATTTTAAAGTGTGTGCTTATAATCATGCCAAGTTTGACGCTTGTACGTATTATCGTTTTTACATTACAGCTAATACAAAAATACGTTCGTTCTATAGGTAACCCCCTTTCGTTTTTATTTTTTAACTTTTTTATTCTCTGTTAATCCGCCGTAACATTACATATTCTGTGAAACATTTAAACTAGCTATCTATTACGGTTCGAAAGATACATGTCTGACAGACAGACGGACAGACAGACAATGTAGGCTTAGTAATAGGGTCCCGTTTTTACCCGTGGGTACGGAACCCTAAAAAAGGATGTTAGGTACTATCTTTGCAGTGACCACATCTATACAGCATCAAACAGACGGTTGCATAACTTCTTAATTGATTCGTATTTCCATTAGGATGTACCTGGCAATTAGGCGGCCATCTATCGAATACATCGCCTGTAATAACACTCGATTACATAATAACAGACCGGCGGCAGACAGACAATTAAAGAGACCTAGCATTACAACGTCTCTTCACAACGGATAAATTATACAACTACAAAATTTGGATGGGAGGTTTTCAGTTTTGCTTAGAACGTACGATAGTGGCGCCGCAATCAACTTTGCAGATAAATTGGTATGTATGAGACTAGACCCACGGTCATTATGCTATAGAAAAAAAAGTGTCAGGATGTGGCTGAAATTGAGGGTAATTAACTGGGTTTCGTGGAGACCGCACGTACGTTTGAGTTTAAAAATAACAGTGTATTGGGCTGTTAAAAAAAATCTAGTTTTACATAGATGGCATAGGTGCATTCACAGAAAAGAAAAAATAGAATGGCTGTCAAGGCATTTTTGTAAGAAGTTGTAGCCAGTTGCACCCATATAACCGAAACGTCAGTCATTCGAAATCAGTTAGCAACTGTGATGCGGAGTTCAACGCGTTGATCTAAATAAGAATGTTCAATCGAGGTTCACTCATAATGCCTGATAACAGATTTTCCTTGTCATTTCCGTTCTATTTACTTCTCTTTTCTGAGGACTGTCTTTAGGCACAGAATACATATTAGTACAATTACAAAAGATTCACTCTGCAAAATCATTTAAATAAGTAGCGACTCTTGCTACTACGCAATAAAGTGCAATTCAGGACGTGCGAGCGCTAACTACCTAGTCTACCTACAGCTATATTAACCTAGAAGTTGCCTCTCTGTCTATCGCATAACTGTTGTCGCGTTATCTCTGTCTATCGCGCGGCAGGGGGTGCGCCGACAAGTCGGCTACTTGTAGCTTCATACCTAATGTGCTGCACTCAGGCCTGCTCTGGGTCAGCGAAATAATAACCGTTTGAAACATATGAACCCCAAATCAAAATAAAAACGCTCTATCAAAATATAAAGTACCTACATATCTTAAAAACTCTGACAATAAAGCTGATGACTGGTTCTTACGGTTCCGTGGCCAAAGAGTGTAAACGGGACCCTAATACTCAAATATTTATTACTAACTAGTGCCACAAGTGGCGGCCTTATCGCTAAAAGTGATCTCTTCCAAGCAGCCATTGGATGAAAAGAATTTACGTAAGATCGACAGGGGATGCTAAAACACTTTTAATGATACCATTAAATAAATACTATCAAATGATATAAATAGTATGATATATATATAAATAGTAGGTAGCAATTTATGTGTTAGTACGGAACCCTCAATGCGCGAGCCCGACTCGCACTTGTCCACGTTTTTATTGTTTACATGACAACCATAAGACAAAAAAAAACTAGTGCAATTACTAGAGGCTTTATAACTTTTTGAAGCTTTTCATATCATAATACAACTTATTCTATTTTTTTTTTCTTTCATCAAATCTCGTCATAGCGTGACCATTGTTGGCAGCTGACGGGCTCAATTTCCCAAAATTACGTTATTTGATAGACTTCGTCGGCGGCAAAGCTTTGTGTTTTTTTCCTGGGAACGGTAAAAAGCTTGCCTAATTTGTGCGGTCATCCGACAAGCACGCTCTGATATCTCGCTTCCTGTTGAAGTTTTTTTCCTATTTCCTTTTGAAAGGATTTTGGCGTTTCACGTCTTGTGCATTGGTCATTGTTAAGTATTAACTTGCAATCAAGTTATAATAGATATCATCAAACAAGTCAGAGTCAAGCAAAGTAAGTCACGGACAAGTCATGCCCTCGGAAAGTGGTGGGTGGTGGAAGCCTCACTTGGGGCTTCTATGGGGTTTAGCAATACGAATGTAAGTAAATTAATTAGGATTTTAATTAAAACTAAATTAAAATCCTACTTTTTAACAATCTGATGTAATTGCCTCGCTCGCTGCCAGTTGTGTACTTACTTAGATATTAAAACATTATTATATAGTAAATCGGCGTAGACTAAAACTCCATAATTATGGCATTACTAATAAACCTTAGTGGTTTTTAAATGCTGTTATATCCTATTTGTATACTTTTCTTTTTTAAATAATAAATAAATGAAAAAAAAAAAGTTGTATTTCTCTTGTATAATTTTTCCACACTCAAACACGTTTACGATTAGTTAATTAATAACAATATACAACTTGAAAATACACGAGTTTAGGAAACTACATTGATGAGACGACATGTTTTTTCTTCTTATGAGCGCTAAAATTCCGTTGAAAAGGTTTTGAATTTGTATCTGTACTTTTGCGTGAAAGTGATGCCATAATTTTTAGTTCTTTTAAATTAGGGTGCAGATATAAGAAAACTTAGTAGGTATAGTATAAAATCTTTGATATGACTATAGAAAAAATTTTCATGCAGGGATGATGACGTAGCTTATTGGTAAATCTCTTTGCTTAAAACAGTAAAGATAGATAAATAGATTGCCTACCTACTCTTTATTGTTAACATCACAAATTACATACGACAAAAAATAGCTAGATATGCAGTGCAAATACCGTTCTTTATCGATCGTCAAATTCGCTAAAATGGCATAGAATCGATCACAGCGAGTACTGAAAAAATGGCATATTATCGAATTTGACGACCTCAACTGTCAATTTGACGATCGCTAAAAGAACGGTACTTGCACCCCTGATAAGCTTTTAGAAAACTTTAAGCCACACGTGACAGCATACAGATAATATATTTTTAGAGCAAAGGGACCACAAAGTTATTTAAGATAATTATAAATCGGTCACAAATAACACCTACCTAATATACCTAAACATAACAATATAAATAAAAAACCTGGAACAAAACCAGAGACCATGGTATACCTGAGACAATTGCAATTTGGAAGGCATCAAGGGTACTTCTTCAAAGACAAAATTTTGGACTTCTATGGGTTTATTTCTGAAACTAACTAACAAAACGGCGTGTAATTTTTTTTAAATACAGTTTAGCTTTAACTCTAACTGGGACAAGTGATATTTTTCAAATAATTGCAGTTTAAGTATAAATAAAAAATCTTTGAACTTTGTTCTTCTGATTCATATAACGCGTCCGCTTGCCATTTTGCGGAAGAAAATGGTCGATATCGCATTTTCCTTTTGATAAATCATTACGAATTATAATTATATCAAAAGGAAATGAATTGCCCTCTTATAAAAAAATATTCTATTAGTTATACCTACCTTAGTTTGTTTATAAATAGGCAAATAAGAAGTGTCCGGCACATAATACTGATTAATGTGGCGTAAGCTGCGCTTGACCGTGCTTGGTCGGGTAATAATAATGAGAGTCTGACTTCCCGCGCGGGGGGAAGCCATTCGTGTAACGGACGAGCCAGAAGGTGGACGTGCGGGTGGTTTGCTTGGATCCCGGAGTTACAAGGGTAAATATCTGATTCATATGTGCTTTGTTCAGGTGGCATTTTGATTACAATGTCTACCTTATAAAATTTATTTTATTGTTTTACAACTTCAATTTGTATTTCGTGTAATGCTTTTGGGTTATAGATTCAACTACAATAATTACAATACTGACGTCAGTATGTATGATGAGTTATGCATGTGTGAAGGGAAAATCCTGATTCATCTGTGCCTGATTCATACGGTCAAAACACCATTTGAATCATAAAACAACTTCGTTTTTCTCCTCTCCAGCACGAAAGGAACGCTTTTGTTACGTAATTCTCCTTGTCCAATTTTTTACCGTGTACAAATCAGTAGTTCTTGTCTTATTTATTATATTTACTACGGTATAACCGTTTAAATAATTCAAATATTACAGTAGTATTCTACATAATTATTAAACTTTTTTGATATGTGTCTTAGTTAAGAATTAATAATTGTTATTTAGAATTAACAATCATACCAGTGTTTTTATTACTAACAATAATGTAATAAAATTGTGATCACTAACAATTAAGTGGCACATTTGACAACAATCTTCAGTGTTAAAAAAGCTATTTATTAAAAGTTAAAACCTCTAATTTCTGTTATTTTAATATTGCAGTTCACAAAAATGCCAGAAAGTCACGATAAAAAGAAGGAGAAAAAGAGACTCGCAGAACGCAAAAGAATGCAAAACATAAGAAAAGATCCAGACAAGTATGCTTTGTGGAAATTAAAAATGAAAGAAACATATTTGAAAAGAAAGAGAGAAGGTATAATAGTTTCAGTTCAGAATTTGATACCCTGTTTGGGTGTCAAATTCTGAACTGAACAAAAAACAGCTAGGAAGAAAAGTAGAAAAAGTTCTTGAAGATGGTATGCTAAAAAGAAATTAAAAGAACGTGATATTCCTTCAGAAGAGGAAATAATTGAAGAATGTGATCCAGCAGACGATACCGAAGTAAATGATCCTTTAGATTTGGAATTACCATCATCTCCAGAAGTTTCGATAATACCAAGGTTTCCAAAAATTCCCAGCTCATCACAGGTATTAACTCAATCTTCACCATTTTCTCAACGTATAACAAGATCCACTATAAGACAACAAAGGACACTTGGAATTGATTTGAACCTAACAGAAAATGAAACTGATGTATCATTCAATGCTGACGTCCCTTCGAGAATAATATAATCAATAAAATGTTTTACAAGAATTATTGTTGATCATCAGATTTTTTCCGTGCTAAGATCACTGATAATTGTTGTCATAAATACATATTATTTTATGTGTGTGAATATGATTCTTTCCTAATACAGAGCCAAACGACATAAAGTTTTTCATTTTTAGTTCAGATTCTGATTCATCTGTAATACATTCTGATTCATCTGAGCACAAAATATTTGAACGTAGATATCTTGAAAACTACTTTATAAAAACAAGTCCCTCATTGAAATATATGTTCTTTAGTCAACTTTTTTACATATGAACATGTGTGACAAAGCAGAAAGTGAAACAAAATTTTGGCCAGATGAATCAGTCGAAGAATGAAATTTCGAAGAAGTACCCTCAAATACTTTGTAGCCACGGAACTATATTTCATGCGCCGTCAGTTTTCGAGGAATAATAATAATCGAGCCGGCACACTGAATGGGAAATAAATTACCCACGCAGCCTTAGGGAGGTCTTTACTTTATCGATAAAGGTGATGGAGTCATTTTATAATATTTAGAGTTCTCTTCTCAGATACCTAGCAAATAATTATCAGTTAAATATTCAAACCCCGTAAGGTAAGGTACATAATTCTGAGTCCTAGATCTATCATCTTCAAGTTTCTAAGACTGTAATTATGCTACCACGAATTCCCGTGATCAAAGTTAAAAAATACGATAATCACAGAAAAGAAAAAAGTGTGTTTAAATTAGAACGGCTGTCAAGGCATTTTTGAACGAAATTTGTTATGTTGCACCCATATAAACAAATTCTGTCATAATGCCTGACGACCACAGATCTTGTGTATATCTGTGCTGACGACAGCTTTTCCTTCTCATTTCCTTTCTATTTACTTCTCTTTTCTGCAAGGACGTTTTATACCCTATGCTTTTTCTGTGACGATAATACATCGAATCGACCTTGTCAATTCATCATTCATTCAGTTCAATCTAGGTGTCTTTAAAATAACGAGTGAATCGGTTTCTTCTAGGCAAGCGTGCTCCACCATAGACCGCATCATCGCCAAACGCAAGCCTATCATTAAATAATAATAAAAAACATCTTCAAAACTATTCTAGAGTATTTTCGCTTGAAGCAGTCTCGTCTAAAAAACAGTTTTGAAATACTTATAAGTAAAAATTGTATACATACTTGATTCAACAACAGTCATTTATCTATGATATTACTAAGCCGCTGGAAAATTTAATCCAATGGTTAAAAGTTTTATTAAAATTACGTTGACTTTAATTTTTTCTTCTACACCTACTTTTAATACCCTTTAATGACAATACAATTTAAAATATCTGATTTTGTTTTACTTTACAAATACAAATAGGTAGTTGCAACAGTTACAACCAACCTTATGTATCGACACTGCCCACCCCTAGCCGCCGCGGGGAGTTGCGCTGCGCGTACGCAATTTGACCGGAGCCCGGCGCGCGCGCCGCTCGGTTATTAAATCCCCGCCCCGCCCTAATAGCCGCCATTACGGGTAATATAATAAAACGTGTGCCCACAGGTAGGTACATCAGTCGGTGAGGCAGAGCTGGATCTTACATAGTTCTACCATACCTTTAAAATCGCAATAGTACCTACATGAAAATACAAGCATAAATATTTTAAACCCTCCATAACAGAGCTGATAATCTTCAAATGGCTAAACAGATTTTCTTGAATTATATCTTAGAACGCATCAATCAAGAAACCTTTAAAAAAAAAAACAAAAAAAAACGGTTTATCCGTTTGGGAGTTACGATGCCACAGACAGAGGTAATTTTTGAATTTTCGCGATTTGAACACATGATTTAAATGTTTATCGGGACTTATCACGTATTATTTAATTTAGATAAAAATATGTACCTTTCGCTCGACGTTTCGACCATGTTACAACGAAACCAGCGAAAGGTACATATTTTTACCTAAATTAAATAATACGTGATAAGTCCCGATAAACATTTAGCCACAGACAGACACACAGATAAACACGTTAAACTAACACCCCTCTGTTTGCGTCGGTGTAAAATTTACGCCAAAAAGCTCTAACGCCCTTTTATACTTCACACATTCAAATTCAAATTCAGTTTATTTACACATAAAATATTACATTACAGTTGACAACCACGGGACTTTATTTACTTACTACATAATATAAATAAATAGTAATTGTGACATAAAAAGTGAGATCAAAATTAAAAAACTACAATAAAAATATTTACACAAAAAACAATAGTAAACTTAAAAAAACAAAAACAAATTACAAATGAAGTATCGTTCAGAAAGTTATATAAAATCTAGAGTAAAAATAATTACAATTAAAAAAACCGACTTAACAATATTAGTTTAATGCGCAATTTGCATATAATTGGACATAATAATTATTATTTATCAGTTATATTGAATTAAAAGTCAAACTACTGAGCTGATACTGATGAAATTGAGAGAGGATTGGGGGGAGTGAATCTACACCCATGGAGATAGCGTAAACAGAAAAGATTTTTTTACTGGGGCAAGTGCCTTTATTAACTAAACTAAATACAAGTAATTGTCTTTAGCACGGCCGTTTGTAAGCCGCGACATCGTCTCGACTGTCCAGTCGGCGCCAGGTTCAAGACAAGTCACTGATTGTGTCTTATAGAACATCAAGATCGATGCGTTGCGCATTGTCATTAGGCCGACATTAATGTCCTGTATTTATTTTATGACGGCGACAAAGTTAAAATGCAAGTTGAATTATTCAAAACGTGGTGACGTCATTTTGTATTAACATAAATTGTAATTATCATTTTGTATTATCTGATAAAAAACATGTTTTGCTAAAACTCGGACAACACACAAGGAGCATCACTTGAGAGCCAGTTCTCATTCCAAGTTCAGCGTGTTTAGTCGTGTTTACCATGTTCGATCATAACATCAGGTAAGCTGTGGTCAAACGTATAGCTTGTCCACCATTAAAAACTACTTTTTAAACTTAAACACTTGCTAAATAAACAAAATGTCTGGAGCCATATCTTAAGAGAAAGCAAAAGTGGAGTATTCATATTAAAAAATATATAATAATGAGTATTGTATACAGGATGTAAGAGGAACACTCTCGAAGCCAAAAGAAGGTTGTACTCGTCATTATGAACAACTTTTACTATGGGACCAGCCCTAAAATCGCAAAAAAAATATCAGCTGTTCCATACATTTTGTCGAGTGTCAATGACAGTTTTCTATAGAACAGCTGATATTTTTTCACGATTTCAGGGTTGGTCCCATAGTAAAAGTTGTTCATAATGATGAGTACAATTACCTTGTTTTGGCTTCGAGAGTGTTCCCCTTAAACCCCGTATATAATTATCATCATCAGCTTTTTTTATACCACCATCCTGTTATTTAAAGGCGCGTGGCTCGCAGAAATGAAAAGACGTAGGTATGCGTATTCGGACTTATATTTATTCATTAAATAAAGTCTAAATGACTCTAATATATATTGTTATGTTTAATAGTTATTATAAATGAGAAATCGTTAATTTGGAATATAGCACAATTACAAACCATGTCACATCGAAGATGGCGGACAGGAAAGAGAAAGTAAAAATAGACAATTCCATAAAGCATAGAATTAGTCATAGAATATTTATAGACAACCATAATCAAGCCTATTAATCCTGACTGATATTATCCTGTCAGTCCATGCACATCGCAGTACTACAATATTTAACACATCCAACTACCACTATCACGAAACTTCGAGGACTAACTCTGTTTGTTACCTATATTAGTTTAATACTTACTTAAAAACTGGTCATAGGTATTAATTTAAGGTTTGTAATAGCCATTGTATATTCTCTAAGGATAATAAATTATTTGATTTGTATTGATTTTGCCATAAATAGTAAATACCTACATCATTTTATGATTCCGCATTTTGCAATTTGTCTGGCGCGCAGGTAGGGCACGCGTTGATGTCTTTTGTATGACCAGCAGTGCAAGTACCGTTCTTTATCGATCGTCAAATTCACTAAAATGCCATAGAATCGATCACAGCGAGTACTGAAAAAATGGCATATTATCGAATTTGACGACCTCAACTGTCAATTTGACGATCGATAAAAGAACGGTACTTGCACTGCTGTTTTGTACTCAAGGCAGAATTGCATTTATTTTAATACGAATATAATATTATCCTTATTTAATTAGAAATGCTGCCAGTGTAATGGGTACTTTTGCACCAGGAACGATCCGGGGCGGGCTGTTTGATTAGACTAGATTTTGTGTAATTAGAATTAAGTAGTTTGTGAAATTTGAAATTATTTAAAGTACATAATCATATAATTTTCTCTAATTATAATGGAAGAAATTATTTAATCTAAATTATTAACGAAAAGGCTATTATTTTTCGTAGGGATGTTTGATTTAATCCAGTAATAGTCGAAGATTGTTGATTATTTAAGGTATAATTAATTTTATACGTTCCATAAGTTTGTGGTGATTTGTATTATTAGCTTCTAATTGTAGTGTTATTGTTAACTTGTATTTTGTTTAGTTAATAAAAACACTTCTTTTGGTTAATTTTGCGATTGTACCGCGCCTTAATTAATTCTGTCCTCTGTGAGGATTTTGGCGTCGCACTCTTGTGCATTTGCCAGTGTCAAGTATTAAATTATTATCAAGTTTTAAAATATCTAGTCAAACAAGTCACAGTCAGAGTCAAGCAAAGTCACGGTTAAGTCAAAGTAATGCCCTAGTATAGTGGTGGAGACATTACAAGAATCTTCTATGGAGATTTTGTAACAACACAAAAATACAGCAAAATAACAGTGCCTAAGTAAAGCTTACTTACAAATTTTTCACGCACAATGAGAATAACAAGGCCAAATGGCAAGGTCGTCTGCAGGGGTGAGTACGACTAATAGTCTCATCAAAAAATCAAGCCTGATTTAGACCTGATGCATTCGCACCCGCCACACTATCTTACTATATCTCCCTTGTTTGTTTGATCTGAGATAACACTCACCAGCGAAGCAGGTAAGCCTCGAGCGCCGCCGTAAAGTAGCTTGTCTGTGTATTTTCTATCCGATACATTATAGTGTGCGCAAGAGCTTCATGACCTTATTCCACTTTTACTACAGTACAAGTAGAAGGACTGCACATTACCACCACTTCCTCGTGGAGATTCCAAAGATTTGTACTCAACGATTTGGGTCGTCATTTATGATACGTACTGCCCAAAAATGGAATTCCCTGCCATCCTCCTTCCTCGGTCGCAACGTTGCTTACCATCAGGCGAGTTGGTGGCCAAAAGTAAATCTAAAAATATATAAGTAGGTATGATCATACTTTCATTACTCAGTCACACAGCGGGCAATGGAGAGAGCTATGCTCGGAGTTTCTTTGCGCGATAGAATCCGAAACATGGATATTCGCCAAAGAACCAGAGTCACCGACATAGCTGTTAACTTTGCAAGTTGAAGTGGCAATGGGCAGGCCACATCGCTCGAAGAACCGATGGAGAAGAAAGGTTCTGGAGTGGAGACTACGAACCGGAAGACGCAGCGTAGGTAGGCCTCCCACTAGATGGAGCGACGACATTGTGAGAGGCGCGGGCATCCAGTGGATGCAGATGGCAGGCTATCGTTCATTGTGAAGGTTAAAGGGGGGGGCCTACGTTCAGCAGTGGACGTCTTCTGGCTGATGCTGATGATGGTGATACTTTCATTGTGTGCCCAAAACGATAGCGGAAACGGAAATCCGCTGCTGAAGCCTTTATGTAAAGTGACAACAGGTGTCAGCCGGTGGTCATTCGGTCAGACTAACAGATACAACGTGCCGTTTTAATGGGCATATAGCCCCATTATTACCCGACGATGCAAAAGGAATTTGTATGTATGCCAACAGCTTCAACTGATAATATAAATAATAGAAGTTTTTTTAACGCGGATAAGTCCGCGTTTGACCAGCAACTCGGCTGTATAAATAAACTAAGATTTCGAGAAATTTACGAAAAACTACTTGTATAAATTGGTGATAATTAGTTGATACCTATGTTAAGTTTTTCCAGAACTTAAATCCGTTATAAAAGGTCCATTTTAATAAATTGAATCTTCTATAGATATCTTAGAATATATGTAGTTATTCTAAGATACATGTATAAAATCAGAACGCCAAAATACCAGTTTTCGTTTATTCACTAAACAAAAAACAAGCTGACACTGCAAAAACAGAGACTGCCCATAGACCGTTGAAGGTCCAAAGACAATCCAAACATTCAAACCCACTACCAGTTGGCAGCGAACCCAGCATGCTGGCGGCACCACGCTGAATGGCAATGTTTATCCGTTGAGCCAGAAACACGCCAGCATTTTGGTCTCACGTCAGTTTTCGTAGCTTTTTTCGTCAAACAATGTGAAAGGAGTATTCTCTTAATAAGTAATTATTTTGTCCCCTATGTTCTTAGTCCTTTCCTCGATTGCCCACTAGACATCCTCAAAGCAACCATCAGGCACTTTATGGGCAACAAAAAGCTGTACTAAAATATGAAGAGCCATATAAAAGCTGCGATATTCTGTGCTGTAGCTCGCATATCTAATGTTTATTGGCGTATGAAGACGCAACGCGAGTTATGACTCAAGTAGAAGGCGGTTTACGAGCACCGGCGCTGCTTTGTGATCGAGGAGAGGCCTTAGTGGTGAGAGAATACGATAAAATGTAAACATAGTAAAGTTTTTGTTTTTAAATTAATTAGGTAATAAGGCTTGTGGTTAACCCCAACCTCGGTTTCTTTCGTCTCTCTATGGTAACAAAGCTTATCTACGTGTGTAGAGCATCGAGATACAATATAAATAGAGTCACAATCGTGGCAAAAAAATTACCGAAGCAAAACTAATGGTAAAGTATATAATTGATAGTGTATGTACAATAATGCTCGAACCGATAATACCGATAACCGATGGGGAAGAAAGGTTCTTGAGTGGAGACCACGAACCGGAAGACGTAGCGTAGGTAGGCCTCCCACTAGATGGACCGACGACATAGTAAGAGTCACTGGCATCCAGTGGATGTAAAAGGCAGGCTGTCGTTCAGTGTGGAGGTTAAAGGGGGAGGCCTATGTTCAGCAGTGGACGTCTTCTGGCTGATGATGATGTACAATAATGCTCGGACTTTTTTTGACGATTTTCGTTGCCTATATCTCTCTCGCTCCGTTTGTCGACTCGAGCCGACTTTACCCGAACGAGTATCTAAGCGTGACGATCACGCGAGTTCAGTGCTTTTTCCACAACCAAAAAGTGCCCGAACGAAAAACTACCCATAGAGATACACACGTTAAGCTTATAACACCCCTTCTGTTTGCGTCCGGGGGAGATGAAATCGCTTCGCTCAGCACCGCGTCGCCTCCCTGTAAAGAGAGCAGCGCGATGACACGAAGATAAGATATTGCGATGCGTCGCATGCGCCGCTCGTCATTTGACACTCGGTTGCTAACATTATCGTAATTTTGACAAAAGTTTTGTACTCGAATCATTAATGCGAACGTGTTTGTTTGTTGGCTGGTTCATCTTTCACGCAGCGACAAAGAAGCGGATCGAAATAATTTTTTGTTTAGTTGGAAGGCAGAAGTATATAGGACTAGCTGCGTCCCGCGGTTTCACTCGCGTAGTGATGAAAACCAGTGATGATGATGATGACGAAGTAAAAGTTATCAATATTCTAAATTTCATAGAATTAATATAAAATAAATTTCAAGACATTCTAGGGGCCTTACGGACAACTGCTATTGCGGAACCAAACTAACGTTAAATCCGCTCAGTTGGCAAATCACGCGATAGTGAACCTTAACGCGCCCAGATACGATTTGCGGTCGCGTTGGGCATAAGGCCCCAGGGGCCGTACCGTCCTGTTTTGAGCGATTCAGTTTTAGGTGATTGCAGAAAATCAGGCGAACGTAAACCTTAACGTGACCTGGGGCCTTACGGACAACTGCTATTACAGGCACCTAATCCGCTCAGTTGGAAAATCACGCGACCGCAAACCTTATCGCGCCCAGATACGGTTTGCGGTCGCGTGATTTTCCAACTGAGCGAATTAGGTGCCTATAATAGCAGTTGTCCGTAAGGCCCCTGATACGGATTGCAGTCGCGCAACTTTTCGCATCATCTAAACAGAATCGCTTAAAACAGGCGACGGTACGGCCAGTGGTCTATCGTAGTTTTCTGTCACTCGGGGTCATATTCAATAATCGTGCTCAATAAAAAAAAATACAAAGATTGGATTGCGGAGAGAAAGATGGCAATGTTGTGACCACAACAGAAGTCAGAAAATAAGGTTAAACTCGGTCTAAGTATTTATATGGCCTGACAGCTGTAATAATATTGTAAAAAGTTACTGAAAACCACAAATTCTAATCACTTTCACTAGGTTTTTTAAGTAAGACTGTAGCAGGTACCCGATATACTTCAGTGAAATGATAAAGAAAAAATATTTATTTAGCTTTTATTGTATTTATATTTAGAAATAGTGTGATGACATTATTTTTCCGTATAAAATTGAAATGAAAGCACACATACAGTTTAGCTTAATAAATATTGTAGGGCCAATTCACACCTAAATGTCTGCGTGAAAGATACCGTGCAAAGTTGTAAACTGCGAAAAATGTAGCTGCCAAGCGCCGTACATACTATTTTATAAACCTTACCGGCACTAAGTACTACATAAATCACAGCAAAGAGAAGTAATTAGAACGGAAATGAGGAGGAAAATCTGTTACTAGGCATTATGAGTGAACCTTGACTGAACATTCTTATTTATGTCAACGCATCGAACTCCGCATCGCAATTGCTAACTGATTTCGAATGACTGACGTACAATAAATTTCTTACAAAAATGCCTTGACAGCCGTTCTAAATTAAACAAAAAAGTTCTTTCTTTTCTGTGACAAATGTTAGGTTAGATTACCGCCGGACGCTACTGACATCTGAATATGAATCGGCCCTTATCGTAGGTTCTAAACAATATCGTGGATTCGTACATTATGCCCTGTATATGTATAATTCGGTAATTACAATTCCTATATTTTTAACAATGAATAGGTACGACCAACTCTTCAACATTAACAATTCAGGATTTAAGCTTCCTTCATACCTTTTATTGAAATCAGGTTAAATAGCTGTAATGATTTGAATGAGAAAACACAAACATACATACATACATATCTCCCTTGATCTGACCAGTGGATCCAATGATTGGGCAGCCTCGACCTAGGGTACTTACTTATTTAGCCACCTGAAAACCTCTGATATGCTCTAATCGTTGTTTAATTAAAGTCGGAGATTATTGAAATTTTATAAGCAGATTTTTTACAGGTTAGGTGGTAACAATTTACTTAGAGTTGGATGTAACAGTATTATTGCTTTAGTCACTGTTTGCACACTACTGCTTAATGGCAAGTATAGTCTAATCTCATATCCAAAAGTGCTGATAATCATGAGTATTCACTAGCAACGGAACAGGCGCATTTGGTGTTCTAAATGTTGTCGAAATGGACAGCCAATTTTTTAGGCCCATCGGTGACCACCCGTAGTATATGTCAAGACCCCCCCCCCCCCCCCCCCCCCCCCCCCCATCCCCTTCTAGTTGTCACGTAGTGATTCACAGATATGGTTTTAAATAAATAAAAAAACAGAAAGCTCATAATATTTTTGCTCATATTTGTTTTTATTAATACGGCGCTAGCCGCTTAGGGTTGTATGAACTTGTATGTCGCTCGAAAAAGCGCAAGATTTCCCTAGAGGAATTGACTACGTGACGAACTCCCCCTGATGAACTGCAACATATAAAATGTTCCTGAAGTTTAATCCTAGCCGTGCTGTCACGGTTTAGCATAAATCATCCTTAAATTTCATCGAGGTACAATACCTATAGAGTCACAAGCGTGCAAAAAATGTCCGAAGCAAAAATCGGCGCACGCTAAGCATTGCGTCGACTTTCTGGTTATTTGTAAGGCAATCGCGATCCGACTACAACACCGCGCGATGCCATAGCTACGATGACATAGCGGACAACTAACGTTGAACACTATGTAAGCGACATAACGTCTAAATTGGAGTAAATGTGACATTCCGAACTATAAATTGATGTCTATACTCCGTTTATTAATCTTAGACATTTTATGTTGTTGTTAAAATTTTCATGATTCAATGTCCTTTAGTCGTAATCTTAAACAGTTTACATAGTCTTAATAGCGTCAAACAAGTCATAGTCACAGTCAGAGTCAAGCTAAGTAAGTCACGGTCAAGTCAAACTCATGCCCCTGTAAAGTGGTGGAGACTTTACAAGAGGCTCCTATGGAATTTTGGAAACAACACGAAAAGACATGTTTCACCTCGTTATATCACTTTCCCACACTCGAGCACGTTTACGAGCATTTCATGAATAATAATTCACCATTTAGTACACATTAACACTCGAAAATACACATAAAAAAAAATTATAGAACATATTTTATTATACTGGTAGGACAATAGGGGTTCTAAACATTTCTGGCCAACGTTTGATTTGCCCTCTATTTCCTCTGTCATAATAGTCAACGCCTCTATAATAACGCCATCTATTACAATCTTTTAATAATGTTTTTTATAATTTTTTTAACCATCAGAATATCGCCCATTGTACCGCGCGAGAGCCAAGCCAAGGAAAATAGAGAGTAAAATATTTTTCATAAGTGTAAAATGTTTTGAGCGACTGGCATGTCACTTTGACAGTGACTTTTCGTGACATTTCTTTGTTTACATAAAATATCTAAGATTTATGAACGGAGTATAGGTATGTACAACGACGCTCGGACGGTTTTCACTTAGAAATTGTGACTCTATATTGTACCTCGATGTTAAATGTTCGTCAAAACTATTATTTTAAATAGAAATAAGTTTTCGTTTCAAGACTTTTTTGCCAACCTTACAAACATAAAAACCGAATAAAATTGAAAAAATAATTAATGTATTTAGCATAAAAATCAGTTCAACTGCAGAATGCGCGTCCTAGACAGTGAAAGCACGTGGCATATGTTCTTAAGAGGGCATCATCCCCTGGGTTCGCTTCCACTGCGCGCCTTGCCTCCTGTTGTGGTTGGCTCGCGACGACTTGTGCTTCTCCTTCCGCTCCCGGTTCACCAGGACCTCCTTCTCTTGACCCTGGCCTTTGGCCTTGCCGACCACGTCGACGCTCCTGGAAGATAATCACACGTATAATAAACGCCCACTTCACTACTCGCGAAGTTGACTAAAGTAAAGCGAATACGAGAAAGTAGAAGTAAGAGGAAAGACAATAGCGGAACATTAGAGCGTAAAACACTGTTTTAAACTATCACGGTTGTTCACTAAAGTTATATGATAATTTACGGGATATTTACCGTGGTAAGGTTGTGGAATGAGCTCCCGATATTTCGGCGCAGTTACATGCACCATGTTCACGGGAAGACTGAGGAATGCGGGTGGATGGAGAACAGTTAAAAAGTTAGGTGCAGACATAACGATCTACCCTCTTTCTTAGTCTTTTGCTACGGTTATCACTGGAACTCGAACTCGAACCTAAGTCCCGACAAAACACACTCACTGTATCACTGCGTATAGTATATAACTATATATTTTTTTGTATTTTTTTTTTTCGCCGTAATATCGGGAGCTCATTCCACATCCTTACCACGGTAAATATCCCGTAAATAATCATATAACATTAGAGCGTAGCTCGGAAATTTGCCTAAAAGCGGTATAAACTTAGATGGCGCCGTAATTTAAGCGTGCTATAGGTTGTCTCGAACTTCCGTAAGCGCTGCAGTCAGATAATGTACGAAAGGGTTCTACAAATTACCGTAGCGCTAGTATCGCAGTCAAGTTTAAAGGGAATAGAGAAATAAAGAATGGCGCCATCTGGTGGTATGAGTTGAGCTTCTCTTGAAATGTTGCGAAACTTGACTGCGATACTAGCGCCACGGTAATTTGTAGAACCCTTTCGTACATTATCTGACTGCAGCGCTTACGGAAGTTCGAGACAACCTACAGCACGCTCAAATTACGGTGCCATCTAAGTTCATACCGTTTTTAGGCAAATTTCCGAGCTACGCTCTAATGTTCCGCTATTGTTTTTCCTCTTAGTCTATCTTCCTTGGTAGAAGCGTACTTCGGTTCGCTTCGAGCAACCTCGGCTCGACTCGGGCGACTTCCGATCGAGTCGGTTTTGCGCCGAGTCAAAGGACTCGAAGCGTCCTACTACGAAGTGTGTCACGTACTTCGGACTTCAGTCAACTTCGGCCAGTACTTCGTCGAAGCAACTTAAGTTAATGTAGTGGATGTTTTCACTATTATTATGCCAACTGCTAGTCTGTGGAATGCGCTGCCTGCATGGATGTTCCCCGATAGTTATAATCTGGGTGTTTTCAAATCACGAGTGTGCAAGCGTGCTCCAACATATACCGCATCATCGCTTAACATCAGGCGAGGTGGCGGTCAAACGCAAGCTTATTATGCAATAAAAAAATATATATACCTGGGTTGCGGCTGCGGCTTTTGTCCCTTGCCTCTCCTGGCCTGCATGTTGGCCTCCCTGCGCGCGCGCATCTCCTCAGGGTTCCTGCAGAAGTCCATCCTGTTGTTGGCATTACCACCGGTGCTGTAGGTACTACTACTCGGTCCAGTGTCAGGTGTGCTCTCCTCTTCGGATGACGATTCCTCCTGAACGTTGTAAAGTGGTTTTAGTTTGATTTGTGTTTTGGGTTACTACACTACACTAAGCGTGAATTGTGATGTATGAATTGTTTTTGGTGGATTCACATACGCCATTGAATTTCTTCTCCGTACGTATGCAGGTTTCCTCACGATGTTTTCCTTCACCGAAAAGCCAGTGGTATGAAAATCCGCACATAAGCTCCAAAGAGCTCATTGGTACGGGCCCGGGGTTTGAACCCGCGACCTCACGCTTTCAAGTCTAGCGGTCTCCCAAATAGGCCACGGCTATTGCTTATTGTTTTACTATTGTAAAGCACGAAATCTTTTGATTTGCGCATTATGCATCGAAAGGACAGTTCTTGATCTTGTACCATCATCTCGGGGCGTATGATGGCGCAGGTGCGAATGCTGCACCGTAAAATGTATGAACTCTCTATGTCTATAACATGCAAAGCTAATAAACTTGTTTAGTGTTACCTCAGCTTTCCTGCCGGTGAGCAAGGCTCGTGGCGTGACGAACGGCCGCCGCTCGTCGGCCGCCGTGTCAGCGGAAGGCGTCACTCCGTCCGAGTCATACGTGTCGTCGTATTCGTCGGAATACATCGCTACCTCGTCACATACAAGGCTGGAATACACAAGTTGGACTGAACATGGTTTGTACACCAAGTGTCTACTTTTATATCATACTAGCGACCCGCTCGCCCGGCTTCGCACGGGTGTTATTTACGTGCAAAGCCGGGGCGGGTCGCTTGTTATATATATAAACCTTCCGTGAAAATGTATCTAACTGATGGTGAAAACCGCATCAAAATCTGTTGCGTGGTTTACATACATACATACAGAAAGACAGACAGACGCAGAAAGCTACTTAAATTTATACTATGTAGAGATAGAGAAGAGAAGAAAAGATACATACAGATAGTATAAATGCGAAACTGTGTTTGTTTGTTCCTTTTTTCTGCAGCAACAGAACAAAGGATCGATGTGATTTGCATAGAGAAAGTTTGCGGTACCAAGACTCGAGCTGCACGCATTACAAAGAGGTAGGTCTAACCTCCAAAATTGCACCACTCAAAATTAACGTCTGCGCTCAAGTCTTGCTACAAAAGGTCGAACCGCGATCCGCGGCGTTATAATTTAGGAGGGCAAGTCAAATTGTCTGTGAGGTCAGTGTATATCCTAGGGCCCGCGATCTACAACCACTTGCTCGCTTCCATCCGGGATGCACCATCCACCGCGTGCTTTAACACTAAGCTTAGAGCTTGGCTCTTAGGATTTTTATTTTATAATATTGATGTTTTTTTTTTACTGAAAGATTATTGACATTATTATTGAATATTTATAATTGTAATTTTAATTATAATTGAATTATTTTTATCCTTTTTATTAACTAATTATTTGACTGTGTAACATATGTACTTTTATATTGAATTTTAATTGAAATCGTTGAATGAGAATTGGTTGTACTTTTTAATTCATTTAATGCAAATCTAACTTGTAACTTTTGGTGTTATCAATAAAATCTGTATTCTGTACTCTCATCTGAAATATTACAGTATTTTAACAAATGTTTTCATTGGATTTGACTGCGTAGTGTTTCCACTATTCCATGGAGATTTTTATGAGCTAAAACTGCCCGCCCCATGCAATCAAGTGTAGTCCATAATGCTATAGTAATAAGTTTTAACTTCTAAGATCTATATTTAATTTTAGCGAATAGTTAAGCCCTACTAATCTCGAAAACTACTTGACCTACGAAGCTGAAATTTGGCAGGTAGATTCCTTATGGGGTGTAGAGGTCTGCTAAGAAAGGATTTTGCGAAAGGGCCGAATTAAGAAT
This sequence comes from Agriopis aurantiaria, assembly GCA_914767915.1. NCBI lineage: Eukaryota > Metazoa > Arthropoda > Insecta > Lepidoptera > Geometridae > Agriopis > Agriopis aurantiaria. The sequence goes on along the minus strand of OU611998.1, from coordinate 14,290,060 downwards.
GACAAAAGGGATTGAAAGTTTAGATTAAAGTCTACGTGTACGAAGTCGCGGGCAACAGCTAGTCTCATATAAGTTAGAGAATTAGGGCCCAGGGGGTCTAGACAAGAGCCACAGACTGTTAGCGTTCACGCCTGCGGAAAGATGAAATTGTATGAAAATGACATTAGCTTGAGATAGTTTCTCTCATGCTAATGTCATTGTCATTTTCATACAATTTCATCTTTCCGCAGGCGTGAACGCTAACAGTGTGTGGCTCTTGTCTAGACCCCCTGTATGTCTGCAACTGTTTTCTGCTCACCTATACTTGCTATAGATATCGCCCAGCTGCTTGACCTCTGTCTTGTCATCCAACAAGTCCTTCAAGTTCCTGTACTTGTCTCGTCGTTTCCCAGCGTGCATGTTGGCCACGTCCACGTCGTCTCGGTTCATGACGTCGAATCGGTCTCCGTCAAATATGTTGAGTCGTTCTATGCCGGTTTCGAGGTATTTCTGGTCTAGAGCGTCCGGTGGGATTATTGGTAGAGATTGGTCTAGAGCTGTAACAGTTAAAATGAATTATTACTATCAGAGTCCTGCGGTCAGTGCCAGCCCTAGCCTTCCATCATTCTTTCTTCCTTTTGATCAGGGTAGAGGACTTTCGACGCGTTTTCATTTCTGAAATCTAGTACAAGAACCAATAATTTTTCTGGAATAAAAAGTAGCCCATATGCTAATCCAGTATGTAAACTATTTCCGCATCAGAATTTTATGCTGGTTACAAACAATGCGAGTGTGCTCCGAGGCTATAAACGCTATGAAAAAAAAATCGTCGGTCTGTTTTTCCGCTTTTTGCATTTTGACTCCCCTTGCTATCTAGCGCCTAGAGCGACCGCTCTTCTGTCCCAGGGTCGGTGCTGCCTGCGGTTTTACCCGCATTTTTATTATTGTACATGCTTAGGTATATGAAAGAAAGAAAAGAAATAAAGAAAAACATTTATTTGTGACCAAATTACGTTTTTTTTTTATATAGCTAAAAGACAGGTTATAAGGTCACAAATCGCCCCAACTCAGCATAATATTTGCATATATATGTGGACATAGGCCTCCCCCATCGATCTACAAAAGGGCCGATTGGAAGCGGCCTCCATCCAGCGTTTCCTTGCAGTCTTTTTTACCTCTTACCCCAAACGCAAATAATTTGTCCATAAAAAAAAAAAAAAAAAAATTACCTCTCAAAGGCTGCGCCAAATTATCTTCCAATAAACTGTTAATAACTCTCTCAGAATTAAACCCGTAATGCTGCAAGCACTTCAATATAAACCCATCTCCTAGATGCGGCAGGATATCCTTCACTTCACTTATTAATGACTCCTCTTTCACATGATCGGGTATATCCATGGTATTAGGTTGGTTGTTACTGGTTGTGGCTAGGTTGTCTACGGTTGCTAGGTTGTCTGAGGTTTCCATGTAGCCGTTTGTCACTGGTTGTGATGGTAGATCTGGGATGGGGTCGTCTAGGTTTGAGTAGATTGCTTGGAGTATGAAATCAGTCTTTACAGTATCACTGTAAAGTTGTTAAGGACATTAAGAATAGAAAAAAAAGTAATACTTCATCATCATCACCTAGAAGACGTCCACTGTTAAACATAGGCCTCCCCCTAGAACGCCCCACTGAACGCCTGCCATCTGCATCAACTGGATGCCAGCGACTCTCACTATGACATCGGTCCATCTAGTGGGAGGCCTACCCACCCATGCGTCTTCTGGTTCATGGTCTCCACTCAAGAACCTTCCTTCTCCATAGGTTATCGGTTCTTCGAGCAATGTGAAACATCTTAAATAACAATAAGGATCTACCCAGTCGAGAATCAAACCCGAGATCTCCTACTTATGAGGTAGACGTGCTACCATTGAGCAATACTGGTCATCAAAGCTATAACGATGGCAGTTATAGTAATAAAACCAGCTATTGTTCCAAAAGGATACATGTCGGGGTAGGCCTGCCGCAGCATGTCTATGTCCTCATTGACCGGGTAGCTCGAGTGGTAGTCCTTGATCAGCAGCTTGTCCGACAGACCCTCCAGCAGAACTGCCAGATAGTCTTCCACGTGGGATTGGATGCTGCCTCTGGAATCAATGAGGTTACTGTAAAGTGCTACGTCAACTTCTCTGTTGAAAAGAGATGATAGCATGAAAATGTCACTTTCTTATACCCGGCTGGGTAGGCCACCCTCAAGTTGAAAATATGTCACCAAGCACTTAATGGTGTGTGCCAGTATCATCACTTGAGAGCCAGTTCCAGGCTAAGTGTGTTTAACATATTTGATCACACCAAAGACCATTTGGTTCAGTAGCAAGTCTGCTTCAGATACAGATACAGATTCTTTATTCATAAATTTTAGAATTTACACGTCAGTGAGTTATAAGGTACATCTAGGTACTTATATGTATAATTATAATTTGTCATTAATATACTCTTTGACAGAGTAATATGCTTTATCGATCAATAATTGTCTTAATCTGGACTTAAATATGTTGTTGGAAGCTGCATCTTTCATGATCCTGGGCAGATGGTTGTATATAATAGCGCCACCTATATACACTGATTTTGTGGATTTTGCGAGCGTGTGAGCAGGTGTTCTCAGTCTGCCCTTGTGTCTTAATGTGTTATAAATGTGTTAATGTGTTGTGGTTGTTAATATCTATTTAAGTATGTATTTAAAACTATATATGTATGTATATCAGTCTCTGGCAGCCATATCACAAGCTTTGCTTAGTTTGGGGTCAGATGACCGTGTGTGAAAAAATGTCCCGAATATTTATTTATTTATTTATAATCTCGTGTGGCTCCTAATTTCTCAAACTTATCCAAGTTTTGTCGGATGAACACACAGACCTGGTATATTAATATAGAGGGTACCGTCAGTATTTTTAACTCTTTAAAGTAAGGTTTGGCAGACACATCCCACTTGACTCTAACAATCGCGCGAATCGCGCGTTTCTGCAGTATGAGTGGTCGCTCTGACTCCGCTGCGTCTCCCCACAGCTCAGTTCCATACGTGAGTATAGAGTGAACCGTGGCGAAGTAGCAGCTTAGCACGGCATGCCTGGGAGCTGATACTGCCACTCGGCTGAGGGCGAAACAAGCTTGACTCAGGCGTGAGCACAAAGCGTCTATGTGGATATCCCATTTTAATGCACGATCCACGTGAAAGCCAAGGAGCTTCACTGCCGAGACCTGCTGCAACGGCACGTCCCGTACTGCTACTGCCAAGGCTGGTTGCGGTCTATTCGCAAGGTTAAAATGTATGCAGCGGGTTTTTTTCCATGTTCAGAGCAAAACCATTCGCTGCGAACCATTCTTGTAGTTGCTGTGCGACGTTCGTGAGTTTGAGTCGCAACTCTGGCAGGTTTGGTGCTGTTACCAGAGCTGCAACGTCATCAGCGAACATGTACACCTCAGCGTTATCAATTGATTTGGGCAAGTCATTCATAAGGAGTGAAAATGTAGTATTTGATAAGCAAGATCCTTGAGGGACACCAAGATTAGGGACACCCTCCTCAGATCGGACTTTGCCTGAGTCACCGAAAACCCTCTGACATCTTTCGGTTACGAAATCTGTCATAAGCTTTTCGGCCGGCCCTCTTACGCCGTAGTGTTCGAGTTTGGCCTTTATCAGGTTGCGGTCGGCCGTATCAAAGGCACGTGATAAATCACAGCATATTGCTGCAACTTGACGTTTTTCTTCATAAGCAACATGTTTGATTCCCGGCCGGGCAGATGTTCGAATGATTAATTTAAATATCTGCTTTTCCCTATTCGATAATTCCCGATTATAGAAAGGTAACAAACAAACATACTCAACAACAAACGTATTTTTTTAAAGTATTTTTGTATTTGCTTTAATGTAAAAAAGTATAACAACAAATAATTAATAATAGCCAAACGCGACTCGGTGACAAGTTTATGTTCATTACCAAGTTATGACTGGTAATTTCGTTATTGAATTTTGTGGTGGTACGGAACCCTCAGTGCGCGAGCCCGACTCGCACTTGGCCGGTTTATTTATATTGAGAACTAGTTGACCCGACAGACGTTGTCCTGTCTTAGAACTGTCAAACGCACGAAATTAAAACCGACGTTAAGTTTTATAAAAATAGCCAATTTTGTCATTAAAAAAAAATTTAAAACTGTCAATTGTGAAGCAATTATTTAAAAATTTTAATTGAAACAATTACAATTTAAAAACAATTTGTTTAGTAGAATCGGGGCCCAGGTGAGTTGTAGTAAAAGGCATATAGGCTGTGGAACATAAAAAAAACAAGGTAAATTACTCACTCTCCACTGAATATAGCATTCTTATAAACGGCCAGTATTTCTCTAAACACGTCGATGAGCTCCTCCCGCGCCGTGTCGATGTATCCCTCCACCTCTGTGAACGTTACACTAGTTTGGTCACCCGTCTCCACCAGTTTCTCATATAGCTGCGGTATTCCATACTCGTAGAGTTGGACTATACTGGAAAAAATGGTACAAGTTAGAAAGGGAATGGTGCGAGTTATTTAAGTAATTAGCGACCCGCCCGCGGGTGTAATTTACGTGCGACGCCGGGGCGGGTCCCTAGTTATATAATTATATAAACATTCCGTGAAAAATGATCTAACTGATGGTGAAAACCGCATCAAAATCCGTTGCCTGGTTTAGGAGTTAGCGGCCATACAGACATACAGACGCGGAAAGCGACTTTAATTTATACTATGTAGAGAAGAGAAGAGATAGGGATGTTAGAAACATTGATGTACATATAAGGACCGGCCTGATGGAACTTTTGGTCCGTGCCGACTCTATTACGCATAAAGCGTTAAATTGGCGAGCAACACGCCGACTTCTTTGGACTTGAAAATAATACAATTCAGTTCAGATAATACAATACTGGCTCCCCCAACGAACACTAAAGATAAGTAGCAACTTGCAGCAGAAGCTTGCGACCAACGCTCTTTAAAAATCACAGATCAGACAGTGAAATTACAGGGCATAAAAATATTTATAAAAATTTTTCTCAGGCTATAACGATGGTTGTCCAGCGGTAGCATGTGCGCTTTACAAACATACAACACCCGGTTCGATACTCAGCCTTGCACTAATGACTTATTTAGTACTTAAATTACATAAATTATGTGCAGTTTCGATGTTATCGGTCAAAAACGGTGAAGGAAAACGCCATGAGGAAATGTACAAGAACCTAGAAAGTTCAAACACATATGACATTCATCAACATGCACTGGGCCAGCATGGTGGATTAGGGTCCATCCTCTCTCTGAGAGAAGGCTTGTGTCCCAGCAGTGGAAACATGATAGGCAAAAAAGTGAGTAGTGCAATGTCACCTAGGTTTTTAAATTTTATAAGTTCTACATTTTGGGTCTCATTGAACTGTCAAGGCCATAAGACCCCTCGTCTTCTCCGGTTTATTTTATAACGCAAAGACTCCTTTGCGTTATAAAATAAACCGGCCAAGTGCGAGTCGGGCTCGCGCACTGAGTGTTCCTTACCACCACAAAATACAATAATTATCAATAAAAAAAACTATTTGGTCCGACTTAACGCCTACTAAAATAGCCAAGCAATTGCTACGCCGTCACATAGTTAGTATTTTGCAAGTGACGCTCGGTATAACTTTTAATGCACAGTAATTTGTCACCGACTAGCACTTGGCCATTATATATTATTTGTTGTTATACTTTAGAGTGCGTAATCATGCCAAGTTTGATGCTTGTACGTATTACCGTTTTTACATTAGGGCTAATACAAAAATACGCTTATTGTATGGGAACCCCCCCTTTAGTTTTTACTTTTAGATTTTTTTATTATTTGATAGTCAATCCGCCATAACGTTACATATTCTGTGAAAATTTCAACTGGCTATCTATTACGGTTCGAAAGACACAGCCGTTAATAGGTAGGACAGACAGACATCGTAGGCTTAGTAATAGGCTCCCGTTTTTACCCTTTGGATATAGAACCCTAAAAATTCTTAGTTCATATAATGACTCACCTAATTACAAAATTTGTTTTCCTAAATATCCTAACAGCCTTCGGGTAGACCTCGACAAATATCCTAAGGGTCATCGCCGTGTCCAGCAAATGTATTACTATGTCTTTAAGCACTTCAAACGTCAGTTTATCCTGAGCCTTGCTCGATGACGGACGTCTGATCTCCGTGAACCCTTTGAAGGTTTCCGGTAAGTTTGGTGGTTCAACACTATCGTAGTCTTTGTTTACTTGTAGAATTATGTATTTAAAAGCCTGTAAATTACAAATAAATATATAAGTATAATGGAATATAGTTTAGTTTATATGATGAACAATTTAAACATTGGACTACCAGCAGGATTTGAACCTGCGCAAAGTATCGCCCCAGTTGCTTTAGGCACTGAGATATAAGTGTATCAAATAAAGCTTAAACTATAGTCTGTACGCTATCACACGAAAGTTTAGTTTCATAAAATTTTGTAGTATATTGGCTACTACTTAATAGTAAAAAAACGAATAAGGTATATGAAATAAAATTATTAAAACAAAAAACTTTTTCATTTTTTTTTTCCTATTTTTCTCAGCAATTTTTTTTCATTTCTTAGTATATCATGATGGTAGATAAGAAAATTTCCGCCATCTTGGGACGTCAGCCATATTGAATTTAGTGTGAGGTCTATTAATTTTTCGTATTCTTCTCAGCAAACCCTTTCAATTGATACACATATCAAGGGGGTACATAAAAAAGGGAGTCCGCCATATTGGGTTTAGAATGACATCATTTAGCTAACCATGCATTATCATCCAAACAATATGTGTATACAAAATTTCAGCTCAATCAGGTGGGGTAACTAAAGTTTTAAAATTCAATTGAATTAACTTTTGGTTAATTAACTAAACTGTCAGTGTTCAGCCAATAGCGAGCAGAGTATAGGGGCTTTTTTGATTAGAAGTCTAGCTGTAACCAGGGAGCGTACCACAAGCTCAAAAGCATACTTATATTAGGCGTTTCGCTCTTTCGGCGAATTAAAGAGCGAGACAAAAAAAATATGTAAGATTTAAATGAGAATGTTTTACCCCCGATTATGATTCTTATCTACGATTCAATCAAATCTATCCAGCTGTTTGTAGATTATCAGTTCTTTAATCGGTTTTTTTTTCTTCTTCTATATATTTTTTTTTATTAACTCTCCTCAGACTCCAGGGTCCGTGTAATTTTTTTTACTATTAGTGGAATTTTATTGATTTAAAATATCTCTTAAATTGTACTTGGCGTACAGAAGGAATCCCCTTCTATTTATACTTATTGGGGTTGTGGCACGCCCCCTGTCTGACGTCAGGAGTGAAGTTTTCCGGGGTTATTATGTAACGCTGTTTTAATATTGTATTAAATATGTTGTCGCTAGCGAGTCATCCCGCTCGCGCGCACGTTGTGAGTAAGATAGCGCAAGTGGGATGACTATAATGACAATATGGCTTAAAACAATTTACCTCGAGTACAAAAGCGACCGCGGTGACTGCATCGCTCTCATACTGCGGTTGTATCGCGAACACGCTCTCCAGCAGTCGCGACACGTGCCTAGGGTTGTCCACGCCGTACGTCGCGCAGATGTCCCATATTATAGGTATCGTGAATATAAATTTGTTGTATAAGACATCCGCCATGTACTCTTTGGTCATCCATTGGGACTGGAAAAGAAAAGGTGTTTTACTAAATTAAATTTTGCTTACATATTTTTAAATCCAAAATATTTGGTATTCTCTAATAACTAAACTAATATCTATTAAAATAACCCACCCCTAACCGTTCCCGGCGCAAAGGTACCCAAAACACTCGCTGCGTTACCGCGTTGGATGGCAATGGCCAACCTTTACATATTAAATTATTATATTATAATGCAACCACCGGAGGATGGGCAGCAGCGTCCTATTAGTACACAGTGAACGTACTGCGATCCCCAAGCCGCCTGCCAAGCGTGGGGATTATGGCAACACCCCTCTCTACAAGGGAGGCCTTTGTTCAGCAGTGGACGTTTACAGGCTGATGATGATGATGATGATGATGATGAATGCAATAATAACTCCATCTGTATGTCTTGATGTCAGTAAAATTTTCACAAAGATATCAAAAGAATATGGATACAGGGATTAGGTCAAAAATGTCGAAACAAGTAGTAGACACCAAACCACAGAATAATATTACTCCTATAACCATCATCATCATCCACAGCCTTCCTTATCCCACTGCTGGGTATAGGCCTCTCTCTTGCTATGCCATACACACTATTAATATGTTTGTGTTTATATTTGTTGCTAAATTAGACATTCTTGTAACCACATAGGGTTTAAATTTGTGGGTATTTTTAAAATGTTATTTATAAAGGTAAACTCAGGAAACAGTGATTTATGTACTAGATCCAAAATCGATGTATATGTAAATCAATGCCTTTTCGCTATAAAATTTTACAAGGCAGTAAAGTACAATGAGGAAAGAGATCTGTTTAGTCCAAAAAAAGGGAAATCGCAGAGTTCAGCCAGTAAAATAGTTCATCATCATCATCATTTCAGCCATAGAATGTCCACTGCTGGACATAAGCCTCCCCCATCAATCTCCAAAAGAGCCGGTTGGAAGCGGCCAGCATCCAGCGTTTCCCTGCGCTCTCTTTTAATATAGTTTATACTATTATAGAAACTGATTCATAAGTTTACAAAAAATTGTACAGCATACAAAACCTTCTCAATATCCAATCACGAAATATAACGTGAAATCATTGATTGAACTGAAACAATACATTTCAATAATGAAAATTGAAAACTCAAGCACCATTGTCGCTGATACATGTTTGCACAAGTGTCATAAGTTTCAAAATTCTCAAAACACTGTAGAAACTGAGAACCTGACTGTATGTCTCGAGAGTAAATCTAATTTACCAGAACCATCCTCATTAAAGACGATTAAATGCGCGAAATTAAGGTCTCGGAGTATGACAACAAATTGAATTTTATTTGTGTGTTATAATATTTGTATGTATGCATGTTTGTTTGTTTGTGACGCCTTTCGAAGAACCTCATGTTGTAGCAGCTTGGAAACACTACGGAAGGTAGCTCATTCCATATTTTGTAGGTATGAGACAAGAAAAATCGTGTGAATCGCAGTGTGCGATTTCCACTGATATATGATATGTCGATAAACATTCAGGCAGTGAAAATTTGAGCCACCGTTATGCAGTAAAAGGAACACAAACAATCTGTTTATTACAATATTTTCAAATTGAATGTAAAATTACAACAATGATGAGGAAGGACATAATATTCTGCGTTCCGGGAAGTACAGGAGAACTAGATGAGTGAATACCTTAGTTTCCTTATTAGTGACGAGCCTGCTGAACGCGACTAGCACTAGCCTTCTAATGTCTTCATACAGTCGCTGGACATCTCTGCTCTCGTGCTGCGGCAGGTACGCAGGGTTGGACTCTTGTAGGAATGACACTAGAGAGTCCATGCATTGTGGATGGAAGAGGACTGTGCTCCAGAATCTAAAAGGAATAGACCTTTAACATGGATACTGGACTGCTTTTCATCATCATTTCTTACACTACCATCTACACCACTGGAGCGTGTGTGCCAGCGCCCCAGTCTCACTCTGTTATTTCAAGGAGTTGGGTTGGCTCGGGTAGGTGCTGGTAGGGGGAAATGCACAATACACCCCAAGCGAGACGTCAGTGCAGGACTTATCACCCCCATCTCGAATAAGAATAGATAACTTATTAGTGTTATCCCTAGCAACAGACCACAAGCATCAAAGACTAGTGCGCTGTCAGGAGCGCGCTTCGGGGTTGTTATAGTTAGTAATAAAAATTCAAAAGATCCACTTCTACCATCTTATCGCAGACTAAATAAGACACAAATTTTTATTTTATTTCTTCTTAATAATGTCATGAATGAAGTATACAAAATATTTGATACATAACAGAGCTAGTTGCAGAATATTTTATTTTTGCTAAATGCCTATATGACACCTTTAAACTTGTATAGGAGTCAGAAGTTCTTAGTTTCTAGATCAACAGAAACCCTTTGAAAAGACAATGTTACTTGCACTAAGTTTTTTTAACTCTGAAAGCTGAAAGTCAGTTAAAAGTTTAGTGAAATCCGTAAATTCTTCATAGCAATTTCTTGGTTTTGAATATAATATTGTAGGTTGTAGCCAATAAACTACAGTGAAATATTGAAGGAAAATGTTTTATTTTGGATTTATTTAATGTTTTTGGAGTAATCAGAACTAAAAATAATCGAGTTTAATCTTGTAATGGAAACTTACTTGTGATATTCTAAGCTCAGTAGCCACTTCATGTCTTCCAAGTACCCTTCCATCTTTGTCTTCCATGCTTCCACTGCGCCGAGCAACATTGAGCTGCCTGATGGGGGTCTCTCATAAAATGTGAGCTCACGTTTCTCCACCCAGAAAGGATCCTGAAATATGTGTAGTATCTTCACATTAATAATCATACTAACTCTGATGACACAAGCGACCCGAAGTGGCCTCATTCCGACACAGGGGAAAGACATCCTTGTTGGTTTCTGACTCTCGCCAGTTGGCCTCTCTGGCGACTTGGAGGTCGCGCCGATCTTTCCAACAGTTTCTAGGCCAACCAACTCTATACCGTATGGAGATCCCAGTGCCCTCCGACTGGCACAGAGGTCGCCCACCAAGGGGGTTTTCGTGGGTGCAATCTTACATAACCCAGCTTCACCCCAATGTATCTTTTGAAGATTTTACCCCCGTCAACAAAATATATAAAAAAAGGACAAGAAGGCAAACTCTACCATTGTGTCGGTGGCTATTGGGGACTCCCAGATATACCTTATTGATAATATATTTTTTATAACTATAGAGTTATTAGTGTTGATTTTATAATTAATAAAATGAGTTTTGAGTTTCTGTGTTATTTTCAAGTAAACAGTACCTGATGGTGATTGCTTGCCATCAGGAAAAATCATTGTTTAGGTTGAAAGCCTGCGGGAAACTTGAAAATCATGAGAAAGAACCACAAGACGCAACTAGTACACGATAATGGACATTGTATAAATTGCTTGAAATCCAGGAAGTACAGAGAAGCTAGCAAAAAGAATCGGGGGTTCCCCTATGAATATAATATATTGATATCTTTAATAGTTGCACCACATGTTTTAAACTACTGAAATTTCTCACCAAAGCCTTCACTTGCTGCAAAACTCCGGCGTTAGACACTGAAAGTGTTACATTCTCCACTGGCAAATTATCTGGGTTCTGGAACAACAATATCGCTTAGAAATTTACTTTTTATGACTTTCGCCAAGGCTGAACTTTCCGAACATACTTACAAGAAATTCCACAGATTTACCGGACATATCAGTTTTTAAATTATAAGAGAAAGAATCAGGAAGAATGGAAGGTTAAATGAAGTTCAAACAGGGATTTTATTTTAGAAACTGAAATTATAACAAATAATCAACAATTGAACAATCGTTCGTGTTCGTGGATCAAATATCAATTTCATAGATTTTACTCGACATTATTTTTGACAAATGACAATCTTGACATTGCCTGACACTGACAGTGACAATCTCTATCTTCCGTTTTTTTTTTTTTTACTTTTGTCTTACGAGTATTTTGGAGGCGCCGCACATCTTATGCATTGCCAGAGTCTTTTCAACACGAACCTACTATCATTCACACATCATTCAAGTTCTATAACAAACATGACGGATTTGTTTGGCTGACGGACTACCGTCTGACCAACGGGAGAGAACACGGAGAGAATAATTAAATAGAAAATTATCTCTCTCTCTCCCGTTGGCAAGGACGTTTTAAAACCTATAGATACCATCAATGGCTGACATTGACAGTCAACTGACTTGACAATTGAGTGACAGCTACGGATAACGTCACGTTCGCCATCGCCACTTCGCAGTTCGCCAGTTTGAGTTTGAATTTTTGTTTGTTTATGTTTTTGTAATTTTTTATGAAAAACTAAGAATGCACAGATCCGGTGTCGATATTAAAGTAAAAAAGACTCTTGTCCGCAACTGCGAGAAGAATGTACAACCCGTGGCAAAGAAATATGTAGTCCGTGACTTTGGTTCTACATGTAGAGTCGAAACAGCAAAAAGTTCGGGCTCCTCGACGAAAGAAAATGAGTTAGATCAACCAACATTGTGCTCTAGTGAAGCGTTAGCTCAGTATTTATCTAATGTTAAGGTTTCTTCGCCGCCTCCACTAACTAGAGAAGAATTAAATGTTGACAAGGGACTAATCACTGCCAAAGTAAGATTGTCTTTCTTTCTATGCCTATAGCTTACTTTTCCTAGATTTTTTAAGTTTATTGAATTCCCTAACCAGCTTACAAAATTTCCTTTTCTAACTGGCTTTCAAGTTGTCTAGCACTCTTCATGTAAGACTATATCTAACAACAAATCTTATTTTATAATATTTCAGGTAACAAAAAAGTTAAACTTCCATTTCAATGACAGAATATACAGAAATCTAATAGAGCTCAATACAAGTGTAGAAGACCAGAAGAGAAAGAAAGATAAAAGACCGTCCAGCAGTGCCTCCGCGAAAAGAGATCTCGAGCCCAATATAGAAGATTTTTATGAAGAAGAACAGGATAAAGACTCCCCTCCTAATATTCCTGTTATAAAACCGAAATTTAAACCAGTTAAAAAAGTAGAAAATAGTCAATTACATAAACTTGTAGTAGCGTTTGAAAATTTATGACAAAGAACAATCATTTTACTCCAATTTAAGCTTGTTATAATTATGCAAATTCAGATAGCATGTTCCTTACTGATAAGCTGATAACCCCGGAAGGAATTAAAAATTATTGCTGGTTTTCAAATTAAATACATTTTATTCTTACCAAGTATAATTATAATTTTTGAACCTTACCTTGAACCAATCCAAACTTGCACCTACAGTTTTAGTGCTGCCAGTATTGTCGAAACTACTAACTAAGAGGGTAAATGAACATTTTTAAAATAAATATTGCCACGAGAGCTGGCTAATTTCTTGCACAGATCATTTTTATAGCTAATTAGCACGGGAAAGAAGCCAGCTTCCTTGATAGTTTAGCATACTGGGAAACTTCCATTTCGATTTAGTTTGAGAGTAAGTAAGGTTTTTTTGATGTTAGATTTAACTTTGTATAAATAGACAAGCGACCTGGCCGTCCCGCTTCACACGGGTGTAATTTACATGCGAAGCCGGGGCGGGTCGCTAGTTATGTACATATAAACCTTCCTTGAAACTGTATCTACTGATGGTGAAAACCGCATCAAAACCCATTGCGTGGTTTAGGAGGAGTTAGCGGCCATACAGACAGACAGACGCGAAAAGCGACTTTAATTTATACTATGTAGAGATAGAGAAGATTAATAAAAGAACGTCCAAACATCTTTAAAAAAGGGGGTTGCCTGTAAAGTCGGTTTACGGGCGATAATTTTACGTGATAACGCTTAGGCCGATCGTGCCTCTCTATCGCTTGTTCCGCGCTCTCGCTTGCACGCTCGGCTCAGGTGGAACGTGACAATTTTTCGTGGGTGCAGCCGGCGTTCATCAATTTATAGGACGTTATCACGTCAAAAATATGCCACATAAATATGATACCTGACTTTTATGAGTCATTTCAAGCTGTCAATCCTCACATATGCGGACATCTTAAGGTTGGGTCCCACGACCTGTCGAAAGCACAGGCCGCGGCAAGCCGCGCCACGCCTGTCGAGGCCTGTGCTTACATTCGCACCCTGTGCCGAGCCGTTCCCACGGCGTGTGTCGGCTCGATTTAGCCTGTCGTTACCGCCATTTCAATATGTAAAAGGTGGGGTCCCACGACCTGTCGAAAGCACAAGCCGCGCCACGCCTGTGAAGTTACTGACTCGTGACGGATCGGACGGGCGACGACAGGCCACAACGGGCGCGACCGGTCCCACGGCGCGTCGGCTTGTCCTGGCGCGGCCTGGCCTGTCATAAAACGGGTCAAGCTTTAGAGGTAGGATAGCGGTCTGGGTGAATGTATTGACGTTGCATTAGCACAGTTGGCAGGTAACTCGAACACATCAAAAAATTAGTTTCCTATATTCAGTTGGTTCATGCTACATTATGCATGCATAAACTCTGACAGTATTTTTATATCGCATTCTTTGAAAATTCTATGTATTAGAAAAAGCAAAAATAGCGAAACATTGCAATTGACTATTATTAGTATATCAGCATATTATTACCGAATACGACTTATTAAAAACAAAATTACTGCTAAACAACGGTTAACTTAGTCAAAAAAAAAACAGATAATCACATAGGAATCCAAACAAACACCAAAAAAGTTAGGAACTTTTTTAATAAAAAAATGGGGTAAAATTTTATAATGTAGTGGCAACAAAAATAAGTAAAATAAATAGAAGGCGATTTCGAATTTTTATTTCCCGCTCGGTACGTGGTCTGAAAAACGCGCGCGCCGGCTCGCTCGCTCTAACAGAAGGAGATGGTGGTAGTTAAGTCTCTTCTTTCACCCGCATTTTGCCAATAATTTAGTTTCATTCATTCATCAGTTCAGTCAATTTTCGACATTTGTTCGTTGAGGTTGTGCGCCAACTGCCGTGAGAAAATAATTTCCAATAAATTTTGTAACAAGTTAAAAGAAGTAAAGAATATACGAGACAATGGCAGAAACAGAAATAATATCTAATAGTGAAAATACCGAGCAATTTTTTGAAGGTGTGGAAAAGCTCATAGAAATATGGTTCACGCCGGCAAAAAACGCGGATCTTCGGAAAATAACCCGGTAAGTGCTATTTTTAAAATTGCGATGCATTTTCTGAGTGCATTCTTACATAATTCACGTGAATTTTGAAGTAGGTTACCGGCAGAATGCACTATTTCAAAGTAATTTTAACTACCGGCTCTCCCTACCCTACACCAAATCAATAACGCAGCAAACGTTGTAAATGAATGTAACTTGTGAATTATTCTGAAGAATAGTATTGGTTGTTCGATTCTTGTTATTTGTTTCGTGTTTGTTGTGGTAGAAAGTTCTGGAATCAGCTGTTTTGTCTACTTTAGAAGGCAGTTGGTCTGTGGTGTGCCATTGGCTGGGTCTTGCAAAGGCCGGCACACCGCGGGACTTTTCAAAATATTTGCACTATATATGTAGCTAAATTCATGCTTTTCAAAGCCTTCACTTATATCTTACCTTAATCCACTGCATCAGCCAGTAAAAGAACTATTGTATAGAAAAGCAGGATAATCATAACCTATTTCTTTTCCATGAATTCTAAAAAGCTTGAGGTGCAAATTTTAAACTAAGTGTAACAATCCTACAACCTACAACTTCGACTAAAATAAATGAATGGACGGGCCCCTAACCATTGAACTTGCTCAGTAAAAACGAGTCAAAACTGTCGGACATATAACTTCAACACCTAATTATAAAAATTAGGTCTGTGTTGAAGTGCTTAAATGCTGTTTATATTTTCACAAGTTTAAAAAAAAAATGTTTCAAAACTAGTTTTTTTTTGTTAAAATCTTCATGAGCGTGGATTCAATGTCCTTTACTCGTAATATTAAACAGTTTACTTTGTCTTAATAGCGTCAAACAAGTCATAGTCACAGTCAGAGTCAAGCTAAGTAAGTCACGGTCAAGTCGAACTCATGCCCCTGTAAAGTGGTGGAGACTTTACAAGAGGCTCCTATGGAGTTTTGGAAACAACACGAAAAGACACGTTTAACCTCGTTATATCACTTTCCCACACTCGAGCACTTAATGAATAATAATTCACCATTTAGTACACATTAACACTCGAAAATACACAAGTTTAGGAAAATAATCCAACGAGCCGACATGTTTTTTCCGCGTTGGCGCCAAAACTCCTTCAAAACTAGATTTTTAAAAGTGTTGCCATATTCTTTAAAATTACCAATGGCATGTTTGTTTCAGCCAACAGTGGGAGAATGTTCTGAAAATAGTCCGCTGCGAGATCATCTCTTTCACGCAGAGCGAGCAAGTCGACGCTTATGTCCTTAGGTGAGTCCACAACCATTGTAACAATTTTCTTACTGTTTTATCTGTATATAGTTCCGTGTAAAGAGGTTTCATCTAAACTTATATTAAAACTCTTTACGTGGAACTATATATGTACTACTATACAACACCTACAGAGGCATCGAGAAGATAATGATGCATTTGAAGCAAGAGGTTGTTTCACGTTTAATACCAACTTTCTCCAAAATGGCTGGATCAGTTTAAATGGGTTTTTTATTTTCAAGCCGGTTTCATCGTCTTGGTTCCTTACTATGTTTCATCAAAGTCTAAAAAGTTAGTTACGTTTTAAAAAGTTACTTAGGAGCTCTTCCGAATTAGTCCTAGGATCATAGGTAGGCTTGCCATCCATCTAGGATTCCCCAGATTTATCCTACTTAGAAGGTGTCCTGAAGAAAGTGTCCGGACACTGTATCAGGGGTATCCTGATTGATTGAAATATAAGCACTAAATGTGCTCAAAATGTAAGCGACTGGACGACCGAAGGGGGGGTGTAAGTGCTAAAGGGGAAATTGTAGGTATAATCATAATTTATTCAAAAATATAAAAAGGTCTGACAAAAATACAAAAACATAAGTAAACATAATTAGGTCTATAAAACACGTGAGCCTGAACTTGGTAATCCTGTGTTTCAGGCGGTATAGCGCTTTCATTAATTTATTTTTTCTTAGGTCCAGGGTTTTGAAAGTTTTTATCCGGCATTGGCGATTTAGGTGACAGCAGCCCTAGTCATGGGTTTTATATACCCATTACTTTAAATTTTTTCTCTTTGGGAACGGTACTGTAAAAACATCTTACTGGTGTCATCACTAGCTATTCGAGCCTTACAAATCCTGGCTGGGACAAACCAGAAGTCGCCAAGACATTGTATCATCTTTTCCATAATATTCAGGGAAACCCATTGTTCAAATTTAAAACATGGAGAGGAACAATTACACAGTTTCATTCAAAAGCAATGTTGATAAAAGCAGCTGCTGGGAAATTCATTCATCACTGTTTCACGATTGATTTGTGAATGTGAATCATAAATGTACCTACTTATTATCTGTCAAAATTGACAGAATAGTCAATACAGCCGTCACAGATCTACTACCTATAGATTTTCAATGAGCGTGGCTAGCTCAGTGCCTCTCGCTTCAACAAGGTGTGTTGCCACATTAAAATGATTTGCTATAAGTTAGGGTAATTTACCTACTATGATGGGTAGTGAATCTTCAATGAGTACTTTGGAAACAATGCTACCTTTTAAATATTTATATTTTATACACTATCTGCTGCAAGCCGCGGAGCTACCTGCAATTTTCTGGGAAGAAAAGTACGTTGTCTGTCCCCATGACACACCCCTATCGACCTGACAAAATTTGACTTAGCCCATGATCTAAGAAAACAAGGTCTAGCAATTTGAGAGTGGTCCCGCAATGACGTCACTGTCCAGTTGCCACTTTATTCAATCAGCTGTTACGTGGTGTATCGTCATCTCTCTCAAACCTGTTGTAAATTGACATCATGACATCATTGCGGGACGCCCACGTAAACATTTTTTCTCGGATTGCTATACCTGGCGGAGTATATTATTATACCATGACTTAGCCATTTCCTCGTAAAAACAGACAGAAAGTTACTTGCGTTTTTATTATAATTATTTGTTAGGATTAGAATATAGTACTAGAAAAAAGGTAGAAAAGCAACCATAGCATGATTTTTTATAATTAATAAAATATAATAAAAAAGTCAGAGTTAAAACGGAACGGGTCCCTCATGCAACAAACGTTAAACGTATTTTTGGATTTGTTCTAGTGTAAAAACGGTAATCCGTACAAGCGTCAAATTTAGCGGATTATAGTGAACATACGTAAAACAACAAATAATAAACACTGGCCAAGTGCGAGTCAGTGACAAATTTCTGTTTACCACTAAGTAAGCAACGTCGGGCGCGGTCGGTACTTGGATGGGTGACAGCCTGGGCGTGATGTTGTCTTTTTGCACAACTTTTTGTATTTTGTGATTGTAAAGAACTCTCAGCGCGCGAGCCCGACTCGTGCTTGGTCAGTTTAGTTTTTTCATGAATGGAATTATGTATAAAATTCCAAATAATTAGATAAATAGACTCTTTAATGTTTACAGTACAAATTTCACGAACAGCGCGTAGCTTTTTGAATCGGTTCGCCGAAATCGCCTTTTGCTTTTCCAGCTTCATAACTGTGGCCTCATTAATATATATTTAATATTAACATTCACCATATTCATATGGGCATAAAAGGGTCAGTATTTTGCACTTCTTGCAATGTGCCAGCTTTTTTCAGCAATGTGACAGGATCAGTTGGAAACCTGCAGAACGAATAATTTATGTTAGTTGCGGTGGGTAATTTCTTTCATAAACTGGCAACATTCATAATTTATTTTCTAAGTGAATAATTTGATAAAATTCATAGAATTAGACCACAAATCGACCTAAAAACTGACTAATTATGAATAAAATATTTGCGAATTGATATCCTGAATTTATTTAGGTGATCGTTACAAGCTTTATATGTTTACTTACGTGTGAAATGATATTTCATCGTATTTTCGCTCACTGCGCTTCTTGCAGCCCAAAATGCTACAACCAACCATTGTAAAATATCTTTTACAATTATTTCTCAGAGGAAACACGCATTTATCACATTAAATCACCAAAAAAAGGCAATAAATATAATTCAGACCCGTTTTGTTTGTCACTGATTATTACAGATTTTGACACTTGAGGTACCAAAAACAGGTCACGTCGATAAGGACAACAAAATCTATTTATGTCCTTTTCGTACTTGTGCTGAGCCATATCAAGTTGTCTCTTTCACTAAAAGATATTGCCGATCTGGTTGTGTATATCTGTGACAGCCGTAATAAATTACGGCTGTATTGACATTTCTGTCAATTTTTTATTTTTTTTTAGCAGTTTTATTTTTATTTTTGGACATTCATAGCTAAGACAGGACAACGTCTGTCGGGTCAGCTAGTTAGCAATTATTTAAAAAAAAAAAAAAAAAAAACAAGCTGTTTAGTATTCTTCTCAGCGCCCTTCCATTTGATACCCATATTATGATAAGAACATTTGCTCCGCCATCTTGGGATGTCCGCCATATTGAATGTATCATTTAGGACTTTATCAATGTGCTTGGGAAGACAAATCCAACGAACCCAAACTCAGCGGGGCTACGTCGTTTTGTTTAGAAGTTCCTATGGCCACCTTCTGTCTTCATCAGACCAGCTCGATGGTAACATAACATTGCATTGTCACCAATCTTACATAAATATGCCAAACAGCTTAATCAGTTTAAGATAACTGGTCTAAAATTCAAGATTTGTCCCACACATACGGCGAACATACATACTTAGGGCAAGTTGAATAAAATGTTGTAATACATAAGAATTATTCATATATGAAACGAGCTGCGCCCCGCGATTACACTCAAAATAAATTCTAGGACCGTATTTAATATGCCTCTTATGCAAATCCTTTCCTAAGCCTCAATCAGCTATGTTTTTGTATCTCGTCTCCCCTCAGTAACAGATAGTGTTATCTCTGACTGCATTCTTTACTATGTTGCAATGATATCTAGTTATAACTATAGAAACTAAAAAAAACTATAGTTATGTTTTTTTTAATATGTAAATTTGCTACACTATCGCATTAGGTTATAACCTGTAATGATAGTTCTAAGTTGGAAATAAAATAAATAAATAAATAAACTCTGAAAGATAAAGGTCACCATAAAAAAGTCCTACAACCAAGAAAGTGGAAGTTGTTTTAAAATTTTAAAAATGAGTTTTTGTGATTGTGCTCGAGTGTGAGAAAGTAATATAACGAGGTGAAACATGTCTTTTCCTCTTCCAAAATTCCATAGCCGACCTCTACTTATACTTTTTTTTTTTTTTTTTATGGCAAAAGTTAAGATAACATTTTTGACACTTGACTGTGGCTGACTTTGCTTTACTCTGACTTGTTTGACGATATCTAAATACAGTGGAAAATACACAATACGTGCGACGTCAAAAAACTCTCAAGAAAAAAAAAGGTTGTGCTTAAGGCTTAAGACCACACGACAGAATTGAAAATTTCTTCAAGGTTGACGTGGTTGACTATATACATATCTCTCTCTCGCTTCATTGGTCGACTCGAGCCGACTTTACCCGAACGAATAGGTATCTGCGTGACCGTCACCCGAGTTCAGTGCTTTTCCACGATCCCAAAAAGTTCCCAATGTGTCTAAGGAAGTTTTCACTTTAAAAACTAATAGATAAACTCTTTATTGTTCACACAATAGCATGCATCCTTTGACAAATATACATAACTAATCTAAACATGCATCGAACAAAAATTTAACAAAAACGACTCAAAAAGTGCTACAGCGGCGTTATCGGTAACTATCGTTCACTATGCAGGTCCACGTGACCTAATCCCGCCCAACCACTTCCAAGTTTATAAGACCTCTCAATTATTCAATTGACCACTTTGTGTATCAAGCTATTCTATCCTATTGAAGGCTAAACGCCTGTCTACTAAATCCACCGGCTGATGTGTGGTACCCCCGACACTCGCAATTTACTGTCAACCTTGAAACTGATTTGAAGGGTAACAGAAGTCTTCTTCAAGCAAAAAGCAATTGAACTCATAAATTGCGGTATGTGTTAAGTGTCTAACTCGATTTTTTTTTACTGTTACGTTCACGTAACCCTTGTTGATAGCCCGTTGGTCCAGTTGGTAGTGAACCTACCTTCTAAGCTTGGGGGCGTGGGTTCGATTCCGACCTAAGACAAACATTTATGTGATGAACATTTGTGTTTGTTCTATATCTGGTTTTAATATCTATTTAAGTATGTATTTAAACTTATATATGTATGTATATCAGTCTCTGGCAGCCATATCACAAGCTTTGCTTAGTTTGGGCACAGAAGACATAATAGACACAGAAGATTCACTTCGCGAAGAAATTTAAATAAATAAGGACTCTATCTACGAGGCAATAAAGTAGCAATTTAACTCGTACAGCGCTGGATACCGCTCGCTATATTCACCTAGAAGGCCGCCCTCTTTCTATCACGTAGCTCTATCTCTCCTGACGCGGCACGTGTAACGTTAGGGTTGTCTTCTTGATATTTATACAGAATCATCATCAGCCAGTAAACGTCCACTGCTGAACACATGCCTCCCTCTTCGAGAGGGGTGTTACACAGAATACTTATTAGTATTTACTTACCAGCTATGTAGCCTATGTAGTACCTACCTATTACTTATATTCTACTTTAATTGGAATGACATTTAATCTGCACAAAAAAACTAACGCTTATTCTGAATTTGGTCCAATAACAATCATGCAAAAGTATAAGTTTAAGAGGCCTATTACAAGACCATCATCCCTATACATATTTAGGTAATAACTACATGAAACATGGAGACCTCATTTGGAAGCCCTAATTTGCAGATTCTGTTGAAAATAATTGGTAGAATTCCCTGACAGAAAATATTTAAAAAAAATTACGCGCGACGTGGCTAGCGTAGCGTGATGGCCGGGCGCGAGCCGAGCGGCCACTGATTGCCCTGCTATGACCCTCTTGGGAAGGGACACCGGCCGAACATACCTAAAGTCCGGAGTGCGCCATGCCTGGTTTGGGGTCAGATGACCGTGTGTGCAAAAATGTCCCGAATATTTATTTATTTTATTTCTTTATTTTTGTCGCGTACATCAACAGACAGTTGTAGGAGTCTTATGAAATAGTCAAGTAATACGTGAGTTATGACTTAATAACTTGTTAGCTAAGATTTCATACTCACTTCATACTATTACTACGTTTAACTAAGTCAGCTGTGAAATGTTGGCCTAGTCTAAAGTAAAAAAAGTTGAATGTCAATAGTTTTATTACTAACTCACAGATCTACTACCTACTGTGTACTAACTAGTATTTTTTTTTATGATCCTTATTTTTTTTTTTAAACTAGCAGCGCTTTGCAGTTTCGCCCACTATCCTATAGAAACAGTAATTTTTTAAACCGACTTAAAAAGGAATTTTATACAGCTGTATTTTTTTTATGCTGCCTCAGATATTTTATTTGTATAATTTGGTCGGATAATGTTTAACGGGATCTAACAAAAACCTATCAGACATAGTCGCGTATAGCGTCTTCAAACAATAGAGACCTTGAAACCTCTTCTAACAATATTCCGATTTTACTATAACATTACGTAATTATCTCCCGCATCGCCTCGCCACGCGCCAGCCACGCGGGCACAGAGTATAAACAGTTACTACGTAGGAAGCCGGGAGTTTCGACCCCGGCACAGATAAAACAATAGTGGCCACAAACCGACAAACTCATCTGTAGAGTTGGCCAAACGCTAGAACTAAAAGTCTTCTGCGGATGGCTTCGAAAAAAACGATGTTGGCTCCCCTCATTCAACTCTACCAAGCCACAGATGACTTGCTAGTGTTCCCCGCGCGTCATAGGTTATCTCATATTATTTAGGTTATCGAGGTTATCGCAAATAGTAAACTACGCTAAACCCGAGTCTGCTGATAAAAAGTTTGTTGCTATGCGTGATGCGGTTGAGATCCGTCACTTGGTGGCCTCTGCCAGATAGTAGACATGATTGATGGAACCAAATGAACCGAACTTCCAGATTGTTCGTCATTATGTAATGGAACTTAAAGTTAAAGTGGCAGTGGGCAGGGCACATATCACGCAGAACAGATGGCCGATGGGGCTGAAAGGTTCTCGAATGGAGACCACGGACCTGTAAGCGCAGCGTAGGACGTCCACCCACAAGATGGACAGACGACCTAAAAGAGACCGCAGGGAAACGCTGGATGCAGGACGCTTTTGGAAATCGATGGGAGAGGCCTATGTCCAGCAGTGGATATCCTAATGGCTGAAATGATGATGATGAAGTACTGGATTAGGTCAGCCGGGCTTACCCGATTCCTGTACAAAGACCTCGGTATAGTGCGTCCAAATTATCCATAGAGGTGGACATAAGGGAATTCAAATATTTATTGGCTGGTAATCAGCTTTCTACAGAAAATCCAATTGATTTCACAATACTGTCAGTTTCTATAATGAAACACAATTGATTGTAATTCAGCTCAAGACTTGGAAGCATTAATAGCAGAACATTGTTGATTAATTGACAAAATGTTGAGGCTGCCTACGATTTCATTTGTGGTATCCGTGATGTTTTTTTTAAACTCGCGAAGAAATTGCTGCTCTTCTCAGCCTTTCTTGAACCATACCTCTCGATCAAGTGTAGTAAGACTCGCACCCTGAGGGTTCCGCAGAAACGTAATAAATAAATGTATGTAGATCCATCCCGAGAATCGAGTCTTGAAGAAAAAGAAGAATTGAAATATTGAATGACAAACTTAACTTTGTAGTTGTCAAACAGGTGCTACGATACGTATCAACTACAAAATATAAGTATGTAATAGCAAAAGCCATTGTTTTTATGCGATCTAATATCAAATTAACAACCTTCGGATTTTTTCCTTTATATGTGCTATAAGTCCTTGCGTGACAGACGGACAGGGACAGACAGATAACAAAGTGATCCTATAAGGGTTCCGTTTTTTCCTTTTGAGGTACGGAACCCTAAAAAAGTAAATCAAACACGGTTCAGCTGTTTGAGAGTTACGATGCCACAGACAGACAGATACACACGTTAAACTTATGGCAATACTTTTTGCGTAGGGTGTTAAAAAGTGTTTAAAACATCTGACTAATAGGGTATTTGACTACTTTTGGGAAACTATTGCACATTATTCCCTGATATAATTTAATGTATGCTGCATTTATATTTTCTGGATATCAGTCGTATTTGCGATATAAATCGATGTTAAAGTTTGAATAAAAAAATATCGCGCCAAAACGCAGACCTGCGTCATAGCTCCGGTCGAGCGACGATTGACGTCACACAAAACAAAACAGCTGCAGCCAGGCAGCAAAAGTTTGATAATCACTAATTTTCTAATAGAAGTAACGGTTTATAAATGTTGTGTAGTGCCACAATGTACAAATACTTCCATAAAACACCGGAAAAACTATTCGTTTCTGTTCCAATGGACCCCAAAACTCGCAGAAAGTGGTTGGAACTAAGTAGCTCGTAGAGAACCCAAAAGTATTGGAGCTAATTCAAGTGTTTCTATGTGCGAAGATCATTTTGAGGTACATATTTGAGTCTATATATTTCTATTACAATTTGTGTTTTTATTGCATTACTATTTTATGTACTGTTACTTTCTTTTTAAACATTGTAAAGACATAACCTAACAAAATAGTGATATCCACCTACTACAACATACTTTTTGTACAACTTGATTGAATGTTTTGCTTGGAGAACAATAAAAAATTAATAGGTACTTACATTGTAGTTTTTACGTTTTGAGTTCTGCAGCGTAGAAACAATGACGTAGATTATTATTGAAGAAATATGCAACCATAAATACATTAATTTTGGGTAAGTTACTGCTGTCTGCTTGCACAAAACGTTTCTCCATTCTTCTCACATTTAACCTCCGGACTGTTTTTGGTGATAATTTCTGGATAAATCGCTCTCAAAATAGCTTTACAACATTAAATTCGCAAATATCAATACAAAATCTGTTTGTTTAGATTTGTGTGACGTCACTAGGGATGAAGCCAATTACAGACCGTTTTCGATCACGTGATCAAATGTCGAAAATACAGTTATTTTATTCGCGTTTTTTACAAAAAATAAGCATATTTTTATTAAAAAATCAATGAAATATGCTTTTTCATTAAGTCATGTTTATGGATGGTGTCAATTGGCATAATATTTTCAATACAGTCAAACACCCAATTCAAATAAAAATACAACCAATATATCCATCCAATTCATATCAGAACAGCTGCCAAAGACGTAATTCTGAATCGTGAAGATCTGAAAGAAAACAGCTTTCTAAACAAATCGAAGCTGACCCACGTTAAGACGAAATATGCTTCAAATTTGACGATTCGTCATCACGAATATTCAAAAGTAGACCTTTAAAATCTATTAATTGACATTATTTCTTTATGTTTAATAAATGTTCTTGAAATAATTTATTCGGATATGGTCACCGAGAAATTTGTCTGGACAGAAAAAAATCACAAACTTTCCTAAAAAACACCCGTTTTTACGTTCCCTTCAATGGGTTGAATCAACTTAATTCGAATTCAATAGAAGATATTTTTATCAAAAAAATGTGTGTTATCCTAACAATCATTCAAATACTTTAGTGGTCGCAGCTTTTTGTAAAAGCGTAAGATTTTTTGTAGAAAATAAAAAAAATAATAATATTGGAAATATTTGAAAGCGCGCACGCCGCATTACCGTCATACAAATGTAGGGTTCTCTACCATTTCGCCTTAACGCCAACAGCGTCTATTCTTACGTGTTATATCCACATTACGTTACAGAATAAATAATAGTGTAGTTGCTCTTACGTGTCATATCGTCAAGTGCTGCGTGTGCATGACGCCGGTACCTGGGCACTCGGCCAAATAGTGAAAACAGCTCGTAAAGAATTGGAATTAAAACAACGTCTGAAGAAGTGAAGACCGTAGGTCGTCAGGACATCGTAACAGGGCATTGACTGTCTGAAAGATACCTTTCTTACCTTATAGGGTTCCGTACCCAAAGGGTAAAAACGGGACCCTATTACTAAGCCTACATTGTCTGTCTGTCCTTCCGCCTGTCTGTCTGTCTGTAATAGATAGCTAGTTGAAATTTTCACAGAATATGTAACGTTATGGATTAACTAACAATTAATAAAAAAAGTCAAAAAGTAAAAACAACGTATTTTGCAGTGTGAAAGAGGAACAAACATCCAAGTTTGTATGTATAGATGACATCCATACATACAAACTTTCGCGTTTATAATATGTATTAGTAGAATGGTAAAAATAGGTACGTCACGTCGACGTTACGCCCACGGTCATAGTGACATGATCAAAACGTTGACCGAAAGGCACCTATTTTTACCTTAATAAATTAATGCGCGATAAATCCCGATAGACATTTAAAAGAAGTGTTCAAAACTAGAAAGTTTAAAAGTTAATTTTATTTTACTCTGTTATAGAATCCAATTAAATTCTAGATCCATACTTTTGGGTCGCTTTCCATATTATAATTTATTCGATAATTGGCTAGGCCTTAAATAATGAAGTTGGCTCTTAGATCTTGCTAATCTATACTAATATTATAAAGAGATAGAGAGATAGATTTGGTTGTTTGTTTGTTTCTTTGCATTGAATAGGCACCGAAACTACTGAACCTATTTGAAAAATTCTTTCACTGTTGGGAAGCTACATTATCCCCGGGTGACATAGGCTATAATCTATACCCGTGCGAAGCTGGGGTGGACCGCTAGTATATAATAATAGATAACTTTGTAGTAGACCAGTAAACATTGATACGAGTATTTAAATGGTGATAATTTCCAACAGGAGTCATTGATTGAGGTTAATGTCGCACCATGTGTATGATTCACATCTGCACATGATATCCGCACTTTATGCATGTTGATTTATTCTATTGCATGCGTGAGGCGCTTTTGTTCTGTACCAATTCATCATCATGATCATTTCAGCCATAGGACGTCCACTGCTGTACATAGGCCTCCCCCATCTATCTCTAAAGGGCCGGTTGGAAGCGGCTTGCATCCAGCGTTTCCCTGCGGTCTCTTTTAGGTCGTCCGTCCATCTTGTGGGTGGACGTCCTACGCTGCGCTTACCGGTCCGTGGTCTCCATTCCAGAACCTTTCGGCCCTATCGGCCATCTGTTCTGCGTGATATGTGCCATGCCCACTGCCACTTCAACTTGCTAACCCGGTGGGTTATGTCGGCAACTTTCGTTCGTCTATGGATCTCCTCATTTCTGATCTCTGTTTTTATTTTATTTTATTTGACATAGTTACCCACTACCCTGTCCAAAAATTTGGCAGTGAGTTGCCAACTCAAATCAACTCTCTTAATTTTAATGATCGACCCATATTTTTTTTAATTGTTTATTTATGGTTTGTTGTTAACTATTGTTATTATTCTCCTACACAATAACACTTACATAACTAATTCTAACGAAGGTGGATAACAGATTCTAATAACCGCGCGCGTGTAAAGATGCGTCACAACGTCTACGTCTCTGATTTCGTATCATACATTCTCTATGAGTAAACTTGGCAAAAATTCAATATGCATCACTCACGAGTATTTTGGCAAATCTAATTTATTTAGGAAAGCCGTTTGACGTGGGATCACGATATTATTTTCTAGGCATCTTATTTTTGTACCAACAAAATGTGTTGTGATTTGAGTAAAATCACAATACTATATGTAATTTTGTTGGGGTTTGTCATCATCATCTGTTCCTAAATAAATTTGCGTCAGCCAGATGGCCTCTAAGTGTACCGTTCTATTCGGTCCCTGCCACTTCTCGGTCACTTACCTTACTTCTCCTTGGTCCTTCGTACTCTCCTCAGTCCTTCGCTACTCTCCTCGGTCTCATGACACTTTTCTTGGTCTTTCGCCACTCCGCGCTCTCTTACAACTATCCCCGACACCTCACCATTTTCCTTGGTCCCATTTCGACTTTCTTCTTTTGGAGCTACCACTTTTCGAGAATCATTAGACACGTCTAGCCTTAGAAGCGTCTAGCTTTGCAGGACTCCGTAAATCGTTCGAGTTTGTTCTAAAAATACTCCTGTTTATTACTCTATCAAAACAGTTCAGTATAGCTTCCCGTGGAAAGTTTCTACATGTTTTTTGAGATGGAAGCACTTCCTTGCACGTAGGAGCTACTGGAATGTCAGGAAATGGATGTCACTTAGTGATGTTTCTACACCTCATCGCTAGTAAACATCCTGAGTGGGAAGTCTTAGATAAGATCTGTGCAAATATTATGCTTTGTCTCTAGCTATGGTGATGCAGATAGATATCTAGATCGTATCTCTTAGTATGTTGATCGTTATTACTGCACTAGGTATATAAACACCAGCGTTGCCAGACGTCCCGATTTTTAAATCAAAATTAGATGTCCCGCGCGGGACAGGCTCAGTCCCGCTTTTCGGGGATAATTCGACAGTGCGTGCAGCGTGCTGGGAAAGCGCGGGCGGGTGGCACAGAAAAGTGTGGACTGGCCGCCCGCCCGGCGCGTAGTGAGGATAAGCGCGCGGGAGAGAAGGGGTGCGTCACGCACAAACGTAAAAACTTCTGATTATATACGTTATTTTTACTAGGTCCTGCTTTCGACTACAGAATCCCGCTTTTTTCACTCAAAAATTTTAAAGTCACGACTTGGCAAAAAAAAAAACTGGCAACGCTGATAAACACGCAAGTTTGTGACTGTGTCAAAGTATTAGAATGTTTCCTTTCCACTCAACTCTGTAACGGCTGAATGAATTTGCATGAAATTTGTTATAGTGGTAGCATATTCCTCGATTATGGGCTACTTTTTATCCCTGTAAGATAGCGGCTGAAACCGCAGGGCGCTGCTTCTATTTTCATAAAAATCTCTGAAGATCATTATATTCTACTGGATCTTGCAACTCCATAGAATAAAAACCAATAAAACCAATTTTAAACCGTTTAATAGATAGACGTAAGCGAAAGCCTAATAACCTTTCGATACTATTGTCACCAATGAGCCTGTCTGTTTTTTTTTTTTTTTCCATTTTAATTTGTTACGGAACTACGGTTACGTCGACAGCCGAAGGGTAATTCTCAGGCTGGTTTCACAGCTGTATGGGGGACCCGCGCGGGTCACTCCCGGAGCGGCGTACGTGAGGCGCTAGAACATCGTTTCACTTCACTTATAGCGACGCGGATTATTCCGTACGGGACTTGCCTCCGCGTAGATCCCGTAGTACGGCTGACCCGTACGGGTCTCCCACACAGCTATGAAACCAGCCTAAACAATCGTTTTTTTAATTCTCAATCAGTAATTTTTATCACGAAAAATGTTAGAAACTGCCTTAATTGGCATCATTTGATCTCACTCCAATTGAAGACATTGTTACTTCTAACTGCAACAATGTTAATGATTGCTATGAATTGATGTCCTTTCGTTCCATTATTTTTCTTTCATCATTTTTATCCAGGGTTACACGGTAGGGACGGTACTAAACTAACCCGAAAATAACACTTCATTAGAAACAATATTAGCTAACTGTTTCATACATTTCTATGATTTAATTTCATTTCTAGAATGAATATAGAATATTTTTCGCTATTTTAGGGTCGGTCCGATAGTAAAAGTTATTCGTAAAGAATACAATGAACCCCCTGTATACCACTGCCGGTCGTCAACCTATACACTAAAATAAAACATCTACGTAAACTAAAGCAACTGTGTTACGTTCTACGTCTGTATACAAACATACATTTTGTGATAGTGTTTGCGGACTAAAATAGAACGAGGTCAATTTTTCCATTAAGTCTAATTTATATTTCAGTAGATATGTTTTCTTATTTCTTCAAAACTAGAAAAGACTGCGTGATTTCGTAAACGTGATAAATAATTGTATTTTTAGTGTTGCTTTCCTTTGGACGAAAATAATAAAGCTTCACCGCGATTGACCTTGAAGTGGGAAAATTTAAACAAAAATCGTAGTCAGAATAAAATTTTAAAATTTACATACACATGCATCCTACTTACAAACAAGTTTTCTGACCTTTACATAAAAACAAATCTGAAATGTTAAACCTTCAATTAACCTAGTATATTTTAAGCATACAAGCCTATTAGTATAGAACTATTACTTCCGGATCCATTCGTAATTCTAACATAAAAGTTGAAGTAAAGGTGAAGTTGAAGTGGCAGTGGGCAGAGCACATATCACGCAGAACAGATGGCCGATATGACCAAAAGGTTCTCGAATCGGGCGCAATCTGTTGCGACTCTATAGGTACGCCTGGAGTCGATGGTTTAAATATGCAGCATGACTTTACCAGCGTGCGAAATTAGGGATATCATTCTGTATTTGTAATTTTTTTTTGTCGAATCTTATGGAGAGGTATGCAAACAGTATGCATCCAATCATTCGGCCATAATTTCATTCCGTTAATTTATGGCGATCGAATCGGAAATGAGGAGATCCGTAGACGAACGAAAGTTACCGACAGCCCACCGGATTAGCAAATTGAAGTGGCAGAGGGCTGGGCATATCACGCAGAACAGATGGCCGATAGGTTCTGGAATGGAGACCACGGACCGGTAAGCGCAGCGTAGGACGTCCACCCACAACATGGACAAGAAAAGGAAGGACGACCTAAAAGAGAGCGCAGGGAAACGCTGGATGCAGACCGCTTCCAACCGGCCCTTTTGGAGATCGATGGGGGAAGCCTATGATGATGATGAACATAAAAGTATCATCATCATCATCATCATCATTCAAAGCCTTCTTTTTCCCACTGCTGTGTATAGGTCTTTTTCGTACTATGCCATTTGTCTCCATCAGGTCCAATCGCGTCTTTTCGCGCGCTTTCTTCAAACAGAAACTGTTTACTATGAGACTAGCTAACGTTGTTCATCGAGATACATTTCCTATAGAGTAACAATCTCTCAGTGAAAACAGTCAAAAAACTTCCGGGCATCATACATACATTGTATCAATTAAATAGTTCACAATGCCACATTTACTCAAATTTAGACGTTATGTCGCTTGCATAGTGTTCAACGTTAGTTCTCCGCTGTCTCATCGTAGATCTGGCATCGCGCGGCATTGTAGTCGGATCGCGGCTATTTTATACCAAAAAGTCTGCGCAATTCGTAGAATGCGCCGAGTTTTAGTTCGGATTTTTTTGACACAATTGTTACTCTTATATGTATTGTATCTCGATGGTTTTGTTAGATTTTGGCCGCAAGAGTAGGACCTTTAAGACTTAAGCCGGGTGGCCGGGTCCTACTCTTGCAAAGCTAACAGCTCTACGTTCGTACAGCTAATGGTATACCTAATAACTTCGACGGAAATCGATTGTAATAGTTTTCCTTGTATTGTAAGACACTAGACGCAACACACCTTAGGAACGTATCCACACTACGTGATCATTTTTTTTTCAATTGTTTACCTCCCTCTTCCCCCTCGGTGACCACCCGTAGTATATGTCAAGCCCTCCCCTCCTGACCGTCTAGTTGTTGTCACGTAGCAATTACAAATTATTTAATAATTTAAAAAAAAAAACGACGCTTGCCTCGTGACGCCAAGAGTGGGTATTACCTATAATAATTTGTGATAAAAATTATATCAAGAAGAAA
This sequence comes from Agriopis aurantiaria, assembly GCA_914767915.1. Classification (NCBI taxonomy): domain Eukaryota; kingdom Metazoa; phylum Arthropoda; class Insecta; order Lepidoptera; family Geometridae; genus Agriopis; species Agriopis aurantiaria. The sequence goes on along the minus strand of OU611998.1, from coordinate 14,258,696 downwards.
AACCTTAGGTAAAGGATTACTATTGACTAAGTGGCGAAAACCTAAGCCTAAGCTAATAATAATGATGTTTATCACACGAATGTTTGCCCTAGGTGGGAATCGAACCCACGCACCCAAGTGCAGAAGGCAGGTTCACTACCACCTGGACCAACGATGCCCTAGGTGGGAGTCGAACCCACGCCCCCAAGTGCAGAAGGCAGGTTCACTACCAACAGAGCTATCAAACTGATTACCTTGTCGCTGTAAGCAATCTCTTTCAGGCAACTTTAACCTTACCTACCTGCTTGTGTTTCAAGCATTTTACAAAGTACGTTATTTTTCCAAGCTACTAAAACGAATCGAGCTAACAATATCAGCCTTGCCCAATGCCATAACCTTAATAACTACGTGGCCAGGTTTTGCCCGATAAAATCGATTTTCAGATGTTTATTCTCGTTGCAATGGCGTAAAACGTCCGGACTCCGGTCGTCCGGTAGTTTAATATAATAAAAATAATAAAATAATAATTAATATTTCGGGACATTTTTGCACACACGGTCATCTGACCCCAAACTAAGCAAAGTTTGTGATATGGCTGCCAGAGACTGATATACATACATATATAGTTTTAAATACATACTTAAATAGATATTAACAACCAGATATAGAACAAACACAAATGTTCATCACACAAATGTATGTCCTAGGTGGGAATCGAACCCACGCCCCCGAGCTCAGAATGCAGGTTCACTACCAACTGGACGAACGGGCTATCTATGAAAGTGTGATTAGCACGTTTGTTAGTTGACTCGCCATCTGCATGCTTAGAATTTCACATGACTGGTAGGGAACGATACTGGTGGTAATTATAGGAACTGGCTGCTTTATTTCCATGTTGTTATTGTCGAAGGTATCTAAAAACAAAATTCATCTACTCATTCCCTGCATCACGAAATCTCGAAAACTACTTGACCTACGAAGCTGAAATTTGGCAGGTAGAGTCGTTATGAGATTTAGAGGTCCGCTATAAAAAAAATCGCGAAAGGGCCGAAATAAGGGGGGTAAATGGGGACTGAGAGTTTATATGAAAGTCTACGCGTACAAAGTCGCCGGCAACAGCTAGTTGATTTATACATACATGGACGTCGTGTCTTAGTACAATATTTGTGAAATAATTATTAGGTATGGTAAAAAAAACGAAAATCCGTTTATGAGCCGGGAGGTGGATAGTGAAACTTTTAGATCACACAAAATGGGGAGATATGCCTTTGTACAATTATCGTTCGTGTTCGAATGACTCAAGTTTTCGTAAATTAACGCAAAAACGGTGCGGTGTGGGGCAATTACTATTTTTATGCACACTAAGAAACTTGCAGCGACACAAATGAACTAACTAATAGTACACTACAAAAATAAACATACAAACATAAACCTTTACATGTTACCTAGTGCTCAAATATGGAGAAGTACTGCTCTTTAATCAAGGGAAGTGCCGTTGTAAACCTGCAAATACATAGGTACTGAGCTAAACGATTTTTCCCCTAAAGAAAGCACTATCTTCAAATTACTATTAGGGGAAGTTCAGTTGCGCTCGTTGTATTTACAAGAGGATAACGAAACTGCTCCTGATTAATCCTGATTAAAGCACTATGCGCTTTGATAAAGGGAAGTACCGTTGTGATACTTCAAGTACTAGAGCAAAGCTGTATTTCCCCTCATTAAAGCACGGCCTATTAAATTGCTAGTACCTTAATATGGGGAAGTACCGTTGTACTTCTGGATTCCGAAGTACCGTTGTGATTCTTCAAGTACCTACTTGAGCAAACCTATATTTCCCCTCATTAAAGCACGGCCTATTAAATTGCTAGTACCTTAATATGGGGAAGTACCGTTGTACTTCTGGATTCCGAAGTACCGTTGTGATTCTTCAAGTACCTACTTGAGCAAACCTATATTTCCCCTCATTAAAGCACGGCCTATTAAATTGCTAGTACCTTAATATGGGGAAGTACCGTTGTACTTCTGGATTCCGAAGTACCGTTGTGATTCTTCAAGGACCTACTTGAGCAAAGCTATATTTCCCCTCATTAAAGCACGGCCTATTAAATTGCTAGTACCTTAATATGGGGAAGTGCCGTTGTACTTCTGGATTCCGAAGTACCGTTGTGATTCTTCAAGGACCTACTTGAGCAAACCTATATTTCCCCTCATTAAAGCACGGCCTATTAAATTGCTAGTACCTTAATATGGGGAAGTACCGTTGTTCTTCTGAATTTATAAATCCAGAAGAACAACGGTACTCGGTCTATTAAAACCGTACACAAAATGCTTTAATAAGGGGGAGTAATATTGTTATCTTTCAAGTACCTGAACAAAACAATATTTCCCTTAATTAAAACAATAAGTGATTTATTAAAGGGAAGCACCGTTGTCATCTTTCAAGTACCTGACTACCTGAACAAAACGATATTTCCCCTAATTAAAACAATAAGTGATTTAACAAAGGGAAGTATCGTTGTCATCTTTCAAGTACCTGAACAAAACGATATTTCCTATATTAAAACAAGTGATTTAATAAAGGGAAGTACCGTTGTCATCTTTCAAGTACCTGAACAAAACGATATTTCTCCTAAATAAAACAATAAGTGATTTATTAAAGGGAAGTACCGTTGTCATTTTCAAGTATCTGAACAAAACGATATCCCCTATTTGGAATAATCTCACTTGATACTTGTAATTTTTTTTTTTATTGTAGCTAAGTAATGTTTGCATTTTGTAAAAAATTTGGGATTAAAGCACCAAGTTATTTAATAAGGGGAACTACCGTCGTCATCTTTCAACTAACTGATAACAAAAAAATATTTCTCCTAATTAAAGCATTAAGTGCTTTTAAATTGTCTACTTATCTCTGTGGTTACTACCTCGTGTAATCATCATTATAGTTTAAGTTAAAACACAACACAAGTTTATTGTATGGAGCTCGTTAAAGCACACCAAATGATCCCAAACTCGTCGGTGTTACTAATAGCCATTGAAAAGTTCCACCATCCAACTCCTGGCTCCATCACCAGATCAGTTCGATGCGACCCAATTATTGTACTGTCATCTAGATTACATTTACACTTGCAAAGTTTCTAATCGATACGACAGTTAAATATAGGTTAAAATCGACTTCAGAGATTCCCTCCTCTTCGCTTCGTGCTCCTAATGTCTAAGGGTCGTCACCCCCACCTCCCATCAGTCTCTCCTTTATGATCTTACGCCATCTTCCCCTATCCTCAGCGACATGCAGCGCATGTGTCTAAGATGGTGCGAATCTGGTCAGACCAACGCATCTGGCTGCGACTTCGAGATAGCTTTCCATCGACTTTGCCTGTTACTATTGTCGTTGTCTTTCCTGGCAATATGGCCAAAGTACTCCAAGATTCGCTTGAGACAAATGGTAGATAATCTAGTTGAGATCTTGAGTTGTTTTAATTACGATGCGTTGGTCCGATGAGCTGTCCATGGTATTCTCAGCATTCTCCTCCAGCACCACATTTCGAATGAATCAATGCGCCCTCGATCTGCTGCTTAAAAGGTTAAAATTAACTTCAGAGATCAGTTTCTATATTTAGTTAGTGACAAGTGGGAGCTAATAGGTATAAATCGGTTAAAAACTTCGTGACCGCAATCTGAAACGAAGCAAAACGGAAACTAGACAGAAGTAGGTCACGATTACGGCGCAAATCGAGATGAAAATATTATGTTTATATTTTACCTTTTCCACAACAGTGTTGTAAGATCCTGCATTCATCACCACTCCATACATAACTGATTCTTAACTAAATCTATGCTAAATCGGTCTCGTTCGAACTTTCGATCCATTTAAATTTTCCATGCGCAAAACTGTGAAAGGACTATACCTACATACTTCATTTAGCGGTTCCTGTTTACCTGAAACCCTCTAAAGCTTGTTACGGTTAAGCCCCAGGTGGCGGTGTGCCACCCTCTCCCGGCTGTCTGTAAAGGAGGAGTAGGTCTGGATTTCCAAGTATTGCGCAGTCTATCAAAAAAAAAGCGTAGTATTGGAATTTTTTTGATTTTTTTATCTGTAATTATAATGGTTGACAATTGGTTGGTTTCCGCTTTATGTTTCTTGGTCAAATTATCGACGCCATAATGTTTTGCCAAATTGCTTACTAAAGCATTATGCTTTTGGTATAATAATTGAAACGTTTCGTTGGCTGTAGAGTTCTAGCGGGGTAGTAAATCATTTCTTCGCGGTACAGTAGTGTCATCGATTTGTTTACCCAGCCACATTTTGCCATCGGACGCCGGATAGGTGGGCGTACTATACATCGTCGTAATCATATCAGCCCTAATCGAGAGGATATATACCTCTTTAGTACACCATGCTTTCCGTCCCTGTGCGTCTCAACCGCGTCAGTAAAGTTACCTCACGTTTCAAAGATTCTAAATCATAATTTCACGGCGGAATGTCTTCGATACGTCGTCAAAGGGGTGTAGGGGTGTGCGAGGGTAAGGTCAAGGTGGCTGCCACCGCGCATGCGTCGTGCACTGAACACGCTGATGCGGCCTCTTCAGTCTCTCACTGACTGTCAAGTGGTAATTCTTTGCCACTCAAGAATAGGTTAGAGACTGAAGACTTAAGATATTTCTCACTAGCGCCGTCGGCAAATTTGAAATGGGTTTTTCTGAAAGGGCAAGGCCTTGAATAGTATGCTTCTCAATGATATAGGCTGTCTTATATGTCATTTTGTATTATCTATAAAACCGCGACGATATTAGAAGCCTCGAAGGCCGTTATTTACGACTTTTTCATTCAACACGCATAATTTTCTTCAAACAACACAGTTAAATAGATGTACCGAGTCCAGAAAGATTAGACAAACAAGTTTGTTAAAAGCGCCTAAATATTACAATTGGTGACCCAATTGTAATATTTACGCGCTTTTAACAGATTTGTTTGTCTATCAATCTGAGGCGTGTCAATGAAACCAAACGGCCAATCTTAGATTCAAAACACACTTCATGTGTGGATGTTTTGGTATATCGCGGTTAAATAACAGATCAATTGTTTTGTTCTGAACATGTTGAGCCCTGGGCCTGAAATGGACTCTGTTCTTTCCAAGACATTGTAATTACTATGACTATTCAAAACCATAGTATATTATTATATACTCGATCAAGTCTCCTTTCAAAGAAAAATAATAATATTGAAATCGATTCGACTTTTTGAGAGTTACGATGCCACAGACAAACATACATATACACACGTTAAACTTACAACACCCCTCTTTTGACGTCGGGGATTAAAAATAAATGATAGTAGCACAAGTAATATTATTAATAGCTGATACTCAGAGTCGCCGTTCATTGTCCAAGTTATGCAATAAATTAGCTCTCTAACTGCTGCAAAAAATACCATCGTTGCTATACGAATCATTTAGGAGGTTACCGGCTCGGACCAGTCTTTCAATTTCAAGGTCTTGTTACATAATACTGGCTGCAAGTTAGGCAAGTAGGTATATTGTTATTTTAGAATGTAAGTATATTTTAAACAAGCCTTGCCTGCTTTTCCGCTTTTGAGTCTTCGGACAATGTCTTATAGGTACTAAAGTCTTGCTCTGCTTGCCTCCTATATAGAAGTTATTCATATAGGTATGGCTATTTATCTCTTGGGTTTTCGCTTCACCATAGATATCAATGCTACTTTATTAGTCGTATTTTGTTCAAATTACAAATGTACCTAACCATTTAAAAACTTTTATTTTTTAATTTAAAAGCGTTGTAGCGTATCTGATGTAGTTTCTGTTCAAAGTTTTGTTCTGGTTAACCTTGAAGCCAAAGGTCGCCTTGCGAATTTCGAGTGACGGCTACCTCGGTAAAGGCGGCGTCGCTTTATGGAACGGTTTGTTTGATAATACACAAGATGGCCGACCACTCGCGGTGAAATTGATGTCGTCAAAATAAACAGCGATTCGTGGACGCCTGCCAACTTCTGGGTGCCTCTATGCGCGTTTGGCGTCTTAAGAGCTTAGCATTTCCGATTGACAACTGATAATATCTTGAGAGAGAATGTTACTACATAGCTAATGGTTGCCTGGAAGAGATCGCTTTTAGCGATAAGGCCGCCACTTGTGGCACTAGCTCGTAAGTGTTTTCTATCGTGTTGTAATTTTTATTTCTGGTGTACACAATAAAGAGTTTCTATCTATCTAAAGGTTAGGTTAGGTTAGGTTAGGCTGAGTTAGCATTTTTTTTATCGATTATAATTTGACTAAAGTTCTGCTCTAAAGAGCAGGTAGACTGCAGATAAGCTTTTCTCCTCAGATTCTTTAATGGCAGTACCGTCTTCCAGTCTTAAAATTAAGTTGAATCAATAGCATCGATTCTGATGTTCTCTAAACTAAATTTGACAGCTCTAAAATTATTGACATCCTTCTCTCACATATTAAAATGAAAAGAGAGGCAGATAATTTTAGTCCTGTCAGATTGGTTTAGTTTAGTGAGTGGTATGACAGAATCGACGCCACTGTTTAAATTTGCACCAGGACATCCCGAATTCAGCAGGAGCAAAGTCGATAAAGAATAACCTACTGACCCATTGAACTTGGGAATGAGGGCAGCCTGGCAACGTGTGACCCGAGATTTAAAACATGCTTCTAATCACATGACCCCGATATCTACAAAGTAAATTAGTTGCACTTGACTCCGGGACCTTAATATCGAGTAGATTCAGTCGGATTAGCAAATAAAGGTGCTGGTTTATTTATTGTTTGACAGTTGAGTTTTGTGTTTTGGCTCAGCTAAAAGGATAACGCAGTGGCGTGCATTAGAAGAGGCATTTTTCCAGCAGTGGACTGATGTGGTGAAGTGGTGATGAAATATCCATCCATCCATCATGAAATCGTGCAGATTTCTCAGACCACTTACAGCTCTAGCTCTAGTGAAATTAACTTCTTATTTCAATAAGCTTTGATACATTAAACATTCCTATACTGCTGCTTCATTTAAAGTTTAGAAAAACAATCTTATACGTACTAAGGTCTTCAAATCTCATCATGATTATTTTAGTGACTAGCTGCATCCCGCAGTTTCGCTTTCTGAACATTCCTTAAGGAACCGTACTATGTTCCGGTTTGCACCAAAGACTTATTGGTATCTAAATAATGTGCAATTTCGATGCCATTGCTCATCATTAAGAAAATTGTCCACTGAATAATAGCACTTTTCAAATAATAAGAATTTATGTTTTTTTTTTTGCAAAATTTCTTTCGTTTTCTTCACTTTTCAGGTAATTTATTTATAGTTTTATAGCGATTGCACGGGCCATTGCCATTGCTAATTTATGCTCAAACCTGAGCTGATGTTTAAGTGGTTTTCCTGAAACTTTTCAAAAATATTCGGGGTATTTTTTTACAATTTCAAAAATGTAAATACGATGATATGATATGACACGTGAAAGACATCAAGCGTTTATACGTCCGTAAAGTGATACTATACGAAGTAATATAATACCAGAGAAATACATGATTAGGCGTATCTACTCCCAGTCTCCGAATAAGAATCTTCCAGTACCTACATTACGACCAACATAATATATTTTGAGCTTTGACGATTACATAATCAAAGCTTTTGAGTTGAGTGGAAGGTCTACCATCGTATTTTACAAATATAAACTTCACATAACTTACAACTATTTACTCGTTTGACCACCTTAAAAAAGGTGCTCTCAGAACTCGCATTGTATCTTTAAGACCGCGATCTACGGTCAGAACTAACTCAAAAACATAAAAATTCGCCAAATTGGAATTTAAAAAAAGATTGGACATTCTTTTTAGAATGATATAACAAAGTTTTTATAGTAATTTTCATGTACATGAGTTTTATTTTGGCGGAAGAGATCGAAAAAAACTATGATTTCGAGTTTTCTGCGATCTCCTCTGCCATCCTGTAAAATTGCTGTATACCATTTGCAGTGTAATTTCAATCGGATTTTTTACTCTCACTTTTTCAAAAACGTTGAAAATATGCTAGACACCCCGGCCTTAAAGATGAATCTGTAGGAAGGTTCTAGATAGACAGTGCATGTAGTAGCCAGGCGGGTGTCGGGTGCCGGGTGCCGGCCGTCCATCGCCCGGTATCGATCCCGCGGCACCTGCGCGCTGTGCTGCATTCAACAGGCTGTGACGCACTTACACGAGCTTCATACTTACAAGGATTGATGCTATCTCAGACATCAAGGTGACAGAGACGTGAATGATACAAATTTGGTTTGCTTGGAACTTTTGGTTTGGATGCTTTGCTCTAGGTAAATTCCAGTTAGTTTCTAGGTATATCAGCCATGTCAGGACGCGTTAAGTAGCATATGGCTGACTGCAACAACCCCCCTCGTATTGTGGCAGGTGGTAGGTGATAGAGATATGTCCGCTTGCCATTATCACCAAGTAGGCTTTTACCTTTTTATCACTTGTTACATAAAATAGCCCAGTGGGCCACGAAATGTTCCAACTTGTCAAATCGGTAAAGACTTTGAGCTGTTGAGATCGAACCTATACAAACTAGGAGATAAAATTATCTTGGAAACTAATCAGGGTAGCTTTTCTTATTTCAGAAGACTTAAAAAAAGCATTCTTTGCATTTTTGGGATATTTTTGCAGATTTTTAATTTTAATGATTTATTTGTGTGATTCTCGGGGTGAACTTAAAAACTGATAAAGGAAATTGAATATTTGAATTCTCTCATTTAAATTTTAAAAATATTTTACATCTAAGTATGAAAAATTAGGGGATAAATCCCGTTTGTTAAACAAAGCCGGCCAAGCGCGAGTCGGACTCGCACACTGAGGGTTCCATACCACCCGTACCGTATCAGCTTGTTAGCTACTAAAGTGAAAAAAATTGTGCAAAAAGATAAAATTCCATCAACGCCCATCCAAGTACCGACCGCGCCCGACGTTGCTTCACTTTGGTGATCGTACGAAAACCGAAAAAACAGAATTTGTCACCGACTCGCATTTTACCATTATTTATTATTATAAAATGTAGATTTTTTCAATATGGCTACGGATTTGTTGTAGCAAATCTGCGGTTCATAGCAAACAGCAGGTACATTTGCTCACGATATAATATTATTAAAAAAATCGAGTGAAACCGCGACTGCACGCAGTATCAATCTGTATGAATTTGTCATTGTTTCTATAAATACACAAGAAAGACACAATTGTGATGTAATGCAAATATTGACTGATAAAGTATCTTATCTAGGCTCGAGATATTCTTCATTGCTTGTTTTCGTATAAAGCAGAATCTCTCGCCATGGTTGCATCGCAGTTTCGCAATCAATGTGTTCATAACTCAACCCAAAGCCAGTCTTCAAAAGCTACAAAAAATGCCAAAACCGGCTGGATGACCCCGGTCTGGCTGCCTGGCTGGATAGCATCGTCCGAATGCTTGCAGTCTGCAATTACGAAGAAAGTTAACCAGGGGCGGCCCCAGGATTTCATTTGGGGGGGTCCAATTCGGTCTCTCATTTAGATCGTTTGTTTTGTACTTTTGGCTTTGCAGCGAACTGAGTTTAAAGATAAGGATTTAAATTTTTGATATTAAGAGTCATTTTAAATTACTAAGCATTTTATTTTGTATTTGTAGTACATTAATAATTGTTTAAGTTAATAATCTAGAATTATATAACTACTAGCTGACCTGACAGACGTTGTCCTGTCTTAGAACTGTCAAACACGCAAAGTACAAATTGTAAATCTTATTTTTTTACACCTTGGGTTACATTATTGGAGTTTTAGTAAGGATCCCTATTAAAAAAAAATATATATATAATATAGCCTATGTTTCCCGGGGATAGTGTAGCTTCCCAACAGTGAAAGAATTTTTCAAATCGGTTTAGTAGTTTCGGAACCTATTCAATGCAAACAAACAAACAAATCCTTCCTCTTTATAATATCAGTATAGATGTATCAAAGATTATATACGTAGTATTGTATGAAATCTTTGATATGTATATTATTTGTATTTATTTATACTAGCTGTGTCCCGCGGTTTCAGCTGCGTAGATTACTCCTTATAACATCAGCTATCTGCTAGTGAAAGACCCGTCAAAATCGGTCCAGCCGTTTTGGAATCCATAGGGAACATACATACATCGATTTTTATTATTATAGATTAGGGGGTTATCATATAACTTTATTTAACTTTTTAGAGTTTTGTTAATTCAAAGGTCTTTGTTATAAAGAACGGGTATTCCTAGGAATACCCGACTCTAGACTCGACTCTCGAGTCAGAATCGAGGATGTTAAATATGGACGAAGATTGCTTTCCACGTGCTGTCTTAAAATAAACACCACGTGCATAGCTTGCGCGTATGGTGCAATGCCGCTAAATATAGCCATCGCTCTCTTGTCACGTTTTCTTTTTATGAAGAAAGAAACAATTCTTTCTTCAACAATTCTTAGAGGAAATGATTGTCTGATCTGAGTATAGAACTATACGGTCATAGGCAGCCAAAAACAACTAGAAAAATATGACCACGAATAAAACTGGTCATATTTCCTAACTAGTGGGGGCAGTAGGGGAGGGAGAGGGAAGATACAAAGTTAACTTTATTTACACAACATAATAAAGTACTACAGATTTTACTATTACGTGTAAGAATTCACGTTTGTTTAGTATGCCAGTAACAGTCGGACGCGTGCGCGGGTTATTTACACAGCGATTTGTAACTTTGTATACGAATATGCATCCATAGCCATAGTTATATAACCAGCGAGATAGGTATTCGTAGTACAAACTTGTAATGTACATTTGACCTGCACATTATATAGTGTTACACTTTTTTTTATACCTTAGGTGGCAAACAAGCTGACGGGCTGCCTGATGGTAAGCAGTCACCGTCGCCTATGGATACTTGTAACACCAGAGGCATCACAAATACGTTGCCGATCCTTTGGGACTCGATTAACTCGCCTTTTGAAGAACCCCATGTTGTAGCTTCTCGGAAACACCGTGGAAGGTAGCTCATTCGTATTCGTACGTATTCTTACACAGGGCTGTGCTTGAGTGTATATAGCCGAAAGGAGGTCATTCATAAAAACCGGCCAAGTGCGAGTCGGGATCCCGCTCTGGATTCCGTACCACCATAAAATACAAATATTATCAATAAAAAAAACCGACTTTAAATTAGTTAAATATGGCATTTCGATTCGGTGTAATGATAAGGTCGTTCGAATGATAAGCTAAACGAAACTACCGAGTAACGAAATTACCAGTTATAACTGGTAATGACACAGAAACTTGTCACAGACTCGCACTTGGCCATTATAAGGAGTCATTGCTCACGAAGCAGTCTAAATCTTCTTAAAATTGATTACAACTCGGATACTTGGAGACCCAGAGATGGCCGCCTAAATAAACAGCGGAAGTTGATGATACAGCCGTCGATTTAATATTATTTACTATTGCTGTCTGTGGGAAGAGGCTCTGCCCTACAGAATGTCAAGTAGCAAATGTTATGATGAGGGCATATGGGCAGCGTTTTGTCCATACAAACGTATTCTCGTGTTTCCTCCCTGGATAATAGCGCTAGAGCTGTAATTTTTTTAAATGAAATGTATCTCCTCTATTGTCATGCTTATATCATTTATTTTTTCTTATAAGTTAACTATTATAAGAAATATGAGCCTTTAAATATTACAAAAATTGTTGTTTTTTTTACCGCCATGTTCAGACGTCTATCAAACAAATTTGACGGGTTTATATAGCAAAAATAAATGACAGAAGCATAGTTCAATCTTTTTCACAACTATTAATTAAAAAAATTATGAAATCGGCCGAGTTTTGAATGAGGAAACAGAAAAATACGAGACGATGATTTTGTCTAATTTTCGTAGGTATAATCGATCCGAGCTGCAGTTTGTCCCTCTTGCGCTCTACGGGGAGAAGCTTGAGGTCAAGGGACAGCAATATATTTGCTAAATACCTATTCATCAAATTTCTTGGCCGTCGGATGCCCTCTTAACATTTGAAACATTGTCTTCTGTATACTTCTCATGGACACTTCTGTCATAAAGTCAACTGTTGAAACACCACTTTAAAGCTTGTCCGTTGTCCTTTAATAATATCTTAATATATATATAACTAACTGTTGCCCGCGACTTCGTAAGCGTAGACTTTCATATAAACTTTCAACCCCTTTTTGCCCTCCTTAATTCGGCCCTTTCGCAAAATCCTTTCTTAGCGGTCCTCTACACCCCACCCCATAAGGAATCGATCTACCTGACCACTTTTCCACGACCACTACCAAATTTCAGCTTCGTAAGTCAAGTAGTTTTCGTGATGAGTGAGTGTATTTCGCTTTTATATATATAGATTCTTCTGTACGTGTGTTTGTCACCTAACTCCTCCTAAACAGCTTGCCTAATTTGGATTAAATTTTGTGTGTATATTTCAATGGGTTCCTGGGTGGTTTGAAAACACAATTGGACCCGGTAGGTGGCGCTGCAGTCGGTGTGTCACCATATTTAATGTGGCGTTGCTTTTCCGGGCAGGACGACGTTTTCCGGGTCTGCTAGTTATTTATAAATAAATAAAATAACAGACTTCACGGAGAGTTCAATAAATGCGATAATCCTCAAATTTTTCTACCCTTAAAAGTGGAATATGCTTAATTTCAATAAGAAGTGACTCTTGCTACTACACAATAAAGTGCAATTTAAAATGTGCGAGCGCTAACTATCTACAGCCTTCGACCAAAATATGAATGGACGGGCCCAAAAGGAGCGCATTTTTGAAGATTACAAAATGAGCGCCGGCCCTCACTTCGTTTCAGTCGGTCTCTAGCCGTAGAAAGTGCGACACAAGACTATTGTTACATGATAACGAAACATCGGACAAAATTATGCCTTCGTGTGCTTTCCCGAAGTGTGGTAACACAACAAAAAAACCGCTATATTTTTTTTGTAACAAATGTACTATAGATGATTATAATTAGGTGTTGAAGTCAGGTGTGGTCCAACGGTTTTGACTCGTTTTTACTGAGCAAGTTCAATGGTTATGGCCCGTCCATTCGGTTTATTGTGGTCGAAGTCTGTAGCTATATTACCCTAGCTAGAAGTTGCCTCTCTATCGCGTAACTCTTGTAGCTTCATACCTAAAGTGCGGAGTGTACCAGGCCTGACAGTCCGGACAACTCCGGACGGATGGTAACCCTAGACACGTAATATAATTATTAGTTATCGTAAATAGTTTCGCGTGCCCGCGAATAGAGTCCGAGAGGTCAGGAAGTCAGACTGGCAGCTACTCACATGACCTGCAGTATCTATCCAGTGATAATGGCTACAAGATATAAGCTTTGTGTTAAACTAATGAATGGGCGGCATTGTTAATTAGTTGCAGCGTTGTGAAAAACAACATATATGTAGTATTGTTTTATAGGTTAAAACCATTGATTTATAAACATGTATGGATTGGATTGGTTAGGTCCACATGCCTGGTAACAGATTTTCCTTCTCATTTCCGTTCTATTTACTTCTCTTTTCTGTGGTTAGGTCTAGACAAAAAAGTTTCCCTAATTTATCATCATCATCTACCTATCATGTTCCCACTGTTAGGGATCATATGTTAATTACGTGAGCTATTTTTCGCTTAAATAGAACCCCTCCCTTCCTTGGTGGGATTTAGCGAGATTTGGTGGGGAATCCCCCCTCCCCGCCGTTAATTCGTGAAAAAACAATAAAATACTTTCATCTTCATCCTCATCATCCACAGCCTTCCCTTCACATATCCCACTGCTGGGTATAGGCCCATCTCTTGCTATGCCGTCTGCCTCGGACCTGTGCTAATCGAGTCCGGGTTCGACCCGCGATGGTGATATACTTTACTACTGTAAAAAACAACAGTACAATGAAAAACGTCAATATTCTATGAGGAGAAATAATTTTGCATGAAACAACTATTATCTTACAATACTAAACTTGTCTATAGTTAGTATAAATCAACTATTGGGTTGGGCATTTTTGAGAGCTGAGATATCTATAAACAAATATCTTTGGGTAAACTTTAATTATTATCATAACTGCTCTACAGTTACTGCAGCCCTGCATTATCATAATTAATGATTAATCACACTGTACATTCACATTATACCTAGAAGGCGTATGAATAAAAATGTTTTATCTGGTTTCATGGAGCTGGGGCATGTTTACACAATATTTTCTACGAAAAAGCATAATAATCAATGTTGTTGCCATGCCTCATCATCATTATCAGCCAGAAGACGTCCACTGCTGAACATAGGCCTCCATCTTTAACCTCCACTCTGAACGACAGCCTGCCATCTGCATCCACTGGATGCCAGCGACTCTCACAATGTCGTCGGTCCATCTAGTGGGAGGCCTACCTACGCTGCGTCTTCCGGTTCGTGGTCTCCACTCAAGAACCTTTTTTCCCCATCGGTTATCGGTTCTTCGAGCGATGTGGCCTGCTTATTGCCACTTCAACTTGCAAATTTATTCAGTTTCAATGCCCACTTCAGATTATATATGTATCTAATTCCAGGGTTTCGGCCCGTATAAAAAAAATATGGTTTCGTCCACAATTTAATCCGGCTACGGCCCCAAAACTTTATTAATTTTCATATTAAAAATTTCTTGCTTTTTCTTTGTCCCGTTTGTTACTCCTGGTTCGACCGATTTTTTTTTGTATGAACGTATAAAATGCTTATTTTGTTAAAGTCCAATATACTCTTTGCACTTGACTGATTTTTTATTTATATTTTTACTGTAATTTGTTGTTGTGGTTGGTAGGCGTTTGACCACAACACACCTGATGTTAAGTGACAATGTGGTCAAAGATGGCTTACACATATTATACCTAGCTATCGGTCGAAAATTATAGTACTCTAAATGTATGTAAAAGCTATTACTCTGTTCATTTTATTTGTATAATATTTAAGCGAAATATTTGTTTGAATCTGCTTTTAGCCAGTTTCTAAAGCAAACATTCTGGATAAAGTAATACTAGATAATGTACTGTCGTAACTATTATCCTGTGGACTCCAAAGTACAATTACGTTATCTTGGGGTCGTGGCGAGGGCATGTAGATAGTGCAGTTAGTGTAGTTTTTGATGAGCCTAAAATAACTACAACACCTTGCGAATTAAAGTAGATTTTATTAAGTCAAGAAAAAAAATCGGATTTTATGAGCAAGACGTGACCGCTGTAGAAGAGAAGATAGATTATGCGCTTGTAACTACACACCTTAAGAAGTAATCATAATCATTTTATTGGTAACTAATAATTACAAGTCATATTTATTACTAATATCAAGGTACTAAAGTAAATAAGTATACAGATCTATTATAACTTAACTAATTAGTAAAAATGTAACGCTCACAACATTTAATGAGCTTATAAAGTAAACAAATAAATTACCATATCAATATAAACATCTATGCCGCCCATTATGTAATTAATTAAATATTAAGTAACTACACACCTTAAGAGTTACAGCTACCTAAGTCTTCTCACAAAGTTCTTGCAATCGGCCTGCTTGGTTAGTGAAATAAAGTAATCGAGACCGTGGCAACAAATAGGTTACCCTTACCATGGTCTCGATTTGCTCGTAGCATAATTTTTTCTTATTGTAACAACTCCCTTTTGTATGAATCTACAGCGAGAGCAGCATGTTTGTGTCGCGTCGCCGTTGGATCCTGAAGACGTGCGGCACGACGACGCCGCTGCGCTGCGTGCGCGCCGTGCTGGCGCTGGCGCGTGACGTGGCGGGGCACGCGCGTGTGCACAACGTGTTCTACTCGCGCCGCGAGTTCGCACGTCCGCAGCAACAGCTGTCACCGCACGACAACTTCGACTCCGAGGTGAGTGACGCACACTACACGCGTCATAGCCACAGATTAGCCATTCTGAACCTAAGATTCCTAATGCCTAAAATTTTAGAATATCAGGCATTAAGACTTTTTTTTATCTCTGCGTGCAACGCCGCTTTCATTGGCGCCTCGCTGTCTGCTGAAATTGAAAACGCGGCCTCAAACAGTCTTGCAATAACAGCAGTTATAAAAACGCTACTGTCCAGCTGTTAGCGTTTTGAGTTGTGGATGTTGCAGCATGGCGGATTCTATTCTCATCAAAACTTTCCTTCTGCCTTAAGACTTATTATTCGACATCGATTAATGTTTGAAGTATTGGTATCTGCTCTCATAAAACCATTAGGTAAGCAGAGAGTTCTTCACTATTGTATATTTCAATTATTATTTTATTCATCGGTTGGCAAAAAAATTATGCAAAAAAGCAACGATTTAATCCTAACAAAACATGATTATTCTCTGAGAGACAAAACAAACTTAATACACGCATGATTAAATAGTGCTCCGATTTATATGCTCCAATTCGCTGAACACGTCGGGTTTACACACTCTGATGCACTTCATGGTCATTATCACAGTTCTGGGCTGTCAGTGTAGTTGCTATCAGATTGGGTCGCTGCATTTTAATCCAAGGTGTATTATAAAGCGCGCTAAAAGCTACTGAAGAATTTGCTTACTCTGATATTCATATCCCACTTCTGAGACTATTCTCGGACAATAGATGTTATATCTTTAAGTTATCATTTACATTGAGACAAAGTTGAGTTCACCAGATGTGACACCCTAATCGCGTCAGAGTTTGTTAACTCTTATTAATCAGTTTCTAGAATAAATCTTCGCATGTCACTTCGACCACCTTGCTTGCTTGCTAGTTGCTTATATCACGCCCAATTGTACGATCACTACAATTCCCAAAACTGATAACCGCAATAAATACGACTGAGATAACTTGGGGTTAATGAAGTCACCTAAACACTAGACTTTGTCGTGAATGTCATGACAGTAGATTAGCAAATTTTAAGTGTAGTTTTGATTTAGGCCGGCCAAATGGCACGGATATAGTCCTAAAGTTAAATGAAAAACTTTGATGAGGTCCGCCAAACCCCATGTTTTGGTAGTTCTTTCTCTTTAAAACTATAATTGTGTGCTCTAAAGGTGCGTAGTAGTAGAGTACTTACCTGATGCAAACAACATAGGATACCTAAAGAAAATAATGCGTAAGCAAAGAAACAGTTCTTTGAGGGAAGCAGAATGCTTATAGCAAATGAAAGGTAGCCAACAGAAATAAAAAATAATAGATACCCACAGCTACATAAATTATCCTATTGTTAAAATAATCTGTGACGTCTATCGTATCGTCATTCAAGATTGTAGGAACGGTTCAGGGCTTAGGATTATAATTACCGTAACAGGTTACATATTATGTCGTGTGGCCATCGTATCACTCGAGATAATAGGTTCAAGACCTCGATTACTATTAAAGGACACCATCTTCTGCCAAACTCATCATGCATGCAAGTCGTGTTTTCTCTCTACGTCTTTGCTATTTTTCCTGTAGTTCTCTATAACATACTGCGACTGAAAACATTGTTAAATAAATAAATTCTAAGAAAATTATCCATTTTGTGAGAAGAACTGCCAATCACCAGTTTCTAAAGGGAAATAAATGTTTGTAGGAAAAGTATCCTTAAAATTACGAGAATTTACGACTATTGTTCGTACTCTGAAATGAAATCTAAATTCGGATGTTAACGTTCATCTGCCATACAACAATTTAAAGGTTTCCCCTGTTCAAATTACTGCGTAAACCAACTAATGAAAGTGAAGAAGCCTAAACCTTTTACGACATTAAACATCCATCAAAGAGGAAAAAAGGTAGAAAACACACTACCCTGATGGAGTATGATTTTTTCTCCATCAAAAAAGAATACATATACCAAAGAGAGCCACTTCTTAGACCGTATAGAGTCAATTGTCATGGTAAAAAAGATGCCACAAGACCTGGAGATGGATAATCATGAAGCTAAACCCATGTTTTGTTATTCCAGGTGAAGCTGCTGGACTCTTTCTTCGGAGACGGGCGCGCGTACATCATGGGCCCGGACCAGGACTGCTGGTACCTCTACACCTTGCTGCCACTTGAAGGTAACAACATATTTTAAACTAAATTGCTGAATATACTAACCATGGAATATTGCAATGACAGTACGAAATGAACGAAGTGCAGACTCACGGCGCGAAGGCTCGCCAAGCTTCATGCGAACACACGGTAATGTGTCTCACTTGTAGTTCTCGTCCCGCTCAAGCCGAAAAAAATACTCTTTCGGCAAGATCAGTAGCATTTCGGAGAGTGTGTGTTTGTCGGCTCTGCATGATCTAATTCCCCTCCTGCACAGTTTTCCATAGGACTGCTAGAGTGGGCACGAAAAATCGACACCGCTTCATGATTGATATTCCGAAACCCGTACGAAGCGCTTTGATTCTACTTTCACTGTACGAACTGCTAGTCTGTGGAATGTGCTGCCTGAATACGTGTTCCCCGATAGTTATAATCTAAGTGTTTTCAAGTCGCGAATGAATCTGTTCTAAGCAAGCGTGTTCCATCGTAGACCGCATCATCGCTTAACATCAGGCGAGTTGGCGGTCAAACGAAAGTCTATCATATAACTTCAAAAAAGTTTAAATCCCAATACAATTTGAATTTGGAGTTTTAATTGAATTGGGAATTAAAGCCAAAAAATTAGGTTTATGCAAGTGGAAAGTAAAGTGCATATCTCCCCAGGCACGGTTGACGCGCTGGAGAAGGAGCAGCGCGAGGCAGGCGCGGGGGCGGGCGCGCCCGAGCCCGACCAGACCATCGAGATACTCATGTCGGAGCTGGACCCCGCCGTCATGGACATGTTCACCCGCGCCTACTCGCAGGACGCCGCGCACGCCACCCGGGTGAGAACCTGATCACACAAGACACTGTAGGAGCACACGTTGCTATCTCACCCAAGCCTACTCTGCAGGATTATGTTTCTAACGCACTACAAAAAAGGAAGAGGTTTTCAATTCGAGTGTATTTTTACAAGTGGTATATAACGCTTTTGCAGGGTCAAGTAGGTTACAGTAGAACAGAAAACCCCACAGTATCAATTTCACATTTATATTTTAAATTAACGACCTTTCACTATCTTTAATACAATAATGTTCGCTCTCCAACGACCATCGTCCGAATGTGTCAGTTTCCACCAACATTTTTCCTACCACCCCATCAAATCGAGCTCCCCGATTGGTTGCCTTAATTAAATTGTTAGCCAATCAAAGCCAAATAAATTCAAGCCAATAAAAAAATAACAACAACATAATATGACCAAAACAATTATTGTCTACTAGCTGCGCCCCGCGGTTTCATCCGCGTAGTGATGAAAAATGGTGATGATGATGATAATGAAAGTAGCCTATGGGGGCGTTCAAGTATTACGTAAGCGCTTGAGGGGGGGCTTATTTTTGATGACATGGTGGGAGGTGGGCCCCTCCCCCCCACCACCGTAATAACAGTAACGGTAATAACTGCTGACAGCAGTTATTATTTACTTTTTTACTCAAATGGCAATTCACAAATTGCTATGCTTGAAAACAAAACACACATGTCGGGGATTCCCACAAATAATGAATACGCATTTAAAAGAAAAATGCATATAAGTACCAATAATTACGTAAGCATGGGAGGGGAGGGAAGAGGTTTGCTTACTTTTACTGACAGGGGGGGGGGGGGGGGGGTAAATAATTATAATCTAAATCTAATAAAATCTGCTTACGTAATACTCGAATGGCCCCTATGTCACTCTCCGGCCATTGAACTATACCGATGCAAAAAATTAAGTCGATCCGTTGTTCTGTTGCTGCGAGAAAGAGAAACAAACAAACCAACAAGCTTTTCGCATTTATAATATTAGTACGATGCGTTTGTGTCTAAAAGTCAACGAGCATTGTGCACAAATACCAAAATAACTTCTACAAGATAAAAATAGTAAGATTTTTCTAATACATAATGTTTCATTTTACAACTTATTGGAAAAGTAATTAAAAATACATTATTTATGTCGTAACTAAATATTTACAAAGTAAACCGCAATTACTAAGAAAAAAAATAATGCCTATGGATATACGAGTGACGTAAATGACTAATTGTTGTCGAGATGATTAAAATATACTTTTCTGAAACATCCTTCTTCGAGAAAAATTGGACTTTAAAGCCTCGATCATAGAGTAACTGACAGCTAATTTGGTCTCTTCTGAAATATGCATAAAGTATGTTTACGTTTTTTCACTAAAATTAACTCTGTGTATTCCGTTGGAATTAGGGTTACCACCCGAATTTGTCCAGAAATGTCCGGACTTTTAGACCTTTGTCAGGATCTTGCCCGGCTTTGTAATTTGTCCGGCCTTTTTAGCTTTGGCGATGTAATACTAGTAACATACATAATTATGTACTCAGTCCTTAATCTCGATTAAGGTCTTCCTAAAAACAAAACAAAACTATTCTAACGCGACGCAGTGCTTAAATTTTGTTGCTAAAATTTCCGAACTTTTCTTGAAATACCGGGTTTAGATCTGGGGCCTTACGGACAACAGCTAATTACGGCACCTAATCCGCTCAGTTGGAAAATCACGCAACGTGAACCTTATCGGGCCCAGATACGGTTTGCGGTCGCGTGATTTTCCAACTGAGCGGATTAGGTGCCGCAATTAGCTGTTGTCCGTAAGGCCCCAGGTCTTTTTAAATTTTGATATGGTAACCCTGGTTGGAATGCACAGTTTAAATTAGAATTTTCAAACCAAAAATAATTGTAATTTTCTGATGGTATCTATTAGTATTGTAATTGTCACGTTTTTTTCTTGCAGGAGTCTGGGATCGATAAAATCATCCCGGGAATGGTCATAGACGATTTCCTGTTCGACCCGTGCGGTTACTCCATGAATGGGGTCGCTAAAGATGTGAGTAATCATAGACAATATAATTATACTGTTAGTTTTTGATTATATTTCCCCGAAAATCTGAAAAACAAAGCAGTTACTAACAAGGTATAGATTCATAACTCAGTTCAAAAATGCCCCTACATCCTACATCCCATCTTCTACCCTGACTTTTGACAAACCGACAAACTTATCTGTTATCATCATCAGCTAGAAGACCTCCACACTGAGCGACAGCTTGCCATCTGCATCCACTGGATGGGATACCCGCGACTCTCACAATGTTGTGGGAGGCCTACCTATGCTGCGTCTTCCGGTTCGTGGTCTCCACTCAAGAACCTTTCTTCCCCATCGGTTATCGATTCTTCGAGCGATTTCGCCTGCCCATTGCCATGTCGGTGACTCTGGTTCTTCGAATATCCTCGTTCCGGCTTTTTACCGCAAAGAAGCATCACTCTCCGGGACCACCCCTAATGAACGAAACTTATCTGTTTACCACCTAAATTGTGAAATTAACAATTCTCTATGGATGACACCCAAGTTTGTTTAAAATACCTATCGCTCCTCTCGCTAGGCTCTTCCATTAAATTTTTTAAGGTGGAACGTTTCACCTATGGCGGGAAATTCAAATTTCAAACAGGTATATTGTCCATGTAGCTAGGCCAGGGTAGTTTTTTATTTTTTATAGAATAAGTGGCAAACAAGCTACGGGCCATCTGATGGTAAGTGGTCACCGCTGCCTATAGACACCTACAATACCCGGGGCATTGTCAGTGCGTTGCCTACCTTTGAGGACTCGATTCACCCTTCGTATGAAAATGACACCGTTTTTTCGCAAATTGTTGATTGTTCTTTACATTATCATGTACAGCACCAGTATCATGTCTATGCAAAGTTCACTCTGTTGCTGCAGAAGCACATTAAACAAACAAACTGCCACACACACTGTATGCGTGAAACATGTATGCGTCTTTCATTAAAAAATTGACCAAATAGGTAGTGAAATAGTTATTTATGATACAAGTGCGGAAAGTTGGTTATTAGAAACGAGTAGACGAATGTAAGCCCGAGACGAAGTCGAGGGCTTACCATAGTCACGAGTTTGTAATAACCAATCCGCACGTGTGCCATACAACGTTTTACAACACATTTGCGAGAAAAAAACAAAAAATTGAAATTAAAAAAATACCGTAACGTACACGCACGGTGCTATACAACGGAGCGTGCGGACAAATTCATTACCGCACGCTCCGTTGTATGATGCGTTTCATTATAGCACGCTCCGTTGTATGATCCGTAATGTTTAACTTTCGAAAGATGTATTCAGGCTTCGTAAGTGCACTTTTTGAGCAAATGTGTTGTAAATAAAATTTCTATTTATTTTGTGCTGCTTAAGGGAGATAAGGATATACCGTCTGTAAGTTAGTTTTGTAATACAATATAGCTTTGCATAGCCTTGTATCTTATATGTAAGGAAAACTATCAATTTATAACAATAAACAGTTCAATTTAGTCAGTCAGGTCATGGAAAGATGTTGTCCAATTGAAGTAACTGCGCAAACTACATTTTATTTCTACACTAGTGCAGTAATTTCAGTAGTTTTAGTACTTCTGTCTTTGAGTTGCAACTGTCGCAATAGTTTTTCATTCAGTACCAATTTTATAATAAAAAATTTATGCTGTTTTTTGTGATTAGTAATTTCACTGAAACGTTCATTCACGGTCATAGGAATACTGTAAAAAGATAACCATTGGCAAAAAGAGTTTATCTACTAAGAATTGACCCATGAAATAATCCGAGTCAACTATACTACAGGCGCGTTCTGAATATACGCTAACGACGCGCAAGAACAGCTCTAATGATAACCAACACGGCTTTTTTAATGCCATAGGTGGGGCCACCTGATGGTAAGCGATCACCGTTGCCTATGGTTGCCACCGTTGGCCCCTGCAACACCAGGGGCATCACAGATACGTTGCCGACCCTTAATGACTCTATTAACAACCCTTTTGCAGAACCCCATGTTATAGTTCCTCGGAAATGCCACTGGAGCGGTCATTCCAAAATGCTGGTATGAGGCAAATAAGGACGCGTAAAACGCACCGTGTGAGATTTCCACCGACGCGACGGCTAAAAGAAAATTTCTTGTTCCGTGTTAGTTCGTTGGGGTTATTCAGAACGCGACCTAGGTTTCACTCTCACTCACTATATAACTCGCAGAAAAGAGAAGTAAATAGAACGGAAATGAGAAGGAAAATCTGTCGTCAGGCATTATGACAGAACCTTGCTTGAACATTCTTATTTAGATCAACGCGTCTAACTCCCCATCCAAAGAACTTGGACCTTACCTTTTGGGGTTAGGTATCAAAGTTCTTTGTCCGCATCACAGTTGCTAACTGATTTTGAGTGACTTACATTTCGTTTATATGGGTGCAACTGGCCACAACAAATTTCTTACAAAAATGCCTTGACAGCCGTTCTAATTGTTTTTTTGTGATATAACTCCACTGTTTACTTATTACAAAATAGCGGCCCGCCCGCCCGGCTTCGCACGGGTGTAACTTACGGGCGAAGCCGGGGCGGTTCGCTTGTTACATATATAAACCTTCCGTGAAAAATTAAATCCGTTTAGCGCATTAAAATCCGTTGCGTAGTTTTATAGATCTAAGCATACATAGGGACGGACAGACAGCGGGAAGCGACTTTGTTTTATACTATGTAGTGATAGTGATAAAAGAATGTGTATAATTGATAACAATGTGTTGCTATACGCAGGGCTGCTACATGACGATCCACATAACGCCGGAGCGCGCCTGCTCCTACGTCTCCTTCGAGTCCAACGTGCCGGTGGCGTGCTACGATGACGTCATCGCACGCGTGCTCAAAGCCTTCCGCCCCAACAAGTTCGTGCTCACAGTGTTCGCCACGCCGGTACGTGCACTCTACCTACTACGATAGCCCTGTTGGCCCAGTTTCTAGTAAACGTGCCTTCTGCGCTTGGGGGCTTTGGTTCGATACCCACCCAGGACAAACATTCATGAACATTTGTGTTTTTTCTATATCTGGTTGTTAATATCTGTTTAAGTATGTATTTAAAAACTATATTATGTATGTATATCAGTCTCTGGCAGCCATATCACAAGCTTTGCTTAGTTTGGGGTCAGATGACCGTGTGTGCAAAAATGTCCCGAATATGTATTTATTTAATATCTAATGAAATAATATTTGGACATGAAGCGCTATGTGGGACAATGTATGTCCGATACGAAATAACTCATCAGGTCAAGTAAAAAATTTAAAATATGTCAAATTTAATTACACATTTTTCATTGCATTAATTAAACATAAATAAGCTAAAACTTAGTACATTTTTTTTTTTGTTTAACATAAGAGTAAGTACTTTTACTAAGGGAGTGACTGATATTGCACAAAAAACACTGCTGTTCCTAGTGATGGGAACTATATACTCCTTTCAGCTTAATGAACCCTTTGCGCGCTTAAATGAACTTAATGAACCATAGTAATTTTTAATGAACCATGTTTTTTTGTTTTATTATTATTATAAATAGGCTTGCGCTTCGCCGCCATCTCGCCTGATGCTAAGCGACGATGCGGTCTACGATGGAGCACGCTTGCCTAGAAGAAACCGATTTACTCTCGACTTGAAGATACCCAGATTGTAACTATCGGGGAACACCCATTCAGGCAGCGAGTTCCACAGACTAGCAGTTCGCACAATAAGTGAAGCGTTGGTGTTATGTTGTAGGACGCCCCCGCGGCCCGAGCGCCCTCCGCCCTGAAGCAGTTCTCGTCGCTGGGGCAGTACAGCGCGCAGGAGGAGCAGCACTGCCGGTTCTCCGGCTACGAACTGCACTACGCCCTGTACTGCAAGTTCCCGAGCTGAGGCGCCGCGCGCCCGCCCCGCGCGCCCCGCCACACCCCGCATACCAACACGCAACACTACAGGTAACGACATGTAGCCAACCACACGTGTAAACCCGTTTACCCGGAGACTGGGTTTGAACGGTGCTTCTCCGGGTCACGGGCTACCAGTTGACATCATATATAGTTATATGTAGTTGACTATGGGTTTGACATGGATACTCCGGGTTTGAATAGTGCTTCACCGGGCTAACTTGCAATAACGCTGCTTTGCTTTGAATGTGACTATATGTTTGTTCGGGTGGAATCTTGCAACTCAATGTTTGAAGCAGATATCTTCAACCGATTGAGCTGAAATTTGACATACTTATGTAAGTCCGGTGACAATACAATGTTATGGTTCATTCGAATTGGTCTGATGATGGAGACGGAAGGTGGCCATAGGAACTCCTAAACGAAACGACGCAACCCCGTCGAGTTTGGGTTCATTGGATTTGTCTTCCCAAGCACTTTGGTCCTAGATGATAACTTCAATATGGCGGACGGCCCAAGATGGCGGACAAAATGTTCACAACATGATATGGGCATCAAATGAAAGGGTTTGCTGAGAAAAATACGAAAAAGCAAATGTTTAAAAGTTTTTTTTTTTTTAATTAACTAAGCTTATTTACAATTTTCATAAAATTTTTGGGGTCTGGAATTTTTTCAAGTTGCATTTCCCTACGATCTCATTCGTTTGTCCATCTTGTGGGTGGACGTCCTACTCTGCGCTTATGCCGCTTCAACTTGCTAATCCGGTCGACTGTCGGTAACTTTCGTTCATCTCCGGATTTGCAAGTATATATTTTTTTTAAATTGTAATTTTAACACTTCATAAACTTTCAACACAATCGTGAATCATAACGTAGGTAATATCTACCAATAATACAGTAATATTAAGTTTTAGTTGTTAATAGCATACTTTGCGTGTAAATTTAATGCGATTGAATGTGTTACTTGGAAGCTTTTACTAATAAACAGCTTCGTAATAGGTTTGTGACAGATAAAGATTTACGCTACCCTCCGAACTAGTTTAAACTGTATCTCGGACGGCATTTCATTTCTGATTCGATCTCGTAGAGGAACCCCGAGCATAGCCCTCTCTATAGCTCGTTGTGCGACTTGTGATTTTTTATATATGAAAACAATGTAATATAAAATAATGTTGTTGCAGAGTATTGGGCGACATTCTGTCGCAGTCGTCCCCTGTGTCGTGGGAGCGCGCGCCGCTGCTGGCGCGGCTGCTGCGGGCCGCGTGCTGTCTGCCGCGCCGCCAGCGCACCCGCCCCACCGCCGCGTGACCGCACACATCCTCTCCACACACTACCGCGCCCCGGGACTCACTCACCTCCCGCTGTAGATACACAATCAGTCTGATCATGTTGCTCACCAATACTACAATCATATGACACAGGCTATCGGACAGGTTGGTTTGTTAAAACAGGTTTTACTATCAGACTGCCAGAGCGGGCACGAAAAGGCGACACCGCTTCACGGTTGATATTCCGAAAACCCGTACGAAGCGCTTTGATTCCACTTTTTTGGTGCGAACTGCTAGTCTGTGGAATGCGCTGCTTGAATGGATGCTCCTCGATAGTTACTATCTGGGAGTCTTCAAATCGTCAAGCATGCTCCACCAATTGTATAATAAAAAAAAACAGGCTTAGTAAAATATATAAACATTCCCGCAAAGTGTGTGTCAGTACAGAATTTGTACAACTTGACCAACTTGTTGACTTACAAGTGACGTCATTTGTAAGAATAGTGCGCTCTCTGTCTAGCGAGATATTTTGATAATTTTAATGTTTGTAACTATAAACTAAATAACTACCCTTAATTTTGAACACGTTTTATCTTGTTTTCTGTGAACGGCTCTATTATATAGTCAGTTTTTATAGGACAAAAAAAATAATTATGCAATGAGTCCGGTAGCCTATCGTCTTAGTTGGTGAAACATTTAGTACATCTGTGGTTTTACAAATCAATGTTTATATGATCCATTAGAATGTAACAACTAGATGAGCCTGGATCGGGTGTCCCCTTCATCTGAGACTTAAGTGTGATTTAACAATATCTACAATTACAGTTTTAATGACCAAAACTCAGATAAATAAGTATAATCATCTACACGGGCATAACATTCCTGCCTATAGTATCTGCGTATCTGCCTATAGTGAGTTAAAATACTTGTGGCGGCATTCAATACAAAGTGGGCGCGCATTGCGGACGTTATAGCTTATAGCACATAAATTAGCACGTAATTATCAATTAAATTCTTTTCTAGTAAGTCGCCGTGAAACGAAATTAAAATTGTACACCTTAGATTTCTCAACTATAATTGTGTAATGAAGGAAACTATCGTAAATGTAGATTTAACAGTGGAGAAACTGAAATAGGTGTTTGCGCCGCCGACCGATGTCTACCGGAGATCGGCCCTATAGGGCCCAGAATGGGTCTCGTCCGCGGTAGATGATGATAACACCCTGTAAGGGCTACCGTGGATGAGACAGACTTCATTCACTTTGCACTGGCCCCGGATAGTACCTCACAGTGAAACTGAGACCTATGTTGTGTTATGACTTATACTATGAGAAACAAAATAAGAGTTTTGGCGACTAAGTGAAAAAACATGCCGCCTCATTGTATTATTTTCCTAAACTGTTGTTATTACGAGAGTTAATGCGTAATAATTGTGGATTTCTTTTTATTAAGTGTTCTTGAACATGCTCAAGTTTAGGCAATAATATAATGAGGTGAATTTTCGTGACGAATCCCAAACTCCACAGAAGCCTCTAGTAAAGTCTCCACTACTTTACTACAGCGTAACTTCGACTTCACCGTGACTAACTTTGCTTGACTCTGACTTGTTTGACGTTATTTAAAACCTTAATATCATTATTCCGACTGAAGGAATCTGTGTCCATGGTCACGAAAAAACAAAATGCCATTTGAAAGTCTGCCGTAAGCGACATAAATAAGGTTCATTTCAACGTTAGGTATTGTCCGGGTACCTTGTGTGAATCAAGTTAAAATCGGCACCCGTAGCTACCCTTTCCCTCTCGTGATATAGTTTTGACAGCGACCTCGTCAACATAGGTAGGCTTTAAAGGTATACCTAAAGTGCCTGGTAAATTATATAATATCAAATTATTTGACGAACATGTTTGAACGTTTTACCAATGTCGGTTGCTGTCAAAACCCATAGTTCCTATAGCCGGTCACATACAATATAATTATACCGCAAAGAATTCATGCACTATATCGACAAATTTATCGGGAAATTTTGCGATGCATTACACTTTCTGTACGGAAATTTGTATGTGGCCGGCTCATGTCGCGCGAGTGGATAATGTTGACCGGCACCCGTAGTAACCATTCCTTTCCTAGCAGGCCAAGTGCGAGAGCCACGATAAAACGTCGTCTACCCTTTTTGTCCATGTGTAAAAGCTTTGATGATACATAGTTAGGATCTGCCTTATACTCGAGCTAGTACTGAAAAGTCCAAAAACTGAAGGAGGCGAGGTAAACACGTATTGCACACATTGACATTCTTACTACTGAATCTCGCTCCCTCTCTCTCTCTCGTTCTTTTTTTTCCGTCTCGACCGTTAAAACATCATCGTGAATGCAAGCTGGTGTTATAATAATTTATATTGTTACTAGTTCTACAAACGCACAATATTGAGGAACACACAACTGCAAACTATATGCTCAAAAGTCTTCAAACACTTCTACAAAGGAGTTTTAGTGGTAAAGGGGAAACGGTAGGTATAACGCTTCCAATTATTTTTTTCTGAGTGTAAAAGTGACAAAGCTTGAGTTTGAATACATCTGTCTCATTCTCACGGGATAAAAAGAATGGACATAATTTATCACGGCTCACGTGTAAGGCCTTGCTGTGCTGTAGAAACGCTTGATGTGCAATTTATTAAAATTTAAGGCAATTTCCTATTAGTACCTACCCTCGTCTGTAAGTGCGAAGTGACTATCGAAAATTACACTGTATTCTATTACTCGATTTGTACTTGCAGACCCCTTGTGTACAAATTAACCTAATGTGATGTAAATACGGAATAGACCAGGGTGCCGTTATGTGATGAAACAAATCCATTCCATTGAGCGTGATCCTAAGTGATATTATAATAGAAACCTTAGGTATATAGACGTGTTTATTGTGAATCTTCTGTCTTCACGGTTTGACGGCTGCGAGAGATCTGTGGGCCTAGTGTGAGTTTTTCTAGTTGCGTTAACGTACACGACCGCGTTAGCGTAAACCACCAATCGTATGAAAATAGAACAACGCCACCTGGCGCCATGTAGATGAAACTGCTCTTATTTCATACAAATCGTGGTTTACGCTAACGCGATCGTGTATGTTAACGCAACTAGAAAAACTCACACTAGGCCCGTAGGGTCAGGCCGTGCGAGTTAAGGTGCTACCACATTTGTAACGTTGGCCATTTTGCACTGTGACCGTATCATTTGACATTTAATCAGAATCAGTACAATGCAATGTTACGGCCTAAATGTTGCAAATGCGGACGCGCATTAGATTACGTGATTAGTGCATGCGATAGCGTCTAGGCAGGGCAAGGGCCCGGAGCGGGCGACTTGATGTCGGATTTATAAAATCAAATAAAGATTTCGTCTCTAAAATGGTGTTTTCATTTCGTTCTGTTCACCTTTCCATTATAAATACTTTATTTAAGCTAGCTAATTATCCTCTAATAGGAATTTGTAAACAAAAACCAAAAACTTTCAGTTTTTTGGGTTCCGTACCTGTAAAACACGAGGGAGCTGAGTAACAACACGGAGTGCCATGCATAAACTGATTTATTTATCAAGTACCCACTATAATCAATAATAGATAATCAGGTCAGGTCTACCCACATCACAGTACCCAAAGGGTAAAAACGGGACCCTATTACTAAGCCTAAGCGATGTCTGTCTGTCCTACTTATTAACGACTGTATCTTTCGAACCGTAATATATAGCTAGTTGAAATTTATTGACTAACAAAAATTAAAAAAGTCAATAAACGAAAGGGGGTCCCCATACAAACGTATTTTTTTACGCATTTTTGTATTAGCTTAAATGTAAAAACGGTAATACATACAAGCGTCAAACTTAACATGATTATAGTACACACCCTAAACATTAATTATACAGAACTGAGACTCTAAAGTCTATTTATCTATGCTAAAGTATAATAAAAAATCAAGTGCGAGACGGTGACAAGTTTCTGTTCATTGCCAAGTTATAACTGGTAAGTTCGTTATTGAATTTTGTGGTGGTACGGAACCCTCAGTGCGCGAGCCCTTCTCGCACTTGGCCGGTTTATTATTTATCTCGTAAATTTTTGTTTTATTCCATAGGTGGCAAACAACCAGACGGGCTGCCTGGTGGTAAGCAGGCACCGTCGCCTATGGATACTTGTAACAGAGGCGTCACAAATACGTTGCCTACCCTTTTGCCGTCGCACAGACGTGATAATAAGATTGTCTCGCGTACATTTTTAGCGCGACAAATACTGAATTTGATGAACGTGATTGCGATGACAGCCGTCCCAGGACTACCTTATATTATACGAAGTGTGTGAGTATAAAGTATTTTGTATTGGAGAACATAAAAAAACACATGTTTAGACAAAATATTTATTCTCGCAGTTTTACTGCAAAGCCTTCACCTTAGAAACAAATGGGGTAGTTCCACTTTTCCCCACCGAGCGCCATCCGAGGCAAGGTGGAATGTAGAAAATTTTGAAGGAGTGAAGAGTGAATCTTGGTCCCAATAGGCATGTGTTCTAATGTTTAATTTATTACAAATAACCGGCTTAGCGATGAATATAACTAAATACATTACACATACTGATAAAAATATTTAAATTGGCTGATAAATCTCTGAGATAATTATGAGTGTTTAAAGTTTTAGGTGGGGATAGAGAGGGGATGCTTTATCCCTTTCTCACAAAGCGTGTGTTAGTATAGCATTTGTATGGCGCACCTGAGGCGTGACGTCACGGCTCAGTACAGTGCGCTGTTTGTCTAGCATGAAATTAAAATGCTTATATCTTATTTATTTTCGAACAAATTTTAATTTTGTTTTCATTGATGTGCTTTATTTATGATCAGCTTTTTTGTGAGGTAATAAAAAATATTAGTCATCATGCCTATTATAGCACAATATTTATACATAGAGTCCTTTTCATGAAAGAAGTCCCACGGCAAACAGCGGAACTAAATTTCCATGTTGTAGTTGTCAGGTGTTGTTACTGTGTTTCGACGCTAGTGAGATTTTTATTAATTTTCCATCGTTAAAGAGTCGTGTACGATGCCAAAAGTTGTTAAAGTTCTACTCGAGAAATGATACTGATAGTGATTGATACGCGATGACAGCGCCGCGTCTGGGGGACTTCAAACATGAAAAGCACTCTACAAAATTTCGGTTGACTGCCCCCACTAGGGCTGGCAATCCTAGATTTAGTAGGTAGTGTTTTGAAATAAATACGAGTATAATTTGCGCCACCATGGGGTACACTTGAAGGAGCAAAGTAGAACTACCCAAAACTAATGGAATATTCATACAGTTCAGTCTTACAATTATAAAGTTACATATGGGCCTGTTCCATTATTATGTAATACAAACCTACATAATAATAATCTTTTAGCCCCTGAAAAATCGAACCACAACGATTTCCAGAAAAGATTTGTAGACAAATTGTCTTTTATAATAAATGAACAACCAACAAATATATAAAATAACACTTAAATCTCTCAATGCGTCTTCGGAGACAGTTTTATTGTTACACTTTTCATACAACATAAAGATAATTTAAAATAAGGTTTCTAATTATTATAGGGTTTAAAAAAAAGTAAATAATAGATTTATAGAAATATACGGTTTTGGCGCCAACGTGTTTTTTTTTTTTCTCATTGTATTATTTTCCTAAACTTGTCTATTTTCGAGTGTTAATGCGTAATAATGGTGGAATAACATTTATTAAGTGTTCGTGGACGCGCTGGAGTTTGGTGGGTAGGAAAGAAATAACGCGGTGAATATTTATTTTCGTATTGTTTCCAAAGCTCTACACAAGCTTCATGTAAAGTCTCCACTTCTTTACTAGGGCAAGACGTGACTTGACCGTGACTTACTTAGCTTGACTATGACTTGTTTGACGTTTCATCAAACTTGATAATATTTTGATACTTGACAGTAACTGGCAAATGCACAAAAAGTGCGACGCCAAAATAGTCTCAAAAAGGAAAAAAATATACTTACGTAAAAAACGAAGTTTCATAAAAAACGGGCGCGTAATAATCGAAAAAAAAACTAGTATGTTTGTATGAAAAGCGAAAACTGAAATATACCCCGCTGAGCGGACATCGCCGCTGACCGCTGAGCAAGTATCACAACGTTGTTTATTATAAAGGCGTTTTTTCACATTACCAAATCAGCTAGCCTATTAGAGGCCTAACAAACAACCCAACGGTCTTTAACCAAAACTAAGTGTTTGATTATATAGCGTAAAGTATACTCATAGCCTCTGTTACATAGCAAGACTAGACCACAAAACTTTGCGGGAAAATTTTCCACACTAAACTTAATAAATTTAGAAAATATTGAGCAAATCGAGTATTTAAAATTCCGTACTGGCAGTCCAAATTAAGAAACATGGGTCGAAGTCTATAATTTAAATCAAACCATTTATTTAGAAATAATCTTTTTTTTTCTTTTTTTTTTAAATCGTTTTTTTAGAAACGAATGCTTTCTTTTGTTATCAAAATGAAAATCTTCTTCCCAGTTTCGCATCGCTCCACTTATATACCGGCCTATACTATGACTAACCGTTTCGGTACATACAGAAACATCATTGTATAAATTTATATCGAAAATATTTATTTACACGAACAACATTTGTGACAGGAATGCTGGCGCCTACTTTGGGCAAAAAATTAGCATCGCCATCCTTTTTTTTTTTTTTTGTTAAAATCTTCATGAGCGTGGATTCAATGTCCTTTACTCGTAATATTAAACAGTTTACTTTGTCTTAATAGCGTCAAACAAGTCATAGTCACAGTCAGAGTCAAGCTAAGTAAGTCACGGTCAAGTCGAACTCATGCCCCTGTAAAGTGGTGGAGACTTTACAAGAGGCTCCTATGGAGTTTTGGAAACAACACGAAAAGACACGTTTCACCTCGTTATATCACTTTCCTACACTCGATCACGTTTACGAGTACTTAATGAATAATAATTCACCATTTAGTACACATTAACACTAGAAAATACACAAGTTTAGGAAAATAATCCAACGAGCCGACATGTTTTTTCCGCGTTGGCGCCAAAACTCCGCATTGCCATCCAGCGTGGCAATGCTGCCAGCATTCTGGGCACTTTTCCCTCCACCAAGGGGCTTTTAGATTAGTATTTTTTTATGATGTTTATAATAATTAGGTAGTAATAGTTTTAGTTTTTAAATACTGTTTTAAATATTGTTCATGTGAATAAATTTGTGTGAAACAATGCGCACTAGTGATGAGCGATGGTGGCCGAGCGGTAGCATGTGCGCTTTGCAATCTGACGGCACCCGCTTCAATCCTCGGTCCTGCACCAATTACTTATTTGGTACTTAAATGGGTCGCATTTTTTAGTGTCACTAGTTCAATGAAATAATTTGATTGAACTAGTGACACTAAAAAAACACAGTAGTTCAATCAATTGAACTGTTGATTGAGCTACTGAGAATAGGCGCTTAAATGATGTGCAGTTTCGATGCCATCGCTCAACAACGGTGAAAGAAAAACGAGAAAACCAGTATGAAAATGACATTAGCTTGAATAACATCTCTCAAGCTAATGTCATTGTCAATGTCATTTTCATACAATTTCATCTTTCAACGCTAACAGAAAGTGGGTCTTGTCTAACCCCTCAATATGTCCAATAACCTCAAAAGTTCAAATCAAAGACATGGCATTCACCAACATGCACTGGGCTGGGCCAGCATGGTGGATTCATAGTACGTTCATCGTATAGTCCGGTGTAGTAAGCAGAGTTTTTTTTTACATAAAATTATATCTGTTTTCACATAATAAGAGTTGATCGGTTTCGTTGTTAAACAGTGGGGCAAGGCGACACGAACCCGCCGAAGGTTTCCTCCAGATGCTTGGCGACAGCGAGGCACAGGGCATCCTGCCGCGGCCCCGCCACTACTTGTATGCCGAGCGGCAGCCCGGCTCCGTCCACTCCTAGCGGCACCTACACAAATAACCATCTTATGCAACTGTTCGATAAAGTAATCTATGCTTTACGGGTATTAAAAACTACAAAATAAAGTCCCGATTTTCAGCAAAAAAGTATATCTGTTTCTCATTGATCACGTGACTTGATTGCAAACACTCATTGTACTCCTTATGACGTCACAGAAGAATTTGTTTGCTTATGTGTGACGTCACTAATGTCACGTGGCCAAATAAATGTCAAAGGGAGCGTCTACGACATTACGCGGTAGTATAATAATTTGAATTTACATACGCCATTTTAAACACAATTACTGAAAAAAAATATACTGATTTTCCGAAACCATCTTAAATTGCTTTATTATAATATAATAATATGTAATAGCCATATTTTTTTAAATGTAATAGTTAAGTGACGGGACACCTGATGGTAAGTAGTCACCGTCGCCTATGGACTCCTACAATACCCGGGGATTGGCGGTGCGTTGCCTACCTTTGAGGACTCTATTTACTCTTCGCGTGAAGCAATTTAGGTAATTTTTTGGAGGAAAAACCTAAGGATTGCCTAAGTAGCAAAATGTAAATAAGTAGCAAAAACTAAAATAAATCTAAATTGAAATTAACAAATAAGGTAACTAGATGGACCGACGACATCGTGAGAGACGCGGGCATCCAGTGGATGCAGATGGCAGGCTGTCGTTCAGTGTGGAGGTTCAAGGGGGAGGCCTATGTTCAGCAGTGGACGTCTTCTGGCTGATCATGATATGAGCGCCACGCTGTACATATATCACACAGAAGTTTATCTAGAAAAGTGGCACCTCGGAGGCCTCGGTTGGAAGTAGGTGGTAGTTACCTGCGTGACAGGCAGTCGCAGCACGTTGAAGATGCACCAGTAGGCGAAGTTGAAGGGGCGGAGGAACGCGGAGTAGTGGTAGGGCGCCGGCGCGGGCGCAGACGGGAACAACAGCACGCCGTCTGAACCTAGCTTACTCTGCAATAAGAAAAGCACCCATTAGAAACATGGCTCTTGACACCAAAGTGAATATAACCGCTAACGCTGAAGAGGTGGGACTTCCACAGAGAACAATATTTAATTTCGCCATTATTCCGAAAACCCGTACGTAGCGCTTTGATTCCAAATTTATTGTGCGAACTGCTAGTCTGTGGAATTTGCTGCCTGAATGGGTTTTCCCCGTCAGTTAGAATCTGGCTGTCTTCAAATCGAGAGTGAATCGGTTTCTTCTAGGCAAGCATGCTCCATAGTAGACCGCATCGTCGCTTAACATCAGGCGAGATGGCGGTCAAGCGCAAGCCTATCAACTATAAATAAATAACAAACGGGTGCAACTCCTATAATGAAGTGGGACGCCTATAGAGACAAGCTTATACGTTAGAGTAGGATAGAAAACGTAGAAGTTAAATTTCACACCCATTTCATACATTCGAAATTTTGTATTGAAGTTGCGCTAGTCATTTGACATATTTGATTTGTATCATATTTTGTTTCGCTCACTCCAGTAACATTTTATGTACTGCTATCTTTGTTGTTTGTTAGTCACGTATGCTTAAAAAACCGGTTAAAGGCTTCGCTAAAAACAAAACCCGCCATAGATAACAAAGTATAGTCTTAGCTAATACCGCGTTAAGTTTGTGACGAACAAACTTAGACCTATTCTATAACATAATTTTTTATAAAGTTTTACAGAAAGAATAGCGAATGGCTCGAGCTGATATGTGCACTTTAACCTTGCGATGCTCACGTTTATCGGTTCCCTATGACTTTTATACTATGTATCTGAATAAATAATTATATAATAAATAAATATTCGGTACATTTTTGCACACACGGTCATCTAACCCCAAACTAAGCAAAGCTTGTGATATGGCTGCCAGAGACTGATATACATACATATATATTTTTAATACATACTTAAATAGATATTTACAACCAGATATAGAACAAACACAAATGTTCAACACATGAATGTTTGTCCTAGGTGGGAATCGAACCCACGCCCCCAAGCGCAGAATGCAGGTTCACTACCAACTGTGCCAACGGGCTATGAACATTTTTAAAGATCAACTTAGCCGATGCTTGGCTTTCCAAGACCAAGACAAATGAGCTATGCTTCGCTCGGTCAGTAAGTGACTCACAAGTAGGTCGTCCTTCAGTTCCGCGATGAGCGCTGTGGCCCACTCCGAGTCCACTTTGGGCAGCACTTGGTCGTCTAACAGCTTCATTATGGCCGCCCCGGAGTACTCCGACTGGCCGATCACCTGGGAACACGTTTAAATGCTTTCATCATCATTCAACAGACAAAACAGAGTTTTTTTAATCAGTTCTGACTACTGTGTTAAATTACAATCCAGTTCTCACTTTTAAATAACTTTATTTATAATTATTACTGAATAGTACAAGGGAAGATCAAGCGTTTAAAATGTAGCTGGATCTGTTTTGGGGATCTAACCACATGTCCACATAACCACATGTCCACATGTGGTTAGATCCTAGATCCCCAAAACAAAAATGGACCAAAGAAGTCATGTCTTGGTACCCCAGCGATGGGAAGAGAGCAAGGGGACGACCACAAAGGTGGGAGAACGACCTACCAAAAGGGTGGCGCAGAACAGCAAAGGATAGAAAATAATGGCGACTTCTAGAGGAGGCCTGTGTCCAGGGAGGACAACCTGATAGTGGAAATGGTGCTGGTGATACAGACTGAATGAGAATATTAAAGTAAAAATAAATAAAAAAGATAATGCCCGAATGGGTGTTCCCCGATAGTTACAATCTGGGTGTCTTCAAATCACGAGTGAATCGGTTTCTTCTAGGCAAGCGTGCTCCAACGTAGACCGCATCATCGCTTCACATCAGGCGAGATGGTGGTCAAACGCAAGTCTATTATTATCATTTTTCATTGCAGTTTCGACGCCATCGGTCAACAACGGTGAAGGTAAACATCGAAACTTCATAGACATGACATTCACCAACATGCACTGGGCCAGCATGGTGGATAAGGGTCCATCCATCCCCTCTCTCTGAGAGAAGGCCTGTGTCCCAGCAGTGGGAATATGATTGATGATATGCGCATTTGACACTGAGTGTACGCGGGTAACTTCCACCGTGTGCAGATATGATGGCGGCTTATCTCACCTTTCTGAAGAGCTCTACGAGTCCGTTAGCCTCCCCCTGGTTGTTGGTGAGGAGGGAAGCGAAGCACTCGCTCTCCTGCGACATGCAGTACCGCCACAGACTATACATGTAGTTGAAACCTTTGTGGTAATACTTCTGAGGAGCGAGCTCGGTGGAGGTGGCTTCCGTCGTGAAGTGGGTCACTACTCTGGAATTTAAATAGTTGTACCTAGCAATTTAAAGAAATGACGGGAAGCTTTGGCTACCAGTGTAACCTAATAAAATAAACCAGCCAAGTGCGAGTCGGGCTCGCGCACTGCGGGTTCCGTACCATCACAAAATTCAATAACGATATTACCAGTTATAACTTGGTATTGAACAGAACTTTATCACCGACTCGCACTTGGTCATTATTTATTATTAACACTACCATTTATTTATTTTAAGTTTTAGAAATAACAAATAAACTAATTTGAATCCTATTATGTCGTCCTTGTTGATATCGCAGAATTAACTTTTTATCCTGAAAAAATATTAAAGCTTACTTTGACATTGCATTCCTCAGTTCCATGCAGATGGGGCTGACACGGAGATCCTCAGCAGTCTCGACGTAGTACACTTTCAACTTCTAAAAAAGAAAAAAATATAAATATATGTAATGTCAGGAATAAAATGGTACGATTAATTGTAATATGGCAATAATAAAATGGAGTTGTGGCGCCAACGTGAAAAAAAAAACAATTCGGCTCGTTATATTACTAAACTTATCATCATCATAAGCCAGAAGACGTCCACTGCTGAACATTGGCCTCCCTCTTTAACCTCCACACTGAACGACAGCCTGCCTTTTACATCCACTGGCAAGCGACTCTCACGATATCGTCGGTCCATCTAGTGGGAGGCCTACCTACGCTGCGTCTTCCGGTTCGTGGTCTCCACTCCAGAACATTTCTTCCCCATCGGTTATCGGTTCTCCGAGCGATGTGGCCTGCCCATTGCCACTTCAACTTGCAAATTTTTTATTGTATTACGTTACTGAACTTGAGTATTTTTGAGTGTTAATGTTTAATAATGAAGGATTACTATTTATTAAGTGCTTGTGAACGTGCTCGAGTGTAGGTAAGTGATATAACGAGGTGCAACATGTCTTTTTGTGTTGTTTCCAAAACTCCATAGAAGCTTTTTGTAAAGGCTCCACCACTTTACTGGGGCATGAGTTTGACTTGACCGTGACTTACTTTGCGTGACTCTGTGACTATTAACTTGTTTGACGCTATTTAAGACTATGAAAACTTGTTTGGGGTATAATAATCTTTGATATTACGAATGAAGGACTTTGTATCCATGGTCATATATTTTTTTAACAACAATGGAATAAAATGTTTGTAATTTCCTCGGGCCTGCATCACTGACTTATTTGGTACTTAAATAAATCAAGTTATATGATGATTTACGGGATATTTACCGTGGTAAGGTTGTGGAATGAGCTCCCGATATTTCGGCGCAGTTACATGCACCATGTTCACGGGAAGACTGAAGAACAATTAGGTGGCTATGACCTAGCGATTCCATACATTCGACTCAACATTCAGGTGCACCTTGTCTGAATGGATCATTGGTTTCAAGGATTGGAACAACCTGCCAGCTTCCTTGTTTCTTGAGATATAATCTGGACCTTTGCAAGGCCAGAGTGAATAGGTATTTTCTAAGTCTGCGTGCTTCATCTTACCTTCAAGTGGACAGGTCGGTCGAGGTCCAGCTTGTCCGCCATGTCGGCGGCGATTATCTTAGTCAGAGGAGCGAGGTCGGAGCAGTGGCGGCTTGCGAACGAAATGGACGCCATCGTAGTGGCATCATCCTTGCCGGTGCGGAGCGCGGAACCTAACACCAAATGTGACATTAGTTTTTAGGGTTCCGTACCCAAAGGTTAAAAACGAGACCATATTACTAAGCCTACGATATCTTTCTGTCTGTCTGTATGTCCGTCTGTCCTACCTTAAAACGGCTGTATCTTTCGAACCGTAAAACCGTCGAACTTGGCATGATTATAGTTCACACTCTAAAGTATAACAATAAATAATAAATAATGGCCAAGTGCGAGTCGGTGACCAGTTTCTGTTTATTACCAATTTATAACTGGTAATTTATTGAATTTTGTGGTGGTACGGAATCCTCAGTGCGCGAGCCCGACTCGCACTTGGCCGGTTTATTCTACTAGTTTCGCCATACAGTGTTACTCGCGTAGCGTAGACATTCCCTCACGAACCAAACATTTTCCGAGATAACAGTATCCAATTTCGAGTGAGTGTTTCTAGCCCTCCAAATATATCTATGCAAAATTACTATGGCTGCCCGAGACTGATATACATACATATATATTTTTAATACGTACTTAAATAGATATTAACAACCAGATATAGAACAAACACAATATTCATCACATGAATGTTTGCGCTAGGTGGGAATCGAACCCACACCCCCAAGCGCAGAAGGCAGGTCATCTACCAACTGGGCCACTGGGGCATTCAAAAATGTACGGATCACATTTACCACAGGCGACATGTTAAAAAAAACATATATTATACATAATTATAAATATTATACATAAATGTAGGGATATATAAATTTTGTTAGGTATATTTTATGTACACCACCGACCGTTTTTCAATTTCTTTAGTCCTGTCCATCCAAAGGTTGCCTGGAAGAAATCGCTTTAGGCGATAAGGCCGCCCATTATACTGCCGTATATTTGTTTTTTTTATGTTAGTTTAAGTTTCATTTGTATTTTCGGTGTGTAATAAAGAAATATTGTATTGTATTGTATATTATGGTATGTAAGGTAAGTTCTGTTTAGTAGGAAGTTACCTTTCATGCTTATGTGATTGGCAGTAGGGTTGTATCCAAACAGTCCGCAGTAGAACGCAGGCATGCGGGTCGAACCGCCAATATCCGAACCTGCAGCAAAATTATATCATATAGTGGCGTCTATTCTGTCATACCACTCACTAAACTAAACCAATCTGACAGGACTAAAATTATCTGCCTCTCATTTCATTTTAATAAGTGAGAGAAGGATGGCAACAATTTTAGAGCTGTCAAATTTAGTTTAGTTTTGTTTAGAGTGCACTAGAATCGATGCCACTATCTGACTAAAAAAGGAGGTTCTTTAGTCGACGTATATACAGGGTTACGCAGAAAGAGTGTACTAAGCCGAAAGAGGTACATAATACCCATCATTGTAAACGCAACTTTTAATATTAGGACAACCCTGAAATCGCGAAAAAAAAA
Organism: Agriopis aurantiaria; assembly: GCA_914767915.1. NCBI lineage: Eukaryota > Metazoa > Arthropoda > Insecta > Lepidoptera > Geometridae > Agriopis > Agriopis aurantiaria. The sequence continues at coordinate 14,218,280 of OU611998.1, read as the reverse complement.
TCCAGTAAGGTTAGAATCTCGCCTTGTCGAATGTTTGAATTGTCTATAATTATATATATATTGAAAGAGTAAAATCCTACAGTGAACACTTATGACACTATTGGTCAGAGGGAAGGATTAAAGACAGGCAGTAGACCAAAGTAGTTATATCCTTTGTTGCCTTCTCCCATCCCAACGCAAGTAGTTGCGGGTAGTAGTGTGCACTTACATAGACTTATCGGCGAGGCCAGCGCGGCCGCTAGAGCCACCTCGCCGCCACTGGAGCCGCCGGTGGTGCGCCCCGTGTGGTACGGGTTGTTGGTTTGACCAAACACCATGTTGCGGGACTCTTGCCTGAAACGATATATTTTCTCACAAAAAGGGACAAGTCTAGGTTTTTTTTTTAAACCCCTTATGAGATGCCTCTAGTAAAGTTTACTACAGGATCTCTATCTCTAGTATATATGTATATATATACATAGTATAAATTAAAGTCGCTTTCCGCGTCTGTCTGTCTGTATGGCCGCTAACTCCTCCTAAACCACGCAACCGATTTTGATGCGGTTTTCACCATTAGTTAGGTACATTTTCACAGGTTTATATAATATATCCACCCTGGCTTCGCACGGGTGTAATTTATACGTAGGCAGGCGGGTCGCTAGTTACTTACAATATCTAACCTCATCTACCTAGCAAGGACATGAGATACTTTTCCATTCTTACGACCATGTATGCTACTTTATATGTATATCTTTATATGTATATATGCGTGTGTTATATATGTAATTGACGGAAATTGTCACAGGTGAAAACAAGACGGTGCAATTTTAAGCTTTGTTTAAATTAGGTAACTAACTTTTATAAGTAAGGCCGCTAATCAACATGGGATGGCACTGTAATCAAAAATTATAGAATAAATAGAAATAGAATTTATTAATTATTTTATATAGCGTGGCAGTCACGCGAGTTCAGTGCTTCCCCCCCCCCCCCTTTAAGATAGTTACAATATGGGTGTCGTCAAATCACGAGTGAATCGGTTTCTTCTTGACAAGCGTGCTCCAACGTAGAACGCATCATCGCTTAACATCAGGCGAGTTGGCGGTCAAACGCAAGCTTATTATTAAATAAACAAACAAAAACCCAAAAAGTTTCACAACGTGCTTAAAGAAGTTTGCACTTCAAACAGCCATCTTTCTAGTATTCTTTTTTAAACTTTCGCGATTTGAACACCTATTTTTTACATAAATAAAATAATACGTGATAAGTCCCGATAATGATAATTTGTAATGTATCTCACCATTTATTAATCTCCGGTACATTAGTAACGGCCAGTGGTATAGCACCGGCTTCTTTCAGCAGTCTGACGCATTCAGCGTCTTCGCTGGCTCTGACGTGCTTCCGTGACGTCACGCCCAGGGTATGGAGCATGCCTGACACTGCGTGAGACTCCTTCGCCGTGAACGGGACGCCTGGAGCGTATACATACGATAAGTGGTAGTAGTTTTGTAGCGAAAGCACAGTAATTGGCAAGTTTGAATTCCAAACTATTGCTTGTGGGTTTAAATCTCGACAATGGTAGGTTTTGTGTGAAAGATGATAATTCGATATGAATGTTTATATTATTAATGGTTTGTGAAATTTAATGGAAGTTACAATATCAAAAAATTGTTTTTATTTGGAAATAATATTATTTAAATATATATATATATATCTATATATAAAAAAGCTAAATTCATCTACTCACTCACTCACGCACTCATTAAACACGAAATCTCGAAAACTACTTGACAAACGAAGCTGAAATTAGGCAGGTAGATTCTTTATGGGGTGTAGAGGATTTTACGAAAGGGCCGAATTAAAGATGACAAAAGGGGGTTGAAAGTTTATATGAAAGTCTACGCGTAAGAAGTCGCGGGCAACAGCTAGTATATAAATATATTGTTTTTTTTTTTTTTTTCAACTTAAATTTTTTTTTATTCCCGGTGAGGTCAATTTACCTAAATTTGTATAGGCGGGGTGGTGGCCCTATTGTCAAAGTTTTTAGGCAGCCAGTTGTAGCCCTTACAATTTAACGTACCATCGGAGCGACGGTAGCGCTCAGTTGTCACACATCCGAAGAGACCATGTCGTTCATTCCTTTTTTTTTTATTCGCTAATAAGTCCGCGTTTGACCACCAACTCGCCTGTTGGTAAGCTTCGATGTGGTCGAAGATGACAACGCAAAGTCAAAGCCTACCTATAATGGCTTATAATGAAGCACGCAGACTTAGAAGATTCACTCTGGCCTTGAAGAGGTTGAGAAACAAGGAAGCCAGAAGGTAGTTCCAATCCTTGGCCGTACTTTCAAGCGCTACAGCAATTAACTTACCTAAGAATGGTTTATCTTTAAAGTAATCATCAGGCAGCCCTTGTTCAATCTTCTTGTCAATCTCTTTGGCCTCCTCCAAGGCCGCTACGAACCTCTCATCTGTCACTGCATTCAGTATAGGATTCACCTGTAAGTTACACACTAAGTATTAGAAAATCATGTAGTACGTATTTTTTACTGAATTAGTTTTGCGGTTAACCAACGAAGATGCGGTCTACGATGGAGCACGCTTGCCTAGAAGAAACCGATTCACTCGCGATTTGAAGACGCCCAGATTGTAACTATCGGGGAACACCCATTCAGGCAGCGCATTCCACAGACTTGCAGTTCGCATAATAAAAGTGAAATCAAAGCGCTTCATAAACGTTTACGGAACATCGACCATGAAGCGATGTAGCCTTTTTGTGCCCGCTCTGACAGTCCGATAGAAAAATGGGCATAAGGGAATTAGATCATGCATATCCGTAGCACACTCTCCGAAAAAAAACCGATAGACTAGCAACTTTCGATGCTCAAGACTAAGAAGCTTAGCCTGAACTAGGGATTGTATGCTGATGAGCCTATTGATTCGTAGATGATGTATTTTCGCTCAGCCTGTCTCGTCCCACTACTGGGAAAAGGCAGCTCCCACTTCCTCTACGAGTCTCTATCCTCCGCCAAGATCAGACAGGTGTTTGATATGTTGAAAATAACAGCCTCAGTGAAAAATTTAATAACATATTTATAGTATAGTATTATAGTAGTTTAAGTTCTGAGATATAAGCGAAGCGTGTAACAATGTGATAACGCTTATTTTGAACACACACACACACGCACCCACGCACGCGCACGCACACACACACGAACTCAAAACCCCATAAAACTCATAAAAAAATAACAAAAATCCACAACCAGGGAAACTTATAAATCCCAGTTTGAGATCTACCTCTCAAATGAAGCTGTCTGAATATGTGAAAAAAGGATACTTACAGCTTTTATCCTCTCCACACAAGTTTGGACCAGCTCCTCCGAAGTAATCTCTCGTTTTCTAATCTTCTCTGCCAGTTCCACCGCACTCAGAGCCAGGATGGCGTGTCTCTTTTCCAACGGAGGCAGCACCTTAAGGATAACAACACAATTTATTGACACCGATTTTATGGTTCCATACCCAAAAGGTGTCAACAGGATTACTAAACCTACGCTGTCTGTCTTACTTATAATAAGTTATATCTTTGGATTCGTAATAGATATCTGGTTTAAATTTCCACATAATGTATGTTACTACCGACCTGCCCCAGCTTTGCACGGGTGTAATTTACCGAAGCCGGGGCGGGGCTTACCTCGCGGCTTATCGGGTCGGGATCGCTAATTATATCTTTATCGCTATTACCCCCTGCCTGTAGTACTGTGTGGCTACTAAAAGGGGACCTCCGGTGTCGGGATGGTCAAAGTTGGGGCTCTGACCATACACTTAAGCGTACCCAGGGAGAGAGCGACAACGTTGTGTGACCAACGTTGTCGGGGCGGAGGGGCTGTGACAACACGGCTGTCTCGGGAGAAGCCGTAGCGCAGTGCTGAGGGATCCAATGCGTTCCTCTGGAGATCCCGGAACCCTCTTGTCAAGCACTAAGGCTGGGTACCGGGGGGATTTAAGTGGGTATAATCCCAGATAACCTGGCTGCACCCCAATGCAGCCGGGTATCTTTGGAAGATTTCCCCATCAAAAACAAAAAAAAAGTTATATTTCTAACTGATGGTGAAAACGGCATCAAAATCCGTTGCGTGGTTTAGATAGCGGTTATACAGACAGACAGACAGACGCGAAAAGCGACTTTAATTTATACTATATAGAGATTATAGCGGATTTGTTAACAATTAATAAAAAATATAAGAAGTAAAAATTTAGTTAAGGTTACGGCGGTCGTTTTTCGGTCAGTTTTTTCTCCAATGTTTTTGATTTTAGCTCTATTGTAAAAATGGCAATGCACACAATTTGGTAAGGTTACTTGTCCGTGTAAGGTTGAAGGAAGGAGTGATAAATGTATGGTAAAACAACAACAGCAAAAACGGCCAAGTGTGACTCATACTTATTTTTGTTTTATGATAGGTACTGTCAAAGATTATATAGTACTGTTTACCATACACAGGTACTCCCACTTACCCAGTTACTTTTTGTAAGTAGGAACCATTCTTTAAAGAAAACTGTCTATTGTAGAAAATTATCTAAGTCTTATCATTTCAGCATGCTAGAAAATGGTGGTGATTATTTTATTGTAAACCTGTTAAATTCAGATTATTTTAGAAAACTATAAAAGAATTAACTATGCCATCAAGATAAAAAGAAAAAAAGGTAATACTGTAATAAACAACCTTTCGCAACTATTTGCTATCTTTATGTACCTTTTTACTACACATGTACATGCATTTTCGCAGGAAACATGCATTTTCGCACTTAAGTGCATTAATGTTATTCTTTGAGAAAATAATATCTTATAACATAATATAGTTACTACAAAATATTTCTTAAAAGTTATATGATTATTTACGGGATATTTACCGTGGTAAGGTTGTGGAATGAGCTCCCGATATTTCGGCGCAGTAACAATAATCATATAACTTTAGTGAACAACCGTGATAGTTTAAAACAAAATATTTCTTGTTTATGTGCAGTATGTTTATTTCCAGTTAACATCCAAATGGCTGAACAAATTCGGATAAGGTGTCTCTACACCTTATCCGAATTTGTAGCTAATATACTGGCGGCCATTCTGTCATACCACTCACTAAACTAAACTGACAGGACTAAAATTATCTGCCTCTCATTTCATTTTAATATGTGAGAAAAGGATGGCAAAATTTTAGAGCTGTCAAATTTAGTTTAGTTTAGAGTGCATCAGAATCGCTGCCATTGGATTAACGCATAAAGTAGGTACTTATTATCCCGGAAAATTAACGATTCCATACATTTTCTGTGATGTAATGTAGAATAGCAGGCAAAACCTCGAGACAGAGCTAGTTTTATAAATAATTTACCTTCTTAGTCCCGTCCCAGTACATCCCAAAGATGATGTCGATGAACCAGTCCAGGTAGGTGCGGATGATCAGGAACGCATGCTTGCAGATGTTGGAAGCCATGCCGTAGAATATCTTGCTGGGCTTGTTCACGCGGCGCTGGGGAAAAATGATTTTCATTCATAATTTAGAAGATAAGTAATCTACTGGTAAAGGTAGCATTCCGATCTTGTCGACCGCGACACTTCGACCAAAATAAAATGAATGGTCGGGCCATAACCATTGAACTTGCTCAGTAAAAACAAGGCAAATCTTAAACATGCACATCTTCCTGAGACACATGGCAGGGCTGATGCGCTACCAATTCAGCAGAGCAGCACAAGCGACGCAAATATGCTAATTCCAGCAGTGGTCACATATTTGAGGCGTTTGTCGAGACTTTGGGCCCTTGGGAACAGGAAGCTCACCTCATTTTCAAAAAACATTCAAAGCGCCTGGTTAATGCAATGCGTAACCAAAATGCTGGAGTGTTTCTGGTTCAACGCATAAGCATTGCATTCAGTGTGGTAATGCCGCCAGCATGCTGGGTACGCTGCCAACTGATAGTGGGCTTGAGCATTTGGATTGCCTTTAGAGCTTCAACGGTCTATGGGCAGTCTAACTGTATTTGTAGTGTTAGTATTAGCTTGTATTTTGTTTAGATAAATTAAAGGCACTTGCCCCAGGTAAAATATATATTATTGCATACACTGATATATTCTTACTAGCTCTAGAAATACACACTTTAATATTGAGCGGCACACAACTGCAAATCACTACATAGTATCATAGATAAATATATACCAGAAAACAAAGTCGCTTCCCGCTGTCTGTCCGTCCCTATGTATGCTTAGATCTATAAAACTACGCAACGGATTTTGATGCGGTTTTCACCATCAGTTAGATAATTTTTCACGGAAGGTTTATATATTATGTAACAAGCGCCCCGCCCTGGCTTCGCACGTAAGTTACGCCCGTGCGAAGCCGGGCGGGCGGGTCGCTAGTAGTTAATAAAGGCACTTGCCCCAATATACAAGTACTAAAGTAACATCCAACATCCTCAATGTGTACATTCTCCTTATTGTATATATTCTAATTAAAGACGAATCTCATAAATAAATCACATTCATAACAGGAAACTTGATGAAATAAAGGCTTCCTGACGACGTGTACCATTGAGGATAACTGCCTTCTGTATCTGATCCTTGACCCAACTGCCTAGCGAGATCCTCTTAACGTATTGGTTGTGGCTCATCAAAACACGGAATTTGCTAAGTCAGAAAAATAAAAGCAAAATATTAGGAGCAAGTTGGCGGTCAAACGCAAGCCTATTAAAACACAAAATGTTCATCACATGAATAGCCCTAATCCCTAGGTGGGAATATCGAACCCACACCCCCAAACGGAAAAAGTAGGTTCACTACCAACTAAGCCACCGCTAAGCCACCGGGGCAGTCAAGGGAGAAAGGCTTGGCTTACAAAAGAAGTCCATTCATCATTATTTTACCTTATTGCTCACAGAATTTCTAGGGCTAAAAAGATTTTCAACATCACTTGTTGGAACCCCCTTGCCTCTGATATTGTTGGCAGATCTTTGCACGCTTGACACCCGAGACTTGAAGAGTGCTACTTCACTCTGAAGATAGCTTAGTTTGCTCTCCAAATGCTTATGAGTATTCTCAGAAACTTTAGCCTCCAAACTTATCACCTTGTTTTTAATTTCAGTGAATGTTTTAGTGAATTCGCCAGATAATTTTTGTTTTATTGTCTTTAAATCGGCCATGACAGTTGGCACGCATGAAAGTTGAGACTTCAAGTCCTGGATTTCTTTCAGAACAGTCTCCATAGTTGCCATATCTGGTGATGGAACTGGTGACAAAATTGGTGACTGAATTGGTGATGGTGCTTTGCATGAGCCACATTTCCAATTAGCACGCTTCGAACCTAGATTTCTCCATCTAGTCTCCGATATTTGAGCACACTCAAAGTCTAATAACTTTTTACAAGAACAACACTGCACTCCACTGGTGAAGAACAATTTGCAGGATGAGCACTTCATTTTGAGCATTAAAACTTTAGTACCAAAATATTACACAGATACGAAAATATGTGCCACTTTGTTCAACTAAGGATTATATATAACTGAAACTTAAATATATTTCCATCCTTACATAAGTCTCTTTGTCTTTTGAAAATAAGGAAAATTGACACAAATAACATAATTAATTTCTAAATTTATATGATTATTTACGGGTTATTTACCGTGGTAAGGTTGTGGAATGAGCTCCCGATATTTCGGCGCAATTACATGCACCATGTTCACGGGAAGATAATTAATTTCTGTTTATACTAAGGGAATATTATTTAACAGCGTGCACTATCTTAGTAGAATAAAATGTTCTATAACACTTCATCATAAGTCTGCCAACTTAACATAACAACACAATACAACACACACACAATTATTGTTAGTTTTTTATTTATTTGATAGCCTTCTATGCTGGTCACAGAAAAGAGAAGTAAGTAGAACGGAAATGAGAAAGAAAATCTGTTACCAGGCATTATGAGTGAACCTTGATTGAACATTCTTATTTAGATCAACACTTCGAACTCCGCATCACAGTTGCTAACTGATTTCAATAACTGATGTTTCGTTTATATGGGTGCAACTATTACTAGCTGCGCCCCACAGTTTCACCCGCGAGTTAAAATCGACGCTAAGTTTTCTGAAATTTTCCAATTCTCTGCAATTTTTTTTAACTTTTTTTTCCATAAGAACCTTTTACAAAGAATTAGAAAACGTTTAAAAAAATTATGAATGGAATCAGTAAAGTCGTTCTCTAGTTATGGCGTGACCAAGGTAAATAGGGATTAATTTTTGTATATATATAGATTAATTAGTCATTGACATCGGCTCCACTGTATTCTTTTCAGCTTGCCTTCCAGCATCCTGGGACTTCCATTCAAGTGTCTGTTAGTTGTTTCCAATTTATGCCAGCCACTTTTTTAATTTCATCTTCCTATTTTACTTGATGTCTTCCTTTATTTCTTTCCCCTCTTATGGTTAAACATTCTAATATATCCCTATTCCATTTTCCTTGTTTATTCCTGAGCATATGACCAGTCCAACGCCACTTTTGTTGTTTTATTACATAATGTTAAGTTTCTAGTTTTTGTCTTCTTATTAAATTTTTCTCAAATTTACTTCGTTCGTTCGTTAATTTTATGTTAATTATAGGTACTTCTTTCCATGTTGTTGGTTGTGGCATACTTGGATTTTCCCATAATTTTGCTATGTCATCCCATGGTCCCCCATGTGGGGCAGCCACAAGATAAAATATAATAAATATAGTATATTTTAAGTAGCTAATTATAATATATATTTGTAACAATGTCTATCTGAACAGCTAAACATAAAAACTTGTACATGTGCTCACCTGGGACACTTTATGAGCACTCTCCTTTGTACACATTTTAGTGTCTGCAAAGTCACTGTTTTATTAAATATTCAACAACTATGTTAATGTTGTACGTATGTGGAGGTAGGAGCCTAAAAACTGATTTTATTTCGTTTCTGTCGCCCTGTGGACTTTGATTCGGACGCTCCGATTGTTTGCCTCCCTTCACAAAATACAAGTACGATGCTCGGTGAAAGCTCACCATTAGATGAATACAGAACTTTCTAATATTATTATACATAAACACAGTATGATGTACAGTGATGGTAAGTAGACGAATTGGGTTGGAATAATTACTTCTATTTATGTAGTTTACACTGTACGCAGGTCTAAGACATTATTATAATTTATTTAAGATGACATACTTACCAAGAAATAGGCAATGGAATAATGTGAAATAGTAAATAAAATAAACTTTAGTATTTCAAAATAATTACAACTTTTTGTTTGTTTTGTTTAATGCTGTCAAATGTCAATACACCGGCTGTTGTCTGTCATCTCTTAAGGATTTTGGCGTTGCACGTCTGGAACATTTGCCAGAGTCAAGTATTGAAATATTTTCAAGCATAAATAAATAAGTATCGTCAAACAAGTCTTAGTGACTACAATCAGAGCCAAACAAAGTAAGTTACGATCAAGTCCAAGTCATATCCTACTAAAGTGGTGGAGACTTTATGGAGTTATGGAAATATCACGAGAAGACATGGTACAACTCGTTAGCCCGTAGATAGCCCGTTGGTCAAGTTGGTAGTGAACCTACCTTCTGAGCTTGGGGGCGTGGGTTCGATTCCCACCTAGGACAAACATTTATGTGATGAACATTTGTGTTTGTTCTATATCTGGTTGTTAATATCTATTTAAGTATGTATTTAAAACTATATATGTATGTTTATCAGTCTCTGGCAGCCATATCACAAGCTTTACTTAGTTTGGGGTCAGATGACCGCGTGTGAAAAATGTCCCAAAATATTTATTTATTTAAGTCGTTATATCACTTGCCCATACTGAGAGCACAATCACGAACAGTCCACCATTCTGGCTAATGAAAGAAGAGATTGAAAAAGCTCGGAAAATTTAAAAATATCAGCATTGGAACCCCAAAAATTAGCATTATATTAATATACCCTAAGGTACATAATATCGTCGAATCTTAATCGCAGTCAGAGACAAGCAAAGCAAGTCTAACATAGTAAATTGGTGCCATTGGTGGAGGCTTTACAAGAGGCTTCTATGGATTTTTGGAAACATCACGAAAATGTATGTTTCACCGGTTTCACTTTCCCACACTCGAGTACTTTCAAAGGATTCATCTTGTAAATAAATAACACACAATAGGGTATTTGACTACTTTTGGGAAACTATTGCACATTATTGCCTGATATAATTTAATGTATACTGCATTTATATTTTCTGGATATCAGTCGTATTTGCGATATAAATCGATGTTAAAGTTTGAATAAAAAAATATCGCGCCAAAACGCAGACCTGCGTCATAGCTCCGGTCGAGCGACGATTGACGTCACACAAAACAAAACAGCTGCAGCCAGGCAGCAAAAGTTTGATAATCACTAATTTTCTAATAGAAGTAATGGTTTATAAATGTTGTGTAGTGCCACAATGTACAAATACTTCCATAAAACACAGGAAAAACTATTCGTTTCTGTTCCAATGGACCCCAAAACTCGCAAAAAGTGGTTGGAACTAAGTAGCTCGTAGAGAACCCAAAAGTATTGGAGCTAATTCAAGTGTTTCTATGTGCGAAGATCATTTTGAGGTACATATTTCAGTCTATATATTTCTATTACAATTTGTGTTTTTATTGCATTACTATTTTATGTACTGTTACTTTCTTTTTAAACATTGTAAAGACATAACCTAACAAAATAGTGATATCCACCTACTACAACATACTTTTTGTACAACTTGATTGAATGTTTTGCTTGGAGAACAATTAAAAAATTATTACTTACATTGTAGTTTTTACGTTTTGAGTTCTGCAGCGTAGAAACAATGACGTAGATTATTATTGAAGAAATATGCAACCATAAATACATTAATTTTGGGTAAGTTACTGCTGTCTGCTTGCACAAAATGTTTCTCCATTCTTCTCACATTTAACCTCCGGACTGTTTTTGTTGATAATTTCTGGATAAATCGCTCTCAAAATAGCTTTACAACATTAAATTCGCAAATATCAATACAAAATCTGTTTGTTTAGATTTGTGTGACGTCACTAGGGATGAAGCCAATTACAGACCGTTTTCGATCACGTGATCAAATGTCGAAAATACAGTTATTTTATTCGCGTTTTTTACAAAAAATAAGCATATTTTTATAAAAAAATCAATGAAATATGCTTTTTCATTATGTCATGTTTATGGATGATGTCAATTGGCATAATATTTTCAATACAGTCAAACACCCTATTATTACACATTAAATAGACACAATGAGGTGATATGTTTTTTTTCACGTTGGCGCCAAAATTTCTAATCTTCTCTCTACCATAATTTTTCTGTGCTATATGAGATAATTATAATTATAATTATAAAATTATAATTATAATTATAATTATCTCATCTTAATGCATCTACCCAATGGTATAATCACATTGCATCTACCTATATCCTATATCAACCTATATAGACTTATGTATAATATTATTTGCCGATTTTCCAGCTGCAACACAGAGGTCAAAACAACATTGTTTAAAGCATACTGTCTGTGTCTATACACGTGTCAGCTGTGGACTAATTTTAAACGCAAAACGTATCATACCATAAGGGTGCAATACAATGATGCTTTTCGCATCCTCATGAGAAAAGCACGTTATTGCAGCGCGTCGGGCATGTTTGCCGATGCACGGGTTCCGGATTTCTTTGCTGTCATCAGATCCAGAGTGGCTTCCTTCTGGGCTGGGCTGAGGAGTTCGAAGAACGGCATATTGCAGTGCATGGGGGACTACCTTGGTAGCCCGATTTTTAAATCGTGGTTGACAGTGCACCAGAGTGCGAACCGAAAATGACTGATATTGTTATTTTTTATTACGCAATTGTATTATCATAATTTTAACTTAAGCTATTTTTAATCTTCTATTTTCTATTGTTATGTACAACAATATGGGTTCCATGCCTGAAATAAAGACATTTTATTTTATTATTTTATTATTATGTCCGCACTTGATCGTTCACTATTGAAATAATTATCTTAACAAATATTTGACAGCCACTTAACACTTAACAGTGCTCCTCACTACCATAATTTTATTTTACCAGTCATGCGTGGGCTGTGGGTACTCTCGACTACAAGGGTACAAGACTAAGAGGTCTGCATTAAAAAGTACTCTTTGGCAAGCGCCTTGCGAAAACAAAAACACAAGACAAGTAAAAGCACGGAACACTATTACTCAAGGAGTAAAAGTTATTAGGTACCTATACCAAGAAAGAGATGCAAATTGCAAACTGCATCATCGATTCTACGCCGGGCGGCGGCGCGGCGCGGCGGGGTGCAGATGCACCCAACCAAAGAGTATCTACTGTAATCAGACAGTGTTCGACGGCACATCCAAAAGTAAACACGCACGCTGATAACGTGAGTTTTGTTTTTATTTTTACCATAATTTTTAAATGCGAAGCTTTTGCTACGTACCTACCTTCTTTTGGTGACATATTCACTAGTAACGGCGAAACTGATATTTGTAAAAATTTACAGGGAAATAGTGTGACAATGGCAAAGGTCAGAGCAAACTAACTTTTACGAAATCGGGTAAACATTAAAAAACCGCTAGCGAGTAGGTACCTATTACATAAAGCTAGTAAATAAATCTTCCTATCTCGGGTAAACTGTGATAATGAATGATAAGCTATTTTTATTAATTCGGATAGAGAATCTGTGAAAAGATAGTAGGTACCTACTTATACCTACATTATTTATTCCGTGGTAAGTAAGTAAATACCTACCTTCGTACCAATAGTGACCGTTGACCCTCGTTGACCGACATAATTTGGACATAATAAGCGGCGAAAACTGAATACCTACCTACTTGGTAGGTAGGTAATGTAGGTATACAAAAAATAAGAAAAAACCGGCCAAGTGCGAGCCGGGCTCGCGCACCGAGGTTTCCGTACAACCACAAAATTCAATAACGAAATTAGGTACCAGTTAGGTATTACTACTTGGTAATGAACAGAAACTTATCACTGACTCGCACTTGGCCATTTCTTATTATTTGTTGTTATATTTTAGAGTGTGTACTATAATCATGTAGGTAAAGTTTGACGCTTGTAACTAGGTAGGTAGGTAGGTAGGGTAGGTACCTATTACCGTTTTTACATTAGACTAATACAAAAATACATACCTACCTAAAAAATACGTTTGTTGTACAAAGTACTTTATACTCACACACTTCGTAAAATATAAACCTGGGACGGCTGTCATCGAAATCACGTTCATCAAATTCAGTATTTGTCACGCTAAAAATGTACGCGAGACAATCTTATTATCACGTCTGTGCGACGGCAAAAGGGTAGGCAACGTATTTGTGACGCCTCTGTTACAAGTATCCATAGGCGACGGTGCCTGCTTACCACCAGGCAGCCCGTCTGGTTGTTTGCCACCTATGGAATAAAACAAAAATTTACGAAATAAATAATAAACCGGCCAAGTGCGAGTCGGGCTCGCGCACCGAGGGTTCCGTACCACCACAAAATTCAATAACGAAATTACCAGTTATAACTTAGTAATGAACAGAAACTTGTCACCGACTCGCACTTGATTTTTTATGATACTTTAGTGTGTACTATAATCATGTTAAGTTTGACGTTTGTATGTATTACCGTTTTTACATTTGAGGTAATACAAAAATGCGTAAAAAATACGTTTGTTGTATGGGGAGTTGGGGGACCCCCTTTCGTTTTATTTTTTGACTTTTTTATTATTTGTTTGTCAATCCGCCGTAACATTACATAATTTCAACTGGCTATCTATTACGGTTCGAAAGATAGGTAGGACAGACAGATAGACGGACGAACAGACAGACAGACATCGTAGGCTTAGTAATAGGGCCCGTTGTTACCCTTTGGGTATAGAACCCTAAAAAGAAAATGGTAGGTACGTATGTGTATCTCTGGAGGACCGACGACCGACCGAAACTAGCTGCGCCCAAATTAATATTATGGAGGATGAGAAATTGATAGGTACAGTCAAGTTTTGACGTGCGGGATTTATCGGCAAAGCAAGACAATTGCACGGCCTTCAGACTTGGTTTCTTTGCAGTTGCAAAAAAAAAACTGGGTTGGTGGGTACAGCTGCCCCTCCCTTCCTCCCCTTGGCGACTCCATTGGGTATATACATGGATACATATACTATATACTTGGATGGGTGACCGTCTGCGCCTGGGCGTACTTAATGTTGTCTTTTTGCACTACTTTTTATGTGGCGGTACAGATCCCTCAGTCCGCGTGCCCCACTTGCACTTAGCCGATTTATTTAATGTATGTCATATTTAAAATTCAAATTGTTGATATTTTGTTTAAGGAATTACGTATTAATTCTGAAATAAATTGATTATAATAATTAAATATACCGGGTGTATCTCTAGACGACCGACAGACATGTTCAAGGATATCCTTGCGCATTCATCGTTGTAAACAACTTTTACTTTGAACCAACTCTGATGTCGCGAAATTAAAATCAGCTATTCCATACACTTCGTTAACTTTTTTAAAGAAAGAAAGAAAGAAAAAGTTTGTGACCAAATTACGTTTTTAGGGTTCCGTACCTCAAAAGAAAAAAACGGAACCCTTATAGGATCACTTCGTTGTCCGTCTGTCTGTCCGTCTGTCAATACCCTTTTTCTCAAGAACGCGTAAAGGTATCAAGTTGAAATTTATACTAAATACTTGGGTCTACGGTTTCTTTCGGCTGTAAAAAAATAAAAGTTGTAAGTCAACGCAATCAAAAGATATGAACGTTTATGTCGCATGTTTTGCGATTTCACAGCGGAATCAAAACCTATAGGGTACTTCCCGTTGACCTAGAATCATGAAATTTGGCAAAAGGCAAGGTCTCATAGCACATATATAGGAATAAATCTGAAAGTTACAAATTTGAAGTTATATTACTTAAAAATAATTATTTTGCTATTACAAACTTACATTTTGGAGTTGGAATGTATAGAAGAACCTTATAGTCAACTACAAAGTTAAGTTTGTCTTTTAATATTTCAACTTTAGTTTTTTTTTTTTTGGACTCGCGCTCTGAGGGTTCTGTCCAACGGAACCCTCAGAGCACGAGTCCTACTCGTACTTGTCCAGTTTTTTTTTTAATAGCAGACACAAGTTGTACTAAGGTCACAAATCGGCTCCAACTCTGCATAATGCCGGCTGCTGGGGCCTTACGGACAACAGCTATTGCGGCACCAAACTAACGTTAGATCCGCTCAGTTGGAAAATCACGCGACCGCAAACCGTATCTGGGTGCGTTAAGATTCACGTTCGCGTGTAAATAAACCAATCTAAAAACAAATACTAATAATGATGACAATGAGGTAATTATAGTTAACTTTTATTGCAATATATTTGATATTGATTACATATTTACTTATATTGCACTCGTGTCATGCGTTTTGCGTTTCCTCTTGTTGCTGATGTGCAGTAATACATTTTTTAAGTTTATAACTAAAACTTTTAACATTTGCAGATTCCTCAACGTTTTTAGCACAGAAGAGAATTTTTTTTCGTTTAAGTTTTTAGGGTTCCGTACCCAAAGGGTAAGAACGGGACCCTATTACCCTACGATGTCTGTCTGTCTATCCGTCCGTCCGACGGCTGTATTGTATATTAGACTACACTAATCTAATAAACCGATGTCCGTAAACAAGACATCGTTCCCAAAATGCTCATCTAACTTTATGTCTCTTTTTCCTATTTTTTTAAATTTTACTTTCATACGATTGTAATATAGCGGTAAATAAAAGTGTCCATAAGTTTTTGCGCATTCTAGGCAGTCTAAAAAGAGATAGACAACCTAGATCATTGCCACTTTCAGATTATTCGTTTTGGTTATTTTTTAAAGCTCTCGCTGCTATAGAGCGGTTCAACTGGTTATTTACTAGAACTAGATCTAGAACACGTAGTACATATATATCGGTGTCTAGAACCGATGTTTTGTTCCATAAAAAAAAAACATTTACACTAGAGATTAAAGACTATAATGAAAATACCTATGTGAAATGTAAACACCAGTTTTTAGGGTTCCGTACTTAAAGGCTAAAAACGTGACCCTATTACTAAGCCTACGATGTGTCAGTTTGTTTATCTGTCTGTCCGTCTGTCCTATTTTTAAACGGATGTATCTTTCGAACCATAATAGATAGCCAGTTGTAATTTGCACAGAATATGTAATGTTACGGCGGAATAACTGAGAAATACTAAAAAAGTTTAAAAGTAAATAAGAAAGGGGGGGGGGGCGGGGGGGGGAGGGAAACCCATACAAAAACCGTATTTTTTACGTACTTTTGTATTGTCTCTAATGTAAAAACGGTAATACGTACAAGCATCCCTTTAGTTTTTACTTTTTGACTTTATTATTTTGTTAATCCGCCGTAACATTACATATTCTGTGAAAATTTCAACTGGCTATAGCCGCTATAGGTATATTACGGTTCGAAAGATACAGCCGCCGGACGGACGGACACTTTGGGTACGGAACCCTAAATATTATATCCTTGAATACGTATGTTGGTCGTCTAGAGATCCACCCCGTATACTTAATCACATAAATAATTCGAAAGACATTGAACGTTGGACTCTACTGTAGGCACCTACTACCTGGTACATACTACATACATAAGTAAAGTCAACAAAGGTGGTGCGATGATGTCACCACAAAATAGTAATGTCACCTTTTTGAGCTAGGCCCAACTTCAGATTATACAAACAAGGGAGATATGGTCTGGCCACAGACTAGGTATAGTAGGTATAGCTACTAAGTATTGTCTGGCCTAAATCAGACCTTTAGTCAAACCAGTCAAACTCATGTAGCAGACGATCGACCTTGTCGCCTTTTTTATATTGTAAAATTGTATGCAATTCTATAGAATTGCATACAATTTGAATTTTGCACGCCCTCACCCTTAGGGCTACTAATACTTCTTTCTTGGTAATATGGTCTCGATTACACTATAAAAAAAGTCGACAAGGTCGATCGTCTGCTGGGTGAGTTTGACTAAAGGCATCAAGTCTGATTGACAGACAGACGGATAGACAGACAGACGGACGGACGGAAAGACAGACAGACAGCGTAGGCGTAGTAATAATTCGGTATGTAAAGTTTTTTTTTTGGATTTTTTTATATTTTTATTTCGTATATAGATAAGGCTATTTTAAGAAACTAATTTCAATATTTTTGTTTTCTATTGAGTAGTTATTTTACAATATTTTTTTGAAAATTGAAATTATGTGATGTCACCATATAGCACAAAATTTCGTTGCGTTGAGAAGTCTAAAAAAGCACCCCATATTGGCAGCCCTGAAAACAACCAGACAGTCAAACCACAGAAATGAAAAAATATTCTATTCTGTGTGACGAACAGTGTGTCAAATGTATAATATTTTTATTCTTAAAAGGCACAGAAAATAAAATGCTACACCGTGACGTCATTTAGAGGTCAATGAAAGTCGAATGATTTCTTAGTTTTATGTTAAAATAAATGGCATCTTATCGTTTTAAAGGGTCAGAGTAGAAAAATAAGGGTTAGTAACATAAAATCTTGAAATGGTTTTGGAATTGGCATAGGTTAATTTTTTTTAGCATACCGAATTCTGTCTGTCTGTCTGTGTAGGTATCTTTCGTACCGTAATAAATATAGGTATACCTAGGTATAGCCAGTTGAAATTTTCACAGAATATGTAACTGATGTAATGTTACGGCGGATTAACTAACAAATAATAAAAAGTCTCGTAGTAGGGTCCCGTTTTTACTCTTTGGGTACGGAACCATAATAAATATCTCGTTCGGATCCTAGGCAGTAGAACTGCGAGGCTCAATTAGCTGAGCCGTTTGGACTTTTTTCCCATAGTCGCAAATAGTTCATAGTTGTGTAGATTACAAAAAAAAATCTCAAAGACTCAGTAAAAAAAAAAAACAACGGCATTACTGTTCTTATGTACCTACCTATACCTACCTAGGTATATCAAGGAAGTTTTAGGGTATAAAAAGTCTTTGCTATATTATATAAATAAATTTATAAATAATATATAAATAATCTTTATTTACTATAATAAATATATAGGTATATAAATATATACATTTATTTTTTGTGATTTTTTACCTACTTGAAGTAGGTTAAAGTCAAAAGTGCTGTCAAAGAAAAGCAAATAAAAATAAACAAAACTTAGCCTATGAAACAAAAGGTTATAAACGTGAAAAATTCAGAATTTGAATACGTAGCTAATATTCGTACTTTGCCCACTGTTCCACACTAATCAAAGATAGCTAATGACAAATTGGATTCTACTTTTTCAACGACCTAGGTAGGTAGGTATATAGAGTGGAAAAGATTGATGCATGCGTAGGTACCTTAGATATAGATAGGTACCTATACCTAGGTGTGTGATGCGTATTTACGCGTAGTAGGAACAATGCACACTCTATACGTACATAGGTACAACCAATCACGCAGACTCAGGTGGGAAAAAAATCCCCTTTGCACCGCCAGAGAGGCCCAAAAGTAGACCAGCGCAGTCAAAGTCATTTTCCAAGTTTGTAAGATGGCAAATGGCAAACCAATTATTTCTAAATTACCGAGGAACGACGTTGCATTGTGCAACATCAGTCGGCAAGCACCAGCTTGCTTACTGCTTACCTAAACATTATACTACATAGGTATTGCACATACCTATCTTTATCTATACTTAGACGTACCTAGTTGTGCAAAGTTACGAATCATAAAAGCCCTCGACAACCACATTACCAAAGATATTTAAAATTATAGATAATTAGATTATAGCAGCGGTTTATTAGTCCATACTAACTGTTTGGCCAATAAAAAATTCGGAATTAACGCCAAAAACGAAGCAGTGCTTATGGTGCTTAGATATTCACCGCGGTCGCGCATTTGAGTAATGTTTCGCAATAGTGGTATAGTAATTTGGTCGGTTTTATAGTTATAGCTGAGCTCTGTGGTTTTACCCGAGAGGATAGTCTCTAATGAACAGGAAACGTAATTTTTTCGGGAAAAACGTATCCTGTGTAACTTACCGGCCCTCTCACTACGTAATTATAATAAATTATATGATGCAAAAATTCACGTCGATCGACGATAACAAATAAACATAGTTTGGCATTTGTAATTTTACATAATTATCTACAAACAGTCACGCGTCACGCCTCTTTCCTTTAGGGTAAGCAAAGACCACATCTCTCCACTTGTTACGATCCTGACATACATCTTTCGCTTCTTCTACCTACATGAGTGTTTTCATACAAGCTCGTATGTGTACTTTTGACGAGGCCTTTTCTCAAAATGTCTTCGATTTGGTCGTGATATGTTCGCCTATACGTCGACCTTTACCATCTTGCCCATTCACGCTCGCCACATAAATTTCTTTCGTCAATCTTCTTTCATCCATCCTCTGTGTCCGAACCATCTAAGCATTCTCTATTTTTGTCACAACAACTGTAAATCAACTCACAAGCCCACTTGGAAAACTCTGGTCCCAAGTGGGCCGAAGTCTGGATAATATGGCAAAGAAGTTATTTTTTTTTTTTTTTTTTTTTAACTCTGATAAGTCCGCGTTTGAATACCAACTCGCCTGTTGGTAAGCGACGATGTGGTCGAAGATGAAGCACGCAGACTTAGAAGATACCTATTCACTCTGGCCTTGAAAAGGCCCAGGTTATATCTCTCAGGAAACAAGGAAGCTGGCAGGTTGTTCCAAACTTTGGCCGTACGGATTAGAAACGTAGAATCGAAACGTTTGGTACGTATCCAAGGAAAATCCACAATGTATGGGTGGTAGTGGGCCGTTTTCCTACTTGTCCTGTAGTAGAAAGGGGATGGCAGGATAAGGTCATGTAGCTCTGATGCACATTCTCCAAAATGAATCCTATAGAAAATTGACAGACTCGCTACTTTACGGCCGTGTTCTAGACTGAGAAGTTTCTTAGCCACTAACTTCTCATCGCCTATAAGACGAACAGCACGCCGGTCTACCGATTCAAGAGCTTCGAGCTGGTATTTGGCTGAGCCGTCCCAAAGATGACAGCAGTATTCCAATCACGATCGGACTTGAGCATGATACAGAGTAAGCAACTGCCCCGGTGTGAAATACCGCCTATAACCTTACTCAGGACGCCCAGCTTTTTACCAGCTAATTTAGCCTTTGACTCTAGGTAGGTGCCGTAGTTGAGGGTCGGTGTAAGAGACAACCCTAGGAGTTCCAGGTGATCTGCCAAAGGTACAGGAACATTCTGAAACAGTGGAGATAGCGTGAATGGACACTTTTTTGCGGAGAAAAGACAAGCTTGGGTTTTGTTGGCGTTGAATTTGACGAGGTTTTCGTCACCCCAATTTGATACGGTCGTCAGGGTCTGATTCATTCGCTCAACCATGTCTTTTCTCAACGCTTGGATTTCAGCCTTTCCGGCCCTGGGATTGGATATGTACTTCTCGTTATTCGTTATGGGGTTGTATAAAGGGCTCTGACACCGCATGTCTTTGTGGTGTGAACCCTCAGACAATGACACACTTGATGGACTGTGCTGCGTGCCGTACAACTTGCACACAAGACGACCGAATGAAGCCACGAAGGGTGCCATTGGAGTGGCAAAATTTTGGTCTAGAAAATAAAATAACAGTTTACGGAACATCGACTCGAAAGAAGAAGAATCTATAGTTTGAAATACCTTTGCCTATTACAATCGTTACAGGGTCGTCGTACCGCTTTACGTAAAATGTTACGCTTCGAGTAACGCGAGGTAATGCAACTCGTAGATACTTATTTACACGCAAGTAACTGGACTAGACCAAACTTTCTTTATGTAAAAGTACCGATTGGTAAAATTGGCCATCATACAAATTGGAGCCATGAGAAGCATTGCACTCTCAGATCAGACATACTAGAGAGATATGGTAAGGTTATGTAGCCGGTGAACGCATCAGGCTTAAATCAGGCTTGATATCTTTAGTCGAACTCACCCTGCAGACGATCTTGCCACAAATACCTATAGCCCGTTGGTCCAGTTGGTAGTGAACCTACCTTCTGGGCTTGGCGTGGGTTCGATTCCCACTTAGGAGAAACATTTTTGTGATGAACATAGGTATGGCAGGCTGTCGTTCAGTGTGGAGGTCAAAGAGAGAGACCTATGTTCAGCAGTGAACTTCTTCTGTTCTGACTGATGATGATTACATGATTTGATTTTCAGGGTCTTCAAAATGTGGGAAAAATTTATGTTATTTGTGATGTACGCGCGTATCGTGGTGGACCACATCATAGACTTCTTCTTCTCGCTGTACTGGGACAAGCGGCGGCGCCCCGTCCCTGATCTGGCCAAGAAGCATGCGATGCTGGCGGAGAGCGCCACTTCCCTGGCCAGGCGGATCAAGCAGAAGGAACTCAAGTCGGAGGACCTGGTCACGGCACTCATCGAGAGGATAAAGGAGGTATGTACAGAATTCACTCTATTCAGGTCTGGGGCCTTACGCCTATAGCTGTCCAGTTTAGGTGATGAAAAAAAGTTGCGCGACCGTCAACCGTATTTGGGCGCATTACGGTTCACGTTCGTGTGATTTTCCGAACTGCGCGGTACAAAAGGTGCAAAAAGGTAGTTGCAAAAAGACATCCCGCATCAACGCCCAGGCGGTCACCCATCCAAGTACCGGCCGCGCCCGAACCGGTGGTGAACAGAATTTTGTCATTGTCTCGCATTTTTTTTTTTTTTTTTTTTTTGTTTATTTTGATTCTCCACGGCTCCTGGGTCCGTGCCTTTTGTCAACTTTTACAATTATTTTTTTTAACTATATCTGGTGTTACATAAAACTAATGACTATACAATTATTATACTTTAGAGTGTGTACTATAATCATGCCTAGTTTGTAAATATTGCCGTTTTTACATTAAAGCAAATAGTTTTTAATTTTTGACTTATTATTATTTCTTAGTTAATCCTATTTTGTAAAATTTACTACTGGCTATCTATGACGCTGACAGCGTAACCTTAGTACGTATTACCAAAGATTATTATACTAGAGGTATTACTAAGGTTACGCCGTCCTGTTTACACCCATTGAGTACGGAACCCTAAAACAAATCAAAATCGGCTCAGACGTTTGGAAGCTACGATGCCATAGACAGACCCACAGGTATATACACGTTAAACTTATAACACCCCTCTTTTTGCGTCGGGGGTTAAAAACCAACAAAAGGAGCCGAGGTGATTTCACTATCCACCTTCTGATACCATCATGAGAACAGTAAATGGTACCATAATATTATATTATTGTATATTCTCTTGTCGTCCTTCATCCATCCACCTTGTAAACATTTCTCACCTACCCACTAACTCTTTTTATTTAATTTTTTTTATTTTTCTACCTATTTCATAAGCTTGTAAAAATTTTGAGCAAATAAACGTCATATTTTTTTTTTTTTTTTTTTTATCCAAGTTATATAATATTCGCTATGTTTCTAATAGGTATAAAATACGACAATCTTAGAATAACTACTCAGAGAAGGTAGGTTTCCAAACAACGCCTTCTCAAAACGTAAGCTACAAATTCGCTTTGTAGCTTACGTTTCGATTGGTATTTCGAGAAAATTTATGGATTACCTGTGGAATGTCACACCATAACTCTTATGCTGCTTTTCTGATTTGTTGTGGTACGATTTCACCGCGCAAATTGTCATAGTACAATAAATTTTTTTTGGAGCCATATATGACACCATTTGAATGGCTTAAATTTTGCGAATGTACTTGGTTTCTTTGTGTAGTTATTCTAAGACGACAATAAAATTAAAATCACTTTCAATATTTGTTTACATACAATAGAAACTAATAAAATGTGTTAAAAACGTACAAAACAATGTAAGTCAAAAGCGGTCCGTAATAAATCATCATCATCATCAGCCCTGAGTGACCCACTGCTGGGTATAGGCCTCCCTTTGTTTATGCCACTCTCCCCGGTCTCTCGGGTCTCTAATGCTCATCATTATAAACAACTTTTCATATTATGGGACCAAACCTGAAATCGTAAAAAAAAAACAGCTGTTCCATAGAAAACGGTCATTGACACTCGACATAATGTATGGAACAGCTGTTTTTTTACGCGATTTCATGTTTGGTCTCATAGTAAAAGTTGTTTACAATGTCGAGTAGGTATAACATACTCTTTTCGGCTAAGTACACCCTTCCTGCGCAACCCTGTATAAGATTAAGTAGATTTCGGATGTTAAAAACAAAATTACCACACAAAGACGCGCCAGTGTTCCTCAGTTAATTATCTATGACCTCAGCCTTGACCACTGCGATAGGTACCTACTTACATATTATATTGTTCCCACATTATCTTCTCGTATAGGTAATGATAAACATCAAAATTAAAGTGCCTACCTGCGTAAGTAACTAGTTTTGAATGATTATTTACACGTCATGTGACTAAGCTACTTGCGTAGGAAAATTTTGGAAGGTTTAATGGCTATTTATACGACATACTATATAAGCAAAAAAGAAGCGTAATGAAGTGGCAATGGGCACTTGGGCAGGCCACGTCGCTCGAAGAACCGATATCCGATGGTGTAGAAAGGTTCTTGAGTGGAGACCATGAAACGGCAGACGCAGCGTAGGTAGGCCTCCCACTAGATGGACCAACGACATCGTGATTGTCGCGGGCATCCAGTGGATACAGATGGCAGGCTGTCGTTCCGTGTGGAGGTCTAAGGGGGAATGTTCAGCAGTGGACGTATTAGGGCTGATGATGATGATGACTAGACATTTTTCATGTTGACCTCGAATGCGTTCCCGGTGATTTTGGTGCTCGGGAAAACTTTAAATTTTTCGACAAGTATTGAAGTTTTGTCCGGCTAACTTAGATAGAACTTAGATGGCTCAGATAGAATTGTTTAGGTGCTCCTCCGGGGTAGGTAGATATGTACCTCGGTTTGCTCCCCCTCCCCAACCCCCTATGTCTATGGGTATCGGTAATTTTAATTTCTTTTCATTTCCATACCAACCGTTTATTTGCTACGCATTAACTTTTTGTGCTGCGGTGGCGCTTACCATCAGGCGAACAGTTTGCTCGTTCTGTTAGTCATTAAAAAAATAACATTTAACTTATATTACAAATATCGTGTTATTTTCCAGGTGAACCCCATCATCAACGCAGTAGCAGCGGAGCGGTTTGAAGCGGCGCTGGCTGAGGCGAAAGAGGTCGACACGCTCATTGCTGCTGGTCTATCAGAAGACGAGGCGAAGAAGAAGCCCTTCATGGGTAGGTAGCGCTCCAGACTAAGCCTTCAGATAACACCTTTTAACAAAATATATAATTTTATTTTGTTTCACTTGTGACTATATGAACAAATCTTGGAAGTCTAATTTAACGTACTTCTAATTTTACTATCGTGTCGATTTTAAACTTGCAAGTAGTTTAGTTGCAATGTATATGTAATGCTGATGACAATTAATACAATAATTTGGTACCTTCCATCATCTGATCTGATTATGGAGCCAGAAGGTGGATGTTGGCACTCTTCAATTGCTACTCGTGAACCCCTCGAGTACGGTCTCGTTTGGTTTGTTATAATCATTACATTAATCACACTAATACCTAAATATTATAAAAGCGAAAGTTTGTGTGTGAGTGTGTATGTTTGTTACTTTTTCACGCAGAAACGGCTGGACGGATTTGGATGAAATTTGGAATATAGATAGCTTATGTCCTTTATCGAAGAACCTGAACCAGAAAGAAAACAACCAGAGTCACCGACATAGCTGTTAAAATTTGCAAGTTGAAGTGGCAATAGGCAGGCCATATCGCTCGAAGAACCCATAACCGATGGGGAAGAAAGGTTCTTGAGTGGAGACCACGAAACGGAAGACGCAGCGTAGGTAGACCTCCCACTAGATGGACCAACGACAATGTGAGAGTCGCGGGCATCCAGTGGATGCAGACGGCAGGCTTTCGTTCAGCTAGTATTATAGTATATTTTTACCAACGCCTAAGTAACAGATCCTATAAGGATATATTTTTGTGATCTTTTCGAAGTAACCCATATTCTCTTGTGTACAGGCGTCCCATTCACAACCAAAGAGTGCCAGCCAGTAAAGGGCATGCCCCTGACGTACGGTCTCTGGTCACGGCGGAACGAAGTATCTAATGAAGATAGCCCAGCTATCGTGTACCTGAAGCAGGCTGGAGCCATCCCTGTTGCTTCTACCAATTTGCCTGAACTGCTGGTTTGGTAAGACTTCGTGCAGCTAAAATGTTTTGGTAGACAGTTTAAAACGGTGACCAACACGATCCACTACCACTGTTAGCAGTTTGTTTGGATAACTAACTCAGTTTTGCTTAGGGTTGTACTAATGTAATTTATTGTGTTATCTGCATTTAAAAGCGCCTGTTAAAAAATAATAGAGCGATGGATAATTGCTAAAGTCTGACCTCCTAATTACTAACAGTGCAAGTATGCAATGTTAAATAATATATATTCTCTGTGAGAAAAGCTATTATTCTTCTCAATAAAAAAAAAATCGTAGCCTGGTTTTAGTTTTTTAACCCTTGTGACCAATGAAGCATTCCATTCCTTGGCAGTTCCTGATAAAAAGGAATTTTGGAAACGATATAAAGTCTGTTTTAATCTCCAGGCAAGAAACGCGCAATCCTGTGTACGGTCTAACGAAGAACCCTCACCACACGGGCAGGTCCCCCGGGGGCTCCAGCGGCGCTGAAGCAGCGCTCTCTGCATCCTACGCGAGTACCATCAGCTTGTGTTAGTATGCTTCGAAAATCATCACAAATATAACTTTGATCACACCTCAAACGTGTGATAATGTGGTTTGAGGAAGCAGCTATCAAGTGTATGGGTGTGCTTTTACGTCATCTGTGGTATGGGACTGCAGGAATATAATTGGCATGAGTTTTTGATGGCGGGACATTTTCGATTAAGTTTGTACCTACATAGATACATTCAGTCACGCCTCTTTCCCATTGGGATAGGCAGGTACCACTTGCCACTTGCATCTCTCCACTTGCAACGATCCTGATATCCTGACACACATCTTTCGCTTCTTCTACTTTCATGAGTGTTTTCATGCAAGCTCGCTTTTTACTTTTGTCGAGGACTTTTCTCAACAGGTCTTGAATTTGGTCGTGATAAATTTTATGTTCGCCCACATCGACCCTTACCGGCTTGCCCATTTGTCAATCTTTTTCCATCCGCCATCTCTATATGTCCGAACCATTTAGGCAGATTTATCTATCTTTGTCACAATATCTTCTACCACAATACAAACATTATCTTATCAGGTTTAAGTTATTAAGTTTGTATGCTGTGATTTCTTTACTTATTGCATTTTTCTTATTTATATTTAGGAATAGGCTTGCCTTTGATCACCAACTCGCCTGATGTTAAGCGATGATACGGTCTACGATGGCGCACGCACTCGTGATTTGAAGACACCCAGATTGTAACTATTAGGGAACACCTATTCAGGCAGCGCATTCCAAAGACTGGAATCAATGCGATTCGTACGGGTTTTCGGAACATCAACCATAAAACGGTGTCGATTATTCGTGCCCGCTCTGGCAGTTCGATAGAAAAATGGGTAGGAAGGAATTAGATCCTGTAGATTTGATGCACTCTCCGAAATTTATTCGACAAAAAACCGATAGACTAGCAACTTAGCGCCGGTGCTCAAGACTAAGAAGTTTAGTCTGAACTAAGGATTCGTTGCTCATGAACCTCTTGGCACGTTTCTCAACGCCCCAAGCTGGTACTTAGCTGTTCCATCCCAAAGGTTACTCCATGCACGACCAAACTTGTGCTTGGTACAGTGAAAGCAACTGTTCTGACGTGAAGTCATCATAATCAGCCTTTTAACAGTCCACTGCTGGACTTTTAGCCTACCACCGAAAAAGTGATTGAGCCATATCCACCACGCTGGCCCAGTGCGGGTTGGTGAATTGACGTGAAGTACCGTCGCACTTTCGATACGATATCCAGTTTTTTGCCAGCCAAAAAGCCTTGAGCTTATTGTAGTTGGTAAGTTATCATTATTAATCTTTAACTAAGTACATGTTTGATTAAGGTTCTGACATTGGTGGCTCCACGCGTATGCCAGCTTTCTACTGTGGACTGTTTGGACACCATCCTACCCCTGGAACAAATAGCTGCAAAGGTATATTACTGAATATTGGCTAACTTTACACCCTTTTAAAAACCCCTAATTAAAGCAACGAAACGATCCATAAAGTTTTCTCGCATATTAGGTACCCACTAACTAAACTAGTAGGTATTATGATAATATTTCCATGGCTTAGGTGCTTAGTTTTGGGCCCGCTATAGATATGGGTAGATGGAAAACCGGAAGACCGGCACAATCTGGGTGTTGTATGAAAACGTAAAATTCTTCTGGGGATTAATATTGGTCACACATGTGATTTGAAACCGCAGGGCACAACCATTATTTAGATACTTGACTTCGTTACCTATTTCTAACTTTAATAGATTTTCCAATAGAAATGATATCGCTTTCCCAGGAATATTTTTCCGCAAAGAAGACTTCGACTCGATGCTCTCCCTGGGCTTCATATCCAAGCATGCGGAAGACCTGGCACCGCTGACGAAAGTTCTCTCCGGACCCATGGCTGGAAAACTTAATCTAGACAGGGATATCAATATCAAGGTACCTACTTGTATAAAGTTTAATACTTTGTATGTTTAAAAAGTTCAATACTTATGGGACCTATCATGGAACCTTGAGATACTCTGTAGCGCTCGTTAACCTAGCTCAATCTATCAATGATAATTTAGTGGTAGGTCTGTGTGAGTGCAAAATAAATCAACCCCAGCATTGTAATGACGGTGAGATACCTATAAGTAGGTATAAATTGGTAGTGACACCTAATGTTCCCTTGCTAGCTAGTCTCTCAAGTTAGACGGTGTACATTTTCAGCTAAACTTTAAATCCCAGTCTTTAATTTAGGTTTAGCGTTCTACCATTCTCGGTCACACTATCTATTAAAATATAATATACTGTTAGCTAAACTAGCCTATCAGTAATAAATATTTAAAAAACTTTAGTAGTTAGTTGAGATGAATAGCTGTAAATGTGCGGGACCTAACATACTACCTTGTGCTACCCCGTTTGTTTATAACTATTTATTGGTCTAATGATTTCAGGACATCAAAGTTTATTACACAGAAGCAGCTCTAGATCCCCACGTTAGCAGCATCAGGCCTGAAATGAGAAACGCAATGAAAAAGTAAGAAATTATTTTGTTTGTGCAATCAGCTTAGTGAACGTTTTGAGTTGATATAACAACAAAATCGTTTTCACTGCTTGCCCATTCACAGATTTTGGAGAACCAAGCCCTTCCTCAAGTCTTTCCATCGACCGTCGACTTTATCAGTCAAAAAGTTTAATTTCTTTATATTTTTCGACCATTCTTCTATTCTCCAGGGTGGTCGCCAAGCTTACTCAAGAAGCGGGATCTAGCGACAGAGTACCCCAGCAGTACTACCACAAAGGATTCAACTATATGTACCGACTTTGGTCCTACTGGATGTGGAAAGAACCTGACAACTACCCAGAAATATTTACCAACAATATGGGAGAAGCTAACCCAATTTTCGAATTGATTAAAAAGGTTAGAATAATAATTTTCCTATTGATAAATTGAGTCCTTAACAATATAACAAAAAAACAGGTAATTTGCTTGTTGGTGTGTGCCACATTGCCTTGTTTGTTTGTTTTATAATAACAAAAGTTGGATACAGACCAGCTTTTGTTATCAGAAAAGTTATCTCAAGCTAATGTAAT
The DNA here is from genome assembly GCA_914767915.1 of Agriopis aurantiaria. Lineage (NCBI taxonomy): Eukaryota > Metazoa > Arthropoda > Insecta > Lepidoptera > Geometridae > Agriopis > Agriopis aurantiaria. The sequence continues at coordinate 14,189,408 of OU611998.1, read as the reverse complement.
TTTCATACAATTTCATCTTTCCGCAGGCGTTAACGCTAACAGAAAGTGAGTCTTGTCTAAGTTGTCTAACCTCCCTGGAACCACTATTTTTCCGAGCTAGGGCAAAAACTTGAGTTTGGCGCCCTTCGCCGCCCAAAATGTGTTTTATCATTGTTTTGTAACCTTGCAGGTGATAGGACAGAGCAAGCACTGCTTTTTCACGGTGCTACGACTGATAGAGCTCAAGTTTATACCCCTGCCTGAAGCAAAATGGGCGGAAACCATCACTAAAGAGCTCAAGAGTGATCTTTTTGTAAGTCATAATGACGTCATAACTAGTCAGCTCTAAAATGGTTGTCATCCCTTTCTCACATACTGGAATGAAAAGAAACGCAGATAATTTTAGTCTTGTCAGATTGACAGAATCGATGCAACAGCCACAGATCTACTACCTAGTGATTTCAGCTTTCGTACCAAAATGGTAAAAGAAATCATTATGATATTTCCTCACGCGGCGACGTGATATTGATTAGACTGTGTGAATGTGAGTAAAGTGTGGTGAGACCAAAGATTTCGGACCTTGCCTTTTTGGGGAGTCCGAATTCTTTGGGCGAGACCCACAGAAAAGAGAAGTAAATAGAACGGAAATGAGAAGGAAAATCTGTTACCAGGCATTATGAGTGAACCTTGATTGAACATTATTATTTAGATCAACGCGTCGGACTCCGCGTCACAGTTGCTAACTGATTTCGAATGACTGACGTTTCGTTTATATGGGTGCAACTGGCTACAACAAATTTCTTCCAAAAAAGCCTTGGCAGCCATTCTAAATTAAATTAAAAATTCATCTTTACTGTGGTGAGACCACAGACCTCGTATTTTTTTGCTGTGAGACCCCGGGTTTAATTTTCAGTCTATGTCACAGCTCATTTTCTAAGTAGCTATAAAAACGATCGACAATTCTCAGCCCTTTTATTTTGGTCGAATAGTGGATAGAGAATATTTACATAGTAGATGGGGAGGAATGGTGACTTGAAGGAATCTTTATCTCCAGAGTAAGCTGGGGTCCGACGGTGTGCTCCTGTTCCCGAGTTCGCCCCACGTGACTCCGTACCACTACTCGTGTCTGCTGCGTCCTTACAACTTCTCATACTTCGCGGCTGTCAACACCCTCAAGTGTCCCGCCACGCAGGTCAGTGTTACCATATTCTAGAAGCCTGATATAACACTTTGTTATCAGCCTATCATTTAGTTCACGCAAAAAGGGCCGACGGTGAAAGGCCTAGTTGCGGAAAATGTAAGCGTCCGCACCACAACTGAACTGAACAGCCTATCATGTGCCCACAGCTGGGACACAGGCTCTCTCAGAAAGAGAGAGAAAGGGCGGGCCCTAATCCACCATGACCCCACGAAAGTATTAGTCCCCTTTTTACCCACGACAGAATAGAGACATTGGCGGATCCAGGGGGCATGGGGGCCGTGGCCCTCCCCCAAAATACCTAGCAATTCCATAGATTCGACTCAATTTTTCGATTTGATTCCTTCGAACCTTGCCCGTAAAATATTCCGCACGAAAACCACACTCGTTGCGTTCGCGAGTACTGTAAAATACAAGAAATAAATAAAATAAAATAAAACTGATTATTAAAAAATATACTTACGACTTTAGTTTGGCGATTTCGAGCGATTGTTGTCGAGAAAAGTTGAGCCCCAGGGTCTACATTTTTAATGTAAAACATTTATTGGCATCACCTTGGCAATAAAAACGGCTCGTATGCCGTGATGGCTAACATTATTACGCTCTCTTATGCCGTCATGTTTTACACCTGCCGGGCGTCCCATGACGGCCAATTTTTAATTTTTAATTTTCACTAAGTTTATTTTTGTTCCACAGGTTCCTTTAGGCAGAAATGAAGAGGGTTTGCCGGTCGGCATTCAGGTGCTAGCAGCTCCGTACAACGATGCTCTCTGCCTGGCGGTCGCCAGATACTTGGAGAAGGAGTTTGGAGGCGCTGTGATGGCTTGCAAACTCAACAACTAGGTTTAGGGCTTGCTGTGACTGTTTAACTTTAGTATTAAGATCAAGTTGATAATTATTTTAGTTTTTTACCTATTGGTTACGCAGAAAGGGTGTACTAAGCCGAAAGGAGGACATTGTACTCATCACTATGAACAACTTTTACAATAAGACCGACTCTGAAATCGTAAAATCAGCTGTTCCATAAAAAAAAATGTCTCATAGTCCCTCAACAAATTGTATGGAACAGCTGATTTTTCTCGTTATTTTAGGGTCGACAGCATTGTAAAAGTTGTTTATAATGATGAGTATAATGACCGCCTTTCAGCTTAGTAGGCAAGTACACCCTTTCTGCGTAACTCTTTAAAATGCAAGTCTTTACCGTAACTTAGCTAAGAACATTGTTTTTTACTTTACCAGAAATAAAAGTATCCCATTACAAACATCTTCACTTGCTACAAGACAGTGATGTCGATTCTGTGATTCCACTGACTAAACTAAGGCAATCTCGACAGGACTTACATTATCTGCGTCTCTTTTAATATCAATATGGGAGAGAAGGATTAGAGCAGATTAAAAAAATCGCGCAAGCTAATTTTTTTAGAGCTAACTAATTTTGTTTATTAACCGACTTCGAAAAAAAGGAGGATATCAATTCGATTGTATGTTTTTTTATTATTTTTATATCGGTACAACGCAATCGACACCATAAGTGGCGAACTAACTGGGTACCTACTTGGGGCCGGGAGCCTCTGATATCGGTCCCCATTAAATGATTTATCAAGCTCACTCACATGACTTCGCTCGAAGAACCGATGACCGAAGAGGAAATGTATTTGAGTGGAGACCACGAACAAGAAGACGCAGCGTCTGTAGGCCTCCCACTAAATGGACCGACCGCCGACGACATCGTGAGAGTCACGGGCATCCAGTGGATGCAGATGGCAGGATCGTTCAGAGTGGAGGTCAAAGAGGAGGCCTATGTTTAGCAGTAGACGTCTTCTGGCTGATGATGATGATGTTTGAATAAATATCAACAAATTAGTCAGAGTCAAGCAAACTAAGTCACGGCCAAGTCCAATTCATACCCTAGTAAAGTAGTGTAGAGATTAATAGGCTTCTACGGAGTTTTGGAAACATCACGAAAATCTCACCTACTCCTCCTAGAATCAGAAAATCTCCACAATACATCATTTGCCCTCATTCAAACACGTTCACGAATAAATCTACTTAACCTACCACTCTTAGTATCAATCTAAGCCTACCACCATATTTTGAGTGTAGTATAGAATTCGTCATTGCACTATAAATGCACCATAATTACACAGTACTTGAAAATACACAAGCTTAGGAAAATGATACAGTGAGGCGACATATTTTTTTGCGTTGGCGCCAAAACTATTACCATATATTATTCTGAACGCGTCCATAATTTTGACAACACTGACCTTGGTTGACATTGGGTTAACATAATGACAAGACAATTGACATTACTGATGACAGCTGTTTTTTAATAACTTTGCTTTGCGATCGGTGGTCGCACTTTTGACCTCAAGAACAGAACTGCGATAAATAGTTTTATTTATTTAGAGCTACTCACTCAGTTCGATATCTCGCTAGAAGTTTCTCTCATCCACAAAAATGTCCGGTATAGTAATAGTGAACACAAATCCCTACGAAGGCCAAAAGCCGGGTACTAGCGGCTTGCGCAAAAAAGTTAAAGTTTTCCTTCAAGAAAACTATACAGAAAACTTTATTCAGAGTATTTTAGACGCTAATAAAGATGCCTTGTTGGGGTCAACGCTGGTCGTCGGCGGAGACGGACGTTATCTCGTCAAGGAGGTCGTCGACAAAATTATAAAGATCTCTGCCGCAAATGGGGTAAGTTTATAGAGAGTATCAAGTTACTTTGGCTTTTAGTACTTATCTCTTGGTTAGCAATTATTATTTTGTAAGAGAATCTGCAGACATTGATCTCAGTTATTTACTGTTTGCATTCACCACATAATATGCCATTATTCATTTAAATCAAATGTTTTGTAGGAGTTTTACTTAAAAATCAAACTTTCAGGTAGCAAAGCTCATCATTGGTCAAAATGGAATTCTTTCTACCCCAGCAGTATCCCACCTAATTAGGAAATATAAAACTCTTGGTAAGTACTTAAGTAAATTTGAAGTGTTGTTCCACACTTGAAGATCTTCTATTTAAATGTTACTAGTGACCCGCCCGCCCGCTTTGCACGGGTGTAATTTACGTGCGAAGTCGGGTTGGGTCGCTAGTTATATATATAAACCTTCCGTGAAAAATTATGTAACTGATGGTGAAAACCGCTTCAAAATCCGTTGCGTAGTTTTAAAGATTTAAGCATACATAGGGACGGACAGACAGCGACAGTGACTTTATTTTATACTATGTAGTGATATACAATTCACCATCACCACCATTAAACTTTTTTTTTTGGACTCTGTCCTCTAGATTCTCACCCCCTTCATAATAAAATAAGCATAATCAGTACTTTTAATAGCCCACTGTCTTAACCACTGGACTTAGGACTACCCCTGAAGGGGTGATTGTGCCATCCACCACTCTGGCCCAGTTGCAGGTTGGTGAATACGCCATTGAACTGCTTTTCTGTACGTATGCAGGTTTCCTCACAATGTTTTCCATTACTGAACAGAAATCCTTACATAAATTCCAAAGAGCTCATTGGTACAGGCCTGGGATTTGAACCCGCAACCTTATGCTTTCAAGTCTAGCGGTCTCCCAATAGGCTACCAAGGCTAACCCCCTTAATCACCCTTTAATATTCAGGTGGCATTGTCCTCACGGCATCTCACAATCCTGGCGGCATCAACAATGACTTCGGCATCAAATTCAACTGCTCCAATGGCGGACCTGCCCCTGACGGCACCACCAATGACATCTATGCTCTAACCACCAAGATAAAACAGTACAAGATCGTACCCGACATAGTCTGTGGGATTGATAAGATTGGTGTCCAGACTTTCATGGTAAGTTTCTGCGTAGATTGCCAGTGGCGAGCAGATTGTGACAGTTTGATACTGACACTAGGGTAACTATTATACAAAATCGGTTTCTTCTACGCTACAGTACTCTATAAACTTCAACATCGCTAAACATCAGGCGTGGTGGTGGTCAAATGCAAGCCTATTATTAAATTAAAGAAAAATTGTGATACATCCAAGCATACGTTCGATGTAAAGTTTAACTGCTCCAATGCAGGCTCATCCCCTGACAGCACAACAGAAATTCTTTGCCATAACCACTATGATGAAGCAGCTTATGATCGTACTGGGTGACCACCTCCGGGAGAGTGCACATTCTCTGTCGTCTTGACCAATAAACATAAAGTGACTGTAAGCCGTTTTATCCTATGTTTTAAATGTCTTTCGGGACTTATCGCGCATTATTTTATTAAGGCAAAAACCGGTACTCTTACTCGACGTGCCTCTGATGTGTTAAGTAGCCGTAGTCACGAGCTGAGCGAAGTCCCGATAGATTTAAAACATGTGTTCAAATCGCGAAAGTTTAAAAGTTATGTTTGTCATAGTTTGTACTGGATATAGTCTGAACACTGTACGATTTGGTGCAGCTATTGTCTATAGTCTTACAGATTTCGTGCGGCTATTGTCTATCGTCTAAAGTCTAAGGAGTTTATTTACGGATTTTCATACCACTACTGGCTTTTCTGTGAAGGAAGTACATAATATGGAGAAGAAATTCAATGGATTATGTGAATCCACCGACCTACAACTGGGCCAGCGTGGTGGATATGGCCCAATCACCCTTTCGGGGGTAGACCTAAATTCAGCTTTGGACTATTAAAAGACTGATTAAGCTATTGTCTATTATAGTGGAAGTCGACACCAACAAAATCCAAATTATCACAGTTCTACCCTGACCCGTCTGACATTTGTACGCCTGACCGGCACAACGTGATTTAGGGCTGTTTTTGTTTATTATAACATCTTTTGTGCATGAAAGTGCACAAAAATTCTCATGTTGTATGCAAATAAATGATCTTTATCTTTATCATTACCCTCTTCGGGCATACAATATTTTCAGTTTTAGCCAAAATGTATATTGTTTCCATCATAAAAAAGAAAAGAAAAAATATTGTGTTTTACGAGAAGGTATGCTGCTTATAATAGGCAACCAGATGGTTTTACCAGCGTGAATTAATAACATCAGCTATCTGCCAGTGTCCCATCAAAATCGGTCTAGCCGTTTTGGACTCCATAGGGGGGGAACATACATACATCGATTTTTATTTATACAATAGATAACAAAATTGTTACTACAAGATACTATTTAATCTATAGTATGGGTAAACTGCATAAAGATAGGCTGATAATGATGATGATGAACCCCACTTTCATACAAATTGGTAAAGAAATGAAAATCCTGCTTCTTCAAAATGAAATGCATTGTTCATTATCATTACAACATAATCTTATTATTAGATACTTATTTTTTAAAGGCCTCATATTACATCATCTGATTTTTTACTACCTTGGATAAGAAATCAGATTCTCACCTGGCGTATTGTAATGATATGAGTCACCAGTTTTTGGCTGATTCATCACAAATATTGTGATTTCCGCTTATTAATATATAAAAATGTATATTTATTTGCCTAATGCGGTTGAAACTATAGTCGGAGTGACCGGCTTAATCTTACGTGAGAGTAATTCCCGTGTAATATAAATGAAATGGTTAAATATTATTTATCTTTGATGCTAAGATTTCCAGTAACCTTGAGGGGTTTTTCTGTATTTATATTGAAGTGGCTTATTTATATTATACCCTAGCTGCGCCCCGTGGTTCCAACCGCGTGGATAACTCCTTACATCATCAGATAACTCCTTACATCATCAGCTATCTGCCAGTGAAAGTCCCGTCAAATCGGTCCAGCCGTTTTGGAGTCCATAGGGAAAATACACATCCACCACCACCATCTTCAGCCAGAAGACGTCCACTGCTGAACGTAGGCCTCTCCCTTTAACGTCCACACTGAACGACAGCCTGCCTTTTGCATCCACTGGATGCCAGCGACTCTCACAATGTCGTCGGTCCATCTAGTGGGAGGCCTACCTACGCTGCGTAACCTGAACCCCGAACACACCCCCCTGCTGAAACACACACATCGCCTTTTATATAAACGTATACGTAACGTATACGTTTAGTAAACGCATTATCATCTGCAGTGCAAATACAATACAATACAATACAATACAATACAATACAACTTTATTACACACCGAAAATACAAATGAAACTTAAAGTAACATAAAAACAAATAAACGGCAGTATAATGGGCGGCCTTATCGCCTAAAGCGATTTCTTCCAGGCAACCTTTGGATGGACAGGACTAAAGAAGTTGAAAAACGGTCGGTGGTGCACATAAAATATAAATAAATAATATATACATATACACTAAATACGCAATGCTGAATACATGCCATAAATATTATAAATAAAATACATAATATATATACGTACCAATTAACACGAAGAAAAATAATGTGTATAGACTTGATTCTTAAAAATAGGAAGAGATTTGGCCTGCCTGATAGAAACAGGCAGCGCATTCCACAGTAGGACAGCTTGAAAAGTGAAGGACTTACAGTAGGAAAGATTGACGTGAGAAGAAGGAGGAATTTTTAGCTGGAGGGCACGACAGGATCGCAAAGTACTGGAATGAGCTTGAATAAATTCAAAGCGCTCCTTTAAGTATAAAGGGATATTGGGATTAAACAGAATTTTATAGACAAAGGAGAGGACATGAGAGTTACGGCGAAGGCGGATAGGTAACCATTTGAGCTTTTGGCGGAATTCAGATACATGGTCATATTTGCGTAAACCAAATATGAACCGAATGCAGAAATTTTGTAAACGCTCGAGCTTGTCGAGTTGCTCTTCGGTTAAATCCAGATAGCAGGCGTCTGCGTAGTCTAATATTGGGAATAAGAGCGATTTCACGAGCGCAGTTTTAGTAGAAATAGGCAGAAAATTACGCAACCTTCTGAGTGATGCTGCAGAACCATAGATTTTTCTACTGACTTCAGCAATCTGAGAACACCAATTAAATTGCCTATCTATAGAAATTCCCAGGTTCTTAACTGTCTCGCTAATAAGGATAGGAATTCCGTCAAAAATCACTTGCGGAAGACGGGACCAGTCAATTTTAGAGATCATACGGGAGCTCCCTATAATAATTGTCTTAGTTTTGCTAGGATTCACTGTAAGGCCATATGATCTGCTCCAATCGCGTATACGCCTTAGATCTTCGTTTGTCGACTCAATTGCCTCGTGTAATAGACCTAATGGAGCTTGGGTATATATCTGCAAGTCATCTGCATAGAGGTGATAGGAAGAAGTAAGATGTTGTGATATTGAATTTATAAAAATTGCAAAGAGAAGGGGAGATAACACGCCGCCCTGAGGAACACCAGCAGAGATATTGCACCACAAAGAGTACGTATCATCAATACGAATGCGCTGCCGGCGTCCAAACAGGTAACTTTGAAACCAATCAATTGCCGTTGGAGATATGTTAAGAGAGCGAAGCAGTGCCAACAGGACGTCAAAGTCAACATTACTGAAAGCGTTACTAAAATCTAGTAGCGAAAGTACAGTCAGATGACAATGACCCATGCCATCCCTTATATCGTCTGTGATTTTCGTCAGAGCAGTTACAGTGCTGTGCCCAGTACGGAAACCAGATTGGAATGGATTAAGGAGACTATTTTTGATCAGGTAAGAGGATAATTGTTGGTGGACAAGCCGTTCTAATACTTTAGACAGGAAGGGAAGAATAGAAATTGGACGAAAATCAGAGCATGAATTAGGATTAGGTTTTTTGGGAAGGGGCGTTATTTGAGCTTCTTTCCATATTACTGGAAACGTGCCCGAGGAGATGGAAAAATTGAGAATATACTGGATGACATGGACGATTTCATCAAGTATGGGCATGATCATTTTCCGGCTAACAGCATCGCTACCGACAGCGTTAGAGGAAATTGACTGTATGCTCTTCTTAACATCACAATCAGCAAATTGAATAAAACTAAAAGAGTCATGGTCGGGCGGAGTAGTAGAAGAAAGGTATTTTAAGGTATCAGCCTTAACCGGTCCATCGAAATTGGAAGAAGAGGAGAAATGCTGATTTAGCAAGTTAATGTCCAAAATTTTTGGATTAGTATCTTGACGAGATTTACCAACTCCCAGTGACCTAAGAAACTTCCAAACTTTTGCTGGGTCTTCATTTTTAACGGAATTATGGATATGTCGGCGTTGCGCGTCCCTACACGCTCTATTGCAGGCGTTGCGATGTTGTATATACCTCTCTTTGTTCTCGTCAGACTGGCGACATTTGAGCTTATGCTTTGCTACCAGTTTTTTATGCATCAGAGTTCGTATTTCATCATTAAGCCAAGGTGACGGCGCATGTTTCATTTTGACAGCATGGATGGGAGCGTGAATGTCGTATAGTTTGGTTAAAATACGATTAAACTCGATAATTTTCTCATCCATACTAACTGCGTTTATGACCTCAGACCAATCCAACTCCAGCGCATCTCTACGCAAGTTATCAATATTTATACTGTTAAAACTGCGCTGTAAAAGAATTTTAGGTTTAGCTTTAGGTGGTCGGACTTTATAGGAAAGATAGATAAGATCATGATGAGAAATATCGTCCACCGCGCACTGACCATGCTTTACTACATGATTAGGGGAGGATACAAGCATCAGATCGAGAAGAGAAGGAGTACTGTTTGGAGGATTATGAGTAGCTATAAGTGGAAGTATTGTAAGATTGAGTGCCGACGCCAGTAACTCAAGCTTACGGGTCCTATGATCCTGCTTTAGCAAGCAAGTGTTAAAGTCACCCATGACAATAGTGTGATCATAAGAAGTGGAAGTGTTTTCTAAAAGTTTTTCGAAAGAAGAGAAATAATCAACATTACGAGAGTGAGGATAGTAAACGCCAAGTAGTAGCTTGGTATGATGCAACACGACTTCAACAAGAAGATGTTCACCGGCATCAGATGGGGGCGGCTGTGCAGACATGCTAACGACAGTGAAAGGAATTTGTGTTCGGAGGTATATAGCAACACCGCCACCACCTTTACCAATTCGATCATTCCTTATTAGTCGAAAGCCTGGTAACGCCACGGCGGAAGATGGGAGAATAGGTTTTAACCACGTCTCAGAAACAAAAATGGCGTGAATATTTGTGTGCACGAAAGACGCAAGCATTTCTGGAAAATGAGCCTGAAAATACCGTTCTTTATCGATCGTCAAATTCGCTAAAATGCCATAGAATCGATCACAGCGAGTACTGACAAAATGGCATATTATTGAATTTGACGACCTCAACTGTCAATTTGACGATCGTTAAAAGAACGGTACTTGCACTGCTGAGTCGTCAGGTCATAAATCATTGTCTGTCTATCTCGCTCGCACTTACAGGTCTTATGGTATGACGTTTATTGCTCGACGACTCAGTCGGTAACGCGGTGACTATAGTAGTGCTACTAAACATGAAAGCGCTATGACCATTCACCATGATGTGCACAATCACACCATCCCGTGCACATTAACGGATGACGGAATTGCGATTTCTAGTGATAGGCAGTGGAATCAGATAACTGATGAAACGGCCCTATTATGTTTCAAATAAAACCAACATATAACCATAAATCAAACAATATTTATATTTACGCTAATTAGTATGGCAATATACACACATTACACAGTGGTTAACGGCGGAAATGGCTGTAAACCTCTGCCACAGATTAAATAACAAAAGAGGAAAACTCTTTAATAAGAACTGCATTCAGATACAATAGTTCCTAAACTTAGTACCGAGACCGGCTTGTTATGCGCGCTAATTATTAAAGAATAAGATATATTTGTTGCCAAAAAACAAAAACAATGGACATATACTATAAAAAAACATAAGGAGAAACAGTGTAAAAACGGCACTATTTGTTTTCAGGTTGAAGATCATCAGTTCACAGTTGAAGTGGTCGACGCGGTCCAAGACTATGTCTCGTATATGAAGGAGATATTCGACTTCCCCAAGATCAAGGCTCTCATACAGGGATCGGAGACGAGGAAGCCTTTCAACATTCTCGTAGACTCTATGAGTGGAGGTAAGAGCACATTTATTTAATCCTGTGTCCCACTGCTGGGAAACAGGGGGTCTAGACAAGAGCCACACACTGTTAGCGTTCACGCCTGCGGAAAGATGAAATTGTATGAAAATGACATTGACAATGACATTAGCATGAGATAAATTATCTGAAGCTAATGTAATTTTCATACAATTTCATCTTTCCGCAGGCGTGAACGCTAACAGTGTGTGGCTCTTTTCTAGACACCCTGGCCTTCTCTTATAGATAATTTTAATTTATCATGCATCTTAGTCGCTTTTCTTTAAAGACTGTAGAAAGTCAATGTTTGTGTTTTTTATACATATCCAATGTGTCATATGGTGCTGAAACATGGACCCTCACTAAAGAGACCACGCACAAGATCCAAGTGGCACAAAGAGTGATGGAACGGGCCATGTTAGGCCCTCCTGGACCGCATACCAAACACTCGCACAATCTCTCCTTCTTCCTATCCTAGATTATGCTGACGCCTGCTACCTTAATCTTACAGAGAACCAGCTAGAGAAACTTGAGCGCCTTCAAAATTATTGCATTAGATTCATATTTGGTTTACGCAAATATGATCACATATCCCAGTATCGCGCTAAGCTCAAGTGGTTACCTATTCGTCTTCGTCGGAATGCTCACATCCTTTCTTTTCTATATAATATTTTATTTAACCCCTCCAGCCCGCGCTACCTTAAAGAATGCTTCACTTTGTGGAGAGACTGTCATCCTCTTCCTTTAAGGTCGAAGAACAACCTCTCACTTAAGTCCCCTCCCGCACGTTCTGAAACTTTTTATGGTAAGTCGTTTACATTTCAGGCAGTTCAGTTGTGGAACAAATTGCCCGTGTCTATCAGACATTCTCCATCGCTTGCTACTTTCAAAGATCGCGTTAAAGAGTTTTAATTTGTCAAAGTTGCAGCCTTGTTAATATCGTTATGTCGAACAGCTTATTCGTATTATTTGTATCATTAATTATTACATAATTATATATATATATATATATATTCATATTAATTGCATATCTATTAGTATAATTATTTTAAATAATTTTAAGTAATTGTGTGTATTACTATTAGAATGTATGTGTATGGTATAAGTAAAAAATTTATAGTCGATCCTCTATTGCACACCCCGTCTTCTACGTCTTCTATAAATCCTTTCCATCCTAAGGTTGCCTGGAAGAGATCGCTTTTAGCGATAAGGCCGCCAGTTGTTACACTAGTTTTTAAGAGTTTTTTGTCCTCTGTATCAAATTTCATGGTGTGAACAATAAAGAGTTAATCAATCAATCAATCAATCAATCAATCAATCAAACCTGGAAATTCGACGAAGAACGAAGGTCGAAGATGGTGTTAAGCTGATCACAAGACTAAAGTGGAGATGGGCGGGACACTTGGTCAGAAGGGAAGATTGACGGTGGTCCAAAGCAGTCACAGAATGGTGGCCGCGGAACGTAAAGCGACCACCGGCCAGACCACCAGCTGGTCAGACGACATCGCTAAGGCAGCAGGAAAGCAGTGAACAAGACTAGCACAGGACCGGAAAAGATGGCGCGCTGATGTCGAGGAGACTTATATCCAGCAGTGGGTGGAAAATTGTTGATAATGTTGATGCATCTGATTATAGATGATGATGATGATGATTATGTATAGTCTGCGTGCTTCATCTTCGACTACATCGTCTCTTACTAACAGGCGAGTTGGTGGTCAAAGGCGGACTTAGCCGCGATGAAAAAAACTATTTTTTTCCAGTGACGGGTCCCTACGTGAAGCGCATATTCATCGACGAGTTCGGTGCGTCAGACAAGAACGTCCGTCGAGTGCAGCCGCTAGAGGACTTCGGAGGCGCGCACCCCGACCCCAACCTGACGTACGCGGCTGACCTGGTCAGCGCGGTCAAGGGAGGAGACTATGACTTTGGAGCCGCTTTCGATGGAGATGGTAAGACATTCTGCTAGTGACAGGTTTTAAGATTACTCCTTGTTAAACACAGAATACTGGTCGTGCAAACACCTCACATTCCGTCGTCGAAGAAAGTAGGAACAAACTACTGTCTGAAGTTGGGGAGAACTGAATCTTGTTCAGTTTAACCCAACGAAGACAGCTTTGTGCGTTCACCGCTAAAAGAAGCATTTGTTGTGGCTCCTCGTTTTCAGAACTCTCCTCAATCAAGGTTTCGGAGAGTATTGAAATTCTGGGCGTCGACATTTCTGCAAATGTACAGTTCCATGGTCACATTACAAGCAAGGCCAAGCTTGCTTCCAAGAAACTTGGTGTGCTCAACAAGGCAAAGCAGTACTTTAAGTCGAGTCAAGGAGTCAAGGGCTTTTGCTTTACAAAGCGCAAGTTAGAACTCACATGGAGTACTGCTCCCATCTTTGGAACGGAGCACCCAAGTATCAGCTTGACTCACTTGATGCATTACAGCATAGAGCTGTAAGAATTGTCAACGATCCCAAACTCACTGAACACCTAGAGCCGCTCAGCATGCGCAGAGACGTTGGGTCTCTTTGTGTCTTTTATCGCATTTACAACGGGGAGTGTTCTGAAGAACTGTTTGATCTGATGCCGGCGTCGCGATTTTACCATCGCGCTAGCCACAACCGCCTGAAAGCTCATCCACATATAGATCAGTGGAAATCGCACACTGTGCGATTCACACGATCTTTCTTGTCTCACACCTGCAAAATGTGGAATGAGCTACCTTCCGCGGTGTTTCCGAGAAGCTAAAACATGTGGTTCTTCAAAAGGCGGTTTGATCCTTAAAAAGGGTCGTCAACATAGTTGTGATGTCTCTAATGTTACAAGTATCCATAGGCGACGGTGACTGCTTACCATCAGGCAGCCCGTCTGCTTGTTTGCCACCTAAGGCATAAAAAATACTAAATCATTGTATCACTCATTGCTATATTGCGTCACGTTACGATAATTATAATAAGTAAGATAATCAGATACAAAACAGATAGTCATCCACTTCGAAGTGATAAATAACTGACGATGCTACAAACAAGGACACACACCACAAACTGCTGCATCATTCTATTACGAAATGTTTCAAGTATTTGTATGTCGCAGTGGCGGATGTACCAGCAGGCTGAGTATGAGCATTTACCGTTGGTCCCGGACAGCCCCTTGGTGCCGATCTATTTAGATAGCCCGTTGGTCCAGTTGGTAGTGAACCTGCCTTCTGAGCTTGGGGGCGTGGGTTCGATTCCCATCTAGGACAAACATTTGTGTGATGAACATTTGTGTTTGTTCTATATCTGGTTGTTAATATCTATTTAAGTATGTATTTAAAACTATATATGTATGTATATCAGTCTCTGGCAGCCATATCACAAGCTTTGCTTAGTTTGGGGTCAGATGACCGTGTGTGCAAAATGTCCCAAATATTTATTATTATTATTTTATTTATTATTATCCGGTGGTGCCAGACTGCCCGGAGGTTCTGGTGTGTCCACTGTCCAGTAGTCCCGGACTGCCCGTTGAATCCGGACTGTCCGTTGGTCCGCGGTCTGCCCGGATCTGCCCGGTGGATCCGGACTGTCCATTGGTGCCGGTCTGCCCGATGGTCCCGGACAGTCCGGCGCCACCAACCATGGTGACATAGGCTGCCTGATGGTAAGCAGTCACTGTCGCCCTATGGATACCTGTAATACCAGAGGCATCACAAATACATTGCAGACCTTTTAAGACTATATTAACACTAATTATGATTAAATTATATTTTTGCAGGTGACCGCAATATGATAATCGGGCGAGACGCATTCTTCGTGACTCCATCTGATTCTCTGGCAGTCCTCGCTAACAACCTGCACCACATACCGTACTTCCAGCGTACTGGTGTGCTGGGATACGCCAGGAGTATGCCGACCGCGGCCGCAGTGGACAGGGTTGCCGCGGCTACCGGGAAGGAGATGTTCGAGGTGCCTACTGGTACGTATTTACGGCGTTTTTACATTTCTGTGTTTCTGTATTTTTTCTGCATACTGGTGTACTTTTGTTCTTTTCTTTTGCGGCAAACACGCAAGGCATCCGCCTGATGGTTAGCTGTAATTGCCGCATATGGACACCTGCAACACTAGCTACGTTGTCGATGACTTGCCAGCCGGTGAGATGTGTATAGATACCCTATTTAAAACGCTTCCCGTCTTACTACAAAAGACTTCAGATCGCCTTAGACATGTGTTTAGCAGTTGTTTCACTGTGAAAAATATGTTAAACACATGTCTAAAGCGTTCTTAAATCTTTTGTAGTAAGACGGTTTATGTTTAAGTTTGGCGGGATTACCTTCGGGGGAAGGTCATTCCACATTGCAGGTCCGCGGGAGAAAGGAGCGGCAGAACCGGACGATGTGGGATTTCCAGATTTGCAAGAGTCGGGGTTAACAGTTTTGACGATGTCGGGATGCGCAGAACTATTTATAGTAATCATTATATTAAGTTCATTTTTAACCTGTATTTGACATGTATCTTTCTGATATCTATACTAATATTATAAAGAGGAAAGATGTAATTGATTGTTTGTTTGTATTGAATAGGCTCCGAAACTACGGAACCGAGTTAAAAAATTCTTTCACTGTTGGGAGGGAAGCTACACTATCCCCGGCTGGCATAGGCTCTATACCCGTGCGAAGCTGGGGCGGACCGCTAGTTATTAATAAAATAACAATGAACTATGAAGCGTAAAAATTTGAAAAAAAGGCAATGCATGTAGATTGTAGCTGCATAAATAACTCTGTCAGTTTTAAATAAGTAATGGTCAAAATAGTGAATACCACAGCACCGCATCAACTTCCCCAGGTTGGAAGTACTTCGGTAACCTGATGGACGCGGGTCGTCTGTCGCTGTGCGGCGAAGAGAGTTTCGGCACCGGGTCCGACCACGTCAGGGAAAAGGACGGCCTGTGGGCGGCCCTAGCGTGGCTCTCTGTCATCGCAGCCACTGGCGACTCCGTGGAGGATATACTTAAGGCTCACTGGGCACAGTTTGGAAGGAACTACTTTACTAGGTGAGTTTTTTTTATATATATATATATAAATGAATTGTCTTCTCGCGGTTGTGATGACACAATTCAATAGGTCATAGAAATTCGTTTCAGTTTCTTTGCCACTATGAATTATTAAATTGTTTTTCCTTGATTAGAATTAAAACGAAAAAGAAACGGAAGACTAAAATCAGAAACTGCGAAATGAAAAAAACGACAAGAAAAAGTCCCAACCAGACTGGTCGCCTTGGGACGTCAGACCATCACCCTCTAGAAGACGAACAGCAAGCAGATAATACATTTACGGCCTTACTTATAAACGTTACTTAAAATTTAAGCAATGCTTTAAATGGCTGTCAACTTCTCGTTGACGGAAATTGTCACAGGTGAAAACAAGACAGGGCAATTTTAAGCTTTGGTTAACTTAAGTAACGTTTATAAGTAAGGGCGTTAAATTATATTTTACTTTTAAAGTTTTAGTTGGGAATAGAGAGCCAAGTATTTTTTTTTCGTCGTTGGCTCTTTTTATCATCAACTTTTTTATGAAGACATGGCCATTGGCTATTTTAGGCCTTTTTGACCAAATATCTTCTTTAGGTATGACTACGAGGAATGCGCGAGCGACCCTTGTAGCGAGATGATGGTGTCTCTGGAGAAGAACACCACGGCGCCAGGGTTCGTGGGCTCGTCGCACTCCAGCGGCGGGAAGACGTACGTCGTCAGACTGGCGGACAACTTCAGCTACATGGACCCCATAGACAAGAGCGTCGCTATGAAACAGGTAACAAATAGTTTACGATGACTCAACAGTGAATCATGTCTTTTCGTGTTGTTTCCAACACTCCATAGGAGCCTCTTGTAAAGTCTCCACCACTTTACAGGGGCATGAGTTCGACTTGACCGTGACTTACTTTGCTTGACTCTGACTGTGACTTGTTTGACGCTATTAATACTATGGAAACTGTTTAATATTACGACTAAAGGACATTGAATACACGGTCATGAAATTTTCAACAAAAAAAAAGGATGGCTCATTGTTCCTACCTTCTGAACTTGGAGGCGTGGGTTCGATTCCCACCAAGGACAAACATTTATGTGATGAAAATTTGTGTTTGTTCTATATCTGGGTTTTAATATCTTTTTAAGTATGTATTTAAAACTATATAATATGTATGTATGTATGTATATCAGTAAAAAAAAAAAAAAAAAAAAAAAACAATCTCTGGCAGCCATAACACAAGCTTTGCTTAGTTTGAGGTCAGATGACCGTGTATGCAAAAATGTCCCGAATATTATTTATTTATTATTCTACTACTCAAGGTCAGGGTCTCGAGTTTTGACTAGTTGCATCCTTTGATCATTAAGTTACGTTCTACGTTTGGCCACCAACTCGCTTGATGGTAAGCGACTGTGTGGCCGAAGATGGAACACGTTGATCTTTTTTTTATGCCATAGTTAGCAAACAAACAGACGGGCCGCCTGATAGTAAGCAGTTACCATCGCCTTTGGATACTTGTAACACCAAAGGCATCACAAATACGTTGCCGACCCTTAAGGGCTCTATTAACGAAATGATCTAGAAGAAATCTATTCACTTTAGCCTTGAAGATATCTTATATTGTAGTTTTTAGGGAACAAGGACGGCAGGGAGTTCCTTTCTTGGGCAGACGTATCATAAATCACGACTCAAATCGTTGAGTACAAATCTTTGTAATTTCCACGAGAAAGTGGTAGTAGTGTGCAGTCCTTCTGCTTGTCCTGCTGTAAAAGGGGGGAATAAGGTCATGAAGCTCTCGTACATACTTTGTATACAAATTCATTTATAGTAAGCATAATTAAGGCTTTTTTATTTTCTTTGTTTGATATACCTACATTTGTACTTTAACTTTTTGTGTTTTGTGATCTTGAAGTATCACGTACTGCTTAAAAAAATAAAATAAAAAATTAATAGGGCATAATTTATAGTAAGCTATAGTAATGATCCCAGAGGCTCCTGAACTAGTCGGAGACTGTGTGACGGGAGCCAATGACTTCTATTAATGTATCAATTAATTATACCAAAACAGAAATATAACATTTTAAAATTAAGTATAAAACGCGCTTTAGCTTTTGGGTACGCTGCCAACTGGTAGTGGGCTTGAGCATTTGGATTGTCTTTAGACCTGCAACGGTCTTTGGGCAGTCTAACTGTATTAGTAGTAAAAAATATTTAAAAGTATTTTAAAATTTTGATTACTATGCCAATAAGTATGATTCTACTAAATTTTTGTAATGGTGTCGAATAAAATTTATTTTCTTTCTTTTCTTTCTTTCTTTCTTTCTTTCTTTCTTTCACTATTGTTTTTGTTCGCAGGGTGTTCGCATTATCTTCGAGGATGGATCCCGCATCGTGATGCGGCTCAGCGGCACCGGCAGTTCAGGAGCCACCGTCAGGTGAGTTCCCAATGAATAACAATCAAATTATTTGTTACCGATTGTCTAAAATAGTATGTCCTCAACCTTTTATATTGACAGTTGTAATATAACTATCAAGTTTCACCAAAATCGGATGAGAAGAACAAAAAAAATTGACCTTCAAGTTACTTACCTATCAATACCTATCAACTACTGCACTTTACCATCAACTACTGGGAAAAGGGTCTTCAGGTATCTCATTCCGTCATTTAACAGTGAACTTGCCCGGAGACATTATCATCACATGGCATCTATAAATTAATATTTCAGGACATTTTGCACACACGGTCATCTGACCCCAAACTAAGCAAAGCTTGTGATATGGCTGCCAGATACTGATATACATACATATATAGTTTTAAATACATACTTAAATAGATATTAACAACCAGATATAGAACAAACACAAATGTTCATCATATAAATGTTTGTCCTAGGTGGGAATCGAACCCACGCCCCCAAGCTCAGAAGGCAGGTTCACTAACAACTGGACCAACGAGCTATCATTCTATATCATTATATCTATGTTTTATAATTATAAGTTGCTGCACAATTGCTTAACTTTTTCCTGTAAAAAATAATGACAAAAGAAGGCAATTTTACGATTTAATTTGACATAATAAATAATAGACTGACATTATGTCACTTTACTTAATATAATGAAACTATGGCCGGAGTAACCGTCTTAATCTTACTTAATTCTTATTTAATTAATTTAGTTAATCTCTAAGGTATCTTCTAAGTCTGCGTGCTTCATCTTCGACCACATCGTCGCTTACCAACTGGCGAGTTGGTGGTCAAAGGCGGAATTATACGCGTAAAAAAAACGAATTTAAAATGTGTGAAAACCGAAACCGGACCACGAACAGGAAGACGCAGCGTAGGTAGGCCTCCCACTAGATGGACCGACGACATCGTGAGAGTCGCGGGCATCCAGTGGATGCAGATGGCAGGCTGTCGTTCAGTGTGGAGGTTAAAGGGGGAGACCTATGTTCAGCAGTGGACGTCTTCTGGCTGATGATGATGTAAAACCACGTCAGTCTTCATAATAAGAATATTTAATTGTTTTTTAGCTACATTTTGTCGTTGTTTATTCCAGGCTGTACATAGACTCGTACGAAGCGAAAGACGTGCTGGGTGACGCGCAAGTGATGCTGAAGCCTCTCATCGACGTCGCGCTCCAAGTGTCGCAGCTGCAGAAGTACACCGGCCGCGACGCCCCTACCGTTATCACATAAACTGGACACTGGTCACACCATCTCTTCTTCATGAAAAGTCACGATCCACATTACACCGACCGGTGAACGTTGGAATTTGAACTAAACCACAGAAGATATAATAGTAAACGTACAGAAGATTCACTCCGCAACATCATTTAAATAAGTAGTGACTCTTGGTACTACATAATAAAGTGCAATTCAGGACGTGCGAGCGCTAACTACCTACAGCTTTATTAACCTAGAAGTTGCTACTGTGTATCGTGTAACTCTTGTCGCGTTATCTCTGTCTATCGCGCGACAGGTCCGACAAGTCGGCTACTTGTAGCTTCATACCTAAAGTGCGGAGTGCATCAGGGGGTCTAGACAAGAGGCACACTGTTAGCGTTCACGCCTGCGCAAAGATGATATTGTATGAAAATGACATGTGTGGCTCTTGTCTAGACCCCCAGGTGGGTTAGACAAGACCCACTCTCTGTTAGCGTTAATGCCTATGGAAAAATGAAATTGTATGAAAATGACATTGACAATGACATTAGCATGAGATGAATTATCTGAAGCTAATGTCATTTTCATACAATTTCATGTTTCCGCAGGCGTGAACGCTAACAGTGTGTGGCTCTTGTCTAGACCCCCAGGTGGGTTAGACAAGACCCACTCTCTGTTAGCGTTAATGCCTATGGAAAGATGAAATTGTATGAAAATGACATTGACAATGACATTAGCATGAGATAAATTATCTGAAGCTAATGTCATTTTCGTACAATTTCATCTTTCCGCAGGCGTGAACGCTAACAGTGTGTGGCTCTTGTCTAGACAAGACCCACTCTCTGTTAGCGTTAATGCCTATGGAAAAATGAAATTGTATGAAAATGACATTGACAATGAAAACACTTTAGTTAGTAAAATTATGTTAGCTATAATGTTTTCAGGGGTAAAGTCAGATACTTGTAAAGCAGTAACGAATCAGCAGTAGGTATTACTGCTGATTTATGTACCTACAATACAAAAATATTGCACGTCCGCTAGGACAGACTGTTGAAACATTAAGCATTTGTTCCATCATTGTACACAGTTTATGAAATAAAATTTTACTTGACTTTAGCTCATATTCTAGCAATGTGACTAGTTCTATCGAAATCAGAATTAGGTGTGATGTGGTCCAAAACCTATTACTATACTGAAGTTGTCTGCCGGTGCGATTAGGATTTGCGAAATGTATGGGGATTGTTTTTATTTCTATAAGTGCTAATAATTTATGTATATAGCGGTCTTACTTAGAATCGTGTGCTATACTAATCCATCCTTAAAATTTGCTGTTACAACTTTGCTTGACGGAAGTAGAGACGTGTGAAAACGAGACAGCAAATTTTGGTTGATACACACTTCAGTGATGTTTTTATGTGAGACCTTAGATTGTTAAAGGGTTGTTTAATTTTAATACTAACCAATAAATTATAAGCATAATGTTGGTAGGTTTATAAATTTTATTTACGTAATTGTTAATTTTTTACGAATATACTACATCACAATAACTTTACCGCCAAAGATAAAACATTTTTGTGTTTTATATTTTTATAAGAACATCGGTTACAAAATATAAGAAATATAGTAAAAATTAAGTTAATTATTGTGTCTTATTTCTAATTATGTTTATTATTATAATTGACTAGATTACAGTAGATCTTATATTTAAAATTGGTATAAATGTTTGACTGGACAGTTTTTGGTATGAAAATCCAGTATAAATTTTTCGATAAAAACTCATTTGCCCAACTTGGTCACTCACAAATAAATCAAAGATGTTACTTCGATGACATCCATTGATCGATAAGTAACAACACTAATGTTACAAAATGGAAATACGATAATCACTTCATTATTTTGAAACGAAAATATAATTGGTAATCTCAAAATATTATGGCATGAAAATGTCATTCGTCGATAAAAGTACCGAATAATCGAATCTATTCAACAAGTTCATCACAAATTAATCGACATTCTGAGCTCGATAAATCGATTGTTATAATCGATCTGCGATTTATCTATACTTCTATACTAATATTATAAAGAGGAAAGATTTGATTGTTTGTTTGTTTGTTTGTTTGTTTGTTTGCATTGAATAGGCTCCGAAACTACTGAACCGATTTGAAAAATTCTTTCACTGTTGGGAAGCTACACTATCTCCGGGTGACATAGGCTATAATCTATACCCGTGCGAAGCTGGGGCGGACCGCTAGTCTTTCAATAAAGAACTGCATCAGATTGACGCTCTGAACACGACTATCATTTGAACAACACGAGTGGATCAAAACATAATTTCGATTATCTAGACTATCGATATCTCGATAATGTACCAGCCATCTACTCGTCAATAGAGAACTGCATCATCAGGTTAACAGCTCCGAAGATGACTATCGCGGAGTAGAACAGCACCTTCCACCAGGTGAGCTGGTGTCGGAGCTGCAGCGAACGGAGCTGTAAGAAGGAGGGCAGCGCGAATATGTGGACCAGCCCGCTCACTGCGCCCGTGTACCTGGGTAGAGGATTTTGGTATGTTAGAGCAAGTTTTTCAAACAAGTACAAGTTGGTCTTTGGCCACATGGATCTACTGGGAGATTCGTTTGGATATTTTCCCCCCAAGCATCTGGTGGATCCATGGTTATTATAAATTCAAAAGTGGATAAGTAATAGGTAACTATGTTTTCTGTTTGTAATTTGTGACGATTATACGGTCTAGTTGATTTTGATGACACTTGACAAATAAATAAGTTTCGAGAATGAACATAGGATATATTGGGCTGGAAAACTGGAAATCGTTAGTATAACACTGGCGTAACACTAAAATGAGAAAGTTTGTGTGTGGCAAAATGCGCGAAAGTAGGTATGTGGCAAAATGTGTGATAGTTTGTGTGTGTGGCAAAACGTGCGTAATTATTATTAATTATTAAAATAACTAATAATTAAATTATTATTAATTATTAAGAGCGAGATAATTAGTATAAGTGAATAAAGTAACCTGATAATAGTCCCTATGCTCGGGCAGAAGCAGGCGACCAGGATGCAGGCGGTGATGATGGTCAGGTTTATAGCGACCGTGAGCCAGCGCGAGTCTCTGCACGGCAGCAGCAGTACCACTTCAGAACGCAGCATGAACGCGACCAGCGGGTATACTGTCACTACCTGGCCACAGAAAACAAAGTCGAGAGGTACACAAACTTGCAAAAGTTGACTTATGCAAACAATTTCTTGCTTCCTCAAAATTTGTGGCTTCACAGGGAAATCCTGTAGGATTTACAGGACATCAAACACTCTGATCTTATTTGAATTCATTAAACCTGAAGGTGCTCGCACTATTTTTAGAGAAATGTGTTTAGGAATACCTCAAAAGATCGTTTAACTAGTAAATTAAACAATTTGGATCAATAAAATGATTGAACAAATAAACAATTTGATTCAATAAAATGATTGAACAAATAAACAATTTATTTCAATAAAATGGTTGAACAGGTAAAGTATACAATTTAGTTTAGTAAAATCTCTAGTATATAATCTTTGGTAAAATGGTTGAACTAGTAAATTAAACATGTTGATTCAATAAAATTGTTGAAGAAGTAAATTAAACATGTTGATTCAATAAAATTGTTGAAGAAGTAAATTAAACAAGTTGATTCAATAAAATTGTTGAAGAAGTAAATTAAACAAGTTGATTCAATAACATTGTTGAAGTAAAATAATAATTACCACGGATGGCTGCAGATATTAAAGATTTAGAACTTACTTGAAACAGAAGAAGAATCCTGGCAACTGCAGTCATAACGTCGTGCATCTCGAAGTTGTTTAATATATTCTGAAAATTGCATAAATAATTTTAATAAGTGTGATAGACAGATATTTGTGTCGTATAAAATTGTTTTTAGTTCAGTTCATATAAATAATAATAAATATTTCGGGACATTTTTGCACACACGGTCATCTGACCCCAAACTAAGCAAAGCTTGTGCAATGGCTGCCAGAGACTAATATACTCACATCTTCAATACAAGTTTTCGCGAGTGGGAAGCAGATGTAAAAGACCGTTCCCACTAAAGTGTATGTTATTGTCACTAATAAAAATGCCATCGTCAGATCTCTACCCTGAAACAAAATAAATTATAAATAAGGTTTCGAAACAATTAGGTAGTAGTTAAAAACCTTTAGAAAACCTAATTAATTTCTAATTTGCCTTCTTCTTTAAATAAGGCCGCCTCCGCCACCATGGTTGTTTAATTTTTTGAACGAGTTTTTGGGCAACTTTAAATCGTCATTACGGAAAATCCGAATAAGTCCTTAGACCACAAAATCAAAATCCTCCTATATCATGACTGCAAAATTAGTGTGTATGTCAGATTGAGAAACGGATGGCCAGAGCTCGATAAAATTTAGCAAGGAAGGACATATTAATTGCGTAAGTTTTAAAGATATAAATAAGTAGTTGAAAGGTACAGTTTGTAATCACATCTCTTTTCGCTCACATTTTTCTCCTGCCGCTCGTTATTCCCCATGATAGTGATGATAATGTTGTGAATATAGAAGGAAAGCGCCAGCATCCCGCTGAGCACTGCAGCGTCCTTCCCCGCCCGGGTGACAGGCGGCAGCGTGTCCAGGTTTATGCCCCACGTGTAGCCCTTCACCAGCACGAATATCAGTAGGTATACTACTGATAATGTCCCTACAAAAAAAACATAAGTAACTTTTGTATCATAACAAAACTTAAACATAATTCGTCTTCTTCTTGGGTGCCTCTCCAACTAGTGAAGGTTGGCAGTCAACTATTGGTTTTGTCCTTGGAAAGGCAAAAGAGTTCGGCGGCACTCGTTAACCCAGTTTATTCTCGGATGTTACGCAACCAAGTTCCTTTTACGACCGGCTTTTCTTTTTTCGGCGACTTTTCCTATCATTATAAGATGCTAGAGCTCGTATTTATCATGCCTGAGCACATGTCCCAGATATGCCACTGTACGTTGTTTGATGGTTAAAAAAGCTTGCGTTTCTGGCCAACTCGTAGAACTTCCTCGTTGGTGACTTTCTGAGGCCAGGATATGGACATCATGCGTCAGGCTCACATTTGAAATGCTTCAACATAAGCATAATACGTAATGACAACCAAGAAACACCTCAGCAAAAAATCTAAGCTGTAATAAACACGTGGAATGGAATTTTGGTCCGATATTTGCAGAGTCCTCTATATTTTTCTTTCAGACAATCGCAATAAGGAGTGATCCTTAGTTGACAAAACATGATGTTGCTTGACGACATATTATAATGTTCGAGATGCCTGCCAGAAAGGTACAAAGCGCTCCCAAGTTTGCTATCTAATCTAATGTATGCAATCCAATTGGGTTTTTGACCCTTGGTGAGTACTTGCTCAGTAAGCATAACCAAGAACATTTGACAGCTAGATGTCAGCGTCTGTCCAGTGCAAGATCTGGCATTTCGTAATCATCATCAGTCCACTGCTCGGCATAGCCAATGTTATATTATATTGGCGAAGCATCATTTCGATATTAAACTTTAACAGCACTGCCAAACAAACGCCTTACGGATATCGTCACTATCGTGTCACAGGACATCGTCGCCATGTTGCTGGGTCTGCAAAAGATCCACCTACTCCCTCCACTCCAACCTACTTCCACTTCCTAATAGTCTGACTATGTCCAATAACTGTTTAGTCACTCCATTTCATTAAAAAAAAAAACAATTTCCGACTTTTCTTGTCAAATATAACATATTTCTAGTAAACAATTTCTTTAACTCACCTAATGAGTTGAACTTGGTAAAGAAAGTGACGTTTCTAAAGTTGAGCAGCGGGAAGATGATGAAGGCCACGTAGATCGGCACAGTGGAGTGCAGGCCCCAGTACGGGGAGTCGGGGCGCGGCGCAGGGACTAGCAGCGACCCGTTCATCCCCTGGTTGGGGCATACGACTGAGCTGTTGTAAGATGTACTGTTGGATTGGTTTATATCTGAAAAAAGTTTGGTATTGTTAATATTAAATTTAAAAATCCTCTAAGGCTTTTTATTTTATTTTAATAGGCTTGCGTTTGACCGCCAACTCACCTGATGTTAAGCGATCATGCGGTCTACGGTGGAGCATGCTTGCCTCCGAAACCGATTCACCCGTGATTTGAAGACACCCAGTTTGTAACTATCGGGGAACACCCATTTAGGTAGCGCATTCCACAGACTAGCAGTTCGCATAATAAAAGTGGAATCAAAGCGCTTCGTACGGTTTTTTTTTAAAATAGGCTCGCGTTTGATCGCCAACTCGCCTGATGTTAAGCGAAGAAGCGAAGATTTTATTTTCTTCTCTCATGGTGTTTTGACAGCATCAATGCTAGACTTTAACAGACTAAGATTCAGCGTTCCGAATCCACACCAACAGTGCTAAAGAAAATAAATCCGGCACGAAAAGTATTTCACTGTTGGTCTCAACAGTGCTCTTGGCGCGGATTCGGAACGCGCACGTATATGGTGACTCCACACCAACTAACCGGCGACGTAGTTGACAGTGAAGTAGAGGAAGTTGGTGATGAGTATCCAGTAGACGATGTTGGCGCCGAGCAGCACGAGGAAGCTGAACCCGTGCGCCAGCGCCTCCGCGCCCGGCCCGAGTAGTGTGCGGCACAGCGCGGGGACTTCACACGTGGATGTGCCTGAAACGGATCGGACTCACATTTTAGAGACTAAGGCACATAAAGAAGAGGCTACTGGTGAAGGCTAATTAACTTCGTAGAAGGGAGGAAAAAGAATAATGCTTGGATAGATAAAAAAAATCACATACCTAATAATATCAGACTCGAGTTATTCAACGACTGCTTCAAAAACTAGTTTTGCTAGGTGAATTAAGCGTGTACTTTTGATCTAAGATAAATTTTTATTTTGCAGAAAAAAAAATGCTGCGGGAGAAGAAGACTCGTAGAAGCTTTTATCAAAAATCTTGTAGATCTCACCGGGACCGCAGCTCACCTCATTTTCAAAAATCTTTCAGAGCGCCTGGTTAATGCGACGCGTGACCAAAACGCTAGCGTGTTTCTGGCTCAACGGATAAGCATTGCCATTCAGCGTGGTAATGCCGGCAGCATGCTGGGTACGCCAACTGATAGCCGCCGCTTGCGCAATTAGATTGTCTTTAGAACTTCAACGGTGTATGGGCAGTCTGTTTTTGTAGTGTTAGTGTTAGCTTGTATTTTGTTTTGTGGGTGTTACCGTGGTGTTTGTTGATTCCAAGCAGTACGTGGGCAGTATAGAGACACAGCGCCGCCATGAACGCCAACAATGCGAGCGCAGCCGGCAGCCCCGCGCGCTCCACGCCCCACGCCATCGTCAGCAAGGAAGAGCCCATTATCGTGTTCCATACTGAGAAACTAAACATATGGAAAAAAACTACTGTTATTTTATATAAAATTATTATTGAGCATGTTGGGTAAACAAGGGTTAAACAATTTGAAAAACCAAAATGGTTGAATTATTAAATTATGTAAGTTTGGTTTAAAAAATAATTGAACAAGCAGGTTCAATAAATGGTTAAACAAGTTGGCTCAATATATGTTTGAAAAAGCTGGTTCAATAAATAATTAAACAGGCAGGTTCAATAAATGTTTGAACAAGTTAGTTCAATAAATGATAAAACAAGCTGGTTCAATAAATATTTGAACAAGTCGATTAATTAAAGAAGTTCAATATAGTTGAAGAATTAAGGTGATGAATTTGATTCAGTGAAATTGTTAGTCGAACTATTTTTGTCTATGGTCAAATCAAAAGGCGCGTTAGAGAGCATTTTACAATGGGAATATGGGAAGGACATTAAACATTGTCTATACAACAGTTAAAGTTCATATTTGTATGGAAGTTAATATACATTAGAGAAAAAAAATACTAACTAAATTTTTATAACGAGAGTAGATATGCCTACAAACTGCTTGAAGTATATGACTGATGGTTTTGACTCGTTTTTACTGAGCAAGTTCAATGGTTATGGCCCGTCCATTCGTTTTATTTTGGTCGAAGGAGAAAGAGAGGGAAATATGTTAGTCTCACTCTTTCTCTCCCGTTGGTTGGACGGCGCGGCGGTCACACATACGCCTGTTAGGGCTTTAAAGCTAACTTGTTGGTGTAAAGTAAATGATCCCTAAAATACTTACATTGTGACGAGAGAACTTTGCTTTTTTCTCCCTGAAGGCTTGACGGATTTCTCGAACTGCTTGTTATAGGTGGCTAGTATATCCCTGGCTGATATTTCTCCTGGACCCTGCAATAGAAATAATAACCAATATGGAGAGCATACCACACGCCCATTACTTACTTTTAATATTTTTATTTGTCATTTCTTACTGTTTAGTTTTTAGTTTCTAAATTAGTTTATATGGATATAAATCTGGAATAAAAACATTTCATTTCATTTCATAACAATATTTTTGTATACAATTTGCAATTTGCTTAAAAATGTATTGGGAAGGCTCTTAAAATGGTAACTACTTACTATCATTAGGTTTTGAATTTTAAACACCTACTTAATTTGTATGCAAGGCTGTAGTTAAGATATTTTTGAGTCTAGATTAATTTAGTTCAGATACAATTATTCAGGTACCTACATTGTAAGTAAGAACAAATGAACTGGCAAACATATTGTTTTTTTTTTATACATAAAGAGCGATGAACAAGCATGGAGTCCGTCTAATGGTAAGCGGTAATTGCCACCTATAGACATCTGCAAAACTAGCGGTATTATCGAAGCTTTGCTAGCCCAGAGAGATGTTTATATATCCTTTTTTAAACAACCTCGACTGTGCAATAGCTTGATTCTCTTTGATGGACCAAAGGGGGTACGAAGGGATTCGAAAGTATTATTCCACACTATAGGATTTACTATTATATGTTAAATATAGTCATTATTAAACTTTCGCGATTTGAACTTATGATAAGTCCCAATAAACATTTAAAATGTGTAAAAGATAATAAAAAATATGACAACCGGCTGGATTCGAATCTGCGCCATTCGAGATTACCTCCGAGCGAGCGAGATTATTCGAGCGCTCTGTCTGATGGCACGAGCTTTTGAGTATAGATTCCCTATACGGAATATACCTACACTCAATGGCGCAGAATTTTCCTTTTTTCCGCGCAAATTCCGGCAAGATGTTTGCTATAGCCTTTTTTGTCCATAGCTTTTTATAAAATACCTATTTTTGTCACAGATTACGACGATTTACAACTTGTGCGTCACACGAGAAGTAAAGGAGTTTCTTATCAGTCAGTTCACATGAACTGTCGCATCGGTCGGTCGACCTTTTGATCCTATCACCGATTCTGTGGTCGTCGCCAGAATATCTACCTACTAGTTCGTACGTATTCCAGTTGACATTGTAACTATAGCGAACTATAGCGGTATCAGATATTTTGAATACTGAATTGATGCGTAAAATAACGTGACCAATTACTTGTAATTATGTATAAATTTTTATACAACGCCTATCTGGGGTCCCGTAGCGATGAGATAGCGGGTTAGAAACTTGTGGCCCACATAGTTTTATCAAGAGTTGCTTGCATATGTGATGGAGAAAAATGGTGATCGTGGAGTGTGTGGTCCAAGATACGCTGAAGGTAATAGGTATAACATACGACACAACACGTGCTTGTCTATTGTAAAACAAACTAATAATAGTTGATAACTTTTTTAATGTTAACCGTTATTGTCCCGCTGCTGGGCAAAGGTCTCTCCCTACTTTTCAGTTACCTATTATTTATACAATGCAGTTGAGGCAGTCGGTTACATTTTTTTAATAATTTAATTTACTTGTGTCCATCTACATACTTACATTGCAAATATTTTGAATAAAGTTTTATAACAAAAATAATGATTAAGGTACGGCAACGACTAAATCCAGGCTGTGAGGCAAGTTGCTGCAGGTGAAGGAAGGGGCGCAGTCTCACGCTACATGGCGCTTCTGTGGCTGCCACTCACTGCTGCAGACCCTTGGATATAGGGATCTGCATGATCCAATTCCCTCCTGCCAACGAATATTTTTTGATCGAAGCCACCCATTTTTCTATCGGACTGCCAGAGCGGGCACGAAAAATAGAGACCACTTTGGTATTCCGAAAACCCGTACGAAGAACTTTGATTCCCGTTTTATTGTGCGAACTGCTAGTCTGTGGAATGCGCTGCCTGAATAAAGGTGTCTTCAAATCAAGAGTGAATCGATTTCTTCTAGGCAAGCGTGCTCCAACGTAGACCATATCATTGCTTTACATCAGGCGAGTAGGCGGGCAAACGCAATTTTTTATTTTTTTAGTATTAAAAAAATAACGTTACAGCCACTGTCTGACCACCACCGCGCCACTTATTCCCTGCCTAACTAATGTACCCTCAAAAAATTACGTATTATATACTGACCAGAGAGTCCGTACTGTGGGCCAAAGAGCTGTAGGCTGGGGCGGGAGCGGTGGCACCGAGCAGCGGAGCAGTTTCTCGACTCATGGCGCTTCGGTAGCTGTGGCTGGCAGTACTGCACGGCGTGCAACCTCTGTGGGGAATAACTCTTTATTAAAAAAACAACCAAGTGCGAGTCGAGCTCGCGCACTGAGAGTTCCGTACCACCACAAAATACAAAAATTATCAATTAAAAAAACCCACTTTTAAATTAGTAATACATATATGGCATTTTGAAACGGTGAAATTATAAGGTCATCCAAGTAAGGAATTATCAGATACAACTTTGTAAAGAACTGAAATTTGTCACCGACTCGCACATGGCCATTATTTATTATTTTTTGTTATACTTTAGAGTGTGTAGTGTGTGTACTATAAAATGAATATTAAAATGTTTTTTTTTTCATGAATCAACAGACCACTGTACTTTTTCTATCCCACAGTATGGATTAGATAACTTTGTTAACGTAAACTTAGAAAATAATAATAAATAATAATAATATTCGGGACATTTTTTTACATACACGGTCATCTGGTGTTACAAGTATGCATAGGCAATGGTAACTGCTTACCATCAGGCGGCCCGTCTGTTTGTTTGCTAACTATGGCATAAAAAAAGATCAACATGTTCCATCCTCGGCAACACAGTCGCTTACCATCAAGCGAGTTGGTGGCCAAACGTAGATCTATTCTGTATTTTAAAAAACAACAAAACAAGTATGAACAGCTAACTTTTTAGGGTTCCGTATTTGATAATATTATATAGTAAGTTTTAGTAAAATCCAAGCTTAATGATCAAAGGATGCAACTAGTCAAAACTCGAGACCTTGACCTTGAGTAGTAGAATAATAACATAAATAATATTCGGGACATTTTTGCACACAAGGTCATCTGACCCCAAACTAAGCAAAGCTTGTGATATGGCTGCCAGAGACTGATATACATACATAATATAGTTTTAAATACATACTTAAATAGATATTAACAACCAGATATAGAACAAACACAAATGTTCATCATACAAATGTTTGTCCTAGATGGGAATCGAACCCACGCCCCCAAGCTCAGAAGGCAGGTTCACTACCAACTGTACCAACGGGCTATGAAAAGAGAGAAACTACTTACTTGTTTCTGAATTTCTTTCTTCTGTCTTCACAATATTCACAATCTGAATAGTCCGAGCACGCACTACCGAATATTCTGCAAATATAATAAAAATGTGTTTCTTATCAATGTAAAATGATGCGCTCTTGATGATAACTTGGCGCCAAGTGGCGGGATAATCAGAGATGCGTAGTCATAATTTGTGTATTGTTTTTAGGGTTCCGTACCCAAAGGGTAAAAACGGGGCCCTATTACTAAGCCTACGATGTCTGTCTGTCCGTCTGTCCTACCTTATATTAACGGCTGTATCTTTCGAACCGTAATAGATAGCCGTGAAATTTTCAAAGAATATAAGTAAAAACGAAATGGGGCATACAACGAACGTATTTTTGTATTATCTCTAATGTAAAAACGCTAATTCGTACAAGTGTCAACTTGCCATGATTATAGTACACACTCTAAAGTATAACAACAACTAATAAATAATGGCCAAGTGCGAGTCGGTATCAAATTTCTGTTCATCACCGGTTCTCGTACGATCACAGAAGTGAAGCAACGTCGGGCGCGGCCGGTACTTGAATGGATGACCGCCTGGGCTGGGCGTTGATGGGATGTTGTCTTTTTCCATATTTTTGTTTACTTTAGTAGCTAACAAGTTATGTGGTGATACGGAACCCTCAGTGCGCAAGCCCGACTCGCACTTGGCCGGTTTAATTTCCACTGTGGTGGCGCTTTTAAATCCTTGGCAAATTATCAACTTATCTTTTTCACACGATTAATATTATCATAACATAATGGATCCTTGGCCATATATAGCACAATGTCGCTTGACCTCGCATTAGCTATGTGTGGCTAAGCGCTGCGCGCTATATCTCAATAAACTGGCCAAGTGCGAGTCGGGCTCGCGCACTGAGGGTTCCGTACCACCACTAAATACAATAAGGTCGTCCAAGTAACCGAATTACCAGATAACGCCTTCCAAAATAGTCGAAGCAATTGCCACGCAGTCACATAATTATTTTTACTACAGAGACGCTCGAGTTTAACGCAGTTATAACAGAAAATTGTAACCATTCCAACCACTTGGTCATTATTTATTGTTATACTTTAGAGTGTGTACTATAATCACACCAAGTTTGACGCTTGTACGTATTACCGTTTTTACATTAGAGCAATTACAATAGTAGGTAGGTACGTGAAAAAATGATTTCGTTGTATGGGGACTATTATTATTAATATATTTATTTTAAGTAAATTAACTCATACTATATGTTCACAATTTAAGAATTAGTCATATAAAAAAGGGGGATTTAATTATTATTTATTTAATTATAAGAATTCATTATTGGGGACCACCCTTAATTTTTTTTTTTTACTTTTTTATTATATCTTAGATAATCCGTCGTAACATTACATAGGTATTCTGTTAAAATTGCAACTGGCTATCTAGGCTATTACGGTTCGAAAGATTCAGCCGTTTAAGGTAGGACGGACATACATACAACGTATGTATGTCCGTCCTAGGGTCCGGTTTTCACCCTTTGGGTACGGAACCCTGAAAACGCTTAAGAATATTAAAAAAAGGTTTGAAGCAAGTAGATAATTTTATGCTCTACAATTTTTATAATGAACGTAAATATGAATAAAACCATAGGAAGCGAGATATTTTCGAAAAACCCGTTTTTTTAATATCTTAAATATTTACCTTGAATATCTTAAGACGCGGACACGAGATTTTATACTTTTAGAATGCCAAAATAAAGGTTTATAAGTTACTTTACTTACTCACATTACTTAGGTATTTACTTACTTACGTTACTTATTTATTTATTTACTTACTTACACTTACTCTTACTTTACAGTAATTGTCTCCCATTCCGAGGTAAACCCCTACCGTCTTACCACAAAAGATTTAAGCACGCTTTAGACATGTGTTTAGCAATTGTTTCCCTGCGAAAAATATACTAAACACTTGTCTAAAGCGTGCTTAAATCTTTTGTGGTAAGACGGCTAATGTTTCTGGCTATACCTATATGAAACTAGTAGGCATGATCAAATTAAACAAAAAGGTATACCTAGTTTTACTTGATTTGTATTGGGGCCTTTTTAATATCAACGTAAAAAATGTGCGATACTTAATCGCAGTGATGCCACCTTAATACTTATAATAAGTAGATAAATCCTACAATAATTACCTATCTATAGGTATTTATCCGTAAAGAAATAAATCAACAAAGAGCCTATTGAGTACCTAATTATTATTATGTACCTACTATGAAATTGGTTTATTTATTGCAAACAATTAGGTACAGTTTGGTTTGAAGGGACAAATGATGAAACTATTATCGATATTTCATCATTCGTTTATTTACCATTGTTATTTACTTGATTTTCTCTGTTTATTTACTTGGGTCACGAGTACTAATAAGTATTTTAAATTGAGGTATGATTTTTTTGACGTTTACGGCTGACTTGGAACAGATTTTAGCTAAGCGACAGTCTAGCTTTTAGGGCCTATAAACTAGCCGTCTTACCACAAAAGATTTAAGCACGCTTTAGACAAGTGTTTAGCATATTTTTCGCAGTGAAACAATTGGTAAACACTTGTCTAAAGCGTGCTTTAATCTTTTGTGGTAAGACGGTCAATGTTTAAAGTGATCGTACTTGATAACTACAGTATAACAGTCTAGGGAACGTACCCATACTACGTGATCCATTTTAACAATATTTTACCCCCCTCCTCCCTAGATGATAGTAGGTATATGTCAAGCACCCCCCTAGCTTTCACGTAGTAATTCTTAAATATGGCTTTAAATATTTTTTACAAAAAGAAAGTTTAAAAAAAATATGGCTCATATTTATGGCGGCACTTGCCGCTTGAGGCCAAGAGTGCGTGCATATATACCTATAATTACAACTGAAAAAGAAAAAACTAATGTAACGTAAAGGACTACTATTGACTACGTGACGTAACCCCCACCGTAACCGTTATCCACCCCTGTGACCAAGCGTGGTATTTTGAAGACACCCCTGCCCCTGAACGGGTCACGTAGTATGGGTACGTTCTTCTAGCTAGTAGAGTAGTTACGAGTTTAATTCAATTCCAAAAAAACCTGGCCAAGTAAAAGTCGGACTCACAAACCCAAAAAATGTGTTTCTTTTTTCAGTTCGGGATAGCACGCGCGCGACTTGAACTTGGCCGATGTTAATTATTTGTTGTTTTATTTTACTATAATCATGCCAAGCTTGAAGCTAATATATTATGTAGATATCACCGTTTTTACGCTAAAGCAAAGACAAAAATGTTTGTTGTATTATCTGCCGTACTGGTAACACACACTGGTCGAAGACTTTCGTCTTAAGGCACCGAGGTATTTTGGAAAATTTAATATATAAGTGGTAAATTAAAATTTGGAGAAAATTTTAATACTTACTCGAAACTATCAGTAGACTGCACTGAGCGCGGAGAAGACGGCTGCTCATCACAACTCCGCGACACACTTTTACTGAGAAACCTCATTATTAAACCTTACAAAAACACAAAAACCCTGTAGTTTTATCATTAGCAAACATCAAACTTATTTATAAAGAAATAAGATCCAGTGTTTTATGTTTAATTTATATTCACAGCTAGAGGCAAGCGCACTGCTACTGAGGCCAGTAGCGTACTAAAGATAACAGCCCCTCTCGTTCACTACAGCTTTTATCACCTCAAGTTCTCTTTGTACGTTGTTGGATTTTTCGCCACATCTTGTTTATCATGCCTGATAAGTTAATTGCTATTATGCACGGTCCTAGCTTTCATTTGCTCTGACAGCCGCAATAACATTGTAAGAAAAATAATTATTAATAAAAACCGACTTCACAAAATTTGTAATAATTTATTAAAAACAAGCTTTTCGTATTCTTCTCAGCAAAACCACTCATAAGATACCCATATCATGGGAGTGCATAAAAATAACTGGTCCGCCATCTTTGGGAGTCCGCCATATTGGATTTAGAATGACGTCATTTAGCTAACCATGCATCCACACTAAACGTGTATGCCAGGTTTCAGCTGAATCGGTTGAAGATATTTGGTGCTAATTGAGTTGCAAGATTCCACCCGAACTAACATAGTTACATTAAAAGCTTGTAAAATATGCAATTTCGTTTCCTCGAATGATATCATGTTGTCATCAAAGTAACAAAATTAATCCATTATTTTGTTTAAAAGCCAATCTACTGAACAGATTTTGATGAAATTTCTATGGGATCTGAAAGTATCTATGTAGTATTGATATCCTTTCAATAAAAAAATAAGTATCGAAATCGGTTCATACATGAGAGTTTTAAGGTAACTTTTTTGAAGTCACTGTTTTAAACTATCACGGTGGTTAACTAAAGTTATATGATTATTTACGGGATATTTACCTTTTTTTTAAATCGGTCGAATAAAGCACAATAAAAACATTTTCACTGAAGTAGTATATACTTATCTGCTACATAATATTATTATAGTGTAACGTTTATAAAACCTAGCGAAAGTTATCAGAATTCGTGGTTTTCATTCTCTTTTTACAACGGCATTGCAGCTGTCAGAGCAAAGAAATGCTTGGCCCGAGTTTAGTTGTAGAAAGTTTCTCGTAAA
This sequence comes from Agriopis aurantiaria, assembly GCA_914767915.1. NCBI lineage: Eukaryota > Metazoa > Arthropoda > Insecta > Lepidoptera > Geometridae > Agriopis > Agriopis aurantiaria. Next base: position 14,153,359 of record OU611998.1, on the reverse strand, counting down.
TATAGATGAGAGAGTTGAATGAACAGACGTCTAATTAAGATAACAGCTTGATTTTAATAAATGTACAATGATAGTATTAGTAACAATCAGGGTGTCTTCAAATCACGGTTTCTTCGGCAAGCAAGCTCCGTCGTAGACTGGCGGCCAAGCACAAGCCATTATTTCATTTAAAAAAAGTAAATTTAAATTTTAATACAATTAAAATTTATAAATCTTCGGAGAAGAGCTCATAACTTTAAAACGGCTGAATAGATTTTGATCAAACATGACTAAGAACCACATCAGTGAAAACAGCTTTCAAATAATAATCGTTAATCCGTTTTTACACACAATTTCTTACCCCAAAAGCATATAATTTATCTAATCCGTTGTGGGTAGCAACAGCGACAAACAAGCTGGCCAGCCACCTGATGGTAAGTGGTCACCTCAGTAACATCAGAGGCGTTGCTGGTACGTTGCTAGTGTTTAGTAAAGTAATGAATCAGGCAATTTTAAGGCTGCTTTCATACTGTATTACATACTATTTGTATTCTATTTCTACAGATCAGACCAACAAGGGAGATATGGTAAGGTGGCGTGGCGGGTGCGAACACACCAGACCTAAAAATGTACCATCCCATAGGTGAAATGTACCACCTTAAGACGCTTGCAGACGATGCGTAGTACAAGTAGCTACTACGCATCGTCTGCATCGTTTTTCTTAGTGCAAGTGGAAGTTCTGCTAACCACTACGTGTACTTGCTACTTGTACTACGCATCGTCTGAAAGTTTTTTTTTTTTAATATTTAATAGGCTTGCGTTTAGTTTAGTTAGCTTTAGCTTAGTAGCACTCTCGCTGGTCCTTGTGCAAGAAGAGCTTCGTTTCCCCGCGCTACACCTTCCGCACCCCTGCCCGACTCGCGCGACGCCCGCTGCTCATCGTGCGAACAGTGCGCGAGCGGCGCGCAACGTGAGTCGTTTGAACTGGTGCAAGTACACTACTCGCACGAGTTGAGGCGAGTGGCTATTTAAGTTTGAATGCCGGCGTGAGTACTCGCGCAAGCTACTACGCATGGTTTGCAACGGGCTAAAGGCAAAGTATTGATAATGCAGCAGATTCACTCAATTATTTCGAAATAAAATACTTATATAACACAAAACTAACATTTATTTACAGTTATTATTACAATATTAATACTAAAATAAATAGTATTTTGAGTCGAAGTAACAGATATATATAGTTAGCTAACAGTAAAAACTCAATAATTTTAGTAGATGAAAGAGGAAATGCTGATCTCCAAAGTCACCAATTTGGACATCTTGGTGTTAATGATAAATATACTAATAATAAATAATAATTATGCCTAAAAATAAGTACAATTACCTAATGTAAATGTGTACTAGATGGACTAAAATTAATCCTACACAAAATACATACTAAAATTAAATCAATTATTTAGCATAATTTTGAAATATGACTTGATAAAATAACTTATCACAAAACAAATATGTACTATGCATTGTATTGTATGCTAAAATGATTTGCTAAGGTAGTAAAGAAAGAGAAACTATAAGTATCTCAAAGATATTCAAAACTGTTGATTTAACATTAGTATATCCAAAACAGCAATAAAATGCAGTGCATTAGGTAAGGTAGGAATCACAAAAAAGAGAAGTAAATAGAATGGATATGAGAAGGAAAATCTGTTACCAGGCATTATGAGTGAACCTTGATTGAACATTCTTATTTAGATCAAAGCGTCGAACTCTGCATCACAGTTGTTAATTGAAATAAAAATAATTAACTGATTTCGAATGACTGACGTTTTGTTTATCTGGGTGCAACTGGCTATAACAAATATGCCTTGACAGCCGTTCTAATTTAGACAAAAAAAAAAAAAAACTTTTCTGTGGTAGGAATCATGTCTATTACTAATTTGAAGTCGATTGAAAATTGAGGTGTAATGGTATACCAATAAATATGGTTAGTAGAAGTAAACAGCTGTTGTTTTAAAAATCAATTTTAATAATAAAAGAGTTCCAAATTGTAGTAGTTTTGTGGTTATTATGAATTTACAATTTTAATTATCTTTGGAGTACCTACTACAAAGTATTACTTGATGAATACAATGTTTTGTTAACAATAGGCTATCAGTCAGGTGTTCAATTTGAAAAATATAATTTAATGTAATGTTTACTGAAGAACCGTTTACATTACAATTTTATGGTCAGATTAGGAATAGATGCTGTGTCCCTTTCCCACAGAGCAAATGTCAGAATGGAATTTGTATTGCGTATTACAAGTGACGTCATTTTGTGAGTATAGTGCGCTCTCTGTCTAGCAAAACATTAAATGCTTATATCTTCTTTAATTTTGAATACATTTTGATTTTGTTTTTAGTAATCGGCTCTATTCATGGTCAATTATATTATAAATAAAAAGTAAACATTATCCGATAGCTTATTATTGAACTGAAGTTAGAAAACTACAGGCTTCAGCATGAATTTGTAGTTTGTCGAGATTTATAGACTTAATCCCTTGGTAGTTGAGCGACCTGCGGCCGGTCGCTTAAGAAAAGTATGCATGCGGCAAGCGGCCGGGAGCTGGTCGAACGTCAACTGTTTTGTATTTGCCTTTATTGTAAGGTGAAACGTCGTTTGATCCTTTTCTAATTTATACGACAGATAGTAAACAAAATAAGGACGAATATGATATATATCATACATAGGTTTGATACAAAAATTTAGAGAAATCTCGATTTTAGTAACACGCGGCAATTTCGCGCAAAATTTCCGGTGGGCCGTCTAACACGCGCGCCAAATTCGCAAAATGGCGATTGGCCCTCGGACCGGATAAACCTATCCTTTATAATACTTAAAAAGAGCAGATGCTATGACTGTTTCAAAATGGTCCCTGAAACAGCCAGTTGTAGTTTGCCCGCCACAGCCAGTTGCCCCGTTTTTTTTTTTTAAATTATTATTGTCGAGGCGAGTAATTCACTTGCGTAATGGGTTACCATAACAGATGAATATTTTGATATATTTTCGGTAAAGTTTTACAATAATTAGATGAACATGCAAGGATCGGCTAATTAATTTAGGTGACTGCGAGAAGTTGTGTGACCGGAAACTGTTCTTGGCATGTTAAGGTTCACGTTTGTGCAATTTCCCGCAGTCACCTACATCGAATTCTGTTTAAGAGTTCATAGTACAGGCCCAGGTCACTGGGTGAATACAATTCAGTCTAAAATTCCAACAAGGTTGCAAAGGTCAAAACAAAACTGCAACACCAGCAATCTACTTATTGGTAAAAGGTGACCACCTCCTATGGTCAATTGCAGCTCTAACAGCCAAGCTGATGGTAGCTGATCACCGCCATCTATGACCATTTGCTGCGCCAAAAGTATTGCAGATGCGTTTCTTTTCTTCAGGGTAAACATTATAATGACTTCTATCTGACCTTGCTGCTACATGGTGAATGTATGATTTTGATATTTAGATGTTGAATCCCAGTTTCCTCATGCAAGCTTTGTGCTGCTCGATCAAGTCTCCACATTCATCCTCTCCTCGCTCAATAATGCTGGAAAAAAATGGTAGAACTGATTGGAGTGCCAGAAGTGACTCTAAGTGCAGACCATCTGCCTGATAGTGTGTAACAGAAGATGAGACAGATAGCGATAATGTCCTGTAGGTCTACTTGCTTCATCTTTGGCCACAACATCGATTTCCATCAGGTGAGTTGGTGGCCAAACGTAGACCTATTGTATAGAAAAAAAGGCCCAGAAGTGACTGCAAGTAAGTCGTCCGGCTGACAGTGTGTGATAGCAAAAATGCAAAGAGCAGCTAGTAAATATGAAAGCTGCATAAAATAATTTACCAAAAAGTAGTGTAACGTTAATAGGTCCTGGCAGTTTTTACATCAGGGTGTGAACAAGATGCAATAAATAATGTAAATAGAGTAATTTTCTACTCAAATGATTGCGTAATATCAACGAAAAGGATAATATGATATAACCTTACCAGGCATCTCGCACTTTCTTCGTCTCAGGACAAGCGCAGCAGGGTTTTAATTTCTTTTCGGTGTTGGCCGGAGCTGGGGCTTCTGGCGCTTTAATTTCAACAGCTTTTGCACTAGCGTTGCCCATATTTACAGAATATTTTGCTATTTAAATAATATTTTAAACGAAATGATGCAATGCAATATTATATTTTTTTCGAAAATTTAAGTACCGCACGCACGCGACCTTTGTTTGTCAGGTGAACGATGAGTGACAGTGACACTAGAAGATACATTTATTTTCTTTCCTCTTGAGAAGATTTAGGCGTCTCACGTCTTGTGCATTTTGCCAGTATCAAGTATTTAAACATTTTGAAGTTTTATTCGATATTATCGACAATAGTTTATGGACAATAGACAACGGCCAATAGATATCGGAGACTACTAAATAGATTACTATACTCTACTACTATATACTACGATAATATACTACGATTCTATACTCTTTGAATAGTCATACCCTCAGTCAGAGTCATGTAAAGTAAGTTACGATCAAGTCAAAGTCACTAGTAAAATGGTGGAGGCCTTAAAAAGGCTTGGAGTTTAGGAAACAACGCGAGAAGACATGTTTGTATAGCCCCTTGGGTGTCCCGGCCAATTTCGCAAAAAAAAGTAAAGTGTCCCGTGTCCCCTCCACGGCATTTTTTGCGCGCATCGGCGCGGTGGATTGTTTGTTGTTTCTTGAACGTGCTCGTTTGCGGGAAACGATCTGATGAGAAAAAACATGTATTTTCATCATGTTTCCTTATCACCACAGAAGCCTCTTGTAAAGTCTCTCGCTTTATTAGGGAATAACTTGAAATTGACCCTTACTTACTTTGCTTGACTCACGACGATTATTAAATAATACCAAGGACTGTTTATACCCTAAAGGAGGGTATATACAAGGTGGGTAGGTATATATAATGTGTTTAGGGTTCAAACAAGGTCCTTGAATACCTACTTGAAATAATCGACGAATAAGCGAAGTAGAGCCTAGGGTCAGAGTTGAGCCTTGGAGTTTTTTTTTCTAATCTACAAAACTAGTTGCGATGTGAGTTGAGACTACGGGAAAAAAGTCCTAGTAGAGCCTAGGGTCCAAAACGGTTATATATCCGCTAACTCTTCCTAAAACGGATTTTGATGCGGTTTTCACAATCAGAAAAATTTTCATATACATTAAAATAATATACAATACATTATATTATAATGTAAACCTTCCGTGAATATATGAAATATATTGAATATATTGTAATATATTGTCTATATTGTAATATATTGTCTATATTCTTCCGTTATATTATAACTAGCGACCCATCCCGGCTTCGCACGCAAATTACACCCGTGCCAGTGGGTCCCTAAATCATAATAATAAAACAAAAAGTGTTTTATATGCTAGTAAAAATAAAACGACATTATCATATCAAAGCCTTTAATCGGACGAAAAAACTAAAAACAACGTGCATAAACTTCTATACGTTTTCAAAATTAAGGAAACAATCTCATTTTTAAACTTACAATGGCTTACTTATCTATATCAAAAAGAAGAACAAATTAATTTTATACTTACGTCTAACATATCATAATCAAACTCTAAAAAGTAGACACAAATCAAAAGTTCATGATTAAAACATTTTTCTATTTTGCGATAAACAAATGAAAATGGATTTGGTAAATGAATTGATACATAACTTGTTGGTAAATATGAAATATAATCATAGAACAGTAGATCAATATCAAGAAGAAATGAACTCAATTAATTATGTAGCAAAACATCACCAAAAATACAATTCAAAAACACATAAATCATACAAACATGTTAATATGGTTAAAATCAAAAGTGCACACTTAAACCTAAATTCATAATTGCAAATGATTCAGTGAAAAATATATATATTAAAAATGTTAACTGATTAAAACTTTTAGCAGCTATCGTGACTTGAGACTGATGTAGATTTACATATTGTCACAGTGAAGTGTTCGCTGTTATTATAAATACAAAACTTAACAATTAGTCGTGTATAAAATCAAGTCATTATTTCCCAGAGGTCCAAGTGCATATTTTGATGATTCTAAATGAAAAATAGTCAATCGCCAAAATGATGCCTAAGCTGAAAAAATATAGTTCTGACGAATACCTCAATAGTAGTTTTTTTTTTTTTAATTCTACCGAGTTTTTTTTTTAAAACAATTTATTCTTGCAGTCAAATCAAAAGTACTTTTTTCAGGTTAGATTCGTGTAATAAACATCGCGTGGAAGGTTTTTATTCCTTTATAAATCATATTCTGAAAATATGATAGTAAAAGAAATACTTATTTATTTATTGGCGCGGTTAAAAAACGATGACAATAAAATAATCAAATGATAAAATAAAACAATTAGATAAATATCAAGACCATTATGTGAGTCGGGCAATAAATTTGCTTAAAAATATAAATGTGTTAAAATCAAAGGTTAAAACATGCTAGGAATTCTTCAAAACATTATTTATTAACTTCAACAATTTGTCTATGATAGAGATCTCATTGTCGCTACGCTTTCAGCTATTCTAAATTAATCGATAAAAAATCTTATAGACTACATTTTAATAAAATCTCACGAGAATCAACAAGAAAAACTTCAACAAGCCATTAACTGACACGGTTCAACCGCGAATTTAAATATATATAAATGCCAAAATATTAATAAGACTGAATTAATTGTTTTTTTTTTTTTTATTAATTGAAAAACTGTTCGTGTTAAATATGTGATATTTAACTTCATTTCTAGGAACCCTACATGCCAATCAGTGACCTCATCGCTGCTTTCAAGACCAAACTGTCAAAAGGCCGTGTCAACTTTTTTTTTTATCGACACGTATATCATCGTTTTCTCCAGGCAGCGATCCTTTATAAGTCTTCAGTATGGCATCCCCTTTACAAATCAGTAGCTTTGGTTTTGAAACCACCATTGTCCGTCATCTCCGTCGAGCGACGAGAAACAGTTCAAATTACCTCCTGGTAAAGGGGCAGAGATCATTATACTTACCGCTAATAAAAGAGTATTCAATAGGAACATTAATAACAATAATCTACGATAATAATTAGACTCTTAATTATTGGTATGTACTATGATTCAGTCCTCGGTTGCAATCAGTCTCAGTTATATGAGGTATTGGATACGGGACCCTAATTAAAAACATATTTTTTTTAGCCTACACCTAAGTTCACGATTCTTCTATATTAAAATTAAAATTTAATTTAAAAAATTCTAGAAAATGTTCATAATTTTTTCCCCAGGCTCGTACCCAATACCCATGAGGTGTTGTCGAGTGGCGAGTTACCACTTGTCCTGGTCCAGCGCAGCCGTGTTGTACGGAGGCGAGTTCAGGAGCTTCCGTTCCGCGTTCGGAGTCGCGGAACCCTTCCGCGCTTGCACTTGTTTCTGGAGCTCTGGAAAACGAAGATAGATTCTGAAAGATGGTTTCTAAAACATCTTCAGGGCCCGTACCGTAACCGGCAGGGTTCGAACCTGCGTCATCATCGGGTCATACGTCCCGAGTGCTCTATCCACTAAGCTACAGCCGCACTCAAGGCGCTTGCAGACGATGCGTAGTACACGTAGCAAGTAGAAGTTGTAAGTACCTAAGTACTTACAACTTCTACTTTTCTTCTTGACTTCTTCTTCTACTACGCATCGTCTGCAACGTTTCGGTTATTGCAAGTGGCAGTGGAAGTAGGTACTACTAAGCACTACACCTGTCACTTGCACCAAGCAAAACGTTGCAGACGATGCGTTATAGCTACTTACAACTTGTACTTGTTACTTGTACTACGCATCGTCTGCAAGCGTCCTTAGTGGATATAAAGGACATTCGACCTTAATATGTGGCAGTTATATAATGTTCGCAGTCAAGTCACGTGATCATGGTATATTTTTTTTATATAAGCTTTTTTTTTAATATTAATCTTCACGGATTACACCAGCATGAATTACATTTTTAATGCAGTCAAATAACCTATTATAATTGTACTGAGGCATATCTCCCTTGTTTGTGTGAGTGGATACTTGCCTGCGATGATGAGCAGCATCTTCCTGCGAGCGCCGAAGGCCGTGACTCCGATCTCCGCCAGGTCCGCCTCGTTCAGGGACGCGAACGTGCACAGGTCCACCTCGTGCTGAGTGAACAGATCTGTCCAACACAAGTATAGTAATGCTTTAGCTTTCGCGATTTGAACACACGTTTTAAATGTTTATCGGGGCTTGATTTTTCAAGATCAAGTGAGGGTAGAAGTACAAAGCTCTCGGTCTCGGTAGTCGAAGTTCGTGTCGTGTAATTCATCAAAATAAGTGATAATATAAATACTTATGTGTGGAAATATTCCATCCTTCTTCTTATTTACTTTTGTGTTGTTTTTACAGTTCTTAACACTACGAGAAGTCATTGTTTCTTTTTAAACTGGATGTTTTTAGTACGACGTTCTGACAAGAAATTCACGTAGTTTTGAATGCGTATGTGTGCGTGAGTCGTGTATTTATTGGGAATTCACGTAGTTTCGGAAGCGATTTTGGCGTCACTTTGGCAGGGCGCAAGAACATAATTATTTTATATATATTTTTGTCGCGGATAAGTCCGCGTTTGACCAACCGACTCGCGGTGGTTGGTAGTTTGTTTCTATATACTTTGCTATTTACTGTGACTTTTTGCACCCACAGCTTTGCTTACAATCTGACCCTAAATCAAGCCATTGCTGGCTGGTGGCACTTTCTTGTACGGCTGCATTGCCACCACCATGCTGTGGTTTCCTCACGTGGTTATTCTGAGCCTCACGATGTTTTCCTTCACCGGCAACTCATTGTTGGGATTTGAACCCACGCTTTAGAATTCGAACGCGCGAACTCCTGAGTTACTGAGCTAAAAAATCTATCGAATCTTTCCAAGTTTATCGAGTGTAATTTATTACTTTACACATCTAGACCAAATATGGTTATAAGGTTATAATTTATTACTTTACACATCTAGACCAAATATGGTTATAAGGTTATAATTTATTACTTTACACATCTAGACCAAATATGGTTATAAGGTTATAATTTATTACTTTACACATCTAGACCAAATATGGTTATAAGGTTATAATTTATTACTTTACACATCTAGACCAAATATGGTTATAAGGTTATAATTTATTACTTTACACATCTAGACCAAATATGGTTATAAGGTTATAATTTATTACTTTACACATCTAGACCAAATATGGTTATAAGGTTATAATTTATTACTTTACACATCTAGACCAAATATGGTTATAAGGTTATAATTTATTACTTTACACATCTAGACCAAATATGGTTATAAGGTTATAATTTATTACTTTACACATCTAGACCAAATATGGTTATAAGGTTATAATTTATTACTTTACACATCTAGACCAAATATGGTTATAAGGTTATAATTTATTACTTTACACATCTAGACCAAATATGGTTATAAGGTTATAATTTATTACTATACACATCTAGACCAAATATGGTTATAAGGTTATAATTTATTACTTTACACATCTAGACCAAATATGGTTATAAGGTTATAATTTATTACTATACACATCTAGACCAAATATGGTTATAAGGTTATAATTTATTACTTTACACATCTAGACCAAATATGGTTATAAGGTTATAATTTATTACTTTACACATCTAGACCAAATATGGTTATAAGGTTATAATTTATTACTTTACACATCTAGACCAAATATGGTTATAAGGTTATAATTTATTACTTTACACATCTAGACCAAATATGGTTATAAGGTTATAATTTATTACTTTACACATCTAGACCAAATATGGTTATAAGGTTATAATTTATTACTTTACACATCTAGACCAAATATGGTTATAAGGTTATAATTTATTACTTTACACATCTAGACCAAATATGGTTATAAGGTTATAATTTATTACTATACACATCTAGACCAAATATGGTTATAAGGTTATAATTTATTACTTTACACATCTAGACCAAATATGGTTATAAGGTTATCATTGCTGAGTCTAGGCCAGAGGTACCGAAACTTTTTTGACTATTAGACCACCTTCTGTTTTTGGTAGACCCTTCTGATTTTTATTGGCGTGCCAAGGTTTCGTTTTGAAGGTGGTGGTGTGATGTGACTCAGAGTGAAGGCGGGTCGGCAAGCACTCGCTTTTGACGTTGTTACACTGTCCTTGTTTGTTCAACTACTTCAAATACTGTTGGTATAGTACCACAGAAAAGTAAAAAAAAAAAATTGGAACGGCTGTCAAGGTATATTTGTAAAGTTGCGCCCATGCATATTTAAACGAAACGTCAATCATTCGAAATCAGTTAGCAACCTGTGATGCGGACAAAGAACTTTTAGACCTAACCCAAAAAGGTAAGGTCAAAGTTCTTTGGATGCGGAGTTCGACGCGTTGAACTAAATAAGAATGTTCAATCAAGGTTCACTCATAATGCCTGGTAACAGATTTCCCTTCTCATTTCCATTCTATTTACATCTATTTTCTGTATATTAGTACATACTGCCTTGGGTCTATTTTCACACAATTTGTAGGTACACAGATCAATTAATTTATGAAAATAGTAACACTTGTGGAATTCCAATTACACCTCATAGACCTCTTAATATTTTTCCGCCACCATACTCTTGAATGTTGAAAATCTACCATTGCGGGTTGAAAAATGCCACTTTGGTATACAACAAGACTCACCGATATACTTGTGCAGCGAGCGGTGTTGCAGCAGTTCGTACAGCTGCTGGTAGCGGCAGGCGGACGGCACCGGCCCGGGGCCGGGGTGCGCCGGCCCGGGGCCGGGCGGGGAGTTCATCAGCTCTATCTTAGGGCGGACCAGCACTGACCGGTTCCAGCCCTTCTCAGGCTACAACAGAAAATTTACACATTTTTACAACAACAAAAAAACCGACCTAGTGCGAGTCGGGCTCGCGCACTGTTGGATGTAACTGTACTGACTGACTGACTACACCACTAAATACAATAATTATCAATTTAAAAAACCAACTTCAAAATGTGTAAAATGTGGCATTTCGATTCGTATCCGGTGAAAGAAATAATAAACTACATCAAGAAGTAAAACTATAAGAACTAAAAAGGGGTCCCCACAATCCCCTTACAAAAAACATAATTTATACCATTCCCTCTTATTACAAGCTTATTTTATTCACTGAAAACAGTAAATTAAAAGCCCTTTTAATCACGATTTTGAATTTAGAACACACCAATATACCCCATTCGACCTCCATATCAATGCCTCCTTGCGCAAAACATTCTCGATACAAATTCCTTGTGCAAAGAATATTCGACATACAAACTCCTTGTGCAAACAACTCCTCGAGATTTGATTGGACGACATTTTCGACAAGGAGTTTGCATTAGAATAAAAAAAAGTAATTTTTGCATTAGCTAATTTTATTCATTCTAATAATATCCGTCTTTAGTTTTTCCGTTTGTTACTTTCTGTTAGTAGTTTCATCAACCAGGATTATCTCACTATCACCTCCCTCACTGTTAATGGCAAAATTGCTACAAAAACCAATTAGGCCGTAGCAAAAAAAAAAACCTCACCGTAGTCATCCCGTCACCGTTGTTCAAGTTGATAGGCACCGGGGAAGTGTTGCTGAAGTAGTACCCGGACCAGCGCGTGGTCGGCACGCGGTACCCGGAGCCCACCGGCTCGCGCATCAACTAGGGAAACAATGTAGTGAGGATTTGTATGTAACCCTGCTTACCTCTCAGGCAGGAGATAAGAGGAAAGTCAGATGGACAGTGACCTCAACGTGGGTTTGGTAGAGTGCTCAAATTAAGTCATCATCTTCTCTTTTACTTACTCTCTTATCACAGGATCAGACAAACAAGGCGGTGTTTGCGAGAAGCTACAACATGGGGTTCTTCAAATAGTCCGGCAACGTATTTGTGACACCTCTGGTGTTACAAGCATCCATAGGTGACGGTGACTGCTTACCATCAGGCGGCCCGTCTGCTTGTTTGCCAACAATGGCATTTTAAAAAAAACAAGGGATGGGGAGGGGGATAGCACATCTATCAAAGAGTACTTCTGAAAAAATAGACTGAGAAAATACCTTTATTTGTGACCATGCCATCGAAAAGACTAACCAAGAGACTAACCTAATTATTATGATTCGATAAGCGCTTAGGATTGAATCTATTCTGCATGAGCGTTGTGGCGGTTAGGCAGCTGTTGAGAAGGGAATTCTTTGTTTAAGCCTATTGTTATGTAATTTTTTGTTTTTTCGACAAACGCATATTGTGTAACTGCGTAATTACTTTTTAAATTTTTATCCGCGGGGACCTATAATTAGCTTCTGATTGTTATATTTTTTGAGGCTGTTGGTCTTCCTTTGAAATAAATAAATAAATGAAATTTTAATAGGGCCAAATACTCGAAAACCATGATGACACTTTTACTGAACACAAATTTTGATTTTCTAATCATTCATGACGGTAACCAACCATAGGTAACGGGTTGACTACTCTTTACGCGACACCCTGTATATGCTCAGTGCAATTATCGTTCGTGTTCAAATGGTTTTTTTTTTTTTACTAATAACGTAGTCTTCTTGTTTCCTGAGAACTATACAATCTACGTATCTTCAAGACTAGAGTGAATAGATTTCTTCCAGATCAACGTGTTCCATCCTCGACCGCACCGTCGCTTACCATCTGGCGAGTTGGTGGACAAATGTAGATACCTATATACTCAATAAAAACCTGTTGTAAGCGATTCCGTTTAGGTGATGAGAAAAGTTGCGCGACCGCTAACCGTATCTCGGCGCGTTCGCGTGATATTGCCTTACGGCCAACTGCTTACGCGGTATCAAACCGTGCAGTTCGGAAAATCACGCGAACGCGCGCCCAGATACGGTTTGCAGTCGCGCAACATTTTTTCATCACCTAAACTGGATTGCTTTAAACAGCTAGCTGTAAAGGCCCTGCGCTGTTTCAGCGCAAATTCGAGCCCGCGTTTAAGAGTTACCTAAGGCCCCTGTACGGCTACTTACCTTCCCGGCCTCTGCCTTCAGGTGGTGGTACTCCGCGGGGGGCGACATCTTCAGTGTCTCGAGCGTTTTCTTCTCGCAGCCTGGAGCGCGGCGCTCTGAAAGCGGCACCTCTTGTACTATGGTCGCTATTTCTGGCGACAAAATAGTACAGCATTACCATACGTGAAAAAATAGATATATAGATAGACAAACAAGATTAACCTTGTTTATCTGATGTCTGAGATAAATGCCTCATTACCTTGTTGTGAGCGATCCGTGTCGGTGGAGTGTGCGGGGGAGTGGCTGTGAGTCTTGCTGATCGGAGACACGGAGGGGGAGGCCACGCTGCTGCCGTTGTCGCCACCTGCACATCATAACTACAGCGTCAGACATGGGCATCTACTTCACTTCCACTGACAACTTAGCGCTAGCACAGACGACTGGCGCTAGGACGAGAGAGGTAGGCGTGTCAATTCCAACACCTCCAAGGGCCATTTAAAAATATAAGTAATTTTAGGTCCTATTTTATCTATAACTAGCGGTCCGCCCCAGCTTCGCACGGGTATAGATTATAGCCTATGTCACCCGGGGATAGTGTGGCTTCCCAACAGTGAAAGAATTTTTCAAATCGGTTTGGTAGTTTCGGAGCTTATTCAATGCAAACAAACAAACAAACAATCAAATCTTTCCTCTTTATAATATTAGTATAGATAATAATATTATAAAGAGGAAAGATTTGTATGTCGCGAATTGGCTCAAAAAATACTGGACCGAGTTGAAAAATTTATTCACTGTTGGGAAGCTACACTATCTCCGGGTGACATAGGCTATAATCTATACCCGTGCAAAGCTGGGGCGGACCGCTAGTTATTAATAAAGCTTACATCAACCATAAAACTATGTCGCGTTTTCGTACCCACTCTGGCAGTCCGATAGAGGATAGAAAAATGGGCAAGATCCGATGCACACTACGAAATGTATCCGATAAAACACCGATAGACTAGTAACTTTGCGCCGATGTTTAATGCTAATAAGCTCAGTCTGAACCAGGGATTTGTTGCTGATAAGCCTCTTGGCACATATCTGGACTCCAACACCCCAAGCTGGTACGTAAGCTGATCCATCCCAAAGGTGCGAGCAGTATTCCATGCATGACCGAACCACATCATCAGCCCCATGCGATCGGTAGGCAGGCGCTTTATTGCTTTGGCTTCGTTTATCCCAAACACCTCATGGCAAAAACCTCCAGAAAATTTAGAGTGAATAATGAAGCACGTAATGAATTATAGAGCTGCAAATACATGAAGTCCCATATGCCACTGGGCACGCTTTTATTAGCTACACTTGTAACTAAATCTGAAAATCCGTACGAAGCACTTTGAACAATTGGCGGCCTTATCGCTATAATCGATCTCTTACAAGCAACAAAAGTATGCTCCAGCCTTAGCAAGGCATTCCAGCCTAAAAGGATTATTTAATCTGGATTTGAAGACAAGTCTTCCAGGTTGTACTTTTCTGGGGCACAGAGTGCAGCAACGTACTCGTGTCGCTTACCACCATACCAGGGTCCTGGTCGTCCCTCACCTGAGGTGTTCTGCACGTCGAGAGAGACGCTGCTGCCGGTGAAGTTGCTCTGGTAGCCGCTGCTGCCAGCTGAACTAGAGTTCAGTATCTGCTGGAGAGTCGTCTGCGAAACACAATCATTGTCACCATCATCAGCCTATCATGTTCCCACTGCTGGGACACAGGCCTTCTCTCTCTCTCTCTCTCTCTGAGAGAAGGGCTCTTGGGCTCTTTAATCCACCATGCTGGTCCAGTGCATGTTTGATGTCTTTGAACTTTTGTTCTTGGGCATACCGGTTTTCTGAATAATCAGCCGCCCACCTTCTTTTAAAATAGTCGGGGTCGCGCACTGAGGGTTCCAGTAACATTACATATTCTGTGAAAATTTCGACTGAGCATCTAAATTTACAGTTCGAAATATACTTACAGCCGTTTAAAGGTAGGACAGACGGACAGAGACCCACAGATTGAAGACATACAGCATAAGTTTAGTAATAGGGCCATGTTAATTACCTTTGGGTACGGAACCATAAAAATATATAAGTTTCCAGCTGGCTACTATGGCAAATTTGGTATCATTTAGGTTCTGTATCACTACTGATCTCTAACTACTAGGTGCTGGGGTATCATGGTGTTACAGTGATGATAAAGCGGTACTCACGAGTCGTCCGTCTTGCGGCAGCTGCTGGTACTGTATCAGTTGTGGCGAACCCAGCTCCTGGCCGCCCAGCGCTGCAACACAACACACAGACTAGATAAGCAATTTCTATTAAAACAAGTACATACAAAAAAAATATACAATAAATGAGCTGATAATCTTCAAACGGCTGAATACATTTTCTTGATCTTTCATTCTTTATTAAGTCACCTTTTAAACAAACAAAAAAAAAAACGAAAAATCGCTTTAACCGTTTGGGAGATCTATAATGCCACAAACAGACAGAAATACACGCGTTAAGCCGTTCCATGCAAAATGTAAGGCCAACCTTCGACCAAAACAAAATTAATTATTTTGGTCGAAGTAGAAAACATGGGAATTTTTTTTACGTGAATGTTTCCGATATTTTAAGGGTGTAGAGAAAAATCAAAGATCATTAAAATTGGTCCAGCAGTTCTTGAGTTATAAATGGTATACCTAACCCGACTTTGTTTTATATATACAGATTATAGTGATATAATTAAGATAGATAATATCCATAACGGATATTACCATACTTAGACAAAAACTTTTGTCATAAAATTCTTTGAATCATTATGCATTATGCGTTGGGGTCTGAAGGTGAATTAAGGATAAAAAGTTGCCAAATTTGTCTAATGGCTCTTCGCCAAACGATGTGCGAAAGACAACCTTTGCTGTCAAAATACCATGCCCATAGCATACATTTTAGTCTTTAAGGACATAACCTCTCTTTTGATAGGCCTGATCAGAATTTTATATCATAAACAAGTATAAATTGTTTTTGGGGTTCCGTATCCAAAGCGACAAAAACGGGACCCTATTACTGAGCCTACGTTGATCTTTCGAACTATAACATATAGTTGAAATTTTTACATAATGTTTAATGGTTACGGCAGATTACTTAATAGATAATAAAAAGTAAAAACGAAA
Organism: Agriopis aurantiaria; assembly: GCA_914767915.1. NCBI lineage: Eukaryota > Metazoa > Arthropoda > Insecta > Lepidoptera > Geometridae > Agriopis > Agriopis aurantiaria. The sequence continues at coordinate 14,137,124 of OU611998.1, read as the reverse complement.
CGGGGGGGGGCGGCACCCCATACAAAAAACTTATTTTTCGAGTTAATTATACTAGCACTAATGTAATACGTACAAGCGTCATAAATGTCATAATAGGTACATCATCAGCCAGTAAACGCTGGACATAGGCTGAAGGTAGGACGTACAGACAGCGTAGGCTTAGTAATAGGGTCCCGTTTTTAACCTTTGCGTACGGAACTCTAAAAAGGCTAGCAAATACAAGCTCAAGTATAATGACGTCCTAGGGTTTTTCGGGGACAGTGATTTAGACATTAGATGGGGGTCACGGGGAATGGGGACAACATATAACTGGGTATACGCGAAAAGGGTGTACTAAGCCGAAAAGAGTCCATAGTACCCATCATGATGAACAACTTTTACTATTGAAGCAACTCTAAAATCGCTAAAAAATTACAGCTATTTCATTGAAACGGTCATTCACACTCAGCAAAATGCATGGAGAAGCTGATATTTTTTGCGATTTCAGAGGTTCCATAGTAAAAGTTGTTCATAATGATGTGTACTATTGACCCTTTACGGCTTAGTACACCCTACCGCGAAACTGTACACTCACGGTTCCAGGATCCTCCCTGGTTCTTGTACACCACAGAGTTGTGGTTGGGTACAGCAAGATTAGCGGGGAAAGTGAACTGTCCCGCCCTGGGCTGGGGAGATGGGACCAGCCATACTGGGGGAGCCAGGGTCACTGGGGACAGCGGGCTCGGGAAACCACCTGGAACAATTGCCACTGAATATTTGCATCCTATTTCTTATTTTCTTACTCACCACATCGGTTGCAAATAGGGTTGATTACACTAGGGAACTACCACCATTACACGTATTTTGGACAGATTGTTCAGTAAGGTAAGTCCAATTTAGGCAAAGAGGTTACTCGAAGAATCCAACTCGGATGGGAATCATGGGCAGCGTTCGGGAAATTGCGTGACATCTTCTCGTCCAAGTTACCACAGTGCCTAAAGACAAGAGTCTTTGACCAGTGTGTGTTGCCACTGATGACATATGGTACTGAGAGGTGGTGCTTAACTGTTGGCCTTTTGGAAAAGCTCAGAGTCACACAGCGGGCAATGGAGAGAGCTATGCTCGGAGTTTCTTTGCGCGATAGAATCCGGGACGTGGATATTCGCCAAAGAACCAGAGTCACCAATATAGCTGTTAAAATTTGCAAGTTGAAGTGGCAATAGGCAGGCCACATCGCTCGAAGAACCGATAACCGATGGGGAAAAAAGGTTTTGGAGTGGAGACAACGAACCGGAAGACGCAGCGTAGGTAGGCTTCCTACTAGATGGACCAACGACATTGTGAGAGTCGCGGGCATCCAATAGATGCAGATGACAGGTTGTCGTTCAGTGTGGAGGTTAAAGGGGGAGACCTATGTTCAGCAGTGGAGACGTCTTCTGGCTGATGATGATGATGATGACACTAGGGAAACGGATGACAGCCATATTTACCTGGAGTAGGCGGGTTGTGTCCATACATCGGGCTGCCCATGTTGGCGTACTGTCCCATGTCGGCGATGTACGGCGAGCGGGGGCTGTTCATGTTGGAGACGCTGGCGGCGTGCGACGGCGAGAACGGGTTGAAGGCTCCGAAGCTGGGGATCACGTTGCCGGCCAGCGCTGGGATGTTGTACGACTCGGGGACTTCCGCGTTGATGACGGGCTCGTTGTTGCCCAGGAGCTCGCGACGAGCCTCGTAGATGTCACCTACACATACATTATACTGAAGCCAAGTTTCGTAACTTACTACCATTTAGCGTGGTAATGCCGTCAGCGTGCTGGGTACGCTGCCAACTTGACGTAGATGCGTGGAAAGAAACAATAGGTCTGGCGTCCTGCTGGACGTACCAGGCCGAGAAAAACAAATTATCAACCAAGTTTTTTTTGGTCAGTTTGTATTAATTGGCCTGATTAGTGTCATCTGATCTGTGAATTGTGTTGTGATGCATCTACTATAGCACCTCTTTGTCACCACCAGTCCTATAGAGGGTTCTCAATTGACTAGTAGTTCATACTTTATAGTAGACTCACCGGCACACCTCTCGATACCCTTAATGACGATGGAAGCGATCCCTTGCTTCGGTTTTCTGCGTATGTTGATGTATACGTTGTATTTTTGCATCAGGTTGGAAGCTGTATCGGCTTCTATGCGGCAAGACTCTTCGGGCACGTCGAATATCACGACCAGGGGTAGGCTTCCCTATGTGGAGTTAGATAAGAGTTATATTGGTGACAGTATTAGCAAGCTGAAAGGGCAGGGAGCCGGTCATGTCTGTCGCAGAACCGATAACCGTTCAGAACCATGTTCTAGTGTGGACACCACGAATCGTAGGACACCCTGTGACTCGATGGAGTGACGTTATACGCAAGGCAGTTGAAAGCATAACCGTTGGAGTTGATGTGTTCTAGAGTGGGACCACTAATCGTAGGATACCTTGAGACTTGATGGAGAGACGATATACGTAAGGCAGCTGGAAGTGAAGATCAGGCTGAGTTGCGTGCTTATTGAAGAGGCATATCGTACTTACGTCCACCAGTGAACTAAGTTAAGAGCGGCTGATGAAGATAGTGATGTTGAAAGGTTTTATAAGTACCTATCTTTTTTCGGTTTTTAACTTTTCATTCGCGGTCGAAGGTCCAGAGACAATATGGAAAGATGAGCTTAAAGATGTGAGAGTGTAGTTTCCGAAGCCGATCGAGAATAGAGCAAAGTGGACGAGAAAAGTAAGACTGTAAGAAATATAATTTTATATTTTATCATCAGCAACAAAGAAAGGAAACGGAGGAAAAGAAAAGGGAAAGGAAGGAAGTGAAGGGGAAGGAGGAAGGGGATTTTTTGGTAGAAAGATTGACCCGACCACCATGTAGGATGCATACTGAGCATGAGAGAGAGAAAGAGAGCCACTTACCACGAGTTGCTGCCTAGCGGTGTAGACATCCTTGATTTGTCCGGTGATGGTGATGCAACTCTTCCTGATGACCGGGATATTTGGATCTTCGGCATCAGGGAACATGATCTGAGTATTAGTTCCTTGCATGATTACCTGGACAATAACAACAAACATTTAGTATACTTAGATCAAGTGGTATACACCCTATAGAAGCAGTTAGGGCTCAGATCGCAGACTAACAAGGGAGTCGGCTCCCTGCTCCCTACCACCTATACATTGTGGATTTTCCTTGGATACGTACCAAACGTTTCTTCTATGTTTCTAATACGCACGGCCAAGCCTTGGCCGGTAAGGATTGGACACATTTTGTCGAGTGTGAATGACCGTTTACTATGGAACAGCAGATATTTTTTTCGCAATTTCAGAGTTGTTCTCATAGTAAAAGTTGTTCATAATGATGGGTACGATGGACCCCTTTCGGCTTAGTACACCCTTTCCGCGTAACCCAGTATACAACCCGAGGATCGTATAACGTGATTAGTACCCATACATTTGATTTTGATTTGAAATTTAATTGGATTCCCACCTACCCTTTTTCTATCGTACTGCCAGAGTGGGCACGGCGAAAAATCGACACCGCTTTATGGTTCATATTCCGAGAACCCGTACGAAGAGCTTTGATTCCACATGTATTGTGCGAACTGCTAGTCTGTGGATTTCGCTGCCTGAATATGTTCGCCGATAGTTACAATCAGGGTGTCTTCAATTCACGAGTGAATCGGTTTCTTCTAGGCAAGCGTGCTCCATCGTAGACCGCAGGCGGGTTAGCGACCAAGCGCAAGCCTATTTATAATAAAATAAAATAAATAGTTCGGCAACGTATAGTTGTGATGCCTCTATAGTGTTACAAGTATCTATAGGCGACGCTGACTGCTTACCATCAGGCAACCCGTCTGCTTATTTGCCACTTCTCTATATTTTCTATATAGTATCTCTACATAGTGAAGGTAAATTAAAGTCGCTTTCGCGGTATTCACCATCAGTTCGATAATTTTTCACGGAAAGTTTATATGTATAACTAGCGACCCGCCCCGGCTTCGCAGGTAAATTACACCCATGCGAAGCCGGGGCGGGTCGCTAGTAAGGCATCAAAAAAAGTTGTACTCGCCTTCAGTTGTTCCGCTCCACGGCCAACGACCACGCCATGGTGCATCGGAGATATTTCCAGCGACATCTGCACTTTAGTCTGACTCTGGAAGAATAATGTCCAGTTCAGTAGGTAGGTATATAATCCAATGTGCAGTCTTGTGTTATGAAATAACAATATCACACATCATCAGCCAGTAAATGCCCACTGCTGAACAAAGGTTTTCCTCTTAGAGGGGTGTTGTCATAATCCCCACGCTTGGCAGGCGGCTTGGGGATCGCAGTACGTTCACCGTGTACTAATAGGACGCTGCTGCCCATCCTCCGGTGGTTCTAGTCGCAGTTTTAGGACGTACCCGGGAACTTATACTTAGGAACGGTATATATATACTTATATGGCGACCGCACTCATGCAGTACTTGCGCAGACCAATGGTAATGGCGCTTGCAGACTATGCGTAGTACAAGTAGCAAGTAGAAGTTGCATGTAGCTACTAAGCGTCGTCTGCAACGTTTTGCTTAGTTTAAAAGGCAGTAGAAATAAGTACTACTCTTCCAGTGCCACATGCACTAAGCAAAACGTTGCAGACGATGCGTAGAAGCTACTTACAACTTCTACTTGTACTGCGCATCGTCTGCAAGCGCCCTAAGGTATGGCATTCCGAGACACAGGTCACGTGGGTGACACAAGCCTACGTCATCAACGCTGTGTTACCAGTAGCAAGAAATAGAATCATAACGTTGTCGCGGTTAGTAATTACAACCAGTATAGTAGCGTCAATGTGTTTAGTGACAGTGACGTATGTAGTCAAGGTGAATTATATTCTATAGACAGAAGACATCACAGTATTAGTGAAGTGATTCATTAGGTTTTCGCGATTATTATGTATTGAAATTAAACAATAGACAATTAACTGGATCCATCGGTTATTCAGATTTTATTTGTTATTGCAGCTGTCAGAGCAAATAAATGCTAGGTCCGAGTACACAGCGATACAGCGTGCATACAGCGATTTCCTGCGGTCTCTTTTAGGTCGTCTGTCCATCTTGTGGGTGGACGTCCTACGCTGCGCTTACCGGTCCGTGGTCGATTTCGATTCGAGAACCTTTCGGCCCCATCGCGTCTAGTTTACATTATTTTATTCCTGGGGCCTTACGGACAACTGCTATTGTGGCGCCAAACTAACGCGTAAGATCCGCTCAGTTGGAAAATCACGCGAACGTGAACCTTAACGCGCCCAGATACGGTTTGCGGTCGCGTGATTTTCCAACTGAGCGGATTTAACGTTAGTTTGGTGCCGCAATAGCAGTTGTCCGTAAGGGACTTTTCGAACAGTGCAATGTCCGCGGTCACAGGTAGACCAGATGATGTCATACGGATGTCTGTAGAAATGTTACCGCCAATTAATTGTAATCAAAACGTTCCCTATGAACGCAGTAACGTTGCTCACGGTTTCCAGAAACCTTGCAGTTCTGCGCCGGGCTTGAGATTTTACGAATTTGGCGCTGTATCCCAAGCAGGTGGTACTTTTCTACCATCCTCCTTTGCTTCCTTTTCTTTTGCATTCCTCAATTGCTTCAAGCGAAGAGTGAATAGAGTCCTCAAAGGTAGGCAACGCACCGCCAACACCCCGGGTATTGTAGGAGTCCATAGACGACGGTGACTACTTACCATCGGGAGCCCGTCGCTTGTTGGCTACTATTATATATTAAAAAAAAAACCTCTACCTTACGTACTTGCGGGGTAAAGGATGAGCAGTCAAGTTATATTGTGATTGACTCACAGCGATTGGTCCGCACATGTACTGCATCAGCAGCGAGGTGGCCTCCATGGTGGCGCGTACTTCCCATTGCACCCCCTTCACCACCATCAGGTTGGCGTGCAGCTTGGGACGGTTACGCAGCATCACCTGTGCAAGTTATCACTCATTATCATTCATATAATACCTTGAGTGATTTATAATAGAAACAGGCCAAGCACGCACTGAAGGTTCCGTACTACAACATTTATGTTATTAGCTTCTAAAATACAAAAAATAAAAGTGCAAAAAGACAACATCCCATCCAACGCCCAGGCGGTCACCCATCCAAGTACCGGCCGCGCCCGACGTTGCTTGGTGACCAGAAATTTGACACCGACTCACACTTGGCCATTATTTATTATTTGTTGTTATACTTTAGAGTGTGTACTATAATCCATGCCGAGTTTGACGTTTGTAAGTATTACCGTTTTTACATTAGAGCTAATACAAAAATACGTAAAAAATACGTTTGTCGTGTGGGAATCCCATTTCATTTTTACTTGTTGACTTTTTTAAATTATTTCTTAATCAATCCGCCGTAACATTACATATTCTGTGAAAATTTCAACTGGCTAATCTATGACGGACGGACAGAAGGACTGACATACAGACAGACAGACATCGTAGACTTAGTCATAGGCTCCCGTTTTTACCTTTTGGGTACGGAACCCTAAAAGTACAATCGCTTTCTCGGGAAGTTTAATAAACGGGATTTATCTCATAATTTTCTAACCTCAGAGAAGCATTATTGTTTAATATAAATGAGACTCCCCCTAAGCCCTTAACGATAGAATTACACCACTCTTAACTGGCCCATACAACCAATTTTTTGTGTCGATTTCTACTGGGCTATAGGCATTGTCATCCAAACTAAACGTTTATGCAAAATTTAAGCTCAATCGCAGTTGATTAGCTGTTTTAAAATTCAGTTGCTAGAATAAAAGCTTGTCTAGAAGAATAATTCAAATCTGCAGTGCAAGTACCGTTCTTTATCGATCGTCAAATTCGCTAAAATGCCATAGAATCGATCACAGCGAGGCATATTATCGAATTTGACGACCTCAACTGTCAATTTGACGATCGATAAAAGAACGGTACTTGCACCCCTGTTTACAATTGGCGAAAATATTGCAGATACACATACAAAAAAAAATGGTTGGCTAAGCCATCGCTATAATATACGTCGCGAACAAACCTATAAGTCACGAAGCAGCTATAATATAATCACCTTTATAAATATTCATAGCAAGACTCATAACGGCAGACTGTTACAACGTAGGGAATACTATTTTTCATCTTTTTTTAATTGGGACAGTTAAGGCGCTAGACCGCCACTCACCGTTTGGTCGAAGATGGTAGACACAGCTACCCTGGAATGGTAACTAGCTCGCAGAGGCTGGTGGACACACCGTGAGGTGCTTCGGATTTTCAACTTGAACTGGTAGCTAGCCAGCCGACCATTATAAGATGATTCTACCACCATGCCATGGTTACATAACAATGTTTTCCTTCACTGGTAATTGTTAAGATTTTGGACCCAGATCCTGCAGACTTGATTTGAAAAGCGGACTGAGTTAGCATCGCTAAAAATCGCTATATACAGAATTAAACAAGCTACAATAATAATAAAAAAAGGGAAGGGAGGCCTTTGCCCTGCAGGGGGACGATGCAGGCTAATCTTATCTTACTAATATTATAAATGCGAAAGTTTATGTGTAAGTGTGTATGTTTCGCTGGACTCGAAGCCGAAACTACTCAACCGATTTGGATGAAATTTGGTATGGAGTTACTTATACCTTGGATTAACACATAGGTTACTTTTTATCCCGAAAAACACCATCATCATTTCAACATTTTCATCATCATCATCACCATTCTTCATCACAATGCGGGTAAAACCGCGGGGCTCAGCTAGTACAATAATAAGGTGCCGTACCTCATAGACCAGGGCCCCGATTCTACTAAAGAAATTATTATTAAATTATAATTGTTTCAATTTTAATTTTTAAATAATTGCCTTAAAATTTACAGTTTTAAATATTGTTTATACAAATTTATAACAATAGGTGGTCGTATTTTTCTAGCATATTATTTTTTTTATAAACTGTCAATTTAGAGGCAATTATTTAAAAAAATATTGAAACAATTACAATTTAAAAACAATTTCTTTAGTAGAATCGGGGACCTGATTATCGATTCATCATAATAGCCCAGTTTTTTTTATCCTATACTGATTCTATCCACCAACCCGCACTGGGCCAGCGTGGTGGATATGGCCCAATCACCCTTTCGGGGGTAGGCTAACAGTCCAGCAGTGGACTATGATACTGATTGTATACACACCCCATAATTGTATTTTTTACTTAAATTGAGTATTTGGCCCCATTGAATGGGGCCTCTCGGTGTTGGCTTTCCCCACCAATGCCTTTCAAAGGTCCGGGCTCGACCCGTGAGTTATCTATTCTTCTATACTAATATTATAAAGAGGAAAGATTTTATTGTTTGTTCGTTTGTTTGTTTGCATTGAATAAGCTCCGAAACAACTGAACCGATATGAAAAATTCTTTAAATTTCTTCCACTGTTGGGAAGCTACACTATACCCGGGGGATAAAGGCAAAATTTTATTTTCAAAAAAATTAGGGATCCTTTTTAAAACCCCAATTATAATTTTTAATTTTGAAATTTTTGCTAAGTATCCGTGCGAAGCCGGGGTGGGCCGCTAGTATTAAATAAAGATAAATTATAATAAAACAATAATAAAAGCATATTTCAAACAATCAATCATCATCAGCTTATGTTCCCACTGCTGGGATATAGGCATTCTTATACAGGATGGGTCCTAATCCACCATGCTGGCCAAGTGCACGTTGGTGAAGGTCATATATCTTTGAACTTTAAATGCAACAAGATAATAGGTAGCTCATGAGCACTGACAAATGAACACGAATTTTTAGCAAAAAAACTAAGGATTTCTGAGTCCAGCGTTCTTTTTGCTATCGACCATGAAAAACCTCTATCATCTTTATCGGCCTTACATGTTACCACTGCTGGGGCCTTCCTTCTCTTAGACAGAGAGGATGGGCCCTAATCCGAGATGGTGATGGCTCAGTGCATGTCGTAATGCCTTCGCAATATAGAGGTTCTTTGAGATAACCGGTTTCTTCACGACGTATTCCTTTACCGTTTTCGAGCGACGGCATCGAAACTGCACATAATCTCTGACCCGACAGACGTTGTCCTGTCACAGAACTGTCAAACGAGCGAAGTTAAAATCGTCGCTAAGTTGTCTGAAATTTTCCAATTTTCTGGCCAACTTCGTTATTTTTGCTTAAAACTTTAAAAAAAAGATGAATGCTTAGAATTAAAAAAAAAACAACGCCTTCTCAAAACGTAAGCTACAAATTCGCTTTGTAGCTTACGTTTCGATTGGTATTTTAAACGATTTAAGCAAGAAAATTAATGGATTACCTGTGGAATGTCACACCATAACTCTTATGCTGCTTTTCTGATTTGTTGTGGTACGATTTCATCGCGCAAATTGTCATAGTAAAGTTTTTATATTTTTTTGGAGCCATATATGACTCCATTTGAATGGCTTATATTTTGCGAATGTACTTGGTTTCTTTGTGTCTATTCTAAGGATGAATGAAATCTATTCTAAGGATGAATGAAATCGGTAAAGTCGTTCTCAAGTTATGGCGTGACCAAGGTAGGGAATTATTTTTATATATATAGATTAAATAAGTCATTGGTGCAGGGCCAAGGATCGAACCGGGTGTCGTCAGATTGTAAAACGCACATGCTACCGCTCGGCCACCATCGCTCCAAAGCATATTTACCTGTACTTTATACTGTTCCTGAATCTGCTGCACGTAGGGGGAAGTGAGGTCGGGAAGCGGCTGCGCTGCTATCGGCAGCTCGAAGCTGAACACCAGAGGCGTCAGGGCCTGCGGACATGGGTATTGTAAGGTTACATTTTGGCGCCAACGTCAAAAAAAGACATGTGTTCTTCGTGTATTTTTGTCTTCTCTACATAGTATAAATTGAAGTCGCTTTCCACGTCTGTCTGTCTGTTTGTATAACCGCTAACTCCTCCTAAACCACGCAACGGATTTTGATGCGGTTTTCACCATCAATTAGATACATTTTCAAGGAAGATTTATATATATAATTAGCGACTCGCCCCGGGTGTAATTTACGTGCGAAGCCGGGCGGGCGGGTTGCTAGTTTGTAATAAAGAGTCGTACCCGCCACAATGGGCGCCGGCAGAAGGGTGCAAGGGGATGCACTTGCACCCACCCCCTGTCAGGAAAGAAAATACATTAAAAATAACAGTTTTTTATTAGGTTACTGTTTTAATAAAAACTGAAGAACTAAAAAAATACATTTATCTACATAATACATGTATAATTCTATATTTTATACTGGTTAATAGTATAATGTGTACATGCAGATGCACCTGAAAGTAATCCTGGCGGTACCCATGCCCGCCACCGCCTGACAGCTCATCCATTATATCATAGATCAGTGGAAATCGCACACTGCGATTCACACGATCTAATTCATCTGCAAAATGTGGTATGGTATGAGCCACAGACCTAAAGATATAGGACTGTGGTATGAGCTACCTTCCGTGGTGGTACCGAGAAGCTATAACATGTGGTTCTTCAAAAGGGTCAGCAACGTATTTGTGATGCCTCTGGTGTTATAAGTATCTTTATGCGACGGTGACTACTTACCATCAGCCCATCTGCTTGTTTGCCTATGGCATAAATTCACATTGTTTTATTTTACAAGACTTGTATTTTATGATGTATTAGGTACGCCTTGCGGTTCCACCCGCGTGATCATCCCCACATATTCATCATTATCAACGCAGCCCATTTTATTCCAGAAAAGTAACGGTCTTTTAGGATAGCGGGTAAAACTGTAAGGCACTGCTTGTTCGGAAAAACTGCAAGCACAATCACGAACCTATAGATAATGTATAGTGACCAGTAGTGCTGCGGCAGCACTGTTGCGGCAGCACTGTTGCGGCAGCACTGCTGCGTGCTGCCGAGTTCGGAATCATACCTAAAATTGAGTTAAGCAAGTTTCGCGCGGCGTCATCTCGTCCTGTAATTCCTGTATCCACTCACCCTGACTCTTGCCCTGGCGCGCTCCACCCGCTCCATGTCTCCGGCGATGGAGACCTGGTTACTCTTCTCCACGGCGCTGGTTCGGTTCGAGTCCGGGAAGTGGATGTGGCAGCCTGTCTCCTCCATCACGCGCTTTATTGTCAGTCCTCCCTAAAAATATAAATATGGAGGTAGATATATCCTCATGTATGTATTTTTCTATCGGATTGCCAGAGTGGGCACGTAAAAGACACCGCTTCATCGTCGATATTCCGAGATCCCGTACGAAGCGCTTTGATTCCACATTATTTGTACGAATTGCTATAGTCTGTGGAATTCGCTGCCTGAGTGTTCCCCGATAGTTTATTTTATTTTATTTATTAAGGAACAGTAAACAGCTATATTATAAAATGTACAATAATGTGGATAGATTAATAAACTTAATAATAATACAGCCAACAACACTATTCACAGATTACTTACAGAATTATATAAATTTACCGCTAGAAGTAGCTAGCTTGCAAAAAAATAATATTTAACTATACATATGTTTTTTGTTTAATAAGCCCTAAAACAAACAAAAAATTAAAATTTATGGTTTTATAAAGTTTAAACAACTATTAACTAACATAATAATAACAATATTGTTTCAAAATATGTACTGAAGTTATGAGGAGAGCTTTTGAAGTACTGCTGCTTTAAATTTACCAGCAGTGCAAGCAAAAATGTCAATATTTTGAAAATATAGTTACAATCTGGGTGTCTTCAAATCGCGAGTGAATCGGTTTCTCTAGGCAAAGCGTGCTCCAACGTAGACCGCATCATCGCTTAACATCAGGCGAGTTGGCGGCCAAGCGCAAGCCTATTTAAAATAAAAAAAAGTACGCAATTTCTTTGAAATAATATTGTAAGACAAGTAGCATTCCAGTTATTTTGATTTCTAAGCCAAACTACTAAACCGATTTAGATGAAATTTCTAGGGAACTAATCTAAAACAAAATCCTTTCAATTAAAAATTTTTTTTTTTCCAATCGTTTCATAAATTACGAATTTCAGAAGTAAAAACAAAACTCCTTTTTTGAAGTTGGTTAAAAGTTAATCGGTACCGGTAGGAACAACTAGTAGTGCTAAGTAGAATTTGGCGAAAATAAAGCCTTTAACTTAGCCCTACCGGTAGGGATAAGTATAAATAAAATTATACTTAGCCCCCACTAATGAACGGTAGGTAAGTGTAACTGAACCTGTGAAATGTCTAAAACTAATAGTGAGCTGAAGCTGAAATTGGGCTACTAGATAACAAACAAAATAACAAATATTCGAGACATTTTTTCACACACGGTCATCTGACCTCAAACTAAGCAAAGCTTGTGATATGGCTGCCAGAGACCGATATACATACATATATAGTTTTAAATACATACTTAAAGATATAGAACAAACACAAATATGCATCACGAGAATGTTTGTCCTAGGTGGGAATCGAATCCACGCCCACAAGCGCAGAAGGCAGGATCACTACCAACTAGACCAACGGGCTCATTGGGATATTTTATCATTGAATTACAATACAATACAATACAAAAACTCTTTATTAAAACACCACAAAACAAGGATAACATAAAAATTACAACAAAAATATTATCTAGGCTTTTAACATGCGGCGGGGAATTATTGGGATGTATCTTGAGGATTTAGTTTTTGCGAAGGGTGGCAAAGGAGGGTTGAAAGTTTACGAAGCCACGGGCAACAGTTGTTTTTTGTATTTGTTCGATAATATTACTTCAGCGTAATGTTGATCCGATCTTCACAAAATGTTGTAGGTACAACTACTTGAGTTCATGCACATAGAATATTCAAGCATATACTGAGCAAAGTTAGTCCAGAGTTATCAAAATAATTATCGGGGTCGCGAGGTTCCGGCGAACAACTACCGTGTTATTTGTATCTAGAACCTCTCGTATGCAGTTTCCCTACATCATACCTATCTACAGGAAAACTTTTATTCCATCATCATCAGCCATAATACTTCAACTGCTGAACATAGGCTACTTCCCTGCCATCTGCATCCACTGGATTCCCGCGACTCTCACGATGTCTTCAGTCCATCTAGTTGGAGTAATCTACGCTGCGTCAAAAGTTGTCAGGTATTATGTAACTTACTTAGTCTGACTGCGAGAGGTTTTAGGTAAATAGCCCTGAAAAATAGCCCTGTATAGCTCAAAAAAATCAGGATTGGCTTTCCTGTACGCATTCTGTACGTGCCTACACAAAAACTAGGTTTCTAATAAAATTAACTAAGTTCTAAAGCGAAAAGAAACGAGTTTTTTTGTCATATATAAAAGTACTTAGTCACTAACCTTTCCAATGATGTGCGAGTGGTCCGTGTAACTGACGTCGATTTTCATTGTTACGCGATTATTCTGCAAAATAAAAACTAAATTTACTGTAGGCAAGGTAGGCAAGTAGGTATTTGTTTGATGCTAAGTACCAGGAGGTACCAGGGTGCTACCCTACCAAGATGAAATCTAAACTTTAAACTATTTTCTAGCATTCATTGATTTAGAGAAGATTTAAACTTTGACAAATAACATTAGAAAATCTTTGGATTTAAAGTAAAAGTATGGATTCAGCGGCAGCAGAAATATACTATTATTATTCTCATTTGTTTTTATAGATTTTAAATTAGGTAAACATGTTTTCTTTTTCTTGCTGGCCAGTTAGATTTCATTTTTTTTAATACTTTATTATGCACAACTATAAAAAACAGAAAATTAACGAAAACTTAAATAAATAACTTTATACTAAAACTTAAAATAACTAAATACAAACTAAAAACTTAAACTAAAAGACCATTAGTGGAGGGAATGGTCCCCAGAATTTATGTACTTATTTTGAAAGTAAGCTACATTTTGGCAAGTGTATCAAGCAAAGAGGATTTATATACTACGTAAGAGTAGCAAGTTTGTACACTATAACATAAATACATTGTGTTCTAGGACAATAATATAGGAGCCTACGCCCGTGGTGTGTACTCTGGAAATGACAACATTAATTTACTTACCCGAGTGTCCAGCAAGTGCATAATTTTTTCACGCGCCAATTTTACATCATCAGGTCGACCTGCGACTCTTACATGAGGATCTAGAACGAGATACACTTTTGATAAGAACTTATTATTTTCATCAACAATATTCACACAGCGAATTAACTTTGGTGTTCTCAAAATTCAAACGACGAATACCAAGCTCACCTAAAAACTCCAAAAATTCACGATAATTATTGATACGCAATTGTCTGATAACTTCGTACACATAATCATCGTCAATGTATATGAAAACCATTATTCGTCAATTCAAAATATGTGAAGTAGCTAATTGATTATGTTTTTTCACTTCAAACTAATAACGGACGCGCGTATAAAAAAATCAAATTTTGTAAAGTGCGCCAGACTGGCGCCGTCGCGCCAGTCTTCTTGGCGCCAATCAAGCAAAATTTTGTCCCGTTCCATTTCATTTAAAACTTTTGTAATCGTCGCGTTCAAAAAATAATATTAGAGCTGATTTTTTAATAGGGTACTGATGTTACAGATGTTAGGGTTATGCTAATATGTATTGTATTCTGTGACTATGGTATCATACCATTGGTATGATACGATTTTGCTAACCTTTTTTTGATCGGGCTCCAATTTTCAATCGGGCTGGCCAGTTTATGAGTGTGTTTGTGTCAGTCATTACCTGAAAAAGTTATAAATAATTACCACAGTCTTAAAAAAATCTTTATCTACCTACTTAATTACAACAAAAAATAAAGCAATACGAATTGTAGGTTTCTTACCCGATGAAAAAACACTTGAGCTGTTTGCGATTCTTCCAGGTTTTCTGGGGGGAAACAACGGACTTTTACATTTTGATATTGTTTTACACTGAATTGTATTGTACATGAAAAGCCGACCCCAGAGAGTCTGGGCCTAGGCTTTATTGGCTTTTAAGAACATCTGGCCTGGAAAATTACAAGTAACGTCTTTTTATTTAAAATAAACTAGGGTTTTTAAAGTAAGTGGAATAGCAAGTATTTACCTGCAAGCATTGCTTCCAGACGACGCCTGTCAACGCGAAATCTTTCCTGGTACACATCTTCAGCGCTATTTAACCCGAGTATCACAGCTAGTTTCTGTAGGTCTTCTGCTGACGTCACTGAATTACTTGTTCCACTTTCAGACGCCTGGAACAATTGATTTATTTTAGCTAGGAGGTAAACTGTAAGTACCGACACCGCAATTGATTCTATTTTATTTGGTCTTAAAACAAATACATAAATATCACTTGCAAGATGGCAATGTGTGGCATCAAAATGGCGGCGGTTTTATAGATATCTAAATGAGGACTAATGGTCCTCTAAAAATCTAAAATTAAAAACACTGCAAATAAGAATTTATTCAAGATATCCGTAATATGATACTCACCTCACTCAGCGTATCCTTTTCCGAATTGCCTTTAAATTCGGTCAAATGTGTTTTCACTTGTAAAAAGTTACTTGAGGCCATCTCGGGTTTGAAATATATTTAAGTTTTGGGTAAATATGTGAAAGTCAGTATAATTATATTATTAAAACTATTAATAATTCAATTCTTTGTCCGTTTAAATGTACATATTTTATTTACAACCACGTTAATTACTAATTTTATGTGTACAAATGATGTACCAGAAAGTTTCACGTTTGACTGGCCAAGCCCAAGTGAAAGAACGACGACAGAAAACAGCCAGATATTAAAAGTAGCAAAATTGAGGGTAATAAAATATAATAAAATACCACCCAGTAGGTACCTAATCTCGAAAATATTTCAACGACCAATCAGGATTATAAATTGCATTCAAACGTTTCAGTTAGCAAAAGTTTTAAAAAAAGTAGTCTTAATTACCTAGTAATTTATTTTGCAGATCTTATTACTAATTTTTGTCATTATTTTTTGATAAATAATTATTAATTAGCATAATTATTTTTTTCATTTACCCATAGCATCAACTACAATTTTGTGAAACGGAACGTTACGTCACGGGTTACACGACAACGTCATCGGTCAACCAATCCAATCCATCATCGCATCAGTATATAAAAAGTACTCTGTGATCGCATCCACAGATCTGTGATCGCATCCAATCGCAATCGCATCCATCTATTTATTTTTTGTGCGTTCGCCTTTGCCATCGCTTCGCTCGCGGTCGCTCGCGTGTATGGAGTGGAGTCGAGTTGGATTGCCGCACCAGTCGGGTTTTTGCGCTTGCCGGAGTTGGGTGTGCGTCTACTTCGACTCCACATTTCGTGTCATAGTTAATTTAAAATTCACATTTAATTAATTAAATCGCGTTGACTACCTTTACGTAAATTTAGGTTTTGAGTGTATGGTTGTATAAGTGTGTAATTGTTTGTTAAGTGTATACTGGTCTTTCAAAATATTTATTTTAGTGTGTATCTAGTTACGACGACGACGGTAAGTTTTAAAGTAATCAATTGTTGTAACTAAATAGTTGGTAACTTTCTGAACTAATGACGATATAGCAGTCAGATACCCAGATAGTTAACTGACAAACAAAATTCCCTGGAAAATTATTGAGGATCTTATTTTGTTTGAATGTCTTGAACAGCTGTTACTTTTCTGTTGCCATTTATGTTACGAACCAAGAGGCAAGAGCTGCGCGCCGGAACTGCCCGTCTGTTGACCGATTGTTGCTCGATTTAAAGTGAAAATACTCATATTATGATATATAATGATGACTATGGGCGTAGAGTATATAAATATATAAATAAAACCTTACTAATATAAAAGCGAAAGTAACTCTGTCCGGATGTTTGTTCGCTTGCCACGACTAAACGGCTAAGCCGATCCTAATGAATTTTGTTTGGCAGGATGATAGTGTAGGTACATTTTAAGGGTGGACATAAAATTCCTCCAGAAAATGCGGAAAAACTGGAAAATCGCGGGTAACACTGCGTGATTCAGCTAGTATAAATTAAAATTAATTTTGTATTTGTGCCTTTAAAAATCACGAAAGAAGTCTCAACACCAAAGACGAAGGTATACCTACCTGGATACACTACACCTTAGACCTAACCTAGTAAGGTCTAAGCACTATACTCTTGTGACCTGACCAAAGACCTAGGTAGGTAGTACCTTTTTCTAAGCACACTAAACTTCTGGATGCTATCAAAGATTATATACTAGAGGTGCTATGCAATATTTTTCATGAAATAGGTACCTACCTACCTAATTCATAGTCAAAATGGGGTCGGACCCGTGCTCCACCTAGGTACAACCTGTGAACATAATTACCTATTTCATTATAATAATTGGTAGCTAGTTGAGTTGAATCCCGGGGCAAGTTGAAGTTATAAACGAAAGCAAATAATGACAAAATGACAAATCGATGAACGAAATTCCCATTGATTGAAAAGCCCAATTTTTGGGGTTGCTCGACTTCAACTTTAATTTCTCCCCGTTATGCGTGTTAGGTATTTTATTATCAGTTTTTGAACGCAATACATTGTAAATTCACTAATATACCTATTACATTACAACTAATACCTATTATTAATTCTTATTAGTTTGGGTTCCGTACCCAAGGGGTAAAAACAAGACTCTATTACTAAGCATAGGTACGATGTCCGTCTGTCTGTCCGTCCGTCCGTAGGATCTTTAGAACCGTAATAGGATATAGATACCAGTTGAATTTTTTGTAACGGCGGATTAACTAAGAATAAATAACAAAGTAAAAACGAAAGGATCCATACAACAATAGTAGATTGTTCCATCGAGCGCAAATTGAGTTATTAATGTAGGAGTGCAAGGATTCATATTAAATAGTTACCTATTCCTTTTGTCTATGATGAGTGTTATGTTGGTGTCCGAGCGCATGCGAGGGCACTAATTTAACACGAGTGCACGGCTATATCTTTGAACCGTATTAGATAGCCAGTAGGTAGGAACTTATTTATTTATTTATTTTTTATTTATTAATTTATTGGAAAACCAACAGTTTTTTACACTAAAATATACAATGGAAAAACGATAGGAAGCCAATTACAGGTTCTCACGAGTAGATATAGATTATGTAAGAAGTTAAACATGTGCAAACACTAAGAAAAATTTAGATAACAAAAAAAAACAAAAAATGTATAGATAAAATAAAATAAGAATAACAAGGTAATAATTAAAAATAAAATTCACATAATACAAGCCCGACATTTTACGATTGTTGACCGTCTGATAGGAAAAACTCACTGCTTAGTTGCCGAAAAACTCACTGCTTATTTTTTAGGATTCCGTAACCAAAGGGTAATAAATTATCTTTTAAAAAGTCGACTTCAAAAAACCACAATACACAAACTTTACATTCTAATTTAAGGCGCGGTCTGTTCACGATTTCAAATTCGTTTTTTACCCGCTCACGCCATTATCTATTTGTTATCTAAAGCAGCTTTGTTTAAAGTTGGAATCGTATATCATCATATTTGATGATGATGACTTTGTGCTTGTGTTTATAATTATTATTTTGAGGGTTTTTATTTAATTCATCAAAATATAAAAATGAATTTTAACAATTAACTGGTCAAAGTTGTAACCTGTAAAGGTCTGTCTATACAATTCGTACAAAAAAATATGTCGTCGCTGAAAATTCAGAGTACTTCAATTCAGAAGCGATTTTTGTCGCACAATTTGTAATATGTTTTTTAATAATCCAGATAATTTATCAAAATTTTATTCAGTTAAAATTATTGACAGGTGTTTTTTCTACGTGTACTGTAGTATTTTTTTAATTTGATTTGTTAATTTTGTCACATCACACTAAGCGTTTAAAAACACTTCTTTTGGTTAATTTAGCGGTTGTACCGCGCCTTAATATGCCACTACAAAGAACAAATTAATATTTTTACACGGATTTTGAAGTCGGGCGTTGTTGAAGTTAAGGCTGCGTTCCAAAACCGGCGAATTTCACCCGATGAGGGTGAAATTCACTCGATGCTGGTTCCAAAACACCTTGTGAGTTTTTCACCTGGTGTTTTGGAACGCCTCCGAGAGAGTAAAAATTCAACCGGTAGGTGAAATAATTCACTCTGCAAAAACCAGCGTTAAATTTCACCCAGCTGTCAGAATCGAAATGATTGACAGTAAACAGCATGTTTATCCGTTTATCTGCCACTAGCCCCATAGCTTGTCAGAAAATAACTAAGAAAGAAACATTATTAACAAAATAAATAGAGTAAAACAATTTAGTTTCTATACTCAATTTTATTTTTTAAGGCAGTTGAGGTTATTTTGATATGACAAAAATGTCAATGGTATTATTGACAAGGGTAAATTTCCTGCGGTCTTATTCTAGCGCGCTCGAGATAATTTCGGTCACTCTTACACATAATGACAATCCCAACGAGAGAGAATAAGTCCGAAATAATCTCGAGCGCGCCAGAATGGAGTCCTTCGTTCCAAAACATAATTCACCCCGTTTGAATATTACCCGCATTAACCCAGTTCCGAAACCAAAATTCGTGCAACGAATTTCACTCGACAAAAGACTATATGTTTTGGAACGCAACCCAAGTAGGTACCTAACCTAGAAATAAGTTCACCAGTAACTGGTGACATGTAACAATTTAGCATTTGCATTAGATTAGCATCAACCTATTGTTTCATGCGACATTGATGTATGTTGCTTAGACGTGGCTGTGGTTCCAAATTCTTCATGATGCCTACCTACCTATTCAGTGACAAAAATATTTTAAAACGTAGATTACACAATTTAGACACTGTAGGTGTCCGCAAACAGATATATTCAAAGTCGGTATTGCGCTAACAACGTTATAAATTAAATGTTCATTGATTAGCATTTAGTAAAATAGCGTTTGTTATTTAACAGAAAATAGGTAGGTATTGTATTTTCATGTAAAACTAGCTGAAGCTGACCCGACAGACGTCCTGTCAAATTTTCAATTTATTAAAATTATATGATTATTTACGGGATATTTACCGTGGCGAGGTTGTGGAATGAGCTCCCGATGCTCCCGCACTTTAGTGAATAACCGTGATAGTTTAAAACAGTGTTTCAATTTATTGTTTGAGTTATTTTTAGTCTTCTGTTGACTTCATACAAAAGTCCCATAGAAAAACAAAGACGTTCAGTTTATCCCGAAAAAAAAACCAGGATTTTTTCCAAAAAAAACCTAGGTATATCTATGTAGGTAATAGGTAATTAGGTATGGACTATTACGAACATTTGAAAACAAAAAAAATGACAAATCTGTCCAGCCTTTCTCAAGTGATGCGCTTGCCAACGAACAGATTTTTATTTAATACTAGCTGTGCCCCGCGTTTTCACCCGCAAACATTTCTGACTAAATAGTGACCTTTATTAACATCTAATTGATAAAATACGGCGTAGAACTTGCAGTAAAGAAAACGGGTATATTTTATTGCATGCATGCATAATTTTAAAAGATTAACACGTTATAGGAAAAGAACATGACAGATAATCATGCGCCCTGACACGAATCACTTCAATGTCACGCCTCTAGCAATGTCGAAGCACGGGAAGCAAACAACTCACGGAAGAAGTTCCGCAAGGAAGTTGTTTCTATGACTTATTGTTTCTTTTTTCTGCCAGCACTGATTATCTGAAATCTGAGAAACGCAACGCAAATTAGACCTAATAGTCTTCGTGAAGTTTGAAATACATACCTATCTGATTTGAAAATTTACAAAATAGCATGTGGTTTCATCATAATGCTTAATTTACCTATATAGCCTTACTAATGTTACAGGTATCTTTTATTATAATTATATTGTACCTACGAAGCCAATATTTACACGAGATTCCAAAAATCTCATACTTGACACAATATTTTTGGCGCCGAAAGAGCTATAAAACGGTTTGCAGTTTTTTTGCAGGACAATATTAATCTTACTTTAAATTTCCCGAATATTTATTTATTTATTTATACAAAATACATTGTGTATTCTGTCTATTTGTTACCTTTTCACGTCTGTAAATTGCTAAAACTGATTTTGATGCAAGACTAATAGAGTCATCATCATCATGCACAAAGTACTTTTTATCCCTGAAAAAACTGCGGAATAATCCCGGTAAAACTGGAAAATTACTGTTTTAACCGCAAGCCGCAGCTAGTTCTTCTTTTTGTCCGATTACGCAAAATGGAGGGTTGTGATATTTAAACAGGATACAAAATCACCTATAAGAGAAGCTTCTCACAGCTAATGTTCCAAACAAATATTCATAATAACATGAGCAAAACCATTTAGCAGCGCCTAAAATGAACGTGAGTTGCTATTTATCTTAAATATATCTACGTTTCCAGTACACAACTAAATTATTTGAATATATTTTGCGATGTCCAAATTATCACAATACGTTATTGTATTTTCGCACATCAAGTCGTTTTTAAATGTAAACATTACTATAAAATATGGATATTTATTCCAAATTAAGATATTTACTGTTAGCTATGAATGATTTAGCAATTATTACGTGACCGTTTATGGTGTTACGTTTAAAAAAAACAGGTTATACCGAACTATACAATGATATAGGTACATACCGGTAGTAGTGACGTGATATTTAACCTTGGATCAGTGGGCTACAGAAATAGATAGCGCGAATCTGTGGACACATCTATTTCGTGCATTGCGTAGGGCCGCAATACTATATTTTGAAGGTTTTCATTTTTATTTGGCTAATTGCCGAAGGTGCTCTGTCGCAATACTTGCAATATTACGTACTTATGATAATTAATTCGTAGTAAATTAATCCAAAGTCATTATTTTCCTTAAAAACGATTACTTAATATGCATTTAAATTGGTTAAAAATTATTTCCTTAGTTTATTAATCAATGTCGATAATATAATTTCACACAAAACCAAAAAATATACATTGTTTAAATTAAACCAACCATCCCCAAATGGGGTTGTTAGAACCCCATATAAAAAAAATATACCTGCATTGTTTTGTTTACAAATTAATACTTAACCCTCCTCATTTGACATTCCAACAAACTCATATCCATAAAACGCAGGCGCTTACAACTTTTACAAGCAATCAATTATTCAGCACAATAAATATAAGTAATTAGTGTTCAAATAAGTTTTTTTCCTTAAACTACTGAGCCGTAAAAGGCGTCGTCGTGATCCGTTACGGCCTGGCGCCGGGTGATCGCTGTGTACCGTCTGGACAGTTAACGGTTGATTTTATTAAGCTGGCAACAATATCACACGACGAGATGGTTTTTGGCGCGAACGTGGAAAAAACATGTCGGATCGTTGCATTATTTTCCTAAACTTATGTATTTTCGAGTGTTAATGTGTGACAATGGTGAATTATTATTTATTAAGTGAACGCGCTCGAGTGTGGGAAACCACTTTACTGGGGCTTAAGTTTGACTTGACCGCGACTTACTTTGCTTGACTCTTGACTATGACTTGTTTGACGCTATTTAAGACTATTTAAACTTGATTAATGTTACGACCGAAAGACGTTGCATGGTTCTCATGGTCACGAAAAATAAAACTAACAACAATATGACGAGATAAACAAGGTCTAAATATTTTCCATGATTATTATTTGTTTTGAACCTGAAACTGGGTACAATAAATCCAGTAACTAATCGCCACTTATGCTCACAAAAAACATGCACATGGAAAAGATAACATATTGGTAAATTAAGATAACACATATAAATATTTAAATTCAGTAGATGTAGGTGCCCTGAAATGTCATACATAATGTCCTAGATTTTTTGATTAATGTATTAAATTTTTTAAGCAATAATGGACGGGTATAGAATATTTATGGGCAGATGGCATACTTACTTCTAGAGCATGTGACAGTTTTAGAAAACGTCAGCGTGTACATGACATGTTGGGGAGCGTTAAAATTAAACCATGTAAATGTAACACCAAATAAGTAGATCAGCATTGATATTTCTCGGCCTGATAGTTTCGAACCGATATTTTTTAACAGCGCTAATGCTCATTTGCAATGTTAGCGCACGCTTCAATAAACCCGTATGAATAAAATAACCTGTATGCTAATAACATGCAAATAACAGTCGGCCTTACTTTAACGCCCGCATTAATTTCATCGCAAATACCAATACGCTAATAGAACTTTCTCGCGTGCAGTCGATTTCATTCAAGTGTGAAATTGAAATAAAAACGCACTTTATCAAAGATGGTTACTGATCCGGCGCGTGTTTTTTGCGGGCTAGCAAAACATGCGTCAATCTATTAGCATGATTCTGGCCATTAGCATAAGAGCTTTGAAGCTGTCACTTTTTAAATGAATAAACCCACAGAATAAACCAAACATTGCTATGATAGACAGGTTGTGTCACTTTTAAAGAGGTTACCACTAAGATATTTACACCTCACTTGGTTACCATGACTTTTTTGGCAATACACGCCTGGCGTTGATAAATTAGGATGAAAATAATAGATTTATGAGTATTAAGGCTGATTGTAATGTCGAATAAAACATGTATGACATGTATGTTGAATGTTCCTTTAAACAAAGTACGTACGTACCACGTATAAATATTTAAAACCCTTTAATTATTTTTTACGTAATAGGTACTTAATCACTAACCGTAACAAATTTCATAACGCTATTTATCTTTCGTTTCTTTTTTTCAGAATTATTAGTCATTACAAAGACGAGTACAATGGCCAAAACAGAGAAATCGTTTCCGAGAAATTTTACAGGTAAGACCTTTTTGTTATCATAAACTATAAATTATTTAGTTCTTGTAAAAAATACATTGTGACCAACTCGACGAAAGTTGGAGATATGCTTAGAAACAACTTACCTAGCTTACCTTGGTAGGTACTTTGCCTAAGGATTTGGTTGTACTATACAGAGAAACCGTTCAACCATAGATAAATATATACATAGATAAATACTTAACACACAAAATTGGTACCTACATTACAAATAATTTTGTTCTACGTAGTCTACAATGCAACGATAGTCTTTGCATTACTACAAAATAAAATTTCCAAAATCCAAATACCTAGTCCTCCGCCCCTTGTCAAATACCTATGGCGAAATAATCATTCGAGAATTGCTCCAGTTCTTTCTTATTTAATATTAAATTGGATACTCCTGACACTCCTGTACCCCATAATCAACGCAACCTCCTTCAAAAGCGTCCTGGTAGAGATATTGGCAACACGGGCGACCGCCGCATTGACGTAGTAGACGCTTGGCTCGCGGCCACGCCAAAAATAAACTGCAAATTCAATCAACGTCTGCGATAGCATTTCCGCTTTTCTAGTACAACTGCATTTTTTTGGCAATTGATATTTTTTTTAAA
Organism: Agriopis aurantiaria; assembly: GCA_914767915.1. NCBI lineage: Eukaryota > Metazoa > Arthropoda > Insecta > Lepidoptera > Geometridae > Agriopis > Agriopis aurantiaria. The sequence goes on along the minus strand of OU611998.1, from coordinate 14,112,776 downwards.
GTATTTTCCAATTTCCTTGAATCTTTAGCTCACTTTTGAACGTCATAGTTTTCGACATCTGCGGAAGATGCGAATTTTCACCTCTCAGTCACTAAAATGTCTAAATCTATTACCACAGTCATGTGCCATGTTCGGATGATAATGTGTGCCGAACGGTTTCGCTGGCGCATGCTAATGTCGGTTTGTTAATTGCATTGCCTATGCATGCAGAATTAGCTAAAACAGTATCCAAACTTACGTAGGCTTTTACAGCATAAGTTTGGATCAGCGGATCTGGCAGTACGTTTCCGATCACCATCCACAACGTCACCGTCCCGTCATTGGGCGTTTGCTGATTGTCACAAATTAATCGTTAATTGATTGCACTGGATTCCTTGTTAGAAATCTAGCTGAGCAGTGAGAATAGTTTATTAATTTCATGGTTTTGTATATTTTTTGCCAGCATTTGGAACTGGCTAAATGTGTTTTTTAATCGTAGTGAACATTTGTAGGAAGTTAAATTACTGCTTTAGAAGAAGCCCGACCAATACGTTAAGTGGCTAACGGTAACGCAATGCACCTTGGGACATGCATGGTTATTTAACGGCCTATAATATTCGTGGATTATGAGAGCCCGTGAGAGCTAATAATGTTGTGGTACATACACAAAACCACTGAAAAACAATTACTAACAAATAGCTTTGAGTTACGTAAGTACAGTATAAAATGTATGTAATTAGCAGACGTGGAACTGTGCAACAAATTAGATGTTTAGGGAAAAACCAGCATAAAACAAATGATGGATGTACATCAAAAGATTAGAGATAATAAAAATAAGTAAGAAATACTTAGAAGTCATGGTTTATTATAGCTTGCTCGTCACGGTAAAGCACGACTTCACCCGTAACAAATTTGTCATTGCCTTTTCACACAAAAAAAAAACCGGGCGATGTTTTGCGGTTTTCGTTCAGGATTAATTATACTCTTCTGAAAGGGCTTAAATTTTTTTTATGTCCTCGAAGATCTTAATTAAACTCGCATGTTTTATTGCATGCTTTTTAGGTAAGGTAACCTGCAACGTTGGAATACCTAAAAACTAACATCCGCCATGGTACTTACTGCCGATGTAAACCCCAAAACCTACGAAAAAGTAATCGAAAATGACATCAAACGAATCAACTGCTGCAGAATGTCCATATAAATAATAATGATAATAATAAATAATCATAATGAATAAAAAAATTCTAAATATTAGAACAAAAAAAAATAAAATACTAAGATAATTATTAAAATTTGTGTGTGTACGTGTTTTTTGAATAATTATTGTTAGTATAACTAAATTTTCATCACCTTTAAAACGCTAAATAGGTAGCTTTATAAAGTTATAACCTTCTGCCTTTATGATATTAATATCTACACATACAAACCTTCTTGATTTAATTGCGCCTTAATGATTTTTATTGCATTTCAGAAATAAATTCAAATCTAAGATGTAAATATTTTTCCCATAAAATTTCAAGGTTGCTAATTAACGCAACGCTTGGGATCTATTGCCATTATTACTAAATCAAAACATCGTCGAACGCGTGTGGCGTTCCGCCAACACAACGTGAATGCAATTTGGCTAAAACTATAACAAACTGGCTGCAGGTACATTATGTTATTGTCGGTATCGCCGGAAGATGTCTTAACTCTATTATCAATGAAAATCTTAATGTTTCTTTTAATATAAATCTTTGACGCGTGATAACTGAAAGCCCGTGTAAACATCTCTTCTAAGTACTTAATATTTCCCTAAAGTTCGGGGAAATTCTTTGATTCTGGTAACATTAACTGTGCATACCACAGAATAGGGAAGTGGTGGAACGGTTGTAAATACCTATGTGACTATATGTGCATTAGTGTTGGAATCGCTGTCGCCAAACGCATTTAACTTTAGACTCATATTATGCACACAAAGAAAATCTTGATATCATTAGGTTTTTATTATTTAGTCCAGGGGTGTCCAACAAAATTTTGTGGAGGCCGGATTTATTAACTTTGTAACTGATGATATGTCTAGATGATGATATGATTCAAGAAAATCTGTTAGCATTTTGAAGATTATAAGACCTTTATCAAGACTTATAAAAATAAAAATAAAAAAGGAGTTTTTTAAATTACATAAAAAAATTGTTTTTCCCTCCTTAAAACTTTTTTTTTCTTGTTACCTATACCTACTTAGTAAAAGTAAATAAACAAAAAAGTCCGATATCAGAATTCAGCTTTTTACAACTTACAGCAGCTGTCAGAGCTGATCCCGGCGTGGACAGAATAAGCGTGGTATAATTATAAGTAGGTAAAAAAAATATTGAAACTACACACTAGATGAGTAGATCAGTCATCGACAGGTCACTCCGCCTTTTCGTCTTCGTCGATTATTTTACGAGCGTCCCGTAGGTATGCCGTAGGCGGTCGCCACGGTATTTCAGAAAATGTCAACGGTTTCGCGATTGACCGTGGCACACTTCGTATTCGACAAATTCATAAGTAGAGGTGGACAAATGGAAGAACTAAAAATTTTGACAGCTCTTTTTAGAAAACTCGTCGGTAGCTCCCCCACTCAATTCTACAGATAATTTTGAGTTTTTGAGAATTTCAAAGTCTAGCGTACTTACTACTTAACAAGGTTGGTACACAGCCAACTTTACTGGTTCACCTATAGATCTCAGAGCAAATAAATATTGTTATTTGCTTTGAGCTACATATAGATATAGTTGTTTATGAATGACTTTCTTTGTGGTCACTGAACTCACGTGTGGTCGGACCAATTGCCGTCTATGTTCAGACCACTTGTGTGAAAATTACAGAATATAGGATACCTATAAAGGAAATAACTTGATTGTAGTCCAACAGCTATTGTCTGTTTTGATTACGAATCGTGCCTCTTATTCCAGTTTATTATTATGGGTTTCAACAATAATTACATGGCAGTCCCATCGTATGTACTGAAACTGAAACTATAAAAATTAAACGAGCATACAATAATAGGCTTAAAACTATGATCACTTGAGGTGTCGTACATAGCCGAACAGCTCAGTTGCTGCGTCAGAGCTGGGTTCTGTCAGGAAATAACACACAATACATACTTGGAACCATCTATTTATACTAGAATTATCTTTTCTTTCCCTTTTCCAGCAGGGGCAGTCGGGCAAGACTTCTTAAAAATAGAATTTATTGATATAGGCTTGCGCTGGGCCACATCGCCTGATATGCGATCTACGATTTAGCAAGCTTGCCTAGAAGAAATGTATTCACTCGTGTTATGAAGACTAGATTGTAACTATCAGGAACATTCAGGCAGCGCATTCCATAGTAGCGGTTCGCATAACCAAAGTGGTATCGAAGTGCTTCAGGTTTTTAGAAGATCAACCATATTTTTTTATTTGGAATGGTGACGCTTTGTGTCTCGTGCTCCTTTTTTAACTAAAAGAGCGGCAAACAAGCTTCCTATCTGGCTGATGGTAAGCAGAAACCGTCACCTAAATATGGATAGATGGATACCTGTCACACAAGCGGTGATCGTGAGTAAATTAGACATACTCTCCCAAACTATTTGTCTGAACTGAAGTTTGTTATGATTGTGTAGGCACTGTAAGCCTTTGAGTGTACATTACGGAATGTATACTCAAAGGTGTAGGCGTCGGGCATGATTGCAAGCGTAAGAATTAAGTAGGTAGGCAGTTGCAAATCGGTGAAAGCGCAAATTGCAGACAGTTGTCAGTTGTCACAATATACCATAGCGTGCCATAGCACAGCCTAAATAAAGTTTGAGCCAAATTTAATGATCGGTCAGACACTTTTATTGTGTGAACGGCTAGTCTGTGGAATGCGTTGCCTGATTGGGTGTTCCTCGATAGTCACAATACCTAAGTGACTTCAAATCCCGAGTGAATCGTTTTTTTTTCGGCAAGCGTGCTCTATAGACTATATATAGACTGCATCATCGCTTAACATCAGGCGAGTCCAACGCAAGTATATTATTTTTAAAAAAAAATTGTCTGAAATACTTGAAGTATTCTTTTTATCTAGTTTGTAGTACATACGTAGATTTAGCTCAGCGTAGTAGAAAGCTGCAGTGGCAGTGGGCTGGTCATTTCTGTCGCAGAACCGATCACCGTTAGAGTGTTCTAGGCGGAGATGGCGTATCAGCAAATGTAGCGTGTGACGCCCTGAGACTCGATGGAGTGACGATATCCGTAAGGCAGCAGGGGCTGGAATCTAAAAGCCGAAGATCGGGCTGAGTGGTTTACCTTAGGAGAGGGCTATGTCCAGCACAGCAGTGAACTAATATCTATAGGCTATTTTAACGGCCTCATATACCAAGTTTGACGGTTTTAAATCAATTTTATTCGGTTAAATTATAATATTTGAGCTGGAAAAAAATACATGTCACAGATACGTCTGTGTTTGAGTTTATGATTTGGTTCAAAACAAGATAGAATAAACGTTCCTCGATCAAAAAAAATAAAATGAAACGAAGTCGAGTTAGTTTATTTTTTTCGTTTTATGCTCTAATGAAAGCTCGTAACAACCTGGAAATTGCATGTCCTGAAAGGCCATTTTTTTCATCATTTTTTTATTTGGATAGATTTTTGATAGTGAATAGTTTCGTTTTTAGTGAAATTAAAAGCGTAAAAAGGTCGCAAGAATTTGCGCGCGCCGCATTCAGTAATCAGTACCGCGCCAGGCGTCATCGAGGTCGGACCTGTGTTCGTTTTTGTCGTTGCACACCCCCCGCGGGCGTCCTGACTCATGCGTGGCAAAATACATCGTCGCTATAACTTGACGGGGGCTGTGGGAGCGTTTTGTTGCCTACGCGACTCGGATAACCGGAAATCGCAAAAATCGTAGTCTCGAAAAAAAATCTGAAGTTTGAGTGTTGTATTTACGATATAAAATTATTTTATGACCTTAAAATATAGGCTGTACCTTTACGAATAAAGAAAACATCGAATGTTTAATCAGTTACATTTTCATTAATATTCAAACAAATTTTCATATAAAAAATCAATTCTACTACAATTTTTTATTCAGTTTTCGTTTTTATGATAATTGTAGTGTAAGTATTTATTTTTAAATTTGTAACAGGTTTTTTTTTAAATCTTTATTTTTAAAGAGGGTTTGATCAGACATGACCATGCCACCCTCATTGGCACCTTATTAAAACTATATAAGAAGGATATATAGGTACAGCCTATAGAATGCTAGTGTTTATTCACTTTTTTAAACTACCAATTTTCTTTTTGTAAAAGCCCTGAAAATAAGCAGCCTGAAATTTACGAAGCTTTTTAAGATTATGTTCAGAATGACCATAAAGTTTGGCACGTGCTCCATTTATACTTACCGTATGGGTTCGATATGATATAGGAAGAAAGTTCACTACTTGACAAGTAGGCGTAGATAGATTTAGTACTGTATTTCAGGTTCCACTTCACCGAATCTAAGACCATAAACATTCGATGTGAAAGTCGACTCTTCGTCGAGGCGTTTTTCTTACCGTTTACATATTATTAGCTGTTTAAGCTGATTCCATCAAACCAATTTCCGCCATAGGTCATCGAGGCAGTCATTCCATCCTTACGTCGGCGTCGTGAACTTTTAGCATAAAGTACAGCGTTACCTGAATACTTTTTTAACTCCTGACGCAAAAAGAGGGGCTTTATAAGTTTAATTTGAGTATCTGTCTGTGGTATCGTAGCTACGTCCCAAATGAATCCCAAAAAAAAAAACTTTTTTGTCAACCTGTGGTGTCCCAATTCCTGGCAAGATTTTAATCTTTTCTTACAGAAAATTCTTTAAAATAAAAGTAGTATGTGTAGTACGAAAGTGTGTGTTTAACCAGTGTGTCCTACCCGTTATGACCTACGGTGCCGAGACGTGGACACTCACGGTTAAGGTGGTCCACAAGTTTAAAGTCGCTCAGCGAGCTATGGAGAGAGCTATGCTTGGAGTTTCTATACGGAACAAAATTCGGAACGAAGTGATTCGACATAGAACCAAAGTTACCGACATAGCTCAAAGGATTAGCAAGCTGAAGTGGCAGTGGGCTGGCCACATTTCCCGAAGAACCGATAACCGATGGGGTAGACGAGTTCTGGAGTGGAGACAACGTTTAGGCAAACGTAGTATAGGACACCCTGTTGCCAGGTGGAGTGATGACCTGCGTAAAACGGCGGGTAAAAACTGGATGCAAGGTACTGCCGACCGAGCTCAGTGGCGTGCATTGGGAGAGGCCTATGTCCAGCAGTGGACAGTTAGAGGCTGATGATGATGATGAATACGAAAGTATTATTTATAAGAGTGTAAGTTAATTTAACTTTGTCAGCTACAAGTAAAATGTAAAAAATAAAGGTTTTTGCTTCCAAGCAAGTTAGCTACGCCTATTGTAAGCTTAGATTGCACGTCTACCTAGGGTCATTAAAAATAGACTTCAGGAATGCAGATTGCGGCTATAATGTTGTGTACCTATCGCTGTAATATAGCACTTTAAAGAGACAGTGGACTGTGGAGCTACTGCGATACAAGTTTGATGTGTGGCGTAGCTTGGCTTAGACGGGCCCTGTATTAAAATTTGTTAGGGGGCCCAAATGAAGGACAAAGATTTTTCCTTTGCCCCTGCTCGGAAAAATCGCAGATCCGGGTCTGGTTCAGGGCCCCTGTAGCCCTAGGGCCCCATATTATTGATACGGCTGATACGGCGGCCCCTGGTTATGTCGCAAAAGCCTGCGCTTGTGTCTGGCGCTGGCGCTAGTAAATACACTATCGCAAGATGTTGCTTGTACCTGACCAAAACGCTTGTTCTTGCATGATAATTTCTCACAAATTCCGTTTTTTTTTTCCAAATTCTATTCTCAGTCACTACGCACGTTGTTACGTTTGCCAATATTTTATTCGGGCTTTTATCGTCTTGTACCTGCGCTTAGTTTGCTTTGATTCAGAATTTGTTTACAATAAACGGTATAACCTTCTCTGACCGTGGCAGTGTCGTAAAACATACAAATTTACCTACATAAGTTACGCCAATCATTGCATGGGTATCGAAATAAGCTGAAGAGATAGCATGATGTGGTGGTTTATCAGTGTCTCGCTAAAGACCAGGTATAATATAGGTACCATCACATCATAGATCTAGGGTCACCTATTCAACCAAAACATCTTGTGCCAGTTCTCATTCCAGTTTTTTAAAATAAATAATAGGTTTGCGTTTGACCGCCAATTCGTCTGGCGGTATGCGATGGAGCACGCTTGCCTAGAAGAAACCGATTCACTCGTGAATCGAAGACACCCAGATTGTAACTATTGGGGAACACTATTCAGGCAGCGCATTCCACAGCCTAGCATCTGTGCTAAGAGTCTAGGATAGTGATATCTTACAACAAGAATAATTCTGTTCCATTCTATTCTGTTAGCCCGTTGGTCCAGTTGGTAGTGAACCTGCCTTCTGAGCTTGGGTGCGTGGGTTCGATTCCCGCCTAGGACAAACATTTGTGTGATGAACATTTGTGTTTGTTCTATATCTGGTTGTTAATATCTATTTAAGTATGTATTTAAAACTATATATGTATGTATATCAGTCTCTGGCAGCCATATCACAAGCTTTGCTTAGTTTGGGATCAGATGACCGTGTGTGCAAAAATGTCCCGAATATTTTTTATTCTATGCATAAGTCGGAAATAAAGTATTTTCGATACCTTTTTTGGGACATCCTTTGGGTACGGAACCCTAAAAACATTACCTCTAAAAGTGGAAAATTAAGGGGATGAATCCCGTTTATTGAACATTGTTTTTTTGTTGTTGATAAAATTGTACTCGTGTTTGAGTACATTTTTACCAACATACCGATTAGTACGTAAGTTTTAGGGTATGTGCAAGCAGTCTAACAAGTTGGCGTAAACAAGTTGGCGTTGCAATAAAGATTTATTATTATTATAAACACTTCATTTCGCGAATCTTCTAACTACGTTTCATCGAGACGATGATACATTATCCCCAAGTTGTTAGGTAGGTACTTTATCTGTACCATAGTGTTGTTTTTACTTTACTATGTCTGTTGACTAATAATTTAACAATAACATCGAGTTGTATGGTAACCGCAGATTGTCCAGCAGTGGACGCCCTACGGCTGAAATGATGATGATTTTTGTAAATAGTTTTTTTCTTTTCTTGTATGTACTTACACCGTTTACTCCCTTTGTTAAGTTCCAATTTACGTGGTTTTTAGTATATAGAAGCGCTCGGGGTGGTTCCACATTTTTTTATTAACTTTGTCTCAGTAGTTTTTAACCAGCTCCAAAAGTACCTATGAATAATTTTGTACAGGCGCCTGTTGATTTAGCAATAAGTTTGTTTGAGCGCTTACTAAGTACCGAATCATATTCTCAGTCGCTTTTTGTATTGATTATTATGTTACATAAGTAAGTAAGTGTTGTATTTTTTCACATTTTTTTTTTTGTGTGCCGTGTATTATATTATATCAGGTAGGTACGCTGGGTAGGTATGACATTGTTTTTGTAAAGTTATTTCTTATAATTAAAACGACTTAACCTTAATTATTACTTACCTTTTTCTGTGGATTCGACTTGGTGGATTCGACTCTGCCTAAACCTAGAGTTCTCATTTTATGTTCTTTAAGGATCCTAATTCTCTACATCATTCATATAATTCTCTACATTCATCACAATCTACAAGACTATGGTAGGTACTAGGTAGGTACCTAACACTGGGGCTAGTTTCTTTGTTGAGACATTTCTCATCTTCTATCGTATTATTTTTCTCAATATTTCTCTAACCATATAATTTGCGATGTCATACCGCAACTCAAAGTGCCGCAACGTCATTTGACCAAGTGATTCATTCTCACCTTTTGTTACAGGTGCCTTAACATGCGTCCAAGTGCTGAATATAATGGTCCTCCTCGGGTTCATGCTGAACTACGCACTGCGAGTGAACCTGACCATCGCCATCGTACAGATGGTGTTCCCCAAAGAGAATGCAACGCTCCCTACCAACGCCACTACCATTGCTCTGTCTCTGATGAACCAGACTGCTGTCAATGCCACTCATCACTCAAACGTCACAGAGGTTTGTAAAATTGTACCGTTATTCATTTTTCCAGCGATTATAGTTCAACAGTCTTGCGTATATCGTCACTTAAATGAGTCTCAGGGCGTCCAACGTCAGTTGTAAGTACTTGTGCGCGCGCGGCTGCGTCCGGCGCAGCGATGCGTCAGTCGAATACACCACTTGATTGCAAGTAGATGTGTTGTTATTTACACCCTCAGCGCGCCCGCTAACAAATGGCGACGGCCACGTTACTTACGCGTGTTTAGTACATACTTGTTTGTGTCTAGTGCTAAAGTATTAGTTACGTACAATGGCTGTAGCAAAAGTCACGGTGGGAACCTTAAGCACCTTCAACCATGAAGTTCAAGACTGGCCGATTTACAAGGATAGATTGGAGCAGTGGTTCCTCGCAAATGACATTGATATCGACGAGAAAGCGCAGATTAAGCGAAGAGCTATACTTGTGAGCAGTCTATCTGAGAATACCTACAAGCTGGTTCGCGATTTAGCACTGCCGTCCGGTATCACAACGCGTAGCTATGCTCAGCTCGTCGAGTTACTAGACAACCATTTCAAGCCGGTACGCTGCGGGTTTGCGGAAAGATATTTATTTCACGCATCGACTCAACGTGAAAATGAAACCCTATCGGAATGGGCAGCTCGAGTGAGGAATCTCGCTGCAGAATGTCATTTCCCTGCTGCGATGCTGGTAGAAGCATTACGTGACCGTTTCGTTCTCGGTATGTCACCGGGACCAGAGAGAGACAAGCTATTCACAAAAGATATGTCAAAGCTGCCGCTGAGTGAAGCGATACGAACAGCAGAAGCTATCCGCTGTGCTCGGATAGGAGCGCAGGAAGGCGTCAAGCCCGCCGCTTCGACTTCGCTGTTTAAAATGGCGGTCGCGCCAACGCAATCTCCAGCCCAGTATAATAAAACTTCGTCACGTTCTCGGGATCCATTGTTGCAATGTACTGCCTGCGGATTCAGGGGGCATGAGATTTCTACGTGCAAATTTGTCAAATACAAGTGTTCAGTGTGCGGCATCGTTGGCCACTTAAAACGCGTGTGTCCTAAAAAGTGCATCAAACATAATTACGTCGAGTGTAGCAACGATGTCGACGACGGTGAGGTAGCTAACTATGACGACGGTAAGCTTATCTTGTCAAATATTAAAACAGTTAACGGGGAGGCGATGCACGAATCCATTCTTGTTGATGGAGTATATGTGGACTTTGAACTGGACTGCGGCTCACCTATCACGATTATCCCGCAAAAATTGTATGAAATACACTTTTCAAACCGACAACTTTGCCCTAGTAAGCTATTACTAAGCGCTTATAATGGTAGCACTATTAAAGTTTTGGGATTTTTCAAAGTGCCGATGACCTACAGTTCAAAAATTAATAATGTAGATGTGTATGTAGCGGAGACGGAGGGAGTGCCATTATTAGGCCGCGATTTTTTCTCTAAATTTGATTTACAAATTTCGGTGGTTAACTCCTGTAGTTCAGTCAGTGAGTATATACAAAAATACCCCCACCTGTTCTCGGATAGCCTCGGTTGTTATAGGAACACTAAAGTTAAATTAACCCCTAAAGAAGATGCCAAACCCATTTTTTACAAAGCTAGACCAGTGCCATTTGCCCTCCGCGAAGCGGTGGAGGGAGAGATAAACCGTCTGGTTAGTGTAGGTATTTTAGTACCAGTGAATTTTTCAGAATATGCGAGTCCAGTAGTTCCCGTTTTGAAGCACGACGGGAGTATTCGTCTTTGTGCAGATTTCTCGGTCACTCTCAATAAACAGCTCGTTATTGACAAATATCCACTGCCACGTATAGACGAGTTGTTTGCACAACTTCATGGCGGTATCAAGTTTTCAAAATTAGACCTCTCTCAGGCCTATGCGCAGTTAGAATTAGAGGAGGGGTCACAAATGCTTACATGCATAAATACGCATAAGGGGTTGTATAAATTTACTCGTTTAGTTTATGGCTTATCTTGTGCGGCAGCAATATTCAAAAAAACCATTGAAAGAATTTTGTCTGGCATGGAGGGCGTCCTTATTTTCCAAGATGATATTTTAATTAGTGCAAATTCAGATACCCTTCATAAAACAAGACTAAATGAAGTATTTTCAAGACTGCAAGACGCCGGATTAGTGTTGCAAAAGGAAAAGTGTTTTCTTTTCCAAGATTCTGTATCATACTTAGGTTTTGTTATTGACAAGCACGGGCTTCATAAAAGTCCCGACAAAGTAAACGCAATTTTAAACGCCAAAACACCATCTAATGTTTCAGAATTAAAATCGTTCCTGGGACTTGTAAATTATTATCGAAATTTTGTCAAGAACGCGTCGTCAATTTTAAGTCCATTACACTGTTTATTGCAAAAGAAGGAACCGTGGCACTGGTCTGAAGTACACGAGTCTGCAGTAGACTTCATTAAACAAGTACTATCTTCTGAAGAAACGTTAGCACACTTTAACCCCGAAGCAATAATAATACTTACAGTCGATGCGTCCCCCACAGGATTAGCGGCTATTCTGTCGCAAATGGAAAACGGCATCGAAAAACCAATATCGTATGCCTCCCGTTCGCTCGCAAAAGCTGAGCGAAGTTATAGTCAAATTCAGAAGGAGGCCACGGCAATCATATTTGGTGTACGCAAATTTCACCAATATTTATATGGGCGATCTATCCCTTTTATACTTAGAACCGACCATAAGCCGCTCTTATCAATTTTTAGTCCAGATAAGGGCGTACCAGAGGTAACAGCAAACAGGCTGCAGCGGTACGCTATTTACCTAAACTCATATAACTTCAAGATCGAATACGTTTCGAGCACTATGAATGCAGCAGATTTTTTAAGTAGATCGACCGGTGCGCAATCTGCGGAGGTCGATGATAAATACATAGATAAAGCTACGTACATGAATTTTGTCTTTGGGCAAACCGCAGAGGAACATGTAAGTTTGAGTAAAATAATAGAAGCAACTAAATCTGATCCGGTCTTATCACAAGTATGCGAGTACGTCCTTAAGGGTTGGCCTTCTAGACTTATTGACACTAGATTAAAACCTCTCCGATCGTGTAGTGAGGAACTATCAGTCGAAAGATCATGCTTACTGAGAGGTCATAAGATGGTAATTCCATTATCCTGTCGTACTCGGTTGTTAAGTGAACTTCACTCGGGGCACCTAGGCGCTTATAAAATGAAATGTGAATCAAGGTCTAGATTTTGGTGGCCACGAATGTCGGCTGATATTGACAGGTATGTTGCAGAGTGCGAGATCTGTGCAAAGGCGAGACCCGCCCCGCCCCGCGCACCTCTCGCGCCCTGGCCTTATCCACCGCAACCGTGGTATCGCGTGCATATAGATTTTTTAGGACCGATAAACAACCGAACTTACCTGATTGTCGTAGATGCCTACTCGAAATGGGTCGAATGTTTCGACGTATCATCCGGTTATGGTACTCGAGTGGTCATTGATAAACTTTGCGAAGTAATGTCTAGATTTGGTTTATTTCACACTATAATCTCAGACAATGGCAGTTCTTACGTCTCCGAGGAATTTAAACTGTTCTGTAGCAAGAATGGTATCGTGCATCTGACATCCCCGAGTTATAATCCAATGAGTAACGGACAGGCCGAGAGTTTTGTTAAAATAGTTAAAAGAGCGATTAAAAATATAATTGCAACCGGCACTAACCAACGGGACATGAACATCAAAATAAATGAATTTTTACTTAATTATAGGAATTCAATTCATAGTACCACGAACAAGTCGCCTGCTGAGCTATTGTTCGGCCACAAATTAAGATGTAGATTAGATCTTATTGATTTGCCACCGTCGTCTCGCGACGCTACACTCGACGCATTAGTAAAAGATAAGCAGTGCTCTCAGTGTAGGTATTATGGTGGCAAGCGCAATGTGACCTTCAGCGCTAACGAAGTCGTGCTAATCAAAGTGTACAAAATGCAGAAACCAATATGGGTGAAAGGAACTATTTTAAAGCGCCTGGGCAAAATGCTATATCTAGCAAAAATAGGGGAATCCGGGGCCACAACGAAGAAGCATACTAACCAACTCCTTAAGCTAAAAGGGGAGGATTCGGAGCATAATGAGTCCGAGTGCTCAAGTTCGAGTGAGCGCGTGCCTGCCTTCGATCGAGAGCCAGCTGCGGTGCCGCCAGTCATGATTCTGCCAGCACACCCTACCGCTGTGCCTGCGCAGGCGCCGGTCGCTACGTCTGCGCCCGGGTCACCCGTCGTGGGAATCTCACGTTCAAAAATGCCTACAGAAGCAGCGTCAGAGCCAGAGTCGAGCCCCTCACGCCGACCAGCGTCTGTTCCAGCGAGTCCGGTCACTCCGGCCCAAGTATCGCGACCGCGCAAAAAAATAGATTATAAGCGATATCTTTAGTGCAGTATATAAGTATTCGGGATAGTGTTTCATAGTTAAAGGTGGAGGGATGTTAGTTGTAAGTACTTGTGCGCGCGCGGCTGCGTCCGGCGCAGCGATGCGTCAGTCGAATACACCACTTGATTGCAAGTAGATGTGTTGTTATTTACACCCTCAGCGCGCCCGCTAACAGTTTGCCAATTCATGATCTACACTCTAGTGCACGTCTACCCCAATGATTATCGGTTCTGCGACAGATATGACCAGCCCACTGCCTCTTCAGCTTGCTACTACGCTGAGCTATATGTGTGACTTAAATTTGGTTCTTTGGCGAATTGCTTGGCTGACGGCTGGCAGAGGCTGGAAGAGAAAAGCCGAAGATCGGGCTGAGTGGCGTGCCTTGAGAGAGGCCTATGTCCAGGAAATCCAGGAGTGGACTAATATAAGCTGATTATAATGTTGACGATGATAGTTCAACAGTAATGTATTTGGAGACAGGAAGTGTGGTGGGACCCCTTAAAATTTAACAGTAACTTATACGGAGGCAGGATGTGTGCTGTGCTAAAACAAGTTTGAACTTCAGTGAAAAAGCTATTCATTGCATGGTAGAGAACTTCGAATACTCCGAGCTCTATTTTTCATTATCTATATTCAACTATATACTGTTATAACTATATTTAATAATTTTTTAACTACGGGAAGTTATAATTAATGACCACCGGTCACCAAGCCAATCATTTTCTAGTTCGTAATCACTAACTCACTCGAAAGGCAGTTTCCATTCTAAGCCAGGTCCATTTTCAACCACTGCCGCATACTGAGCTGTGGGCTACACTAACCTGACACTAAAGAAAAACCTGTAAAAATAGGTTAATACACTGCCAGTTCAGTATCAAAGGTCGACTACAGGCCATTGTATGTGCTAGCGACAAAGCTGTCCTTCAAATTAATAAGCCACCTACAACGTTAGCACTTATATAGGAAGTTTCCCGACGCTATGTAAATATTGGTTCTGTCATTCCGTACTTCCATAGTTTTTTGTCAGTCGGTGGCTCATGTGTATAATCTTGCCGCAACAACGATAGCGGTTTCCGGTGTTTTAAAATTGCCTATTACTATATAAAACCGCAGTGGTGCTCTCAGTGAGTATTGTTTCACATAGAAACAAATGTTAAGGCGCCGTGACTAGCTGACTTTTATGTTTTTGAGGGGGTGAAGCAGAGGCAGTGGCGGCCGACTACAGCGGGGCGCACCGCGTGAATCTCGCAGAAACGTGACGACCTTCACCTATACACAGCTAAAGACAAGTAATTTCGTCGGTCCACAGCAAAGCTCTGTTGGCCTAGTGGTCTGGCACCGCGCTGGTAAACCACGAATGCCCGGTTCAAATCTAGTACTATGTAGATATTTTTGGACTCAATTTTTTATCATAACATTACGCATTATGCAAAGGGACCCTCCCTTTGAATAATGCGTAGGTATAAAAGTCGTACTACTACACGCGCACGGCCCAGACGCACACAGCGACGGGACGACGGAGAACAAACAAACCATAATTCAATCAAACCAACTTGCTAGTTTTAATTATTAAAATTTACTTTCGTCGTACGTTTCAATATTTTATGTTTCTTTTTTGCACCAAATATTTTACCTATTATATTATAGTTTATTCTTACTCCTGGTATGATTCTACTAACTTGATGGTAGAGTTCGGAGACTGCTAAAACTGCTAAATAGGGAAAGCGAGATAAGTCAAGGTTGGGCTCGTTTTTTTAGTCTTAGTGAGAATTGTTAGTCAAGGAATGATTTGACTGAGCTGATGGTGGAATTCGGAGACTGCTGCTGGAACTGCTAGACGGGGAAGGCCTGATGTGTCGTGTTTGGGCTGGTTTCATTAGTCATCATGAGATCTTTCTCCGGGAATGTTTTGACTGACCTGATCGAGGACTTCGGAGACTACTACTGGAACTGCTAGACGGAAAGAGCTAGAAGTGTCGAGTTTGGGCTCGTTTCATTAGTCGTGATGAGATCTTCTTCTAGGAATATTTTGACTGACCTGATCGAGGATTTCGGGGACTGCTACTGGAACTGCTAGACGGATAGATATAGAATGGTCGAGTTTGGGCTCGTTTCATTAGTCGTGATGAGATCTTCTTCCAGGAATATTTTGACTGACCTGATCGAGGACTTCGGAGACTACTACTGGAACTGCTAGACGGAAAGAGCTAGAAGTGTTGAGTTTGGGCTCGTTTCTTTAGTCATGATGAGATCTTCTTCCAGGAATATTTTGACTGACCTGATCGAGGATTTCGGAGCCAGCTAGTGGAACTGCTAGACGGATAGAGCTAGAATGGTCGAGTTTGGGCTCGTTTCATTAGTCGTGATGAGATCTTCTTCCAGAAATATTTTGACTGACCTGATCGAGGATTTCGGAGACTGCTACTGGAACTGCTAGACGGAAAGAGATAGGAGCATCGAGTTTGGGATCGTTTCATTAGTTGTGATGAGATCTTCTTCCAGGAATATTTTTACTGAGTTGATCGAGGATTTCGGAGACCGCTACTGGAACTGCTAGACGGAAAGAGATAGAAGTGTCGAGTTTGGGCTCGTTTCATTAGTCATGATGAGATCTTCTTCCAGGAATATTTTGTCTGACCTGATCGAGGACTTCAGAGACTGCTACTGGAACTGCTAGACGGATAGAGATATAATGGTCGAGTTTGGGCTCGTTTTTTTAGTCTTAGTGAGAATTGTTAGTCAAGGAATGATTTGACTGAGCTGATGGTGGAATTCGGAGACTGCTGCTGGAACTGCTAGACGGGGAAGGCCTGATGTGTCGTGTTTGGGCTGGTTTCATTAGTCATCATGAGATCTTTCTCTGGGAATGTTTTGACTGACCTGATCGAGGACTTCGGAGACTACTACTGGAACTGCTAGACGGAAAGAGCTAGAAGTGTCGAGTTTGGGCTCGTTTCATTAGTCGTGATGAGATCTTCTTCTAGGAATATTTTGACTGACCTGATCGAGGATTTCGGGGACTGCTACTGGAACTGCTAGACGGATAGAGATAGAATGGTCGAGTTTGGGCTCGTTTCATTAGTCGTGATGAGATCTTCTTCCAGGAATATTTTGACTAACCTGATCGAGGATTTCGGGGACTGCTACTGGAACTGCTAGACGGATAGAGATAGAATGGTCAAGTTTGGGCTCGTTTCATTAGTCGTGATGAGATCTTCTTCCAGGAATATTTTGACTGACCTGATAGGGGATTTTGGAGACTGCTACTGGAACTGCTAGACGGATAGAGATATAATGGTCGAGTTTGGGCTCGTTTCATTAGTCGTGATGAGATCTTCTTCTAGGAATATTTTGACTGAGTTGATCGAGGATTTCGGAGCCTGCTACTGAAACTGCTAGACGGAAAGAGATAGAAGTATCGAGTTTGGGCTCGTTTCATTAGTCGTGATGAGGTTTTCTTCCAGGAATATTTTGACTGACCTGATCGAGGAGCCCAAACTTGACACTTCTAGTTCCATCCGTCTAGCAGATCCACTAGCAATCTCCGAAATCCTCTATCAGGTCAGTCAAAATATTTCTGGAAGAAGATCTCATCACGACTAATGAAACAAGCCCAAACTTGACACTTCTAGCTCTATCCGTCTAGCAGTTCCGTAGCAGACTCCGAAGTCCTCGATCAACTCAGTCAAAATATTCCTGGAAGAAAACCTCATCAAGACTAATGAAACGAGCCCAAACTTGAAACTTCTAGCTCTATCCGTCTAGCAGTTCCAGTAGCGGTCTCCAAAATCCCCTATCAGGTCAGTCAAAATATTCCTGGAAGAAGATCTCATCACGACTAATGAAACGAGCCCAAACTTGACCATTCTATCTCTATCCGTCTAGCAGTTCCAGTAGCAGTCTCCGAAGTCCTAGATCAGGTCAGTCAAAATATTCCTAGAAGAAGATCTCATCACGACTAATGAAACGAGTCCAAACTCGACACTTCTAGCTCTATCCGTCTAGCAGTTCCACTAGCTGGCTCCGAAATCCTCGATCAGGTCAGTCAAAATATTTCTGGAAGAAGATCTCATCACGACTAATGAAACAAGCCCAAACTCGACACTTCTAGCTCTATCCGTCTAGCAGTTCCACTAGCTGGCTCCGAAATCCTCGATCAGGTCAGTCAAAATATTTCTGGAAGAAGATCTCATCACGACTAATGAAACAAGCCCAAACTCGACACTTCTAGCTCTATCCGTCTAGCAGTTCCACTAGCTGGCTCCGAAATCCTCGATCAGGTCAGTCAAAATATTTCTGGAAGAAGATCTCATCACGACTAATGAAACAAGCCCAAACTCGACACTTCTAGCTCTATCCGTCTAGCAGTTCCACTAGCTGGCTCCGAAATCCTCGATCAGGTCAGTCAAAATATTTCTGGAAGAAGATCTCATCACGACTAATGAAACAAGCCCAAACTCGACACTTCTAGCCCTATCCGTCTAGCAGTTCCACTAGCAGGCTCCGAAATCCTCGATCAGGTCAGTCAAAATATTCGTGGAAGAAGATCTCATCAGGACTAGTAAAACGAGCCCAAACTCGACACTTCTAGCTCTATCCGTCTAGCAGTTCCGTAGCAGACTCCGAAGTCCTCGATCAACTCAGTCAAAATATTCCTGGAAGAAAACCTCATCAAGACTAATGAAACGAGCCCAAACTTGAAACTTCTAGCTCTATCCATCTAGCAGTTCCAGTAGCGGTCTCCAAAATCCCCTATCAGGTCAGTCAAAATATTCCTGGAAGAAGATCTCATCACGACTAATGAAACAAGCCCAAACTCGACACTTCTAGCTCTATCCGTCTAGCAGTTCCACTAGCTGGCTCCGAAATCCTCGATCAGGTCAGTCAAAATATTTCTGGAAGAAGATCTCATCACGACTAATGAAACAAGCCCAAACTCGACACTTCTAGCTCTATCCGTCTAGCAGTTCCACTAGCTGGCTCCGAAATCCTCGATCAGGTCAGTCAAAATATTTCTGGAAGAAGATCTCATCACGACTAATGAAACAAGCCCAAACTCGACACTTCTAGCTCTATCCGTCTAGCAGTTCCACTAGCTGGCTCCGAAATCCTCGATCAGGTCAGTCAAAATATTTCTGGAAGAAGATCTCATCACGACTAATGAAACAAGCCCAAACTCGACACTTCTAGCTCTATCCGTCTAGCAGTTCCACTAGCTGGCTCCGAAATCCTCGATCAGGTCAGTCAAAATATTTCTGGAAGAAGATCTCATCACGACTAATGAAACAAGCCCAAACTCGACACTTCTAGCCCTATCCGTCTAGCAGTTCCACTAGCAGGCTCCGAAATCCTCGATCAGGTCAGTCAAAATATTCGTGGAAGAAGATCTCATCAGGACTAATAAAACGAGCCCAAACTCGACACTTCTAGCTCTATCCGTCTAGCAGTTCCATAGCAGACTCCGAAGTCCTCGATCAGGTCAGTTAATCCGTTTCTGGAGAAAGTAACATCACGACTTACCAAACTAGCTCAAACTAAACTAAACTAAAAATTGGTGCTGATGATGACGATGATGATGAAAAGCAGCATTTTTTTCCTCTCGTTATAACATCAGCTATCTGAGAGTGAAAATCCCATCAAAATCAGTTCAGCCATTTTGGAGTTTATGCGTAATATCATCATCATCATCATCAGCCTTCATAGGGAACATACATACATCGCTTTTTATATGTATATAGAAGAAAGATATACTCAAAGAAGACTGTAACACCTTTTTAGGGTTCCGTAGAATTACAAGGAACCCATATAAGTTCGTTCTGCCCATCCGTCTCTGTCTGTCCATCCCAAGTTGTTTAGGACTTCCTAACCATTATAGTAGACTGCACCCCGCGCATTCACCTGCGTAGTAATGAAAAATTGTGATGATGATGATGATGAAAAGTTGCTCGAATTTTTTTCAACATCAGCTATCTTACAGTGAAAATCCCATCAAAATCGGTCCTGCAGTTTTCGAGTCTATAAAGAACATTACAGACATATGCACACGACGAAATATTTCAAAAACATTATAAAATTAGCAAAAAGAAAATGGAGATGTGAGAATTGAACCCGGAGCCGACTGAGTCACAGGAACTAATCCATTGCGTCAACCACTCTTCTAATTGAACTATGACGCAAGCGGTGAAATTATGCTTCTAATCTATAAAATAATATAAATGTACAAAGAAATCGTCACAAAATGTAATTTTCATTCGCCTGCCTGTTTAGTACTAAGTACTTACTTGAAGCCTGACCAAAGGAAGTAAGGGTGAGACCAATTTGTAAATTTTACGCGTAAATTACGTACTTCTCAAGGTATCAACTGGAATGTCTAATTAAACTGGACGGAAAGCTATTTTGTATGATAACGTCGCTGACTGTCCACTTTGTGTGACCTCTGCAAATGCTCGAGACTCTTTTTTTGTGGTACATCGATCACCGATTATATCACCATAAGTAATTATTATTATGCCTCTCCACCGATGTCACTCCACCCTCCTGCCCCGCGCAAACCGTGAAGACTAGGTCCGGAATGCAACTACACCGAAACCGTATCACTATGTAATGAATCCCTGAACGTTCAAAGAAGAATGTAACACCTTTTTAGGGTTCCGTAGAACTACAAGGAACCCATATAAGTTCCTTCTGTCCATCCGTCTGTCTGTATGTCCATTCCAAGTTGTATAGAACTTTCTAACCTTTATAGTATCGTAATAGAGTCCTAAAGGGTCGGCAACATATTTGTGATGCTTCTGGTGTTACAAGTATCCATAGGCGACGATGACTGCTTACCATCAGGTAGCCCGTCTGCTTGTTTGCCACCTATGCCACATAAAAAAACCGGACAAGTACGAGTAGTCTCGTGCTCTGAGGGTTCCGTTAGACGGAACCCTCAGAGGACGAGACCAAAAAGAAAAACTAACTGAAGTCAAAACATTGAAATACAAACTTAGGTTTGTAGTTGACAATAAGGTTATTCCATACATTCCAACTACAAAATGTAAGTTTGTAATAGCAAAATAATTATTTTTAAATGATATAACTTCAAATTTATAACTTTCGGATTTATTCCTATATATGTGCTATGAGACCTTGCCTCTTGCCAAATTTCATGATTCTAGGTCAACGGGAAGTACCCTATAGGTTTAGATTCCCTTGTGACATCGCAAAATATACGACATAAACGTTCATATCTTTTGATTGCTTTGACTTACAACTTTTATTTTTTACAGCCGAAAGAAACCGTAGGCCCAAGTATTTAGTATAAATTTCAACTTGATACCTTTACGCGTTCTTGAAAAAAAGGGTCTTGACAGACGGACAGACAGACGGACAACGAAGTGATCTTATAAGGGTTCCGTTTTATCCTTTTGAGGTACGGGACCCTAAAAAAGTAGACTAACTGTGCTCTGCGGGTTCACCTGCGAAGTAATGAAAAAATGGTGATGATGATGATGATAAAAAGATGCCAATTTTTTTTTCTCCTCGTAGAATCAGCTATCTGACAGTGAAAATCCCGTCAATAACGGCCCTACCATTTTCGAGTAAAGAACATTACACACATGCATACAAACACAAACACAAACATACACACACCCACGCACGCACGCACGAACATGACGAATTATTTAAAAACATAAGAAAAATTACAAAAATTAAAATTATTGGTGACTATGAGATTTGAACCCGGAGCTTACTCACAGAGTCGCAGAGAACTTATCCATTGCGTCAAACCATTCGGCCAACTGGACTATGACGATTGTGGTGAAATTATCCTTCGTAAACTAACATATATAAACAAATCGTTACAAAATGTAATTTTCATTCGCCTGCCTTTTTAGTACTTATAATGCAAGAAAACATTGCAGATAAGGTAGGTACTTACTTTACAACTTACGTCAAGGTGTTTTTGTGTCATAAAGTTGAGATTATATTTTGGAGCGGTTAGCGGAACAAAGCGACACACGTCCGTCTAGCAGCGCGCCTCAGCGGTCTCTGTCACATCGCGTAAAAATAAAAGAGAAGTGAAAAAACGCCGCGGCGGCACGACGTTTCGTTCGACACGTTCGAGCCAATTTATGATTAAATTAATTAATAGATAGAAAACTTGAATTTTAATCAATAAATAAAATTAATGATGTTATTTTTTACAATATTTAACATCATTCTTGTAAATGTTGTAAAGATTTGTTCATTAATAGTCGAGATAACATTGTATGCGTTTAGGTAAATTTCAAGGTTAGAGGTTGTTTCATGATTTTTTTCTATCGAGAAAATTTATCGGAAACGTGTTTTGGAACTAATGGTACACTCAGAAATATGATCAAGATTACCACATTTTTTTTTTACTGCTTTAAAATGAATATATTGTCTCAAAAAAATTTTCTGTGAAGCCTTTTTTGTCTGAAAGACCGCCTTAATCTCAACGTCAATATTCTGTGAATGAACTAGACCTAGAGTGCTTTTCATGTTTGAAGTCCCCCAGACGCGGCGCTGTCATCGCGTATCAATCACTATCAGTATCATTTCTCGAGTAGAACTTTAACATCTTTTGGCATCGTACACGACTCTTTAACGATGGAAAATTAATAAAAATCTCACTAGCGTCCAAACACAGTAACAACACCTGACAACTACAACATGGAAATTTAGTTCCGCTGTTTGCCGTGGGACTTCTTTCATGAAAAGGACTCTAGAACTTTATCTATGCTAGAACTAAATTGAAATCAGATGTTCAGAAAAATATCCCACGGTTTTTTTGCATTGATCTGTTTTTATGTTCTCTATGGTTTGCTGTAGCAAATTTGTAAACCTTGTCTTCATTCGCTTATACAATGCAAATATATGTATTTATATTTCAAAGTAAACATTATTTTTATTCTTATTTAATGATAATTCGCCAAAGAACCAGAGTCACCGATATAGCTGTTAAAATTTGTAAGTTGAAATGATAATGGGCCGGCCACATCACTCGAAGAACCGATAACCGATGGGAAAGAAAGGTTCTGCAGTGGAGACCACGAACCGGAAGACGCAGCGTAGGTAGGCCTCCCACTAGATTGACCGACGACATTGTGAGAGTCGCTGGCATCCAGTGGATGCAAAAGGCAAGCTGTCGTTCAGTTTAAAGGTTAAAGGAAGAGGCCTATGTTCAGCAGTGGACGTCTTCTGGCTGATGATGAATGATAATTTATTTTATTTTATTCCAATTACATCGGTTCAATCAGAATGTTATAGTCGTGACATTTACAATAATAATCCATTAACATTAACCGCACGGAAAGAAAAAAAAATCAGACAAACAATTTTATTATTATTTAATTTTCAAGAGTAAAACAAAGAGTCGACTTATAAACCGAACACTTTTCTGAAATAATATCGCGGTTGCAAAATATTTGCACGTAGAATAGGTATAAATACTTACTGTTAGTTTCAGCATGAGTTGGAAATGTAGAGTGAAGAGTACCACATTAGTTTCAAATGGGGCTCAGCCAGTCCCAGATTAAGCAACTACCCCGATGAGTAGGTAACTTTTTTTTTTTTTTTATATTGGCTTGTACTGTTGGCCTTTTGGCCTCTACAGCTTGACCGGACTAGCGTAGGTAACGAGCTGGCAATGCAATTGTCTACAGGCAGCAGTGACCTTCAGTGGTTCGTATCGTGGGAGGCAAAGATAATGTGGTTATATCGTTATTGATGGGCGGATTGCGCGGTAATATAACATCACATCAAGTTCTAATCTAAGATATTTTTTGCAACGGATGTGTAAGTTGTTCATTTGATAAGTTTGCCCATAACAGTCGAACCCCGGATTTAAAACTACAGCAGTTTCTAAATTACATTGTTTCGTATTGTTTTTTTTTTAAATCATAGCTAAGAACACTCTCGGTCAAGTCAAACAGTATTATACCTTATTTTCGCAATCTTCAGTTAATCTGCCGTAAATACCACTAGGTACTGTACAAGACACAACATCGCAGTTAGGTCAATTGAAATTCTCCGTGCTACAGTGAAATCGATTACAAGACTCGAGTCGACGAACTTAATGATTTAATCGATTTACCTGTTTTCAATACCGATGTCCTTTGTTGCATTTAGTACATTTGCTGTCCTCTAGTAGACAGACTCTCTTAAGGCATCTTAGACTTTTCGCTTCCAGCCACTGCTAGCTAGCTGTCTTAAGCATCTTCAGTCCATCGAATCTCTTGGGATCGTAGCTATATTTTCCGATTGGTGGTCTCCACTCTAGAACACGTCTGTTAACGGTTGTCGGAGTATGCTTGTGTTAAAATATATCAGTCTTTGCATAAATCATAACCTGGAAATCCTGGAATGCTGCATTATAATCAACCTGAAAAGCAGCTAGAATATAAGTTGAATACAGTATTGCAACTGAGTGCAGCTCATTTGTCAGCTCATATGCGTATTAGTCAGCCGCGCTCTTATTGTATTCAAGATCGATTCGGTTCTTCTTGGGCCAAATGTGGTTTCATCTTAATAAAAACAGTTCTTTCTCTCCACCAGCACCCTGGGCACATAGAGCAGACGCGCTACCATTGGAACACGAAGCAGCAGAATCTTCTCCTCGGCAGCTTTTTCTGGGGCTACGTGCTCACAGAACTACCTGGTGGACGGCTGGCTGAAATCATCGGTGCCAGGTAAGACCACATTATGAACTAAACCTTTGTGCTGACAGGGTCGTTTGAATTTTGAATAGTGTTCACCTAAAGGTAAGTGTTGGTGTGGTCTTAACATTATCGACATACCTAGCCGGAATAGCTCCTAAGGCTTACAGACGAAGCTGATAGACTATACCGTCAGTGCTTGGTGATAGTTTTCCCATTTAAATAAATGACAACTGTTCTGAAAAGCAAAGACTTTCGGAGTAGCTTTACCTAGTCTGTGCTGAAAAGTGATCCGTCCGTACAAGAAAACAAAGAAAAGAGTTGTGTCACGGTGTTCAGCTGTCGGAACTACTCATATTAACCTAAAGGTTACAGTGACACTTGTTCTTGTCCAGTTCCATTGACCGCTTGACTCATTTCCATTTCAAACATTACAATTACATTTCACGCTTCCATTATGCTGAAACTCTTTTCATACCGTGAATAAGTTGAACTGATCCGTAATATCTCATAAATAATGCAAATTTTGTGGCTGCCACAAAAACATGGGCCCCTAACTTGTGTAAGTTCTTCAGTAAGTTCTTTGATAAATATCGTCAGTATGGGCATAGACAAAAGTACTAACGTCTATGGTATGGGCATAATGGCTAATGATTTCCAAAGTAAGAACAGGAAGACATAGTTTCAAGAAAACAAACGTGTAAAAGAAAGAAAAAGGAAAGTTAAAAGAAAGGTAGGTTAGTCGCACAGAAAAAAAAAAATCGCATCCTTGCTAACATCAAAGCTCCATACATCACCAAAGTACAATTACATAAACCGCACTTTGTTAAATATACAATCTCAACCGTCGCGTCAATTTATATCTTAGAAATTTGCAATTTTGTAAAAAAATACCCCGAATATTTTAAAAAAGTTTCGTAAATATCCGCATAAATTAGTAATATCAAAATCTAGGCTAGGAATGCATAGTGGCCCTAAAATGTGGTAAATAATAAATGTGGTAAGTGGTCATGCAATGGCCCATAAAACTATTTAATAAATTACCTAAATTTTGCAAAGAATCTTAAAAAGATATTAATTAGAAAGTGTTATTATACAGCCCGTAGATAGCCCGTTGGTCCAGTTGGTAGTGAACCTGCCTTCTGAGCTTGGGGGCGTGGGTTCAATTCCCGCCTAGGACAACATTTATGTGATGAACATTTGTGTTTGTTCTATATCTGGTTGTTAATATCTATTTAAGTATGTATTTAAAACTATATATGTATGTATATCAGTCTTTGGCAGCCATATCACAAGCTTAGCTCAGTTTGGGGTTAGATGACCGTGTGTGAAAAAAATGTCCCGAATATTTATTTATGTATTTATTTACAATAGATTTTATTATAAAACAGATTGGTTATATCATAGATAAATATATATATATATATTACCATACCCTAATTGGGTCATTATGTTTATATAAGTTTCACCTATTTAGCATAATGTGCAATAAATGATTTGACTTTGACTTTGACTTTAGATTTTGGAACAACGCAATGATAGCCACAACAATTTGGCATCAATACTTTATTATTGTACTAGCTTGTACCCATGATTTCAGATAAATATATTCATATCATTCAGGTATTCATGGTTGGAGATACAAAATAATCTACCTCTAAACTCATTTCTTTTGATGGGGGTGAAAACGCTTGCAGAAGACCGTGAAACCTGGAAGTTACTCCACTCACAAGAGCTGCACTCTGGCGAATTAATGGGATCTGATGCAAGTGATTGTGAGCGTCGTTGCGTCGGTCCGTCTTACAACAAAACATCAATTTCAAGGATTCTCTGTGGAGAATTATATGCTTTTTGAACTCCACGCTCCGTGAGGGCGATAACCGCATGCCAAGATGCAATTTGAAAAATGAAATATTAACCCTGCATTCTTTAGAGACCGGTTGTGATTGTGAAGTATGTGGTCATAAATACGAGAAATATAATTAAATGTTCAGTTAGGCTGTACAGGAATTAAAGGAACTCTTTTGCTTTTATCTGGATCTCGGTCTTGGCATATACATTATACAAGTATTTATGCGCCATTTGGGGGGTGTGTTGGCTGCAAGTCGGCAGTTGATTCTTTATATTAGTATGGGTAGCTTGTTGTATTGTCGGAGTCTCGAATGGCGCTTGCTTATCTAATGATCATAAACTTTGCCTCAACCTACTTTGCTAGTAATTTATGAGCAAGTATCAATTTGTTTTATTGCGCGTAAAATTACTAATTATGGCAGTTCAAATCGATGACAAGGACTAAAATGATTCAGCGGCAATCAACTTCGTTGACTCTCGCTGACCCTCCATCAACGAAGTCTAGAAAGTTCGGCGCAAAATGCTTACGTCAATGTGATAATCATAATATTCGACCAAATAACCCTGATACAGTTGCTGAATGTTACATGCTATAAATAAATTTACGTTCCATGGACTGTTCGTTTAAGAAATGCCCTCATGAATAATATTCAAGAAAAGCCAAAGTCACTGATGTCAGAAACGTATAAAGAGACTAAAACGGCGTGGACCAGGATGACGTGAGACTCTATTCTTCTTCTATCATCGGTAACTATTCTTAATGGATCTTAAGGCGCCGTGACTAGCTGACTTTTATGTTTTTGAGGGGGTGAAGCAGAGGCAGTGGCGGCCGTCTACAGCGGGGCGCACCGCGTGAATCTCGCAGAAACGTGACGACCTTCACCTATACACAGCTAAAGACAAGTAATTTCGTCGGTCCACAGCAAAGCTCTGTTGGCCTAGTGGTCTGGCACCGCGCTGGTAAACCACGAATGCCCGGTTCAAATCTAGTACTATGTAGATATTTTTGGACTCAATTTTTTATCATAACATTACGCATTATGCAAAGGGACCCTCCCTTTGCATTATGCGTAGGTATAAAAGTCGTACTACTACACGCGCACGGCCCAGACGCACACAGCGACGGGACGACGGAGAACAAACAAACCATAATTCAATCAAACCAACTTGCTAGTTTTAATTATTAAAATTTACTTTCGTCGTATGTTTCAATATTTTATGTTTCTTTTTTGCACCAAATATTTTACCTATTATATTATAGTTTATTCTTACTCCTGGTATGATTCTACTAACTTGATGGTAGAGTTCGGAGA
This sequence comes from Agriopis aurantiaria, assembly GCA_914767915.1. NCBI lineage: Eukaryota > Metazoa > Arthropoda > Insecta > Lepidoptera > Geometridae > Agriopis > Agriopis aurantiaria. The sequence continues at coordinate 14,085,441 of OU611998.1, read as the reverse complement.
CTGCTAAAACTGCTAAATAGGGAAAGCGAGATAAGTCAAGGTTGGGCTCGTTTTTTTAGTCTTAGTGAGTATTGTTAGTCAAGGAATGATTTGACTGAGCTGATGGTGGAATTCGGAGACTGCTGCTGGAACTGCTAGACGGGGAAGGCCTGATGTGTCGTGTTTGGGCTGGTTTCATTAGTCATCATGAGATCTTTCTCCGGGAATGTTTTGACTGACCTGATCGAGGACTTCGGAGACTACTACTGGAACTGCTAGACGGAAAGAGCTAGAAGTGTCGAGTTTAGGCTCGTTTCATTAGTCGTGATGAGATCTTCTTCTAGGAATATTTTGACTGACCTGATCGAGGATTTCGGGGACTGCTACTGGAACTGCTAGACGGATAGAGATAGAATGGTCGAGTTTGGGCTCGTTTCATTAGTCGTGATGAGATCTTCTTCCACGAATATTTTGACTAACCTGATCGAGGATTTCGGGGACTGCTACTGGAACTGCTAGACGGATAGATATAGAATGGTCGAGTTTGGGCTCGTTTCATTAGTCGTGATGAGATCTTCTTCCAGGAATATTTTGACTGACCTGATCGAGAACTTCAGATACTGCTACTGGAACTGCTAGACGGATAGAGATAGAATGGTCGAGTTTGGGCTCGTTTCATTAGTCGTGATGAGATCTTCTTCTAGGAATATTTTGACTGACCTGATCGAGGATTTTGGGGACTGCTACTGGAACTGCTAGACGGATAGAGCTAGAAGTGTCGAGTTTGGGCTCGTTTTATTAGTCGTGATGAGATCTTCTTCCACGAATATTTTGACTGACCTGATCGAGGATTTCGGAGCCAGCTAGTGGAACTGCTAGACGGATAGAGCTAGAAGTGTCGAGTTTGGGCTTGTTTCATTAGTCGTGATGAGATCTTCTTCCAGGAATATTTTGACTGACCTGATCGAGGATTTCGGAGACCGCTACTGGAATTGCTAGACGGAAAGAGATATAATGGTCGAGTTTGGGTTCGTTTCATTAGTCGTGATGAGATCTTCTTCTAGGAATATTTTGACTGAGTTGATCGAGGATTTCGAAGCCTGCTACCGAAACTGCTAGACGGAAAGAGATAGAAGTGTCGAGTTTGGGCTCGTTTCATTAGTCGTGATGAGATCTTCTAGGAATATTTTGACTGACCTGATCGAGAACTTCAGAGACTGCTACTGGAACTGCTAGACGTAAAGAGACAGAAGTGTCGAGTTTGGGCTTGTTTCATTAGTCGTGATGAGATCTTCTTCCAGGAATATTTTGACTGACCTGATCGAGGAGCCCAAACTCGACACTTCTAGCTCTATCCGTCTAGCAGATCCACTAGCAGTCTCCGAAATCCTCTATCAGGTCAGTCAAAATATTTCTGGAAGAAGATCTCATCACGACTAATGAAACGAGCCCAAACTCGACGCTCCTATCTCTTTCCGTCTAGCAGTTCCAGTAGCAGTCTCCGAAATCCTCGATCAGGTCAGTCAAAATATTTCTGGAAGAAGATCTCATCACGACTAATGAAACAAGCTCAAACTCGACACTTCTAGCTCTATCCGTCTAGCAGTTCCACTAGCTGGCTCCGAAATCCTCGATCAGGTCAGTCAAAATATTCGTGGAAGAAGATCTCATTACGACTAATAAAACGAGCCCAAACTCGACACTTCTAGCTCTATCCGTCTAGCAGTTCCACTAGCTGGCTCCGAAATCCTCGATCAGGTCAGTCAAAATATTTCTGGAAGAAGATCTCATCACGACTAATGAAACAAGCCCAAACTCGACACTTCTAGCTCTATCTTCTAGCTCTATCCGTCTAGCAGTGCGACACTTCTAGCTCTATCCGTCTAGCAGTTCCACTAGCTGGCTCCGAAATCCTCGATCAGGTCAGTCAAAATATTCGTGGAAGAAGATCTCATCACGACTAGTAAAACGAGCCCAAACTCGACACTTCTATCTCTTTCCGTCTAGCAGTTTCAGTAGCAGGCTCCGAAATCCTCGATCAACTCAGTCAAAATATTCCTAGAAGAAGATCTCATCACGACTAATGAAACGAGCCCAAACTCGACCATTATATCTCTATCCGTCTAGCAGTTCCAGTAGCAGTCTCTGAAGTCCTCGATCAGGTCAGTCAAAATATTCCTGGAAGAAGATCTCATCATGACTAATGAAACGAGCCCAAACTCGACACTTCTATCTCTTTCCGTCTAGCAATTCCAGTAGCGGTCTCCGAAATCCTCGATCAGGTCAGTCAAAATATTCCTGGAAGAATATCTCATCACAACTAATGAAACGATCCCAAACTCGATGCTCCTATCTCTTTCCGTCTAGCAGTTCCAGTAGCAGTCTCCGAAATCCTCGATCAGGTCAGTCAAAATATTTCTGGAAGAAGATCTCATCACGACTAATGAAACAAGCCCAAACTCGACACTTCTAGCTCTATCCGTCTAGCAGTTCCACTAGCTGGCTCCGAAATCCTCGATCAGGTCAGTCAAAATATTCGTGGAAGAAAATCTCATCACGACTAATAAAACGAGCCCAAACTTGACCATTCTATCTCTATCCGTCTAGCAGTTCCAGTAGCAGTCTCCGAAGTCCTAGATCAGGTCAGTCAAAATATTCCTAGAAGAAGATCTCATCACGACTAATGAAACGAGTCCAAACTCGACACTTCTATCTCTTTCCGTCTAGCAGTTCCAGTAGCGGTCTCCGAAATCCTCGATCAGGTCAGTCAAAATATTCCTGGAAGAAGATCTCATCACAACTAATGAAACGATCCCAAACTCGACGCTCCTATCTCTTTCCGTCTAGCAGTTCCAGTAGCAGTCTCCGAAATCCTCGATCAGGTCAGTCAAAATATTTCTGGAAGAAGATCTCATCACGACTAATGAAACAAGCCCAAACTCGACACTTCTAGCTCTATCCGTCTAGCAGTTCCACTAGCTGGCTCCGAAATCCTCGATCAGGTCAGTCAAAATATTTCTGGAAGAAGATCTCATCACGACTAATGAAATAAGCCCAAACTCGACACTTCTAGCTCTATCCGTCTAGCAGTTCCACTAGCTGGCTCCGAAATCCTCGATCAGGTCAGTCAAAATATTCGTGGAAGAAGATCTCATCACGACTAATAAAACGAGCCCAAACTCGACACTTCTAGCTCTATCCGTCTAGCAGTTCCGTAGCAGACTCCGAAGTCCTCGATCAGGTCAGTTAATCCGTTTCTGGAGAAAGTAACATCACGACTTACCAAACTAGCTCAAACTAAACTAAACTAAAAATTGGTGCTGATGATGACGATGATGATGAAAAGCAGCATTTTTTTCCTCTCGTTATAACATCAGCTATCTGAGAGTGAAAATCCCATCAAAATCAGTTCAGCCATTTTGGAGTTTATACGTAATATCATCATCATCATCATCAGCCTTCATAGGGAACATACATACATCGCTTTTTATATGTATATAGAAGAAAGATATACTCAAAGAAGACTGTAACACCTTTTTAGGGTTCCGTAGAATTACAAGGAACCCATATAAGTTCGTTCTGCCCATCCGTCTCTGTCTGTCCATCCCAAGTTGTTTAGGACTTCCTAACCATTATAGTAGACTGCACCCCGCGCATTCACCTGCGTAGTAATGAAAAATTGTGATGATGATGATGATGAAAAGTTGCTCGAATTTTTTTCAACATCAGCTATCTTACAGTGAAAATCCCATCAAAATCGGTCCTGCAGTTTTCGAGTCTATAAAGAACATTACAGACATACGCACACGACGAAATATTTCAAAAACATTATAAAAAAAAACAAAAAGAAAATGGAAATGTGAGATTTGAACCCGGAGCCTACTGAGTCACAGGAACTAATCCATTGCGTCAACCACTCTTCTAAATGAACTATGACGCAAGCTGTGAAATTATGCTTCTAATCTATAAAATAATATAAATGTACAAAGAAATCGTCACAAAATGTAATTTTCATTCGCCTGCCTGTTTAGTACTAAGTACTTACTTGAAGCCTGACCAAAGGAAGTAAGGGTGAGACCAATTTGTAAATTTTACGCGTAAATTACGTACTTCTCAAGGTATCAACTGGAATGTCTAATTAAACTGGACGGAAAGCTATTTTGTATGATAACGTCGCTGACTGTCCACTTTGTGTGACCTCTGCAAATGCTCGAGACTCTTTTTTTGTGGTACATCGACCACCGATACTTGGAAGTTATTATTATTATGCCTCTCCACTGATGTCACTCCACCCTCCTGCCCCGCGCAAACCGTGAAGACTAGGTCCGGAATGCAACTATACCGAAACCGTATCACTATGTAATGAATCCCTGAACGTTCAAAGAAGAATGTAACACCTTTTTAGGGTTCCGTAGAACTACAAGGAACCCATATAAGTTCCTTCTGTCCATGCGTCTGTCTGTATGTCCATTCCAAGTTGTATAGAACTTTCTAACCTTTATAGTATCGTAATAGAGTCCTAAAGGGTCGGCAACATATTTGTGATGCTTCTGGTGTTACAAGTATCCATAGGCGACGATGACTGCTTACCATCAGGTAGCCCGTCTGCTTGTTTGCCACCTATGCCACATACAAAAACCGGACAAGTACGAGTAGTCTCGTGCTCTGAGGGTTCCGTTAGACGGAACCCTCAGAGGACGAGACCAAAAAGAAAAACTAACTGAAGTTAAAATATTGAAATACAAACTTAAGTTTGTAGTTGACAATAAGGTTATTCCATACATTCCAACTACAAAATGTAAGTTTGTAATAGCAAAATAATTATTTTTAAATGATATAACTTCAAATTTATAACTTTCGGATTTATTCCTATATATGTGCTATGAGACCTTGCCTCTTGCCAAATTTCATGATTCTAGGTCAACGGGAAGTACCCTATAGGTTTAGATTCCCCTGTGAAATCGCAAAATATACGACATAAACGTTCATATCTTTTGATTGCTTTGACTTACAACTTTTATTTTTTACAGCCGAAAGAAACCGTAGGCCCAAGTATTTAGTATAAATTTCAACTTGATACCTTTACGCGTTCTTGAGAAAAAGGGTATTGACAGACGGACAGACAGACGGACAACGAAGTGATCTTATAAGGGTTCCGTTTTATCCTTTTGAGGTACGGGACCCTAAAAAAGTAGACTAACTGTGCTCTGCGGGTTCACCTGCGAAGTAATGAAAAAATGGTGATGATGATGATGATAAAAAGATGCCAATTTTTTTTCTCCTCGTAGAATCAGCTATCTGACAGTGAAAATCCCGTCAATAACGGCCCTACCATTTTCGAGTAAAGAACATTACACACATGCATACAAACATAAACACAAACATACACACACCCACGCACGCACGCACGAACATGACGAATTATTTTAAAAACATAAGAAAAATTACAAAAATTAAAATTATTGGTGACTATGAGATTTGAACCCGGAGCTTACTCACAGAGTCGCAGAGAACTTATCCATTGCGTCAAACCATTCGGCCAACTGGACTATGACGATTGTGGTGAAATTATCCTTCGTAAACTAATATATACAAACAAATCGTTACAAAATGTAATTTTCATTCGCCTGCCTTTTTAGTACTTATAATGCAAGAAAACATTGCAGATAAGGTAGGTACTTACTTTACAACTTACGTCAAGGTGTTTTTGTGTCATAAAGTTGAGATTATATTTTGGAGCGGTTAGCGGAACAAAGCGACACACGTCCGTCTAGCAGCGCGCCTCAGCGGTCTCTGTCACATCGCGTAAAAATAAAAGAGAAGTGAAAAGGCGCCGCGGCGGCACGACGTTTCGTTCGACACATTCGAGCCAATTTATGATTAAATTAATTAATAGATAGAAAAATTGAATTTTAATCAATAAATAAAATTAATGATGTTATTTTTTACAATATTTAACATCATTCTTGTAAATTTTGTAAAGATTTGTTCATTAATAGTCGAGATAACATTGTATGCGTTTAGGTAAATTTCAAGGTTAGAGGTTATTTCATGATTTTTTTCTATCGAGAAAATTTATCGGAAACGTGTTTTGGAACTAATGGTACACTCAGAAATATGATCAAGATTACCACATATTTTTTTTACTGCTTTAAAATGAATATATTGTCTCAAAAAATTTTTCTGTGAAGCCTTTTTTGTCTGAAAGACCGCCTTAATTTAACACGTAAATATGATTAGCCCAAGACAGTTTAAAAAAAAGTAGTAGCGTTTGACCGCCAACTCGCCTGATGATCAGCGGCACAAAGGAGAAGAGCTCCCATGCAGCAGTTGGTTGACTTGATAGCGTTAGGGTATATAAAGTCCTTGTTTGATAGTGATGAAAATAGAGTATGACAATGAGTAATTGTATTGTAATATACCTAGTTCTAAATAAATGCAACGACGACGACATTGACATTTCATTCTAAATGTTAACCTTATCTTGCAACGGTTGCCATACAATGCAAATTGGGCATTAGACCACCTGCCCTTAATTTCCGACAGTGTATAAAACCAAAACAAAAATAGTCAAAGGAACGGGAAAAATAATTTTATTTCCGCAATCGGAGATCTGGCTGGAGGATCGTGAATATCCCAGATTATGGATCATAAGTTCCTAAAGTGAAGTGCAGAACATTTTTGATGTGACTGACGGTGAAACGGAGTGCCCCAATAATTTAATTTGCTAATTGATTGAACAAAAAAGTTGTCCAAAGTTAATGATAACTTTACTGACGTGAACTACAAATTAATATTCATTCTTGACAAGCGGCAAAGCTAATTTTGCCGCTGTCTATGGCTCACTCAAGGTCCATAGGCTATCAGGTTTAACAAAACTAGTTGGTGACTAAGTGTGAGACAAGTAACACCGTATTGAGGGCGCTGAAATCGAGTTTGGACCTGACTGATATATACAACATCTCGATTTTGTTTACGTTCTTGAGTCGTAAATGACTTGGAAACTGACTTGCCTTGGTTTTACCGAAATAAGACTGGAACTTGCATAAAATAAATGCATACCTACTGATTGTTCTCATTGACATAGATTCAAAACTATCAGTTTTTTAACAGTACCTTTATGAACTAATAATAAATAATAGTGTTAGTATTAGCTTGTATTTTGTTTAGTTATTAAAGTCGCTTGCCCAGTAAAAAAATAAATACAGTTGGATTGCCCACCGACCGTTATAGGTCTAAAGATATTCCACATGTTCAAGTCCACTACCATTGACACTTTGGCAGAGTACCCAGCATGCTGGCGGCAGTATCACGCTGAAAGGCAATGTTGATACGCCAGTATCTCGGTCACGCCTTGCATTAACTAGGCGCTCTGATAGATATTTAAAAATGAGATGAGCTCCTGCGTCCCCAAGGACCCAATGTCATACCTCTGAACTCAGAGGATCGAGGTAACAATAACGTATTTAATTCAAAACGAATTGCAATAAACTTAGCCGCGCTCTCTGCAGATGAGAACGAGCTCTCAAAAGAAATAAAACTGCCTTCCGGTCAAACCCTCATTCCGATTACCATCTGGACCTCCAGATAGAAACTGAGGATAAAATTCCAGAAGTTCTTTACGGCCCGCATATTTCATTAGCATGATAACATGACAGAGTGGTTATTGGTAAAGGCACGTCAGAAATCCGCCAGCAGTTGCGCTCACGCGATTATATCACGAATGATCAGCTTACCGATCAAATTAAAATTCATACTGTGACTGTGACCAACATATCTGTAGAGTTGAGTGGGAGAACTATTGTCGTATTTTCTGAGCAAGACAATCAGCTATGGATATAATATTTGTTTGTCCTTTCATTTGGCCACAGACAAAAGTAAAATAGTATCGAATTCAAAGAATTCAAGAATTGCTTACAAATTTTAAAAACTGACTGCTTGAATAATATTAATATTTTTAATATTTTGGATCACGTAGACTTTTGTCGCTAACCGTTACCTAATTACCTGGCGAAGGTTTTCTCATCCTTTAGTGTTGAGCTGTCTTTTCTAATAAAACAGTCGGTCTCATAGTAATTAATATCGAAGTATTCATGATCATACTGCTCCTCCACTCTTGATATATTCTTGCCTATATTTCCTTGTTTATACTCTGTCGAGTTCTCAGGAGTCATTAATTTTTAAAATGACAATGTCTGTTTCAAGCTTGAAACAACAAGTTCAAAACAAAACAATTGAACTGCTTAGCAGACTAGCAGTTCAATTTTATTGTTTTCTTCGTTTTCTCCGTCCGCGTTAGGTCAAAGTTCCATACAAACTTAAAAGTGGACAGTGTATTGTGTGGTTTTCACTTCTAGTTCCAAACCGACTTTATTTTATGTATCTTTTACCTCAATGTTGTCTTTAAACTTTCTTAATACAGCTTCTTTTTTCATCCCCAGGCGAGTGTTCGGCTACAGTACACTGCTGGCCAGTATCCTGACGCTTCTGGCTCCCGGAGCTGCCGCCGCTGGCTTTGGCTGGCTGCTAGCCAGTCGTATCTTGCTTGGCTTCCTGCTGGGCGCCACCTGGCCCGCCATACTGCCCATGGCTTCTAAGTGGATCCCGCCCATGCACAGGTCCAAGTTCATGTCAAATATGATGGGTAAGTGTTTTTATTGAGCTACTGCTTTCTATTTCGGTTAATTCTTTACTTGTTTCTTCCTTTTTGCGTACATTTTTGAACATGAGGCCTATCCTCTCTCAATTTATATAATCAATTGAATTATTTTTTGGCTGCTATTTTAAAATATACACTTAGGATGAAATTCGTCAATCTTGATTACCTCTTGATTAAATTTGAAGAGAGGGGAAAGACTCTTATCGTATGCAATATCTTGATCATTTCTGGGAAGGCTTAAATATCATCTTCATTGTTCAAAGCCTAACAAACATCCATACATTGTTTAATAAAGTCGACTAGTATTAGAATCACTTCTCGTTGCGACACTTGCGACATTAACCTAGAATATACATGTGGGTTACATGTGGTTCCAAGTTCAAGAATAAAGCGTGTCCTTCCTTTTGTTTACTGGATAGACACGTAAGTTCCATAATTCACTTAGTGTATTAAGACTGACAGTTTCTATTGAATTGTGTACAAGACAATGCATGACGTAAGTTCGCGAATTGCTAATTTAAATCTATTGAGGCAAACAAATCTTCAGCAACCTTGACCGGTGACGATTTTTCATAGTCATTGTAAAGAGGTAATGAGAACTGACAGGTTGTTATCGTACTTTGTCGACGTCAGTGGGCTCGTTCGCAATCGGTAACGTACCGAGTAACTCGTAGAAGTCAACAAGTATTATCGCGCGATCGACGGATGAATGCTCAGATTTCGTCGCCGTTTTATATAGTAACTATTCATTATCTGTGGCCTGGCGTGCATTTGAAAGCGGCAATATGGCGGAGGAGGCGCGCGCAGGCGTGGTCGCTGACGTCATGCAAACCGCGCGCTCCCATTGGCGGTTATAAGTTGACCGCGCAATTTTAACCTTGCGCAACAGTTGCTATGCTGTATTTAAACTGTTATGAGAATCGTTGGTTATTTTCGTTTTCCACGCGTCGAATTTGCCAGTTGGCCAGTCGGTAGGGCAGTTATGTCACAGATGAAATAATAGTTGCTCCGTCAATGGGGTTTCGGATTTCGAGAAATTCAAATCGATTGTGTTAGTGGAATCGAATCCCCTTAAAACTTAAACGGAAAATTGATACGCTTGATATTTAGATACTTAATGAAGTGAAGTACCTAAATAATGCTTTATAACATGAATACCTAGGTAGGTAAGGTATATAAAGAATCTAAGTGTTAATTAGGTAGGTACCTAATTAAGATTCTGATTCTTTATTCACCTTACTTCTTTATTCACATTATGTAAGTAGTTCTAAATTTTGGTTGAACCGTTTTTCTTTACCGTATTTGAGCGATAGTATCTAAACTGCACATACTAAATACTAAGGCGTTGGTGCAGTGCCTCGAACTTGTGCCGTCATTGTATAGTGCACATGCTACCGCATGCTATACGGTATCTCCAAGAACCTTAAAGTTTAAAGACATAATGACATTCACTAACATGCACTAAGCCAGTATGGTAGGTTAGGGCCCATCCACGATCTCTGAGAGGCCTGTGTCCCAGCCAATGACAATATAACCACTTGACTGCTCATCCTTTATATGAGCAGTCAAGTGGTTATATTTACACCCCGCATAAGCTAAAGGTTCTAACATGTCAACCTAAACTATTTCGAGCAGGGCCAAACCTAGGCGCGAATTGAATGAATGACTTTTGATTCTCCAATCACACGCGCCGAGTCGCTTCGAGTTTCCAATCATAAGCTGCCCCCCGCGACCGACGTAGTGTTAGTTTTAGCCTGTATTTTGTTTAGTTAATAAAGGCACTTGCCAAGAAAAAAAATAAAAAAAAATGTCATTATATTTGGTTCCAGCTTAGTGGGAAGCTGAATGATGAACAGAGGGTTTAGACAAGAGCCACACACTGTTAGCGTTCACGCCTGCCGAAAGATGAAATTGTATGAAAATGACATTAGCTTCAAATAATTTATCTCATGCTAATGTCATTGTCAATGTCATTTTCATACAATTTCATCTTTCCGCAGGCATGAACGCTAAGTGTGTCGCTCTTGTCTAGACCCCCTGTTATAGGCAAGCGTGACGCTGTAACGGTGTAATAACTCTCCAGATTTAGTGTTCAGGTCAGGCCTCTACGTAATGAAAGTTATTAATTAACTTGAAGCATATCCGCGTATTCATGTGTAGGTCTAGCTAGACATAGCAGACAATTGCTTACCGGAAATAGGTATATATTGAAAAACAGATCGCACATAAATAAATACAAACAGGTACCTACATAATGGCTCAAGGTGCAAAACATTACGAGCATATGCAATAAAACAACGACGTAAAACACGAAGTTGTAAGTAATAGGGGGCGAGTAGTGATAAAATCATATGAATTGTTCTCATTTTCACATGTAACTTTGTAGAAGCTATTAAATAAATTGCATACACACGATCTCCTTAACTTATACTAAATATAACTAAAGATTGTATTAAAAACTAAACAAAATAAAATGCACTTCGAGGAATATGATTCTGCAATCAAAAAATAATAACCTATAGAGATCTGTTTTTAATTTAATTTGCAATGTGATGACGACAACAGTGATGTATAAAAGAAAATAATATGAGTAATTAAATAAATAAAAAAGATAATTTTTAGAAAAAAAAAGAACCGACTTCATGATTATACCTTCATTTACAAACTAAAACTAAAAAGTAGAAAGTAATATTTAAATAACTTCAAAGCAATGAGCATTAAATGACAATCAACGAAATTATTAATACATATATTATCAACTTATATACATATTTACAATTTATAATCAGTTATTTTTGGAGTCGGTGCCAAAAATATATAAAAACATACAATCGAATTGATAACCTCCTCCTTTTCGAAGTCGGTTAAAAATAGACTACATTCTCTGGTATTACCTACTACAGTTACAGTACTGCTAGTTTCTATTATCTATATATAAAAAATTAATCCCTATTTACCTTGGTCACTCCTTAACTTGAGAACGAATTTACCGATTTCATTTTTTTTTAAGTTTTCTAATACATTGTAGAAGGTTCTTACGGAAAGAATAATATAGAAAATTGCGCAGAAAATTGGAACACATCAAAAAACTTACCGACGATTTTGACTTCGCGCGTTCGACAGTTATAATACAGGACAACGTCTTTCTGGTCAGCTAGTACATATATATTTTGAATACTTAATTCTATAAATTCAGTCTGTGACAATAGCAGTCCAGCATCTGTTTCACAAGCAGGTTGTCCTCCCTGGACACAGGCCTCCTCTAGAAGTCGCCACTCTTCTCTATCTCTGACTATTCTGGCAAAGGTCCTAACCAGGATGTCACATGGGGATGTCAGACCGTCACCCCCTAGAGAACGAACACGATATGAGTCATTAATTCCAAAATTGGTTTTATTCTAGTGAGCAGAATGGATAATGTGTTCGTAATACATGAATACGTTAATACAGCCAAAACAACCATCGTGATAGTCGTTGCTGAGTTTCAGTTTTAGCAGTTACGATTTGCCATATTGGAGGTTCACTCACGTCATCTTCCTCCTTAAAAATCTGTATGATTCTAATAATTCAGAGAAATTGGGTCCTTGAAGACCTAGCTCACCTCATTTCCAAAGATTTTGCTGGGCAGGCGGCGTTTGCTGCGGTGTCTTGCTGGTCAGGAAAAATGCTGGCGTTTTTCTGGTCTAATGTATGCGCTTTGCCATTCAGCGTGGTAATGACGCCAGATTGCTGGGTATGCTGCCAACTGGTAGTGGGCTTGAGCATTTGGATTGTCTTTAGACTTTCAACGGTTTATGGCCAGTCTGACTGTATTTGTAGTGTTAGCTTGAACTTTGTTTAGTTAATAAAGGCACTTGCCTATTTCTATTATACAAACTAAACCGGTTTGTGGATATTTTGATGGGACCATTCTGAATGTATATCCTTTCAAATAATCCTCCTTCCTCTTGCCTGCTAGTCTGTGGAATTCGCTGCCTGAATGGGTGTTCTCCAATAGTTACAATCTGGGTGTCTTCAAGTTGCGAGTGAATCGGTTTCTTCTAGGCAAGCGTGCTCCATCGTGGACCGCATCATCGCTTGACATCAGGCGAGTTGGCCTTTTCGCCAACTCAAATACCTATGTATATAAAAAAAATGTTTAAAAATAAAGGAATTCTGAGGTAATATAAACATTAAAAAAACGTACAACCGAATTGAGAACCCCTTCCTTTTTTGAAGTCGTTTAATAACCTCAATGTAGATAATAATGTGTTTAATTATTTCTATACATTCGTTATATAGACTAGACTATTCTAGGACCTAGTAATGCAGTGTATTAATGAAGTTATTCATAGCTTAGTCTAGGTTATAATTTATGAATAACTTGCTTCATTTCCCTCGATATATGATATTCTTGAATACAGGAACAAATCGCATGTATCAATTATATACAGCTATGTACGTTAGTATAAATTGAAAGCAAAATTAGTATCTAGCTCTAATAAGATTTTAGTACGTCATATCATAAACATCCGAATCGTGTTACGCATTGAATGAATCGTCAATAAACCAGCTACATTATCTGAACAAAAGCTTCCTTGTGTATGTCATGATTAACGACGTTACCGAATCTTATCAGATATACGACTATCTGATAAGAGCCGTTTGTACAGAAGGCGACTCGGGCGACGTAACGGATTCTCGATTAATTTATCGAGTCATTAGAGAAAAATAGGACTTATCGCGTAAGCCTTGTAGCGATGGTGTTCGTTTAACGTTCTGCTCGCGCAGATAAAGATAATTTATTTGCACAAAACACGAGTAAATCATACTCACGTTTAAAAAGCGCATGCATGATAGCTGTTTCAACAATATTTGTCACTTTGTTTCATGTTTTTTGCCTACTAGGCAAAAAACATATTATATCGGTATTTTTGTGCTATCCAGCATAAAAATACCGTCTCTTTTTTACTTTCCCCTCCTGAGGCCTATAGCACGGGCCGTAGGCAAATTGTCTTTCGACCGCCTTTTTATCCTGCTAGAAAAAAACAAACGTATCCATATTCTAGCTTTGTGGCGACTACGTGCGGATAAAAACAATTTGTCCACGGCCCGTGCTAGGCCTGCTGAGGTAATTATCTTCCCACATCTCTTTTCAAACAGTGCGATCACCCAAATCTGCCCGGAACGGTTATCTTGTCGACGTTTTGTTGGCCTGCCTTGGCCGGACGTTGGACGTCCGCTTTCAGAAACCACTGCGTGATCCTCTTAGCCCATCAACCCGGGTGCATTCAGAATCAGTTTTTTGCTCTCATTTGTGTACGAAGCTTCATCCAAGTCGACTCGAGTCGCCAAGCATTCGATACTTGGGTCGCCTTTTGTACGAACGTTGATGTCGACGATCGAAGCCACGTGGTTGCATATCGCAGTTACGTAGGAAAGATACGGGTTAAAGGCCGGCGTGGTAACTGTAATTGAATCTGTGTCGGTGCCGTGCCCTCTTTATTCATTGGGTTTTATCGTGATAATAAAACGGGTTGGACGTTTTGATTGTATTACTGATTTAAAATCGTTTGCATTTTGTATCGGACACTGATAAGGCATATCATTCATAGGCACAAACTATTTGTACTGTAACAAATGAATGACATTGATAATCTGATATTTATCAAAAGTCAGTTATTCTAAGAACTGGTTAAATTGTAGAAGGATATCGTTGAGATGTATTGAGGATATAAGACAATAAAATTAATCCTAAAACTAATATAATATAGTGGGATGATGATAATTATGACATATTTAAAATCTCCTTCCAATCGTGGTAAAAAAAAGACAAAGGACTTTAGATGAACCTACACTGAAATTCCTAAACGTTTAGCACTTCCGACGCCAACTCGTTTCGTTGCATGCGTCATCCTTGGAGGTTTTGTTTTAATTTTGTCTGTCTGTTTGTAACTGTATTGACTGTACTCATATCTCACTCAATACACATTACACATGTAACCCAAGCTCAACCATCAATACAGTGTCGTTTACGTCGACTCTGTGTCATTAAACATTAAAACTGAAGCAAATGTACACACAAGCATTAAAATGACCTCTGTCCTTTACATTTCAGTCTTTATCGATACCATTACATGTAAAGCCTTGAACACAATATTATCATGCATAGCACAGTCCCAGGCATTTTAAAAAGCTTGGGGCCAACCAGACCTTCTTGCGTGAACCCGCATAAAATTTTCCATTTCCAACCACGGTCATTCCCTTCGGAGCGTCCTTTCAACTGAGTCTAGGCATTTCGGAGGAAAACCATAGGCTTCCTACAATACTTAATTAAAGTTTTATAGCCGCTACGCGTTGAACCTAGGATATAAAAACTTGTTGCTGAAACGATAATAACTGCATTTTATTGTTTTATTCCACTCGATTTCGATTAAGCTTCATATACATGGATTGGACATCTCGATAATCGAAGCAATGAAGTTAAGGTTCATAAACAACGATTAGACCTCTCTCGATAATCGATACTGCAGTGACGTATGCTAATGATAGACTAGCTCGTAAAATGTCCGGGGCTTACTGTAATCTTCGCTTTCTAATCCTTGGCTTTCACTTTCTGATGTGACAGGTATAATGAAACTGTAACAAATGGTTGATTGCTTGAGACTTAAAGAGTATTATACTGTGATTTTGTAACTTCTGAACATAAAAACATTTAAAAGCTCGTATATCTGTTTTCGCTAATGTGAAACCACATAGAGAAATAATTACTCAAAAAGGTAAGGTTGGTTTAGATATTACGAAATAGCATTATGGCATTTTACTGACCAGAGCCTTTATTAACCAAACAAAATACAAGCAAAGTAACACCAAATTCTTATTGCCTATCAAACAAAAATAGTTGTATTACCTATTGATTGTTGAAGGTTTCAAAATAACCTAAATGCTCAAGCTCACTACTAGTTGGCAACGTACAGCCGCCAGCAATCCAGCATGCTGGCGGCATTGCCATGCTGAATGGAAAAAATTTGAACCAGATAAAAGCTAGTATTTTGATCATGCGTGTTCTGAAACTTCTGATAGATAATATTCTCCCATTGCAGGGAAAAAATTCACTCTCTCCCTTTCTTTCCGAGAATCCTAAACTTTAACTTTAAAAAGTTTCGCACATTTTCGAAGCCTAAAAATACATCACATTGAAAAGTTTAATTATAGGTAGTACACTAGTTTTTAACGTTTCAAGTTCAAAGTGTTCAGTAAACAAAGTCTAGACAAGCATCGTTGGGCTATTTAAATCTAGTGCATAGTTTGCGTCACTCAAATGCGTCGACCCGGTGTCAGGAACTTTCCTACATCTTGGAAACTTACTCGGTTCCTTTACTCGATATCTTCCTACGTCTATACTGAATACTTGTGGATTTGAAAAGATGCACTGAATTTCTCGGACGGCCCGTCTATTTTTGTTTGAGCGAAGTGTATTAAGTTCTTTCATTAATTTCGCTTTGGCCATAATATGGTTATTAATTCTGGTATTGGCAGATCTTTCTTTTGCGCTTATTACAGAGTTTAGAGGGCCTTTTTCTATTACAATAGCGTTCTCTGCCTGGGTCAAGTCATCATCATAATCATCATTTCGTCCACTCCCCATCGATCTCCAAAAGGGCCGGTTGGAAGTGGCCTGCATCCAGCGTTTCCTTGCGGTCTCTTTTAGGTCGTCCGTCCATCTTGTGGGTGGACGTCCTACGCTGCGCTTACCGGTCCGTGGTCTTCATTCCAGAACCTTTCGGCCCTATTGGCCATCTGTTCTGCGTGATATGTGCCCTGCCCACTGCCACTTCAACTTGCTAATCCGGTGGGCTATGTCGGTGACTTTCGTTCGTCTTGGTCAAGTATTAAGTTTATAATATAGACTGTTTATTATTTTGTCATACCTACCAATTTTTGGTAAATGAAATTGAAAATAAATGTTTTCCACATCTCGGCTTACTATTCTTTTAGGATGTAAGTAGTTTAGTTTACCTTTGTAACTATTTGTCTTGTAGTTTCGTTAAGAAAGTAAATATTATATATGTTTCTCTTTATTTGATAACGTTACACTGTTACACACCAACAGAAACAAATATAATTACTAGTATGATTGGATGACGTCTCATCAACTTGAGAAGCGTGTCATCGTGTGAGGCAATCAATTGAAATATTGAGAAAGGCCGTTATTGTTGCTAACCAGCATGTGGTTATTGTTTGCTGGTAACGCTGCAGTAAAAAATATTGATAGATACGTTAAAGTATTGAGGTATACGTGCACTTCTCGGATTCGACCAGTCTGATATTTTTGTCGTCGAAAAAATAGGTTTCTATTCTATTTGCAATTTATTATACGAAAAAACAAAACGGTAAAATACCTTGCAGGCACAGGAATAATAAAAAGTGATCGATAGAAATACGCACATACCTATTATTATCTATTACTTGTGGCACTAGCTCGTATGTGTATTCTATCTGTTTGTAATTTTTATTTCTGGTGTACACAATAAAGAGTTTCTATCTATCTATTCTATCTATCTATGATCGCTATTGGCCATACCTATGATTATTGCCTACGTCTACATTGCAGGATCGATATAACTACTAAAGCATACTGAGAACAAGACTGCTACTCTGATGTTATTTCTTAAAAAGTAATATTTACAACAAAAACTAATTTAACGATGACTACAAATACAATATTACTTGTTGCAGCGTCTTCCCTCGGTGCGGCCATCACGATGCCGATCAGTGGCTTCCTCATCGCCTATCTGGGGTGGGAGTCCGCTTTCTACTTCACTGGTAAGATTATTATGTGAATTCCATATACAAAATTTTACCTTCGGTAAACTAATCACGCACACACTAATGTCATGTTTTCGCCGATGAGAAGTGTGACATGCGAAAACGATACAAAGCACATTTTATAAGGTTATATCCTGTCGAATCTCGTGATTCTGATCACGCGTAATCGCCCCGTCTGATCATGCGATCCGATAGCTAAATAATTATATATTAGAAAAAAATCGGCCTTGTCGTACCTCATTATGAATGTATGTTTAGGTATTTGCATTAGAACTAAACTAGAGTAGGAGAGACTGTTCAGTCTAAGAAGACGCGCCTCAAGTTTTAATCTCGGACAGTGGGAATGTTTTTTTTAAAATATCTTGTTTGTCTATCTTTACATGCTAATTTGAGGATGGCACACTAAATGCCTTACATATTGGGATTAAACATACTATACAGGGAAACAAACGTACTAAGCCAAAAAGAGGTTATTGTGCGTTGTTCATCATTATGAACAAAGTTTATTAAAGGCGGAAAAATCCCGTCCCATAGAAAAATTCCTTTCATACTTATTGGAATATAAAAAACAGCAGATTTTATTGTTCTCCTGTACATTTGTGCCGTGTAAAATACGTCGCGGAAAAGAATTTTAAAAGAATTGGTCGAGGCGACCAACCTGCATAGTGCACGCTGACTCGCCGGCAAAAAGCTTACGTAAGAAATAAATGTCATACTAATTCAAAACAATAATTCGCTGGTCACACACGACGACGTAATGATTCATATAGCTGTCTGATAAATCATGAATTCATGACTAATTGAATAGGCAATTAAAACATTTCTGGTAATTTCCTACATGAAGATGATAAAGATTCACTGTACCTACTGTGTATGTGTAATTTCCTAGTTCATTATATTGGCTACTGTATCTGTGGGACTTAGTTTCTATGAGGATTATTGACTATCATCATCATCTACAGCCTTACTTATCCCACTGCTGGGTATATATGTCTCTCTCTCGCTAAGTGTGATATCTGCCTCGGTCCTGTGCTAATCGAGTCCAGGGGCTAGGCTAGTTGTTTAAAGCAATCCAGTTTAGGTGATGAAAAAATGTTGCGCGACCGCAAACCGTATCTGGCCGCGTTAAGGTTCACACTCGCGTGATTTTCCAAATTGCGCGGTGTTAACGTTAGTTTGATACCGCGTAAGCAGTTGGCCGTAAGGCCCCTGCATTGCAAGTACCGTTCTTTATCGATCGTCAAATTCGATAAAATGCCATAGAATCCATCACAGTAAGTACTGATTAAATGGCATTTTATCGAATTTGACGAATTCAACTGTTCAACTGTAAATTTGACGATCGATAAAAAACCGTACTTGCACTGCTGGACTATATTAATTTTCAATAACAATTGTTTGAACTCGGTCTAAGCATTAATCACATTGTAAAAAGCTAAATGAAAAACCATGAATTCTGATCACTTTTGCTAGGTTTTTGAAAGTAAGACTTGTAGCAGGTACCCGATATACTTTATTTAGAGGAAGGAGGAAAGGTCAGAGCAAATTTAAACGAATAGAAAATAGTGTAAACAAGTTTAATTAAAAAAAAAAAAGAAAAAAAAAATTACGCCCGACTGTGGTGGGGTGGTGGTGGTGGTGGTGTTATAGGTAAGTTTAGCGTGTGTATCTGTTTATCTGTGTATCTGTCTGTGACGTCATAGCTCCCAAACGGCCTGACCGATCTTGATTGTTTGTTTTTGTTTGGAAGATGCCTTGAATGAGAGTGTTCGCTATGATTCAAGAAAATCTGTAGAAGGCGTTTTTAAGATTATCAGCTCTTTTATCGGAGGTTTAAAAAACATTTTATAATCGGTTCTTATTTATTCGGATCACAGGCTAGGTGGGTTATTCCCAGCGAAATATATAGGTACTGCTTTATTTTGCTGCTAATTCCGGACTATTGTTGTACATGCGACATTGTTTCTGTCTCCGTCGCACTTTATATCGATCTGAATGAGAGTGACGATGTTATAACTAAATATAGCAGGCTCTGGAATAACCCACCAGATAAGCTATTCTTGTGCATGACATAAGAGCGACGGGAACAGAAACAATATCGATTATATCGATGTTTTCCGTCCCTGTCGCACTTACGTCAACCCGAATATTCATATTCATATTCATTTATTTTGTAAATATTATTTACACGTCAAATTATTAAGGAAAGGAAAAAAAAAGGTTATTAAACAATAATAATTAAAAACATAATAAAACATTGGTACACTAACAATTCTAAATATTAGTATTGGTAATATTGGTATACCAATTATACAGCAATTACATTATATTTTCCTTTCAAGGAACTCCTTGAAACTGTAGAACGTCTGATCGACGAGCCAGCGCTTTAAGCGACATTTAAAGCGCACCAGGTTGGGAGCGGCAATGACGTCACTTGGCAGTTTGTTATAAACCGTCGGTCCCATAACATGAGTGAGCTTGTCAGACTTAGCCAGGTTAGCAATACATAGATAGATAGAATTTCTTTATTAATACACCAGAAATAAAAATTACAAACAGGTAGAAAACAGTTACGAGCTAGTGCCACAAGTGCTCGAGCCCCAAGAAACAGACCTTGTGCCTAGTTTGGGGTTCACCGCCAACATATTTCAGACGTAGTACGGAACCACCAACTACTGATGTTTAAATCTATTATTTAAGCACCTCTGTACTTATTTTGGTAAATAAATATTATTCTTATTCTTATTCTAAGTGGCGGCCTTATCGCTCAAAGCGATCTCTTCCAGGCAAAAATAATGACAGGTGACAAAATAAATAGTAATTGCTCCCTTGAAAGGCTGTTACAGGAATAGGGAACCCAATGTATTGTGTCTTTCTATGATTTTGAGTTGAACTCTTTTTATAGTTGCTAATAATAAATTGTACAATACAATACTTCTTTATTACACACTGAAAATACAGTGTACTGTGATTGCACCGAGAGTCGTAACCGCATATATATATATATATAGGGTTACACGGGAGGGTGTACTAAGCTGAAAGAGGTCCGTTATACTCATCATTACGAACAATTTTTACAATGGCGGAACCAACACAGAACTCGCGAAAAAAATATTAGCTGTTGTCTGTTCCATATATTTTGTCGATTGTCAATGACCGTTTTCTATTCAGGGTTGTAATTGTGAAAATTGTTCATAAAAGTTTATGATAATGGGTACTATGGACCCCTTTCGGCTTAGTACACCCTTTTCGCGTAGCCCTATAGGTCTTTTTGGTCCAATTCCCTATATTATTCCCTATATCTGTCTTTATTTTATCTGTCATGTTGTTTGGTAGGTATTATCGGCGTGATGTGGTCGGTGGCGTGGTTCGCCGTGGTGTACGACACTCCGGCGCAGCACCCTCGCATTTCCGACGCGGAGCGAAACTACCTCATGAAGGCACTCCCACAGGAGCCGCAGACCAAAGGAGTAAGTCACTTCAAACTGACTACAGAATTGGGCAAGACCTCTGTACAGAGTGCCTAGTCTCAGAGTTTTGCCAACTGCATTTACGTACTCGATCGCGTTAACGTTAAAGGTAGACTTCCGTGCATCGCGGCCGATCGCAGCCGTGCGCGTCTGACGCACGCGTCTAACGCGCGCGGAATATGTGATTTGAAAATGTATGTCGACGTCAGTCATCAGTCATCGACAGCACGCGTCTGACGCAGACCTCGGACGGAAGCGGCGCCATACATTTTATAGTGCGAAGTATTGTCGCATGAGCTGGCTGCGATCGGCCGCGATGCACGGAAGTTAACCTTAATCACGATTAGTATGAAATAAAAGCAGTGCCATCTAGCGCCCTGTATATGGAACTAATCTTATTTCATCTCATGGGGTCTATAATCGTAATAAAGATCACGTGACCTTCGGCTCGCTCGCACGCGTATATCAGCTCTAAACACAGGACATTACGGTAGCAAATCATTCCGATGTAAGGGACGAGACGTGAGATGCGTGCACTGATATGAATGCAAATATCTGACTGAATACAACCTTATTTTCAGACTAATTAGGGTGATTACTCACAAGCGGGCGAATAGCGCGACTGCGGTAGCGTGACCTCAATCGCTTATGCCTACACGGCTCTTTCAGAATGAGGACACCAGCCCATCAGGCAAAGCTTTCCCCTCTAGCTGAAACGAGATCATTAATAAACAAAGTAATTCATGAAACCAATTTGAAACAAATAGATGTCAATCCTAAATAACTGGAAGTGTGTCTAAAAACTGAACATACTGCCAAACTAAACTCTGATTTAGGTAATTTTATTTAATAGTTATTAATTTCATCACATGACTTTTAAGGAACAGCTACTAGTAACTTGGTTGCCAAAGCCTAAAGGCTCTTGTACACTATATTTTTTCAGCGACAGCGTTTTAACCTCCAGTTTCTAATTTAGTATGTACTTTTCATTTGAGTAGCGTCTTAATCGCTATTCAAAATAAATACATACTTAGCAAACAAATGAAAAAAAAAGTATCCTAATTATTGTGATACGTGGTATGAACCTCCTACGATAGAAAAAAAAACAATTGGAAATGCAAATATTTTTTGTCTGCGAATTCTAATGTTTTTCTTTATTTAAATGGAACAACGAAATCGAACCTTTTTTTACATATGAATAATTTACGCACGTACCTAGAACTACAAGATTTTAGGAGTTCAAAATGATATGATAGTTGAAAGTGTGTAAGTAAGTAGTAATAAGTGTGTTGTAATTTAAATTTTTGCTAGCAGCTTTTTTAGATTTAACTTTTAGTTATTAATTTAAGTTTTCGTAAATTTTCTGTTTTATAAGTTATTTTATAAGTTGATTAAATATAAAAATAAATTGTTCTAAATTGGCCGCCAATAAATTTTCGCTGATTTTCAAATCGTTTCAGGAAAAACTGCTAGATCCTATTCATTACGCATATTGTGGACAGACGTAATCTAAATAGGTATTTTGCATAAGTATTTTGTTATGTTTATACAGATGCGTTCTTATTACAATATGCATCGTAAATTTACTTCGCATTGCCGCTTTCGTATTGAAACTTTTATGTGTTAAGTTTACCTACGGTATAGTTTTTTCTCATTTGTTTAAAGTACAGTTTGTTATGCACAGATGTAAACATCTCTTGCTTCTTTTATATAATTGTATGTATAATTTGTTGCAGTGATTCACCAAATTAAATATTTAGCACACGTTCATTAAACAATAAAGATGTAATTCACGTTGCAAAGTCGTAAAATGTGTTTAACTCAAATCGCTTTGACCTCGCAATCGGCGAATGAGTGATGAATAAGGAGCGCAGCACACGCGTGTCAGCGATCGGCAATTCAATCGCTTATTGGACGCTAGAAACAGACGCTACATTGGAAGCAGTTCGCTACAAGTTTCTTTCTTCTACTTATGGCGGATCATATTTCACAAACACACACAAACAAACGGTACATGATGATGGAAAACAAATGATGAACATACCAAAACTCACTCTCATTAAAAAAAGTTGGCCGTCACGAGACGCGTGGCAGATCTGAAACATGACGGCATAAGAGAGCATATTATGACGTCGCATCCGTCATGGCATACGAGTTGGTTTTACTACTAAGGCGCGCCAATAGATGTTTCACATCAAAATACTTTCTTTCTATTTAATGATACCACACATGAGGGTGCAATCAAATTCATTTTTTCATCCCGCCTTCTCTTATGGTTATATATCTTGTGTGATGACGCCACCTAACCAGTGAGCATCCCTAAACCGACAACTAAATTTGAAAAAAAATTACACGTATCTATCGACTCATCATTTTTCAAAATCGGTTGAGGCGAGCTTTAGGTAGGAACAGACGAACATACATACATGCTAACTACAATACCCTCCTTTTAACATTGCGTTTTCTGGTAAAAACAGAGAGTCGATAAAACGACATGCAGCATTTCATAAATAGCTGAAACACAATTTCGATACAACGATCGAATGCAATAAGTTTGCGAATTGCAATATGCTACCAAGACTCTCACTCACAAAATCGGCGATCGGCACACATCGAGTGTGCTACAGCCCTAATCAACGAACGATTGTTATTCGCGATTCGCGTTCACCGAATTCCCTTGGCCGTCAATGTAATGCCCATCAAAAAATTAACGAGGTTCGTTTTCCTTGTCCTTAGCTCGGATGTGGATTGCATAACGGGATGTCAATAATTTTTCCTTATAGTATTGTAGGAATTTTAATGCATCGTTTTATCTGATGCAGTTTTCAACAGACTCCAAAAAATAAGGTTCCTAATTCGACAGCTGCTATTGCCACTGGTCTCCCAGTATAGATTGCTTACTTGGCCACTTCATTTCAGCACATGCCAGTGCCGTGGAAAGCTATGCTGCTGTCGCCGCCAGTGTGGGCCATCATCATCACTCACGGCGCCTCCGTGTTCGGCTACTTCACGGTGGTCAACCAGCTGCCCACCTACATGGAACGCATCTTGAAGTTTGACATCAAACACGTGAGTATCTCTACCAACACTAGCGACCTTGCGTGTAAGGTTTATTACTTGATTGAACATTCTTATTTAGATCAACGCGTCGAACTCCGCATCCAAAGAACTTGGACATTGCCTTTTTCGGTTAGGTCTCAAAGTTCTTTTTGTTCTAATTGTTTTCGAATGACTGACGTTTCGTTTATATGGGTGCAACTGGCTACAACCGTACAAAAATGCCTTGACAGCACTTGAAAGCTGTAATTTTTTTTTAACTGTGCTTTATTCTATGTCATAGTGTAACCCATATCCGACAAAGAAAAATGTAGTCAAAACATGTTTCAATATCGCCCTTAGAAATTTTGTATTGAAGCACCCATCAATTTCCTCCGCTTAAAATTACACCAATAAATTATATATTTTTCCATAAACCACATTACCATACAAACGCCCGAACCTATAAATACCAGTTCTGGAAAAAACGTGCGATAAAAAATTATAACAAAGTTACAAGTTTATTCGCCACATAGTCATACAGATGTGGCCCTCTTAATTACGTCACAACTTAAAACAAAAATAAAACTTCATCAAAATAGATAAGGTTTATTTTTGCACGAGATCGCAAATTGCAGTGACCATATCGAGCGAGCGAAAGGCGGACAGCACTCGATATAAAATGGTCGTATAATTTCGCGATGCAAGCTGTTTCGCAAGGACTTGATAACCTTACTTTTGACTTTAGTTTTTTAACACTAGCTGTTTGGGTTTATTATTATTATGGGTGCAATCCTAAATAAAATTGACAATGTAATTGTTTATTGGGTTTATTACATTAAAAACTTTTTAGATTTATAATCTATACTTTTTACATACTTGCCGTAAACTTTAATTGACATTACAAGATTTCACTTTGTTTTTAAATTGGTACATCTAATTTAGATAAATAAATGATGTGTACATAAAAAATATTTTATAGTAGTTACAATTATTACTCAAGAGTGTCGACGCTTGCGCATTATCATTACCACGTGTACCAGATTGGTCAATAGTTATTGAATTTGCTAGATGCATTTCTTATAGGTACTTGTATACACGTGGAGCATTATCTATGTTATTAGTACCTATATTGCTTACAATTTAATAAATAGGTACTTAACATAAATTAGATGACATAGTAACCATTGTTATTAAACTCATTGTTTCAAATCTGATAAAAGGTAGGTATTTCACATAAGAAGGATATTTTATTTCGTTTTGTTAACTTATTGTTTTTTATTTTGTTTGATCACGTGGTCAGTTAATGATAAATAGTTAAATATTCACGTGATTTAATTTACGAGTTTTATCTAGTTTGATTGAATATATTAAAAGGTCGTATATTAAACAAGTTGTATCATAATAGAGTGACCAATAAAACTTTTTTGGATTTAGGATCGAAATAGGACTTTTCTATTTTCTTAACAAAATAAATCACTAAAGTTGGCGTGTTTTTTTATTTACATATATGACATATTTTAATATAATATATGAACTCTTTTATTTCAATTTCTTATATGTAATTGGTCTTAACAGACCTAATTGATTTAAAATTTAGAATCCAGTCAAGCGGCATACATAAAGGAATACCGCAGTAATAAAGTAAAGGTAAGGTAAAGTAAACCACACATCTACTTCCAATAAACTCTAACCTGACCTACTAATAATAAACAACACTATTATTAGTAGCCACACCAAATAAAATACGTCAAATATCTATTGGCCGTTAACAACAACAATTAATGTTTAAAACATTTTAATCAGTCAGATTATTAAAATCAATTTGCAAGATAATTAGTTTAGCTTGTATGCGATTTGTAAAAGAAACTGGTAATTTTCAGTGCTACCAAACATGACTGTGATACACCATTTTCACCTTTTTTTCGAAGAGGCTTCGACACCGATTTGCTTGACCTGGTCAATGTTGGAAAGGATATACAAGCATCACGCAAGCCACCCACCCTATTGCATCAGCCAGAAGTGGACAGTCTCTTGCTGGTTTTATAGCAGTAGGAGCAAGTTGCCACACCTAACGGCCTGGCAGATATGCATGTGAAAACCATTGCCATTGCCATTGAGTTATGCTTAGATCCTATTGATAATTTTCCGCTTGCTAATTCAACAGTTAAAATGTCAGTGTCACAGAATTAAATAAAAATCAAATCAGTATTTACGATGACTTTTCTTGGTTAAACTATATAAAAAAATGCAAATGAATAAAAATGGTTTTAAAATGACTTGTACATAATCTATGCTAATATTATAAAGAGGAAAGATTTGATTGTTTGTTTGTTTGTTTGTTTGCATTGAATAGGCGCCGAAACTACTTAACCGATTTGAAAAATTCTTTCACTGTTGGGAATCTACACTATCCCCGGCTAACATAGGCTATATTATATATTTTTTTTAAATAGGGATCCTTTCTGAAACTCCAATAATATAAACCAAGGTGTAAAAAAAATAAGATTTTCAATTTTAAC
Organism: Agriopis aurantiaria; assembly: GCA_914767915.1. Classification (NCBI taxonomy): domain Eukaryota; kingdom Metazoa; phylum Arthropoda; class Insecta; order Lepidoptera; family Geometridae; genus Agriopis; species Agriopis aurantiaria. The sequence goes on along the minus strand of OU611998.1, from coordinate 14,058,967 downwards.
TTTGCGTGTTTGACAGTTCTAAGACAGGACAACGTCTGTCAGGTCAGCTAGTTAATTATAATTTGCAATGCTTCGCATTGCTACATGTCATGTTTTTTCAAGCTTAAAAGTTGTATTGTTGAAGCTATATTTACAAGATGAAGCTATATTTACAAGATATCGATTGCTCGTATTATTCAATATTTTAGCTTGACCGCCTTTCGAAAAATACCGTAAAAGGACATATATGTCAGGCATAATGTTTATATATTGCAATATCCATATTATAATTCATGTTGCAATAGCGCAAACAACTTAATTTACGTATCTACAACTACTTTAAAAAAAAGATTCAAAATCCAACATAGTTGGATCCATAATAACATCTCTGTCTTAAATTACTTGTGATAAAGTTAGGCTCCTTGTCTTTATACATATTCGAAAATTAAAAGCATCATACTAAACATTTTTTGGCCAAAGTTACCTTATTCAATGAGTTCATGACATGAAATATAGATTAAGGGTAAATTGTAACACGCGGCACAAACTTATCGCTATGATTAGGGTCAATTTCAATCTATACATTCAGCATAGTCAAACCTATATGTATACATATGTTTTTATAAATAATTAAGACGAGGCTAGAATTATTGATAATGATATATTTATTACGAACTTTAAAAAACTTTCCTATCAAACTATTTCCGGTTTCACGCCATTTTACAGTAAAGTGTTTAATTTGACTGAATGACTGCGTCTGCGACATTTTGTAACGTTGTTAGTGTCAAAAATATTAATAGTATAATAAACGATGAAGGAAAATTTAAATAAAGTAAAAATTATTTAAACATGCCAGAAAAAAAAATATACTTCTAGCACGGTTTTATTTGTAATTAGGTGTATTTTTATGTTTTACCCAAACTATCCTAATGATTAACAAATCGTGGTCACAGCAGCGAATGCAAAAACTCGGCATTGGAAACTGGCTATTATTCGGAACTAAATTGAAATTGATTGCTTTTGGCGTACCAAAATTGCTTATTGCTCAAATAAATGTTAACATAATTGACCCCACTTGACGCTGAATGGCGCCACATGCCAAAATAGAAATAGTTATTTATTTACATCTTTTATTTGAAAAGAGACGACAGTTCAAAATACACTAAAATCCGTTTGTAATTGTAGCATAATGCTCAGATTTTACGCTTTCTTGGGGGTCAACAAAAATAGTTTTACAAGGTACGTCACCGTTGTAACACATCATGACTAGGCGCCGGCAACTGTTTATCAGTTCCGTGGAATATCAGCCGAGATAAAAACTGCGAAATCCCACAGCTTTGAACTAAAATAGATTTATCGTAGGCAGTAACTCTTACGCACGACTTTTTTATTGTTTGTCTACTTATATTTAGCTATCCTTGTGAAACATCGAATTCTTTATGATATAATCTGAAGTCTGTTATGAGAAGTCCCGCGGATTTTTTGCGAACTAATTAATGTCTACGTACTCTACTTTTTAAACAAACATTGTTTCTTTTTTATCCGTTTTCAAGGCACATCATATATATTTGGGGGACTTGATTATTTGGACAACTTTAATACACATTTTGAAGAGTTGTGGACTGTTTCGCATTTTCGCAAGCCATGGTGTCACTACAAAGCTTTTTGCGGACAAGTTACAATTGCCGTACCCGCATGGTGTATGTGTACTCACCTATACTTGACCTATTACAACGTAATTTAATTTAACAGAATTGTGGATAAAACAGAATTGTGAATTTAACAGAATTGTGGATGGATACATAAATTATAAATAGTTTTTTTTACTCCTGATAAAATAACTGTCAATCTTCACACGGCTCAACAGAAAATATTTTTTTGAAGCTAGAACACCACCTAGATCAGGTCACGTTTCAAACAAAAAAAAAACTAAATCAAAATCGGTTCAGTCGTTTAGGAGCTACGATGCCAATGCCTCTTGCCACAGACACAGATACACACGTTAAACTTAAAACATCCCACTGTTTGCGTCGGGGGTTAAAAACAGTGGAGCAATTAACATTTATTTCGTGTAAAACTTTACTTAGAAACGTTAGTTAAGTTAATCGTATAGTAGCTATACCCAGAAAGTTAATCCATGCTTAGAATTGCTTATGTCTCGTTTTTGCGTCTGAGAGAAGTTGACAGCAATTTCTAGCATTTAATAACTTTAATCAAGTTATCAACAATCAATGCTTATTTTCACGTTTTATAAATGATTTATTTTCATAAGAAAATTATACATATTTTGACAAAGAAAGAACTAATCAACACCAACTGGTGTACTGGGCTTGAGCATTTGGATTGTCTTTAGACGTTCAACGGTCTATGGGCAGTCTAACTGCTTATGTAGTGTTAGTATTAGCTTTTGTTTATTTAATAAAGGCACTTGCCCCAGTAAAAAAAAACCCACCTAAAAGTAAGTATTGATTACTTTTATATCTTTAACTTTTCAGACGTCTCACTAACTAAATAAGATAGACGTATGAATGGACAGGATGTAGGGTTACGTAGAAATAAGGTCGGAGGATACATGTAGTTGGTACAATTGTACCTTAAGCAGTACGAATGCATTGTACCGCACACAGTACAATTGGTTGGTCAATGAGACGGTTGGGGCTTTCACACGAGATCATTTTGCTAAAACTAGAACGACCGGTTTCGATTAGCAATTCTTTTGTTTTCAAATAATCAAACCAGTTTAATTCTTCGGCCCGGCACAAATGTCTTGTTTAGTATTTAAATAAATTGTGCAATTTCAATGCCATCGCTCAACAGAAGGAAAACGTCGGGAGAAAACCGGTATGTCCAAGAACGTCAAAAGTGCAAAGAAATATGACTTTTCCAACATGAACTGGGCCAGCATGGTGGATCAGGGCAGATTATAATGATACTAGCTGTTACCATATATCGCACTATATATATATATATATATAATACTAGCTGCGCCCCGCGGTTACACCCGCGAAGTGATGCAAAATGGCGATAATGATGATGATGATGATCAAAAGTAGCCTATGTCACTTTCCGGCCCTTGAACTATACCCATGCAAAAAATCTGGTTGATCTGTTGCTCTGTTGTTGCGTGAAAGAGGAACAAACAAACCAACTAACAAACAATCAAAAACACAATAATATTAATATATAGCACCGCAACGTCGTACGCGGAAATATTCATATAAAATTTCAACCCCACCTTAATTCGGCCCTTTCGCAAAATCCTTTCTTAGCGGACCTCAATCTACCTGCCCAATTTCAGCTTCGTAGGTCAAGTGGTTTTCGAGATTTCGTGATCAGTCAGTGAGAGAATGAGGGTAGTATTTCGCTTTAGTGTAAATAGACTAACTGCATCTGCAGTTTCTCTTATCCCACAGGAACAGTAAATTTATGGATAAAAAGTTTTTATCTAGTAAGTTAGTTTTTATTTAGATAGCCCGTTGGCTCGGTTGGTAGTGAACCTGCCTTCTGCGCTTGGGGGCGTGGGTTCGATTCCCACCTAGGACATACATTCATGTGATGAATATTTGTGTTTGTTCTATATCTGGGTGTTAATATATATTTAAGTATGCATTTAAAAAAAAAAAAAGTATTTTTGTATGTATATCAGTCTCTGGCAGCCATATCACAAGCTTTGCTTAGTTTAAGGTCAGATGACCGTGTGTGCAAATGTGTCCTCAATTTTTTAATTTATTTATTTATTTTGCTAATGTGTTAATCCAGCTGTCTCGATTCCAAATTTCATCCAAATCAGTTCAGCTGTTTCAGCGTGAAGTTTTTTTATGTCATAGGTGGCAAACAAGTTGATGGACCGCCTGATGGTTAGCGATCACCGTCGCCTATGGATACCTGCAACAACAGGGGCTTCACAGATACGTTGCCAACCCTTAAAGACTATTAACAGCCTTTTTGAAGATCCCAATGTTATAAGTTCCTCGGAAATGCCACTGGAGCGCTCATTCCAAATTGCCGACTCAGCCCTTGTGAAGAAAAACACACAAACTATCTCATTTATAATATTAGTGCGATATAGATTAGCATGATCAATGATGCAATGACGATATTATCTTTGGTATGATTTCCCGTGTTAGGAATAATTACTTATCTAATTACGGAGATGGAATTTTCCCTGTCATTGTCACCCGGTTCAGCATTCATCCACAGACAGAATGCAAAGTTCTGGGAAAAATCCTTCTACATAGAATTCTTATCAGTTGCTTACACTTATGGAAAAGTGAGGTCACACGTTTTATCCATATATGTAGATACTTACAGTGCGACCATCTAGGGGTGGTCAAATAACGAAACTAAAAATGTTCAATGTTCTGTCACATTTTGTTCAGGAAATAGCGATTATGGCTCCTCCACTAAACTGTATAGAAAAGTTGGTAGTCTGATGTCACTGATGCATTCGAGTGATTTGTCCTTTCCTTTCAGTTTCTGTGAGTACTTGAGTTTAAATAATTAAAAAAAAACTCAAGTATTGCATGGATATTCACTATATACATAAGCATTTGGGGTATTTTCACATATCATATTAAAACGTTGCCTTCGACCAAACTTCGAACAAAAAATCCAGATGGCCATCCATTGAGAAAATATGTTTTCTCAATGGATGGCCATGACTTGAACTGTGAGCCAACGACACTCATCTATGGAAGCGTGTTCCATCATAGACCGCACCATCATTTAACATTTGGCAAGGTGAAGGCCAAACGCAAAATTATAATGAAATAATAATAAAAGAGTTCGTCGAAGTGGGTTCTTTGAATTATGGACACATTAAATACCATGTTAGAGAATAATATTTTTTTGCCTTGGTATGATGAGTAACCCGCAGCGTGCATACTTGCATTAGCAATCAAGTGGATAGCTTGCAAACTGCCACACGCAGGCATCCTCTAATCATTTCTACGAATACCCTCATTAGCTCGCTTGGCGCCTGCCGCGTCCCCGCTTGTAATAAGAAACTTCGCGATTATGGCTCAGTAGTTCTGTTTTTACGAGATGTTATGCTATGTGCCCTGCCCACTGCCACTTCAACTTGCTAATCCGGTGGGCTATGTCGGTACCCTTCGTTCGTCTACGGATCTCCTCATTTCTGATACGATCTCGGAGAAACCCCGAGCATAGCCCTCTCCATAGCTTGTTGTGCGACTTTGAGCTTGCTTATGAGGCCCATAGTGAGAGACACGTTTCACTGCCGTACGCAGAACCGATGGGGCCGAAAGGTTCTCGAATGGAGACCACGGACAGTAAGCGCAGAGTAGGACGTCCACCCACGAGATGGACAGACGACCTAAAAGAGACCGCAGGGAAACGCTGAATGCAGGCCGCTTCCAACCGGCCCTTTTGGAGATCGATGGGGGAGGCCTATGTCCAGCAGTGGACGTCCGGCTGAAATGATGATGAGATGATGAATGATAGGCTTGCTTTTCGGGGAATGCTCTGAAGAGCTTTTGACCTCATTCCTGCGTCGAAATTTCACTACCGTTCTGCCCTACACCGTGAAAAGACTCACCCCCATGCACATTTTGCAAAGCTAGAAATCCCACATCGTCCGGTACTGCTGATCCTTTCTCCCGTGGACCTGCAATGACCTTCCCCGAGGGTCTTCCCGCCGAGATTTAACAGGAAGCGTTTTAAAAAGGGTATCTACAAACATTTCTCCGGGCCGACAACGCTGATAGTGTTGCAGACGTCCATAGGCGGCGATCGCCGCTTACCATCAACGCGCGTGCCTTTTCTATAAAAAAGGTTAACCGTCTTTATGGAATTCGTGAGCGACCTTTGTTCAGGCCAAGGTCGGTTCACGGATGAGTCCACCATGCGTCATATGAAGATAATGGGCTTGCAATATGGGGCTATTATCAGAGAGATGCTATAAATTATGGGTTATGGAAATTAAATTCTGAGACGTTTTTGTGTTTGAATTTGATTGAAGCATTTGTACCAGAATGCTTAGACTAAATTATATTTAATGAAGCATAATTGAATTTCTCGCCAGACTAGTAATGCTTCATTGAATCTGACAGTATGGAAAACCTAATAAAATACACAACAATGCTTCATTGACAAAACCATCTTTATTACTACACATAGTATAAAATAAAGTCGCTGTCTGTCCGTCCCTATGTATGCTTAAATCTTTAAAACTACGCAACAGATTTTGAAGCGGTTTTCACCATCATTTACATAATTTTTCACGGAAGGTTTATATACCATATATAACTAGCGACCCGACCCGACTTCGCACGTAAATTACACCCGTGCAAAGCCGGGCGGGCGGGTCGCTAGTAATAAATAAAATAAAATAATGCGTACCTAATAATTAAATAAAATTAGTTAAGGTACAGATCGCCAAAATGTTAAACTTCATATACTTAGTATGTAATCTCAGGGAATTGCAGAATACGGAAAAGTAGGAAGAGGCCTTACTTACGCCTAGTTGTTTTGAGCAATCCAGTGTAGGTGATGAAAAAAGTTGCGCGAGCGCAGACCGTATCTGGGCGCGTTAAATTTCACGTTCGCGTGATTTTCGCGTTAACGCTGTTTTAACGTTAGTTTGAGACCGCGTAAGGAGTTGGGTGTTGCAATTCACACCTTGTGTGACTCCGCAGCAAAGCTATGGAAAATTGTATCTTGGAACTTGTACCTCTTTCCGGTCCGGTGTTCCTAAGGTCTATGTACAAATACATTCATATAGCCATAAAGCCTTGTATTATTTATTGGTATGCGAGCTTACTATACTACTTACTATACTATATTACTTATATCCTTAGCCTGAGTCATCTAGGTTAATGCACAGACGAGATTATAGGTACCCAAGGATCGTTAAAGCTAGATGTAGGTACACATATAGGTACTAAGTTTTTTTTCACCCCCAATAAGAGGGGTGTTATAAGTTTAACATGTGTATTTTTGTGTCTGTGGCATCGTAGCTCCCAAACCTAAACCAATTTTGATTTAGTTTTTTTGTTTGTTTGAAAGGTAACGATCGAGTTTGTTCTTTGCTACATTATCATGTAAAGCTTAGCTAATTATCAGTAACGCACCTTTTATACCCTAAATTTTTCCATATTTTTTTTTACTATTTTTTTTTAGAGTTTTTAATGAGAGAGAGGGAGAGGGAGGGAGGGAGAGGGAGATAGAGAGAGAGAGTGAAAGAGGATGGGCCCTAATCCATCAAGCTGGCCCGGATGCATGATTGTCATAATACGCCTTTGAACTTTTGAGGTTCTTGGACATATCGGTTTCTTCACGTTTTACTTCACAAATAAAAGTTAAGAAAACCCATATTGTTATACCCTAAACCATTTGCAATGACCATTAAAAATGGTTAGGCTGAAGCCATTTTGAATGGTTTACAATTTGAAACCGTTCAAAAAGGGTTCAACCTAAAATATACTTGCGTATATCCTGCAGGCGTAGATAGCATATTTTTGTTCCTGTTTCGCGCAGAGGCAAAACTTGAATTTGAGCTGACGACATATCGACCCTTAAGTTGCGACAAAAATTAGAGCGACTAGTCTGTAGGAATGTCACCTAGTTCATCCTTTCAACTATAGATTGCCTAATTAATGATTATTTTCCTTACTAAATGCATTTCGGTTTCGAAGAAAGGAACCATTTCATCATTCGATTACTCCATCAAAAATTACCACCTTTAAATCTCGAAATGCCTTCTCCGTATCGTTTGGCTCCGGGTAAAACCCAAAGCAGTCGTGGTGAAATTAAAGGTGGCGGCAGACGGTTTAATGGCATGTGAAAAGAAATCGCCTGACGGCTGGCAACACCTTGGCGCCTGCCGTCTCCAGTTAATAACTTGATTACGGATTACGGCGAAATTCCTTACAAGGTTAACGCTCGACGCAAGCTCGCCGTGTTTATAGCTCATCAGCAAAAAAAAAATAAGCCTGACGAAGAACTTGGCTCATTAGAAAACTATGGCAGAAGGAATCATCATCATAATCAGTCTTTTAACAGTCCATTGCTGGACTTCTAGCCTACCCTCGAAAGGTGATTGGGCCAGAAGGAATATGTTACAAGAGTCTAATCACATCGAATTTATATAAAAGCGAAAGTTGCAGTCTTTTTCAGCATAGTTATTGCGCTATTTGTTAGGATTCTCTGTGGTAATATAGGAAAGAAGGTCACGTGATGTGCTGTAAGTTGATTGCTTGGCGTTTTTCACTAGGGATGTTTATTGGTTTTGACAGTTAATGTATCGCTTGGCAGCTGGTATTCTTTAGTCTGAGCTTGGCAGGTATAAAAACATGGCCGCGGGGAGTTTTGATGCCAACGTGGGGAAAAAAAGTCATGCCCTCTGTGGCGTCAAGTCCGCGGCGAGTTGCTGGCGCCTAGTGACCTGCGGCTAGTCATTATACTGAAGTAACTTGATTACTGGAGCCGCAGGGTTGGCGCTCAAACCACTGACTACTGAGTTATGTCTAGAGATTACCCATACCTAAGTATTGCTCAGGAAATGCTTTATAAAGTGCTAGAGCCTAAATTTCACACAACTATGACCAGAGGGCGTAACTAGTGTTACAAAACATTTTTTTTCGTTGTTGCCCGTGGTACTACCATTAATGCTACCAAAAGTACCACGGGTAAAAAAATCCAGTACAACTACCAAGCTATCCTGTGTGGATCCTGTAGTACCACGGGAACTTTTTTTACATCACAGACTTTAAAAGTCTGTGATCGACATTTCATAATTTGACACCTGTCACTTTGACGTTGCAAATGTTGCAATTCTGCCTTGAAAAAAAAAAACATGAAAAAGACCTCGTTTTTTTCTGGAACATGTTTTTTTTATAACTTGTGAATCTCAAATTTGTAAGGCAGTTATCGTTTAATATGACTGTTTTACAGTTTATATATATATTAAATACTAATCTTAAATTTTAATACTACTATATTTTTATGATTCAGTAGAACAAAAATTCATGAAACTATTCGTAACTTTGATTGAAGTCTGTTAAAAATACAAAAAAGGTAGTAAAACTTTTTAAGTTCTGGCGGGTCAAAGTATTGGGAAAAGCAAACGCTGAGTTGCAACCTTAAGCACTCTGGCATTAATTTCATCCTTAAGAAACTTATCGACGACTGTACTTACGTATACTTTGGATTTTGCTATCTGACTAAAACATTACCATTTGTTTCACAGAACGGTCTCCTGTCTTCCCTACCGTACTTGGGCAAATACTTATGCGCCGTCGCGTCGTCAGTGCTGGCGGACTCGCTCCGGCGGAGCGGCAAGTTGTCGACCACCACCGCCAGGAAACTGTTCACGGGATTCGCTGTCGGATTGCCGGGTAAATATAATAAATACCTAACAGATAAACAGATAAACAATTTTATTGATAATAGATCAATAATTATAATTCAGTTTCATGTAAAAGTAATAATTAGCAATATATCTATTAATAAATTAGTTCATAATTACATATTTCAATATTGTAATGGTACATTGCGTCCATAGTTATTCAAATAACATTTTCTTTCACTTTTAAAAAAGTCGTCAATCGAGTAAAATGTTTTTTCAACGAGCCAGTTTTTTAATTTAATTTTGAATATATTGTCACTGGCGGAACTTGTGACATCCTATATAAAGATATAGGTATATATAGAATAGCGAGAGACCGGGGAGAGTGGCATAAACAAAGGGAGGCCTATACCCAGCAGTGGGTCACTCAGGGCTGATGATGATGATGATATAAAGATAGCTCGTTGGTCCAGTTGGTGATGAACCTACCTTCTAAGCTTGGGGGCGTGGGTTCGATTCCCACCTAGGACAAACATTCATGTGATGAAATTTTGTGTTTGTTCTATATCTGGGTGTTAATATCTATTTAAGTATGTATTTAAAACTATATATGTATGTATATCAGTCTCTGGCAGCCATATCACAAGCTTTGCTTAGTTTGGGGTCAGATGACCGCGTATGCATTTTTTTTTATTAAATGCACCATATTACCACAATATAAGACTGTTCGAAAGAGACCTCAGGGGTACGTTGGATGCAGGCCGCTTCCAACTGGCCCTACTGGAGATCGCAGGAGGAGGCGTCCAGCAGTAGACGTCCTATGGCAGAAATGACGATGAAGACTGTTCGATGGAGTGATAGTGGCATAGCGGTACCATGTGTCCTTTACAATCTGACGGCACCCGGTTCGATCCTCTGCCCTGCACCAATCACTTATTTAGTACTTTAATAAATTTTGTGCAGTTACGATGCCATCGTTTAAAAACGGCAAAGGTTATAGGCATCGTGAGGAAATCAGTATGTCCAAGTACCCACCTCAAAAGTTAAAGACATTATGACATATTGTATCGCGCTTGATTGGAGACTCAAAACCACTATTAATCTTTCGTTAATGAGTCATTCATTCAATTTGTGAGGATTGGCCTCCTCGAGAAAGATTAAGCTGAAAAAGTGTAACTTTGGCTTACGGCGAGGTAAAGGGTGAGCACTCAAGTGGTTATTATCTTTCGGTTTTTTATCGGATACATTTCGGACAGTGTATATCGATTCTGCACGATCTAATTTCCCTCCTGCCCATTTTTCTATCGGACTGCCAGAGCGGGCACGAAAAATCGTCACCGCTTTATGGTTGATATTCCGAAAACCCGTACAAAGCGCTTTGATTCCATATTTATTGTGCGAACTGCTAGTCTGTGGAATGCGCTGCCTGAATGGATGTTCCCCGATGGTTACAATCTGGGTGTCTTCAAATCACGAGTTGATCGGTTTCTTCTAGGCAAGCGTGCTCCAACGTAGACCGCATCATCGCTTAACATCAGGCGTGATGGTGATCAAACGCAAGCCTATTACTTATTTTAAAAAAACCATCATTGATCTAGCTAAAGTGTGAATTCTCTCCAGGTCTCTTGATGATAGCGCAAGCTCAGCTGGGAGGTGACCGCCTGGGTTCCATAGCGATATTCACGACGGCGCTTACCATCAACGGTGCCGTCACCGCGGGCTACCTGGGCAACGGGCTGGACATCGCGCCTAACTTCAGCGGTAAGACCACCATTTTATTTATCCCACTGCTGTGTATAGGGCGCTTTTATTACCTTTACTTGTAACTAACTCGAGTTTTTGGCCAATGAAAATAGAAACAATCTGACTCAGTGGTTTTGAAAAAAAATATATATATGTAAATATATTATGTGTTTTTGCTAATACATTTAAAAAATATACAGAGTTACGTATATACAGGGTGTAAGGGGAACACTCTCGAAGCCAAAAGAAGGTAATTGTACTCATCATTATGAACAACTTTTACTATGGGACCAACCCTGAAATCGCGAAAAAAATATCAGCTGTTCCATATATTTTGTCGAGTGTCAATGACAGTTTTCTATAGAACAGCTGACATTTTTCCGCGATTTCAGGGTTGGTCCCATAGTAAAAGTTGTTCATAATGATGAGTACAATTACCTTCTTTTGGCTTCGAGAGTGTTCCCCTTACACCCTGTGTACTGTACTAAGCCGAAACTCTTTTCGGTACTCATCATTACACTCATCATCTCATCACTCATCATCCCTTCATCTCACTGAACTCATCATTACGAACAAAAAAAAAATATCAGCTGTTCCATACATTTTGTCGAGTGTCAATGACCGTTTCCAATGAACTGCTGACATATTTTTTCACGATTTCAGGGTTGGTCCCATAGACATTTCATCAAAATCGGTTGAGCAGTTTGGTTTTTAAATCATAATAAATGGAAATTCATTTACTTGCATGACATAATATTCTATCCAAGTAAACGAAATTGCGTATTTTACTAATTTTGAAGTCGGTTTTTTTAATTGATAATAGGCATGATGACTAATATTTTTTTATTACTTCATAAAAAAGCTGATCATAAATAGAGCACATCAACAAAAACAAAATTAAAATTAGTTCAAAAATAAATAAGATATAAGCATTTTAATTACATGCTAGACAGAGAGCGCCCTACACTGAGCCGTGATGTCACGCCTCAGGAGCGCCATACAAATGCTATACTAACACACGCTTTGCGAGAAAGGGGTAGAACATCCCCTCCCTATCCCCACCTAAAACTTTAAATGCTCATATCACAGAGATTTATCAGTCAATTCAAATTATTTTTTCAGTATGTGTATTGTATTTAGTTACATTCATCGCTAAGCCGGTTATTTGTAATAAATTAAACATTAGGACACAGCCTATTGTAACGCGAGCTTTGATGAAGTGATTTTGGTTTTAGTTTAATTATATTGTATTCAATTGTGCTGTTGTGTTTGTTCAGGGACAATCTTTGGGTTGGCGAACACGCTGTCTTCTATTGGAGGGTTCCTCTCTACCTTCATGGTCGGAGAGCTCACCCACGATCACGTAAGATGTTTTACTTTATTAGGGTTCCGTACCCAAAGGGAAAAAACGGGACCCTATTACTAAGTCTACGATGTCTGTCTGTCCGTCTGTCTCTCCTTACTATTAACGGCTGTGTCTTTCGAACTGTAATTGATAGCTAGTTGAAATTTACACAGAATATGTAATGTTAGAGCGGAGTAACTAAAAAAAAAACGCAAGGGGGGTCCCATGCAACAAACGTATTTTTTATTAGCTCTAATGTAAAAACGATAATACGTACAAGCGTCAAACTTGGCATGATTGTAGTACACACTCTAAAGTATAACAACAAATAATAAATAATGGCCAAGTGCGAGTCGGTGACAAGTTTCTGTTCATTACCAAGTTATATATTATATAATAGGGTGTTGAGTTTTTCCTATTAATTTGAATGTGAAACAATTATTATGAACAACAATGTTTAATATGAATTTAAGTGAATTGTATTTTGTTCTTGACGAGACATAGCGTGCTCCACATGGGTATTATTGCTTTTAGGCAATAGTATTTAGGAATGTTCGTTGTTTGAATAAATTATCTTATCTTATCATATAACTGGTAATTTTTCTTATTCAATTTTGTGGTGGTACGGAACCCTCAGTGCGTGAGCTCGACTCGCACTTGGCCGGTTTTTTTACTTAGTAATATGCTTGCGTTTGACTGCAAACTCGCCTGATGTTAAACGATGATGCGAAAAAGAAACCGATTCACTCGCGTAATTTTTTTAAATATTTGTGACCTTTTTGCACACACGGTCATCTGACCCCAAACTAAGCAAAGCTTGTGATATGGCTGCCAGAGACTGATATACATACATAATATAGTTTTTTAAATACATACTTAAATAGATATTAACAACCAGATATAAAACAAACACAAATGTTTGTCCTACGTGGGAATCGAACCCACGCCCCCAAGCTCAGAAGGTAGGTTCACTACCAACTGGACCAATGGGCTATATTTGAAGACACTCAGATTGTTTTATTGTTCGTATTTCCCCTCATTTCCAGAACACCCCAGAACAATGGAAGATTGTGTTTTACATCCTGGCAGTGACGTACATCGTAGGGGCTGTAACCTTCGTCACGTTCGGCTCTGGGGAGCTGCAGCCCTGGAACTCGCCTGCCTCTGTACAGAAACGTGAAGACGAGCCGCTTAACGAGGAGAAAGGAGAGGAGAAGGCGTGAGGAGACTGAGAAGAGGGGAGGAAGAATGTGGGAGACGGTGTTAGAAAGTATTGTGAGCAGAAAGCATTCCGAAGGTGCCTTAAGAGCCCCTTCACATTTTTGGACGAAAAAATCCACGAAAACTGCATTTCGGCGTTCAAGAGGTTTAAGGTACCTTGAGGTGGTATTATTTGTACAGGTTGACTAGCACGGATACTGCGGCCGTATTATAGAAGTTGATTCTGATCGAGATTGCATGCCGTCCCGTTCGCACCTACTTACTCGCACCACGCGCGCGAGTGAGATGGCACGTGATCACGATCACAATCCGAATCACGATAACACATCTATAATAAGTCATCTGTACGTATGTTGTCAGAATAAGTAGTTTTGTTTTGTTTCTTTCTTGATTGCCATATTGTCAATATTTATTCCCGTTTTCACTAATCACGACCAAGACGTCTAACTTAGGGTCTCCTAATGTAAGCAGAGTCTTTAATGTAATCTCCTGTTTAACCAAACCATTTTTAATAGGTGACTCCAGAGGTGGGAGCTAAGAGTTGACCAAATCCTACTTCCTACTAATATTATAAACGCGAAAGTTTGTATGTATGGATGTATGGATGTTTGTTCCTCTTTCACGCTGCAACAGAACGAAGGATCGACCTGATTTTTTGCATGGGTATAGTTCAAGAGCCAGAGAGTAACATAGGCGACAATTCATCATCATCACCATTTTTCATCACTACGCGGGTGAAACCGCGGCGCGCAGCTAGTTGTCTATGGTTTTGATGTGAGTTAGCGAGCGAGGCGCGGGCTGTCAGTTTAACATATGCCTATCGGATATAATCTTCTATATATATATAAAAATTAATCCCTATTTACCTTGGTCACGCAATAACTTGAGAACCACTTTACCGATTTCATTCATCTTTTTTTTAAATTTTCTGTTACTCTGTAGAAGGTTCTTACAAAAAAAAGAATTTATAAAATTTCCCAGAAATTGGAAAATTTCAGAAACTTAACGATGATTTTAACTTCGCTCGTTTGATAGTTCTAAGACAGGACAACGTCAGTTGGGTCAGCAAGTGGTATATAGAATCGGTGTCATAAATTCAGATGACGCCTAACATCACTAGTTATCACCTAAAGCTCAGTGAAACTTTCTTTTCCCGTTGGCAATTTCTAAATATTTAGGCATCTGATTTAGACGATTAGACGTTAGTGAAAACGGGCATTATTGATTTTGTTGACACCCAAAGACTAAGGTAACTAAGTATTGCTGTCCTCGTCTAATAGGCGGCAATGTAAAAGGCAGCAACACCTTTAGTCAGATTAGTTTTGTTAACTGTTCGATATTAACGGAATGAACTGCTTAATTTTTATACAACTTTAAGATTAGCTTTTAGTGTTAACACACGTATGGATTTGGTTGACCTCAACCGCCGTCTGACCAACGGGAGAGAAAGAGAGGGAAATATGATATTCTCACTCTTTCTCTCGCGTTGGTTGGACGGCGATCCGTCAACCAAATCCACACGTGTGTTAACACTATTTGAAATACAAATACTTAAAGAGAATAATAACAAGAAACTTATCTGACAACGACCAATGAATTAATACAAGTTTTGAATAATACTACAAATCATAGTATTGTTGTAAAACTTATTCGAAACGAGACATTGATTACTGTTTTGTTAGAATAAAACATTCAATCGACTCTCTAACAACATTCTCTGTAGTATATATATTTTATAGTAAACAGCGTTTTAGTGGCAGAATTATCAGGGGAAATATTTGTATATTTAGATTAGTTTAGGTGGTACGATTCACATATGGCGGGAAATTCAAATTTCAAACAGTTTGTTTGTCTTTGTTGCTAGAGCGGGTAATAATTTAAAAATGACACAGTGTTTGCGCAAATCTTTGGTTATTCTTTACATTATCATGTTCAGCTATTTAACAGTAACGCACCATATTACTTACGTTTGTCAATAAACCGATTGAAACAGCAAAAATTAGTTTATTGTCAAATGAAAGTTATAATGTGCATTAGAGATAAATAGCTTTACATGATTTTGTTAAGAATAATAATAAATTTGCGCAAACATCATGATCGTTTACAATAATTACCCGGCCCAGCTACAAGGACAAGAAAACTGTTTGAAATTTGAATTTCCCGCTATAGGAGAAACGCACCACATCAACTCGAAAAAAAAAAAAACATGAATTTTGCACTACATCATCCATGTGTTTTTCAATCAATGTGATTTCAAAATACAAAAGTATCCCGACATAAACTTGTAGCAAAGTACATTTTACAATAACCGACAAACTAATTTAAATCATGTCTCTTTATGACAATGTTTAAATTACAATATTTGTAGGCTAAATGCATACATTTTATAGCTACTACGATTTTGGTCTAACATTTGGTTTGGGCATTTTTGAGTGCAGACTATCCATAATTTTAAATATCTTTGGTTGCAGCTCAATGTTTTCTGTGGTACTGTTCATAAGCAAAAGTAGCGGTAACCATCAGGCGAACAACTTACTTGTCTTGTCCCTGAAAAAAACCCAGCAAACTTCCAACAATAATTCTGCAACAAAAACGCCACCTAGCGTAAGAGACGCTTTCAAACGAATTCCAAATTCACAAAAGCATCCCTCGCGCTGGAGACACGAAAAAAAAAAACAAAGGAAAAAACTCAAAAAAAGGCTGTTAATGTAATAAATGTAATTGTGATGTATTTAAATAACGTGCCGGTTTGCGTGTTACGGACTCACGGACCGAGGGCGTCCGCCCACCACACTTGCAAACAAATCACTATTACACATAAAACAAATCACTATTATACACATAGAACAAATCACTAAAATAGGGCTTAATATAGAGTTTCGTTCGTGATTCAAACTGTGATCGCGATAGCGTGCCATCTCGCTCACGCGCGTTAGAGAATAGAAAGGGATGGCACGTGGTTGTATCGTGATTCTAATCCGAATCACGAACAGACATTCATTCATATTAAGCCAGATGTTAGCCAAACATGTTTTGTTAGATTTTGGGCGCAGGAAACCCGGGCTTTACAATTTATAAAAAACTGTAAATTCTAACACAACCTCTGTGCATTCGCCTATTTTTAACGGAAAGATGAAAGCTTTGCGCATTGAAATATTGTACGCACCCAAAATATTAGAGACCCAAAAAGGTCCAAGTTCTTTGTTCGCACCTGTGATATGCCCTTTTTTATTATTTCATATTCTGTTTTGTTTGGAAGTGATTTATTTCGGTGTTGGTGGTCGGACGCGTTCAGCAGCAGTGGTGGGTTGCGAAAACCCGACTCATTGTTATATTAGTGGTAAGCATCAAGAAGTCAGTTTAGGTATAAAGTCGACCAATAAGGATACCGATTGTAATCGATTGTTTAACGTGATTGGCAACTGTCAAAGTGGCGCTAGCGTTGCTAATTATTATGACATTTCAATACAAGAAATTGCTTTTTTTTTGTTAAAATTTTCATGACCGTGGATTCAATGTCCTTTAGTCGTAATATTAAACAGTTTACATAGTCTTAATAGCGTCATACAAGTCAAAGTCACAGTCAGAGTCAAGCTAAGTAAGTCACGGTCAAGTCAAACTCATGCCCCTGTAAAGTGGTGGAGACACAAGAAATTGCTTTATCTATATCGCCATTTGTAAAAAGTTTCTACGCCATCGATACCATCATAGGTACCTACTTTTGAGCAAAAAATCGACAATGTTTTTCACGACGTTGTCGATCAACTATTATAATCGGATGTCATTTTTGGACACTTATAAACGTGTAAAAAATTTGATTCTGTTAATTTTAACATGTATTAAAATTTGCAAACGCTCGTAGAGATTCGATTACGATCTTGAAGTAAATTGAAAAGTAAGTTACAACGAATATTTACAACGCGTTTTGTATGTTAATATTGTTTACACCTGGTGTCAATTCTGTACGTCTCTCTAAACTAAACCGACAGCCTATTTACTTAAATCAATGCCGACAGCGCTAAAATTATGCCTTTTTTTCTATATATGAGGAAAGAACGGCACAATTTTAAAGCTGTCAAATTTAGCTTAGGAAAAGGAAGCATAGAATCGACACCTCTATACCAATAAGTCTATCATCCATTCAATCCACGAAGCCGCTTAATATATTTCTGCTAATTGACGACAGTGTGCGATGTTGAGCTCATAATTAGCAGATTTAATGTTGTGTGTATATGTAAAAATTAAAGTCAGTCCAATTGATTTTTTTGTTTTTACAACTGCTATTACATTGATAGAAAATGAAAGCATCATCTTTACCTAATTTTAGTACTAGTATGCTAATCTTCCGTTCAAAAACCTTTCAGAAGTGATCAGAACTTTGCAGTTTTTATTCAGCATTTTACAGTATACTACTCTAATAGAACTCCTTGCCTCTTTTGTTTCCTGATAAATATAGGCTTTTGTTTCCTGAGAAATATAGGCATCTTCTACACAAGAGTGAATAGATTTCTTTTAAACGTCAATCCTCGGCCACGCCGTCGCTTACCATCAGGCGAAGCGATGGCCAAAAGTAGACCCATCTCCAATGAAACATTAGAGCTAAATTATTTTGGACCAAGAGTAGTGTGTGATTCCTGGCTAGGAAAATTAATTTTTCAAAAATCCAATGATTCAGTTTAATTTTTATATAAATCGGGCCCGTAACTTCTTAGAGTACTTTTCGCTATTTTTCATAGTCTCGGATTTGGCCATCCGCGTCCATTTGAACAATTCATACTGTATATACTATCAAAACTTTGCACACTGTATAAGATATTAGGTAAAAGGGTGGAAAATCGACATCTGTCATTAGAATACCATCGAATATTTAAGTGTGAACAATATTACTGTTAAATTGTATTTTGTTGTCCCTTCTTAGGCGCAATTCATACGTAGAAAGCGCCCGTCTGTCGAACTTCAGTAAAGCAATTTCAACCTTAAAGCCTTCTGACGATATAAACAAAAGAGTCGCGAGACCGCAGATGACGTCGAAAAGTGCTAACAGGCGTGTGGATCTGGTTGACGGACCGCCGTCTGACCAACGGGAGAGAGGAGAGGAGATATACTATATTCTCACTCTTTCTCTCCCGTTGGTCAGACGGCGGTCCGTCAACCAGATTCTCACGTCTGTTAGCACTTTATCAGGCGTGTGTGTTTGGTTGGATCGTCTCTGTTAGCTACTCACGGGTGCGACTTCTTGTTTTGTGTCATAATAAAAGGAAGCTAAAGTTGAAATTGCTTTGAAATAGAGCTCTCGTGTCCGACTGTTATATGTATGTCTTGCGCCTTATGATTTAAAATCAGCTACAATGCCTGTATTTATGGCATATGATTTATTGAGACTTTGAATTGTCTTGGGACCAAAGTTGAGGACAGCAAAAATTTTGGTGTACACATTTATTTTGAGCTTTCGGACAATATATACTCAAAAGAACATGAACTTTAGGCTAAAAGTCATTATATTGGTTTATGTAAAAAAACTGTACAAAGTGAATTTTCACTCAAACAATGCAAGTACCTAAAGCTCAAAGTAAATAGCGCTCGTATAAGATTTCTTGATTCATTTAAAAGTTATTAAGTATTTTCTCTAAGTATCACATTATTTATTTTTCTACGTCGTCGAGTTATTTAGGAAAATTCAGAGCCATTTTTACCAGTGGAGCGGGCGTAAGGCTGAGGACAGACGGAGATTTCGTTGCATTCGATTTTAAAGCGGATGTTTTAGTTTTTTGAGTGATGCAAGAAATGCTATTTAAATTCTACGTTTCTACGCCTTCTGGCCCCAGCCTTATGAGTTTTGCTGCGACCATAGACAACTCTCGTTTCTTTTTACCGTAAGACATAGAATTAAGATTTTAGCCATTTTCGCACTTAGCTTTTTAGACCTGCCTTTTGTGAACGTGAACGACTTTGTACATAATAAAGACAATGGCGATTATATTGTACCACTATCTAAACTAAACTAGCTTGACAGAACTAAAATGACCTTCCGTCTCTTTTCATTTCAGTATTTGTGAAAAAGGATGGCGGAAGTTTTCGAGCTTTTACATTTATTTTATTTTAGAAAATGACACAACGGGATCGATATCAATGTTTTTATCTCAAAATTATTTCATCGTCATCATTCTTTCAGCCATAGGACGTCCACTGCTGGACATAGGCCTCCCCCATCGATCTCCAAAAGGGCCGGTTGGAAGCGGCCTGCATCCAGCGTTTCCATGCGGTCTCTTTGGTGATATTTTTTTTTAATTGAAAAGATAAACAATATTAACTTTACAATACTAAAAATTTCTCGGTCTAGTTTTAGCATGTAACCATTTCTATCTGCAAGAGGCTTAAAGCCACTATGTTTTTTCTTGTTGTAGCGTTCTCTTAACTAATCTGATATTTATTTATCTGCATCTCTTTTTAGTGTGAAAAGTGTACCAACAATTTTAGAACAATCATATAGTTTGGAAAATGTTGTAACAGGGGTGCAAGTACCGTTCTTTATCGGACGTCAAATTCGCTAAAATGCCATAGAATCGATCAGAGCGAGTACTGAAAAAATTGCATATTATCGAATTTGACGACCTCAACTGTCAATTTGACGATCGATAAAAGAACGGTACTTGCACTGCAGAATTGTAAAGATGCCATTTTCGCCCACGTTCATAAATATGCGGGAGTGTGTAACAAATATGTATGACGCATTATGTTTTGTGCATTTCAACAGCTGTGATAGAGAAGTTTGTCTATGGCCTGTTAAGTCGCTAGTGTGTTTATTATTGCTAATCGAATTAATAACTGAATTTATTTTGGATCAAAACGGCTATTTGTAGTTCCTAAATTACGATCAGTATTTCGTAGCGGATTATTTTTATTTCGTTTTGGAGTAAGTATATTATTATGATTATGTTTACCGAAACTTAAACGATCGATATAGACCTTACTTATAAACGTTAGTAAAGTGAAAGTATGCTTAAAATAGTTTCGTTTTTTAGTGATTTTCCGTCAGCGAGAATTTGACGCAAATTTTAAACAATGACTAACGTTAAAGTAAGGTCGTGAATATTTAACCATCTGTTTTTGATAATTCTGATTTAAGTTAAACATCAAAAATAAATGGTTAAATAAATAATCACCATGTTAAATTGTGGTAAACAAGGCCTTTAGTGGATTAAAATTCGAATTAAACATATTTTAATTATGTATCATATTCGTTGGAATTGTGTTCCAAAATATTAGCTTCAGACATTAGTAAAATTAATTTAGTTTCTGCAAAAAGGCCGGATGTGTCTATTCCAGCCTCCTTTATCCACAGACAGTATTTATTTTTCTATATCCTTCCAACATTTGCAGGGTAAATAAATCCATAGAGTACATAGATCACAAATAATAAAGTAAGTTTTAAGTTATTGTCTGTGGAAAATATTTTATTTTTACTGTGTTTAATTTAAGTCGTATTATGTGCATGAATTTATTAAATGTTCATTTGTAGCAAAAACTTCTTGGAAGTATATTTTTCAAAATGTAATATAATTGCATTTTGCGAAATTATCAGCAACCTTGTTAAGATTGCCAGTAGATTAGCAGGTTACCTGTTCGAGGCGGGTAGATGTTCGCGACCAGTCCAATTTATCTGGAATAATATAATTCCTTTCCTGTACTATACTAAAAAGTAGCTTAACTATTCTAATCACCATTACATTCGGTAAATTCATATTAACAAGAGGTATTTAAGTGTATTCTGTTATAATGTATAACTACTATTTAAAATGTATTAAACAATATGAAAAATCTGTATGGTTTAGTTTTAAGGCAGGGACGAAGGTCGTGCCATTTTTATACTCTTCATGCTAACTTCATGCAAACGTATTAGCTAAAAAATTTAAACGATTTTTATGAAACTTGGTAAGGACACTAAGGACATCTAAGTTGGCAATATGTTTTTCTAATATTTTATTATAATTTCAAATATTTTTAGCCTACTTTAGGTGGGTGCTTCTTAATTTGGCCAGTTTTTTTGTTAATATTAATTTATGTGCATCGACAACTCCGACATTTGTGAAGCAATTTACGTAGTTTGTTTTTTATTATTCATGGAAATCTTTAGAGGCTATCCCACAAAAATCTCAATAACTTTGGCTCAGTGGGTTTTTAACCTGCTCCGACAGAGCAATACTAACAATTTTGCACAGCTTTTCGGCTGTTTATTTCTTAATAGAAGCAAGAATTTCGATCGAGCGCTGATTAATTTTGAAGTCTGTATTTTGTAATTGATAATCAGTTATTTAATAATTGCTTTTATAACCCTCTAATGTAAAAATAAAAAGGGATTGTAAGAAAAAACTATGTTAGTGTGAAAAGTATGAAAATGACCCAATGTCCGGGTTAACAATACAAATAGCTTTATCGCCATTCAAAAATTAAGTTCACTTAATAATCAAGTTTACTTTATAATCATTATTAAAGTACATAATATATTGAGTTTTCTAATAAGGGAGAGGCATTTGCCCAGCAGTGGGATAGTAACGGCTGAAAAATAAATAAATAACAATATTGGAGTGACGGTGTAACGAAACGTTTTCGAAAACGAAGACTGGTAATAGCGTAAAGCGTTGTTAATTACCAAAAAATATGCTTTTTAACATTTTATTTTACAACACCAGGTTCTGGGAAGTTAAATACAGAAAAAAATCTTGTACTCTAAGTTCGCAATGTAATGCAACAAAATTTCCAGCTGACGCTAGAGGTCAACGAACGACATCAGAGTCAGCGCCGCGCGCACGCTCGCACGCTTTTGTACTTACGCGGTGCATTGACCCCGAGTTTTGTACGTTTTACATTGCTGGTTTGCAAAATACTAAACCACTAAAACAAAGTTTAAGGCAAAATAAAGTTAATATTCGATTGTGTTTAGATAGTATAAGTCGGTTTTTGGAGCGTTTCCTTTGCATTTTGTGTATAATGTGACAAATCAAAGTTTGAAAACTTTCTAAAAGCTAATTGCAAATTATATCCAGTTAATTAAAACTTATAAAGACGATTATAATAAATAATTCATCTTTGTTAAACGGTGAACATAGCCTTAGAAAAATACCTAACGGAACTTTAGTATGAATTAAACACTAAACTTGCTTATTATTCTAATGTTAATTAGTTGTACGTTTGGCAATAATATTTGATCAACTAACGAGTGTATGCCATTTATTCAGAGTGGAATGTAAGACAATATTTGTGTACACATTGTAAAACATACCAATTTGTTAGTGTCTATGACAGCTCTTTTGTGAACTTTTTTTGAAAAATAAAGATTTTACTAAAAGTGTTTTTTCTCTTTTCTTCTAACAACTCCTAATGTATGTAGGTAAAAATATCAGACCAGACAAACAAGGGAGATACCTTAGTACAACATTGTTTGTGTTGAAATGTCTCGTGTTTCAACATACCAGTTAACGCAAACATTGCAAAGTACGGCACTTAATTTTTTTTTTATGGTAGGTACTAAGACCTCACAATAAAAAAAAATTTTGCAATGGACAATGTCTGAAATAATCATACTAGTATTATAAATGGGAATTTTGTTGGTTTGTTAGTTCCTCTTTCACGCAGCAAGAGAGCAACGGATCGACCTGATTTTTTGCATATAGTTCAAGGGCCGGAGAGTGACTTAGGCTATTTTCATCACTAGGCGGGTAAAACCGCGGGCGCAGCTAGTCTGAAATAAATGACATTATTATTTGACGTGGGAAGTTTTGTAAATAAAAACCAAAAGTACAGGTATCTTAGAGTAGTTTATTGAAGAAACATTACATGTTAGCACAGCCTAGCTGTCTCTATGAAGCCGACGCTTCCCTATTACAAGGCAGATGACTTTACAGCTCTCACGAGTGTTTGCTAATTGAACAATGTACGAAGACTATTTAATTTAACTACTAAGACCTTTACTTGTAGAAATGATATCCAGAAAACCCGAACGAAGCGTTTTTATTATGCAAACTGCTAGTCTGTGGAATGCGCTGCTTGAATGGGTGTTCCCCGATGGTTACAATCTGGGTGTCTTCAAATCACGAGTGAATCGGTTTCTTCTAGGCAAGCGTGCTCCATCGTAGACCACACCACGACCGCACCACACGACCACACCGACCAGATAACAGTGTTGTTTGTCACATGGTACATTGACCGGCGCAAGTTTTGAGCAAAAAATGGTGGCAGAAAAGTTTAGTTACAAGAAATCGCGTGGACTTGAGCGGTCGAAATCTCACCGATCCGTCAGTGACCTAAAAATCGACAATTGCGCAGTCAAATATCTATTTTATAGTTATTTGTCGGTAACGCATTTTTGTGACGTTTTGTTTTGTTGCCTATTTGAGAATTGCAGGGGGTCCAGACAAGATCCACACACTGTTACAGTGTTAACACACGTATGGATTTGGTTGACGGACCGCCGTCCAACCAACGGGAGAGAAAGAGTGAGAATATCATATTTCCCTCTCTTTCTCTCCCGTTGGTCAGACGGCAGTTGAGGTCAACCAAATCCATACGTGTGTTAACACTATTAGCGTTCACGCCTGCGGAAAGGTGAAATTGTATGAAAATGACATTGACAATGACATTAGGAGAGAAATTATCTGAAGCTAATGTCATTTTCATACAATTTCATCTTTCCGCAGGCGTGAACGCTAACAGTGTATGGCTCTTGTCTAGACCCCCTGTACATACTAAAACAAAATATAGCCAAGAAAATGTTAGATTGAAAAGAATTTTATGTTTGGTTCTTCGTACATAGTCCAATCAACTGATTTATTAATATTAGTGAACATTGTCTACGCGTTTCCTATCACAGGTTTCGACTATCTGTATTACATCGGTGAACTAAGCGGCTCTATGCTGTTATTCATTTTAACACTAAATTATACATTTAATAAGTACTTTTATAGGTGCTCCAAATATTTAACCCCTGTTTCACCACCTTTGAATAAAATTAAGTTTTTAGAAAAGAAAAAGGTTTCGAGATTTTTCGTAAGGTTTACTTTACAATAAATGTGTAGGATTTTTTAATGCCTTGTGGCGCAAACAAGCGTTCGGGCTGCCTGATGGTAAGCAGTCACCGTCGCCACCATAGGCATACTTGTAACATCAGAGGCATCACAAATATGTTGCCGACCCTTTAAGACTCTTATTAACTCGTCTTTTGAGGAACCCCCATGTAGCCATAATAGCTTTTCGGAAACACCGCGGAAGGTAGCTTAGCATTGCTCTGTTGTTGTAATGTTTGTTGCTAATGCTGGCTTTGCATTTCTTTGCTTTAAACTATGACATCTCATACCACTCTCGGTAGTATATATATTTTTATATTATTAAGAGCGGCAGACAAGCTTGCGGTCTGCCTGATAGTAAGCTGAAACCGCCGCCTATGGACACCTGCTTTGCCTATGCTTTGCCAGCCCGGAGAGGTAGTTATATACTACACCCTTTTTAAAATACCTCGGCTGAAAGACCTTTGGGCGAAGGATATTCTACACCTTTAAAGTCGCTTTCCGCGTCTGTCTGTCTGTATGGCCGCTAACCCTTCCTAAATTAGGCAACGGATTTTGATGCGGTTTTCACCATCAGTTAGATAAATTTTCACAGAAGGTTTACACAAATAACTAGCGACCCGCCCCGGCTTCGCACGTAAATAACACCCGTGCGAAGCGGGCGGGCGGGTCGCTAGTATTGAATAATTTAGTCAGAGGTAGTGAAACATGGGGTCAGTGTTAAAACAGATAAAACACGAACAGTGAATGCTATGCGCGTAATTATTTAATATCACATGAATGAGTGCATTTAACACTAATATAGTAAATTGTTTAAACACACAATATTGCCCAGTAAATAATAATGCAGAGATTATAGTTTACTGAGGCAATATTACTAACATTATGACTAGGGTTTTACCAGAAACGAAGTAACCAAGTGCCTTCAAATTTTGGGTATTAACTAACCAACTTATTACCTCCAATTTACATTAGTTTTTCGTAAAACTCTAGGAAGGGAGTTTGAGAGTGGATTTCGTTAAATTACTGATATAAAATAAACAATTTTGATGTTATGGTATGTTTTATATTCGTCTTGACAATTTTGGCTTTATTATTTTCGTTTTATGCCCGAAATCAAGAGACATTACGCCCAACTCGTTACGCGGGACCAAACTAACGTTAAAACCGCGCAGTTCGGAGCATCTAGCGAACGTGAACTTTAACGCGCCCAGATATGATTTCCGGTCGCGCAACATTTTTTCATCACCTAAACTGGATTGCTTTAAACAGCTAGCCGTAATAAGGCTCCAGATACCTAAAATTTTACAATGGCATCGATTCTGATGTACTCTATAAACTAAACTAAATTTGACAGCTCTAAATTTGTTGCCATCCTTCTCTCACATATTAAAATGAAAAGAGAGGCAGATAATTTTAGTCCTGTCAGATTGGTTTAGTTTAGTGAGTGGTATGACAGAATCGACGCCAATGTATTTTGTTATACTGCTCTTGAGTTAACTTCATTTCCGGTAATTAAACTAAGTAACCGACTGTACTGATTCTTAATATTAGCGTTTGTACTAAAGCATGGTTTCACCACTCCAACACTTCGCGTTACACACAAACTGAATATTTTGTCTTTTCGATGCTGATTTTACCAACTTTTTCTTAAGATAAACACTAAAAGGAATCCGATTACATACTCCGATTTAATTTACAACTGCGGCCTTATTGTAGAAGTTTGATTGTGATCGAGATTGCATGCCGTCCCGTTCGCACCTACTTACTCGCACCACGCGCGCGAGTGAGATGGCACGCGATCACGATCACAATCCGAAATCTATAATAAGGCATCTGATCAGAAAATTCATTAAAAAAATTGTAAAGCAATCGTTTTATGGTTTGATCTCAAAAATAATTAGGCAGCGTTTTTGATCTAACCGGACAGCAGAGCGTTAACAATTTCGAAGAAATTAATTAAGTATTTTAAAAAAAAGTAAACCGTAGAACAAACCAATGTTTCAAAAATTGAATTTGCAATGTTATAAATAAGAATCATTTAGTATTAATTAATTTTTAATTCTCACTCGGCTACTTTTTGTCATCAACATGTTGAAAAGAGATAACAGGGGGGTTAGACAAGAGCCACTTTCTGTTAGCGTTAACACCTACGGAAAGATGAAATTGTATGAAAATGATATTAGCTGGAGATAACATCTCTCAAGCTAATGTCATTATCAATTTTTTTTTTTTTTAATTATTTTTTTACCATTATAGATATACATATTTTTGACATACAATTTTATCTTTCCGTAGGCGTTAACGCTAACAGAAAGTGGATCTTGTCTAACCCCCCTGCCTGACCGGGAACGATTTCTTAATGCGTTATTGAATTTTTAATTACCGCGCTGCTTTTGCCAACGCCTCATTGCCCGCTGAGGTCATAAACATGACCATAAAAATATACAACAATGATGTATTATAGCTTTTTCCCTCAAAACAAGTACCCTATGACCGTTACATGACAATTATTCAAAAACTGACAAAAACACATACAATTCACACAATAATTCCGAACAACCAAGACTCGCCAGTTCCGAGCTTAACAACGATCCTTGTTCCCTTCATTCTCAAAATAAAACATTTAAAATGTCAATTTACATCGATAATAAATACAATATGACCAGCCTTACGGCCAACTGCTAACGCGGTATCAACGTTAAATCCGCTCAGTTGGAAAATCACGCGAACGTGAACCTTAACGCGCCCAGATACGGTTTGCGGTCGCGTGATTTTCTAACTGAGCGGATTTAAAGTTAGTTTCATACCGAGTTAGCCGTTGGCCGTAAGGCCCTACCGCAGGCCACTTAGCGGCAGGTGGAATACTTAATCCCCACCGAGTTCGACACGTCAGTGGGGATTGAGAAGAATAAAACACTTACTTACTTCAATACTTATTTACACTTCACTTCACTTTATTTTTTTTTTCTTTTATACTTCTTTACTTATTTCAATTTATCCATTTTCT
This sequence comes from Agriopis aurantiaria, assembly GCA_914767915.1. Taxonomy (NCBI): domain Eukaryota; kingdom Metazoa; phylum Arthropoda; class Insecta; order Lepidoptera; family Geometridae; genus Agriopis; species Agriopis aurantiaria. Next base: position 14,031,302 of record OU611998.1, on the reverse strand, counting down.
CATTTTGATTTGACATCAAGATAAAGTTGTTTTGCGTAAAGGCCGGTCGCGGAGTAGGAAGAATTTTGTACAATGACCCGTTATAACCTGTCTCTGTCGCTCCCGCGTATATATAATGCGTCTCGCTCGCACAGACGGCGGTCATTGCATCTGAGCGAGTGAGACGCAAATTTGCAAGTTGAAGTGGCAATGGGCAGGCCACATCGCTCGAGGAACCGATAACCGATGGGGAAGAAAGGTTCTGGAGTGGAGACCACGAACCGGAAGACGCAGCGTAGGGAGGCCTCCCGCTAGATGGACCGACGGCATTGTGAGAGTCGCTGGCTTCCAGTAGATGCAGATGGCAGGCTGTAGTTCAGTGTGGAGGTTAAAGGGGGAGGCCTATGTTCAGCAGTGGACGTCTTCTGGTTGATGATGATACAATATTATACAATACAATGACTCTTTATTAAAGCGATCTCTTCGAGGCAACTGTGATGATGATGATGATGAGTGAGACGCATTATATTTGCGCGGGAGCGACAGAGACAGGTAATAACGGGTCATTATACGAAATTCTTCCAAGGCCCCAATTCTACTAAAAATTGTTTTTAAATTGTAATGGTTTCAATTTTAATTTCTAAATAATTGCCCCAAAATTGACAGTTTTTAATTATTTTTTTATACTAAGTTATAATATTAGGTGGTGGTATTTTTCTAGTATAATTTTTTATTAAAAACTGTCTATATTGAGGCAATTATTTAAATTAAAATTGAAACAATTACAATTTAAAAACAACCTGTTTAGTAGAATCGGAGGCCTGCTCCGCGACTGGACTTTAGGTACTCAAATGTGTGCTTTTTCTGATACTAGTATAGATTCGTCCGTTTGATTAAAGGAGTGACCGACAAGCGGTTAGATGATCGCCTAGAATATTGGTGATTCTTTCGCGTATGGGCGCCTAGATGCCTTGATAGTATGAAACAACTCCACTTGCCTCCAAGTCAACGTCTTACCGTGCTATAAGCACCTGCGGTGGGTGGCCTAAAACATTTAAAATTCAAGAAAATTCGTCACGATTACAATATAAGTGTAAATGTATAATTCACTAGATTTTGTAAATTTTTAACTTTTTTGGACTACTTTGGTTATTTGAGGTTTATAGTGACTAGAGCGAGTGAGTGTGAGTGATTAGTGGGTAGGTAACTCTGCCGCGCGACCAGTCGGAAGCCTCCCCACGATATCAGATGACATTATCAATTGATCACACTTTGCTCCCAACAAATCTTAGTTAGGACTTAAAGACTCGCACTTCTGAAAGCGTTGAGATGTCGCAACGCTAGAATTGGCAACGGAGCTCGTTGCAAGCTTCGACCAAAAAATAAAATGAATGGACGGGCCATAACCATGGAACTTGCTCAGTAAAAACGAGTCAAAACCGTTGGACATAATTATGCTTCAACACCTAATTATAACAATGTACAGTACATTTCATACAAAAAATAGATAGCAGTTTTTTGTTGTGTATTTACACTTTAGGAAAGCACACGAAGGCATAATTGTTGTCAGATGTTTCGTCATCATGTAACAATAGTCTTGTGTCGCACTTCCTACGGATAGAGACCGACTGAAACGAAGTGAGCGCCGGCGCTCATTTTGACATTTTTTGGCGTTCAAAAAGACGCTTCTTCTGGGCCCGTCCATTTTTTTTTATGCCATCGGTGGCAAACAATCTGACGGCTTGCCTGATGGTACGCAGTCACCGTCGCCTATGGATACTTGTAACACCAGAGGCATCACAAATACGTTGCCGACCCTTTAGAACTCGATTAACTCGCCATTTATATTTTATTTAGGTCGAAGGTTGCATGAACAGATATGTCGTGGCAGACAAATTGAAAACGTCGCCGATGTTAGCGTTGAGTCACAATTTAATGCTTTTGTGCTGTGCTTATGCAGTATTTTTTTTGTTTTGGTCAAAATGTCAACTCACGCTCAGCGTTCTCTTGGACGCACTGTTATTTTTATAGCTACAAAATAATATTTAGAACTAATTCCTCAAACACGTCGTAGTCCAAAGAAGTTTTCAATAATTCTATAATACACTTATTATGTTAAAACCATTTAGAAACAACTATATAGAAAAAAGACTAGAAATAAATACGAACAACACCGATTAGACACTAAAATAACAATTTGGTCAATCAACACTTACGATTAAATGAAATATATCAATACAGTAGAATTCATATAGGAAAAATGTATTTATATGTAATTGACGCAATTAACATGACATTTCATGCTTAAAAATATGACGAATCAACATCAAGGCAATATGAAATATTAAAAAGATACATCAACAGAATCCATTTCCATAAGTTATTTTTAAAATTGAAAAAAATTGCTGCGTTCGCATGGAAAGGCGTCAGCGGGTGATATTTTGTTAGCTTTAGTGACAGTAACAAAAAAAATAAAAAAATACGATGGTGTAATTTTATTTTAAAAAAAAAACATTACTTAACTGCCAAAAATCAGTGCGTAATTTTACATAAACATAACCATAGATAAACGATATGTAAATATGGTTTATCTAAGATTTAGGTTAGATAAGTCAAAATTGAAAGGCAATTTTTTTAAGTTTGCGTCTTGGCTTTGATCATTTGAAACTAACGTTACCTACGTAACTATCGTTTTGTAACCGGTTACGGTCGAAGCGAAATTATGTTTTATTCGATACTAGTTACGAGCGAATACTAATATTTCTGTATACTTAATCATTTCGAGGAAAAACCGTTTGGGATTTTTTTTTTGCCACATATGGCATAAAAAAAACCATACCATCAAACTGAACGAATATTGCACCAAAGAAAAGGAAGTCGGATTTAAGACAAACTTAACTTTACAGTGGAAAAAATAATTCCTTTTTCGTATCTTGTTACAAAGTCGCAATGCGTACACAGAAATGTAATTCTTCGCTCGTAACTAGTATCTAACAAACCACAATTCCGCTTCGATCGCAACTGGTTACGAATTTATCGTTACGTAGGCGGCAGAAGCGATGACACTTAAGTGACCACCCCCGAACTCAAAATAATCTAAAGTTATATGATTATTTACGGGATATTTACCGTGGCAAGGTTGTGGAATGAGCTCCCGATATTTCGGCGCAGTTACATGCACCATGTTCACGGGAAGATGGTACATGTAACTGCGCCGAAATGTCGGGAGCTCATTCCACAACCTTACCACGGTAAATATCCCGTAAATAATCATATAACTTTAGTGAACAACCGTGATAGCTTAAAACAATGTTTTAAAATAATTTATCGAAATCAGATTTATAAAACCGGTTTAGGCAAGTTAAAACACAATATCTTCCTTTAAGCTTTGCGTTGTCGGGTAAATATACAAGCACCGTCGTCCCATATAAACCGTTTGTATGTACATCTAGTTGTCTAGACTACAATAGGAACTATAGTGGTTGTGCAAAACAATCTAAAATGTATGAGTTTGTATGAAGCGTATATTTGCTATTTGTATTTCTTTACTATTTGTTACGCGTGGTTTATCGTCGATTTATTAATTTTATTTCATCGAGATACAATTCCTATAGAGCCACAATCTTTCAGTGAAAACAGTCAAAAAGTGTCCGAGCGAGATTGTACATACATTGTATCAATTATATAGTTCGCAATGCCACATTTACTCCCATTTAGACGTTATGTCGCTTGCACAGTGTTCAACGTTAGTTGTCAGTTATGTCATCGTAGCTCTGGCACCGCGCGGCGTTGTAGTCGGATCGCGGTTACCACGGATACGGTTACGATTTTTTTGGCACGATTGTGACTATATTATGTATGTATTGTATCTCGATGTTTTATTTGTTCATTTAACGTTAATGCAAATATTTATTCAATGGTAGACAAAACTGGGATCAACCATACATTCAGAAGAAAAAAAACTAGTACCATAAGAAAAATCATGAATAACCGATAAAATGGTTTTGAACTGTTGGTTCCTCTAGCGCAGTGGTTCCCAAGTAGTTTTTCTTGCGTACCACTTCAAGAAAGACCACAAGCTCGCGTACCCCTCGAGCTCGGCTCAAGCACACCAAATAAATAAAAAGCACCTTGTTTTATCTGATTCCCACAGATAATACACGCAGATTGGGGAGTTACGATTTCATGCTACTGGTAACACAGCGTCGATGACGTAGGCTTGTGTCACCCTTGTGACCTTTGTGTCTGTCAAGAGAGGGTACGCGTACCACTAATTGGGAACCACTGCTCTAGCGGGTCCAGTAGGATTTTCAAGTACTAGTGTCTCCACCGTTTGGGACAGGGGTAGAACAGCTGTTTTTCGCGAATTTGAGGTTGATCTCATAATAAAAGTACGTAACGATGAGTACAATGATCCACTTTCGGGTTAGCATAACAAATCCGAACCAAAACTCGGCGCACGCTACGCATTGCACAGACTTTTTAGTCAGTTGTAAGACAACCGTGATCTGACTTCAACGCCGCGCGATGCCAGTGCTACGATGAGATACGGACAAGCGATGTTGAACCAAATGCAAGCGACATAACGTCTAAATTAGAATATATGTGGCATTGCAAACTATAATTAATGAGAAGCCACAGGCAAAACTTATCTCAGATGGCGCCACCTTCGCTGGTGCTGTTATTTGTGGTTTATTTGAGGTTATAAACATTGCTCTTGAACGAAACAATAAAAATAAACATAAGCAATGTTTTTATCTAATGACAGTGGCGAATCTCAAAAACGAGTTAATACTTCCTTAGCTGGTAAAAAAGCGAATCTTGTGGCAAGGTAGGTATGCAATGAAATTATCAATATTATTTTTTCTCATCGGAAGGAAAACGGTGTGAAAAACCTTTATTTTTACACTGAAATGCACTACACAGAGGCATGTTTTAATACCAGACGATATTTATTGAGTAATTACTAAAATTATCTATTGATATTTGACACTTTTGACAGTGAAACAACACCAGCGATAATGCGCCACCTGGCGTGATAAATAAGCAGTGCGTCTCCCCATTGATGTCTAGGTATGTACAACGACGCTCGGACGATTTTGTACTGTTTTCACTTAGATATTGTAACTCTATAGATTATCTGTATTTCTCGATGTGTAAAATGAAAGCTGTAACCTTAGTACAAGTTTTGATAGTATTCGAAAACTTTTTTTGTTTCCGTATTGTTCCATATAGGTTTTTTTTTGTTGATATTTTTAATATTGACATTGTAAATTGTAATTTTTTAAATAATTTTGTGTACATTGTAATTGAATGAGGTGTAATTGTAATTGGAATATAATTTAATAAATGCATGAAATTAGTTTAAGTAAATTATTATTGTATGTTCGCAATGAACTTGACTGTTGATACTTATAAGCATTAATTAAAACCTGACATGTAACACAGTTGAACAATAAATATAATCTGAATCTGAATCATACATTGCTGGGCTGAAAGGTATTCGAACACTTTTTTCGTATTAGAGTGAAGCAATCTATACCTATTACTACCGATTTTAGTTCCTCCGCGTTTCCGCTGGAGGCGCTTTCCTACAATGTATGGAACAATATTTTCGAAAACTATCAAATCTGGGACTAAGCGTACTGTTATTGAATAAAGTTAATAAATCGACCGTTTCTTAATATTTATTCAAAGGCATGTCATGAAAGCGTCGTACATTTTTAATACTTACTAGTCAATTTTAACTGATTTACAACCTATTGCTATTTATTTGGTATTATTATATTTTTATGAATATAGCGGCGGGAATTCGTTTATTTATGTACATTTTACAAATAATTACAATGATAACGATTTTGAACGTTGGTTTTGTTGACAAAAATAAATTAAAAATATATGTCTTTTTTATTATCGTCTGTTAGACAAAGACAGCAACACCTAATTCGTTTATTTTTCTCACTTAAAATCTACAACATTTATGTAGTTAAGTTTTGGGTTTTATAAGCTCAGATGTGGAATTAAATAAGTTTAAAATTGTACTTTTTAATGTTTTCGAGTCTCCGAGCCAGCGACAGAAGAGAGAGCACAGGACCCACTTTGGGTCCAGCGACCCAAAGTGGGTCGTGTTTGTCAGAAGAGTAAGTAAGCTTTAAGAGTTGAGAAAAAGATTTAAAAGATTTTTTTATCTCGATAGAAATTGTAAAGTAAACCTATCAATTATAAAATACAACTGAGCATAAGTAGGTAAAATTTAAATAACTAATTTGAATGCAAGTTCGTTTGTAAATACATGATTCATTGATTATTTTGTTATTTTGTTAACAAATTGACGAAAATATATACTAATTGACAAACAACGCAATGAGGTAGAGACCTAAACAGATTGTTTATACACATTGATTTCGTCGTTTTGATTCTTTGTACACATTGATGAAAACAAATAATAACATTTAGAGTTTGTTTCAGAATGTGCTATTAAAGTGCCTAGTTGCTAAGGGGGCGTCTATTAATTACGTAAGATATTGGGGGGGAGGGGTCGAGCCCTTTCCACAAGAAAGAATGTAAAATTGCGGGAAAGCTGAGCTGAAGTAAAACGTGTTTCTCCACTAAAATATGGCTAAATCCTACATAACATATTAAGGATACACATTTAGAAAAAAAAAACACGTGAGATTTAGGATTAATTATATAAATTAATAGTAACTTTATCTGATGGTTTTTAATGATTGTGAAATACAAGCACAGTGTTTATTTAATAGATAAGGGGCCTTACGGCTTACTCTTAACGCGGGCTCGAATTAGCGCTGAAACAGCTCAATTCGGTAAATCATGCAAACGTGAACCTTAACGCGTCGAGATACAGTTTACTTTTCTCATCACTTAAAACAGGTAGCCTAAGGCTCAAGCTTAACCGTAACTTTAACAGGCCATTCTGAAACAAAGCTTTAGTTTTTGTGGCGGACTAACAACCACTCCCTACTAATAGTAACTATTCCCTATTCTACGCTTATAGGCTAGGGTCAACCGCAGACGGTGAGAGGTTAGTTGATTCCTAGATGAAACATCCTCGGGCTTAAGGTGGTACATTTCATCTATGGCAGGAAATTCAAATTTCAAACAGTTTTTTTGTCCTTGTAGTGTCCAACTCAGTCCAAGTTTTTTAGCTCCAACAGCTGCAGATTGTAAAGCATCATGGACACCGTAATTTCTGATCCTTTTTGATAGGTTTTTGAACGTAATATTGTACCCGGTAGCCGCTGCCACAACGGTCAACTGTTCGGTTGATATATTAAGGCGCGGTACAATCGTGAAATTAACCAAAAGAAGTGTTTTTAAACGCTTAGTGCGATGTGTCGAAATTGACTGATAAGGTTTTAAAAAAAATACTACAAGTAGAAAAAACACCTATTAATAATTTTAACCGAAAAACATTTCAATAAATTATCTGGATTCTTAAAAAAAATAAAAATTGTGCAACGAAAATAGCTTTTGAATTGAAGTACTCTAAATTTCCAGCGACAACAACATAATTTTTTGTACTAATTGTATAGCCAGACTAGTGTTTTAAAACTTTAATCAGTTAGTTGTTCAAATTAGTTTTTATATTCCGATATATTAAATAAAAACCCTCAAAATAACATAAACAGAAGCACAAAGTCATCATCAAATATGATGATATACGATTTTCGACTTTAAACAAAGCCGCTTTAAATAGGAAATAGATAATGGCGTGAGCGGGTAAAAAACTGATTTAAAATCGTGATCAGACCGCGCCTTAAGAGAAAAAGTTTTCATTCCGCTTTTTAGTATGATATTGCAGCTATTAGAGCAAAAAACTTAGGCCAAGTATAATGTTTTCCATTACACTTGTTTGATTGTTAGTCCGCCATTTGTTTACATAGTTTGACTGTATAAAATATAGTGCCACCAACATAACTATAGATAGTTGTAATTTGAAGAAATAAGTTAGTGGCACTGTACATAGTTGTAATTAATATAGGTTACCTAATGAGCGAGGTCACGTGGTCACGGGGCACACGAGGGGCGAGGGGGGCGCGGGGCGAAGCCCCACTCGCCGGTTCTATGGTATGCGAACTGATTGTAGGACTTTACTGGCCTGGAAGAAAAATCGGGTACAAAATTAAACAACACAAAAAAATGGTGGTCGGAAGTAGTTTTAACCCTAATATCTGCACGACTTATGGGCCAAAAAGACACCCTTAAGGTCGACAGGTATGGATATTGACAACAGCTCGGCGGCGGTGTGATCTGTGTGGCAAAGAACACTGCTTTAAACTATCACGGTTGTTCACTACATTTATATGATTATTAGCGGGATATTTACCGTGGTAAGGTTGTGGAATGAGCTCCCGATATCGGCGCAGTTACATGCACCATGTTCACGGGAAGCTAATCTATGGGACCAACTCTGAAATCACGAAAAGAAACAGCTGTTTTCTATGGAGCAGCACATTTTTTCTAGAATTTAGGGTTGGTCCCAAAGTTAAAAGTGTTCATAATGATGAGTACAATTACCTTCTTTCGGCTTCATCATCATCATCAGTCAGAAGACGTCCACTGACGTCTGCTGAAAATAGGCCTCCCGCTCCACACTGAACGACAGCCTGCCATCTGCATCTACTGGATGCCCGCGACTCTCACGATGTCGTCGGTACATCTAGCGGGAGGCCTCCCTACGCTGCGTCATCCGGTTCGTGGTCTCCACTCCAGAACCTTTCTTCTCTATCGGTTATCGGTTCTTCGAGCGATGTGGCCTGCCCATTGCCACTTCAACTTGAGAATTCCTTCCGTGGTTTTTTGGTGCTACATTTTTGTTAATTGTATATGAACAATGTATTAAAAAACAATAAAAAAGAAAAACCTCCGGCTTACTACAGGCTAAATAGGTAACCCTGTATAAAAGCTATTTTTTTTTTTGCGATGGTGTAATGTTTTGTGCTGGCAAAGCACCGTCAACACGGCAGGTGTACATAGGCGGCGGTTTCTACTTACCATCAGGCGGACCGCAAGATTGTTTGCTGTTCTTTTTATATGAAAAAAGTGGTTGACTGTAAAGTCGGTTTACGGACGATAATTTTACGTGATAACGTCGATCGTGCCTCTCTATCGCTTGTTCCGCGCTCTCGCTTGCACGCGTGGCTCAGGCGGAACGTGACAAGTTTTCGTGCGTGCAGCCATCGATTGCGTTCATCGATTTATAAGACGTTATCACGTCAAAAAGTTGAGCGGCAGTTACCTCGTATTCTGGTTCAGTTTCCAACATGCCGGTGACGGCCAGCAGCTGGTACTGGCGCGCGCGCAGGGCTCGCGAGTTGCGATGATATAGTTGTGAGCGGCAGTTACCTCGTATTCTGGTTCAGTTTCCAACATGCCGGTGACGGCCAGCAGCTGGTACTGGCGCGCGCGCAGGGCTCGCGAGTTGCGCCGCAGCAGCCTCAGGGCGCCTTGACACGCCGCGATGTTCCCGCAGAATATCTGACGCACCTAACACAACAACCATAATATTCATATGAACGAATGAATGTGTGAACGAATGAACAAACGTGTGAATATCTACTCTGTTTGGGTGTTGGTTTTCCGTGTCTTTGTGTGTGTACCATGGCATCCCCGACACGGGAAGTCCTAGTGGGAAAATATGAGTAGGGTTGCCAACAACGCTATATTAATATATTACTATAGAAACTAACGTGAGCGTAATTCATTATTTAAACTATTAGCTGCGCAAACTCTCTGAGGATGGACGTCTATAACGTCCGAACACCGGTAGTTTTTCGACATCTATACCCGTGAGTGCTAGCCGTCTATTAGTTAAAATAACTATATTAAGTAGTTAAAAGTTTTAAAAAATCTTTTTTTTTTTAAAGCAAGCTTTAATACAAAAGTAGAAATAACAAACAAAAAGAACTTAAAACAAGTAAACTATATTTAATTTTATGTCAGTAATTTATCAAAATCCACTCTCAAACTTTCCCTCTACTTTTGTAAATTGGATTTAAGAAGTTGAGTTTTTTCAAAACTCGAAGACGTTATTTTATTTTATGCCGTTAGTTACAGATCTATTTATCACATAAAATGAAAAATCCAGTTTTCATTGCCTTTTTCGTCAAATAACGTGAGAGGGCTCTTAAGCAGGTTGTTAATGTGCAGTAAGAACAGTGTAGTGGAGAGGACCGACCCTTGAAGTACGCCAGCAATATTAGTCAGTAGATCAGACGAGCAGCCGTCGACGACCAAGTGGACAGTAATTTGGGAAATATATAAATCTTAAACGATAGATAAATAAGGATTAAATAAAAATATTCAGTAAATTTTTACATAATAATAGGCATGATGACAATTTTTTTTCATTACCTCATAAAAAAGCTGATCATAAATAAAGCACATCAACGAACACAAAATTAAAATTAGTTCAAAAATAGATAAGTTATAAGCATTTTAATTTCATGCTAGACAGAGAGCGCACTATACTGAGCCGTGACGTCACGCCTCAGGAGCGCCATACAAATGCTATACTAACACACGCTTTGCGAGAAAGGGGTAGAACATCCCCTCTCTATCCCCACCTAAAACTTTAAACACTCATATCTCAGAGATTTATCAGCCAATTCAAATTATTTTTTCAGTATGTGTAATGTATTTAGTTATATTCATCGCTAAGCCGGTTATTTGAAATAAATTAAATATGAGGACACATGCCTATTCCACAGAGCTTCGTTCTTTCGATTTATCTGTGACCACCAATTTTTGAACTATGATGACTGTGACCACAATTATATAACTTTGGCTCCGAAAAACTGAACCCTATATGCGTGCCTCGAGTCTCGACACGCTCTAAGCCAGTTATTACATAATTTATACTCCTAGCCACAAATGTAAAAGTACCTTCTTTAGTACTTAGGTGATAGCCCGTTGGTCCAGTTGGTAGTGAACCTGCCTTCTGCGCTTGGGGGCGTGGGTTCGATTCCCACCTAGGACAAACATTTATGTGATGAACATTTGTGTTTGTTCTATATCTGGTTGTTAATATCTATTTAAGTATGTATTTAAAACTATATATGTATGTATATCAGTCTCTGGCAGCCATATCACAAGCTTTGCTTAGTTTGGGGTCAGATGACCGTGTGTGCAAAATTGTACCGAATGTTCCCAATTAGTAAGAATGTGAATTGTGACGGTTACTTGTGCGGGTGAATGTGAAGGGTCCAACACCAGAAGCGTCGCCTTGCCGTCCTTGTGCTTCTCGTAGCCTATTATTGTTCTCGAATGACCTGGAAATCAAAACAAGCTATCAAACATGAGTTTTTATGCCATAGATGGCAAACAAGCAGGCGGGCTGCCTGATGGTTAGCAGTCACCGTCGCCTATGGATACTTATAACACCAGAGGCATCACAACTACGTTGCCGAATCTTTAAGACTATTAACTCGCCCTTTGAAGAACCCCATGTTGTAGCTTCTCGGAAACACTGCGAAAGGTAGCTCATTCCACATTTTGCAAGTGTGAGGCAAGAAAGATTGCGTGATTCGCACAGTGTGCGATTTCCACTGATCTATGATATGTGGAATGCCGATGAGCTTTTAGGCGGTTTAAATGACAAAAAAAATATGTGTTTGTTTGTGGTCTTAACCACGAAAGAACGAGTTAATTGGAACTCTTACTTACATGTCCTAAATAGTCTTAATTATTGCCTCATTCCAGTTTTTGCTTTGGCTGATATACATGGTGTTAATTTAGATACCTTGATGCTGCAGATAGAGCGGCGGTTTGAACGCCGCTGGCTCGGTGGTGAAGTAGCGCAGCACCCAGTCGAAGAGTGCGGGGTGCCCTCCCTCCGGGCTCGTCGGCTTGTGGAAGTCTATTAACTGGCACCTGGAAGGTTGTGTGCAGAACATTCATAACCCCCTCATCATCATCAAAGAAGACATACTGCAGATAGAAAACTACAAAAGGCGTGACGTCAGTATCTGAATCAGTGCTAGTAAATATTGTCTTTTTAGTAGAATATATTTTTATACCATTCCCCCTCTGTTACCGACGCGCCACCTATGATCATAATTAAGTACTTGCATTGTGAAAGGGGACGCGCGGGGTGCGTGCTGAGGCAGGGGGTCGCCTGGTGTTGCAGGCAGTCGTCGATGCACCGCCTCCACGCACGACGCGCGTTGCCTTACAATTCTTTGTTTTTTACTTACCTACTTTAACCAAATAAATATAAAGTCAAAAGTGCTCGGTTTCATCATTTTCCTGTGGAGTGACTACTCCACTATCAACACCCTCTAGAAAGCTGATTTTATTCATTGAAAACAGTGCATAAAAAGAACAACACTATTTTGGTGTTTGAATTTAGAACACACCAATATATTCAACCTCCATCTCAATGCTATACAACCTCCTTGCGCAAAAAATACTTGATACAAACTCCTTAAATCTTTCTTTTTCATTTCATTTTATTTATTCAATGACATACAAAACACAAAGCAATAGTTAAAAAAAAAAAAAAACTAATTTTCATTACTTTTACTCGTAGTCATGGTGTAAAGTATAGTATGCAACACTTGAATAAAACTGATTTATATCGATGGCCATGAATCACTCGGGTCGCTCAGGATTCTAACACTTGAAACACTCGCTACGCTCATGATTCAATCATCACGAATCACTCCCTACGGTTGTGATTCAGTCTTGCTGATTTATCTAAGGCCCTCGCTTGAAATCGGTCCGTTATTCACTAATTGCTTATTATATATACTATTAATACCTCGCAGAAAGTGTGAAAAGTAGAGTATTCTCCTCGGGGATAAAGGTGTCTTCATCTCGGGTGTCTTTGAATCCCAAGCTTAATGAAGGATACTGATCTCAACTCCCTCACTACACTCGGGATTTAACCTTCGAATCCTTCATTATGTTCGGGATTCAATATAACGCATATATATTATATAAAGTTTACTAAAACTCTGCTCACAGAACAGATGGCCGATGGGGCCGAAAGGTTCTCGAATGGAAACCACGGAGAATGGACAGACGACCTAAAAGAAACCGCAGGAAAACACTGGATGCAGGCCGCTTCCAACCGGCCTTTTTGGTGATCGATGGGGGAGGCCTACGTCCAGTAGTGGACGTCCTATGGCTTAAATGATGATAAAAACTATGTCAAACTCACTTTATCCTAAGTGAGGAGAGCACGGTGACCACTTCACAGGCGCCGATCCATTTGCGTGTGTTGTATAATTTCGACCCCAGCTGTTCTGAACCCTAGAAGCGAAGATATCAATCTTTAGTAATGTAAAATGATTTTATACCATTCCCCCTCTAAAAAGCATATTTTATTCACTGTTTTCAGTGAGCACCTTTAATCACTATTTTGGTGTTTGAATTTAGAACACAACAATATATTCGACCTCCATCTCAATGCTATACAACCTCCTTGCGCAAAATATACTTGATACAAACTCCTTATCTTTTTCTCGTAGTCTACTATATAAAAATAAGTCGGGTTTTCCTTCCTGACGCTATAACTCCAGAACGCACGAATCGATTTCCACGGTTTTGCATTCGTTGGAAAGGTCTCGGGCTCCGTGAGGTTTATAGCATATAGGTTTATAGTAGCGAGGCCGAAGGCCGAGCTCTACGCGTACGAAGTAGCGGGATTCAGCTAGTTATGGTATAAAGTATAGTCAACTCTTGAATAAAACGGATTTAAATCGAGGGCAAGGAGCAATCTGAAGTTTTGATCTAAAATAATGTTTACCTATAGTTTTAAATGCCACTATAGTCACCGCGTTACCGACTGAGTCGTCGAGCAATAAACGTCATACCATAAGACCTGTAAGTGCGAGCGAGATAGACAAAAATGACATGTGGGTGCGAGCGAGATAGACAGACGATGATTTATGACCTGACGACTCAGATGATAATGCGTTTACTATAGATGAACCTACGACATCGTGAGTCGCGGGCATTCAGTGGATGCAGATGGCAGGCTGTCGTTCAGTGTGGAATTCTAAGGAGGAAGCCTATGTTCAGCAGTGGACGTCTTCTAGCTGACGATGGGTGTGATCTGTGTGTGTGTGTGTCTGTGTGTAGGTATGTTAATGTGGATTTGCCTGTTACCTGTGTATCGAAGCCTTTCTGCCAGGCCTTTTCCACCAGTAGCTGCAGTTTGGGTATGGAGGGAACGCACTCGCACTCTTTCTGCGCCGGCGCAGCCGCTGTGAGGCACGCGCTGTATCCAGGGTTCTTCAGCAGGGAGGATAGCACCATCTGCATGTTTCTGGAATGACATAATCGATGCTTATGTCCGGTGGTGGGTGGTGCGGCAGGCGGCTGGTGTGAATCTGGTTCTACCATTTCATTGGGCTGCGGCTTTGAGGTTGTTTGCCATCGCCTGTGCCCGCTTTTCTAGATTGTCGATACCTTTCCTAAAGGTTTTTTTTTCGAGTATTTTTTTTTTGTTGCGGCAAACAAGCATGCGGTCCGCCTGACGGTAAGCAGAAACCGCTGCCTGTGGACACCTGCAACACTGGCGGTGTTAACGGTGCTTTGCTAGCCCGGAGAGGTAGTTGTAGATACCCCCTTTGAAACGTTTCATGTTGAAGATCGGCGGGAAGACCTGTGGGGAAAGAAATTCCAGACCTTGCAGGTCAGCGGTCAGCGGTGTGAGTTTTCCAGGCTTGCTTTTTGTTGGTGTCGGGATGAGCTGTAGTGGAAGTCTGACGCAGGAATGAGATCAAAAAGCTCTTCAGAGCATTGGAAATGGCTTGCATTTGACCGCCAGTTCGCCTGATGATAAGCGATGATAGTCTATGATGGAGCATACTTGCTTAGAAAAAATCGATTCACTCGCGAAATTCTCCAGTTAGAATAACCTCGGGAAGTGCATTCCACAGGCTAACAGTTCGCTCAATATAAGGGAAATCAAAGCACTTCTTACGGGATTGTAGCTGATTGCCGATGTACTAAAGTAAAAAAAATACTTTAGTTTTTACAATGTTATTGCAGCTGTTATAGCAAATAAACCGGCCAAGTGCAAGTCGGGCTCGCACACTGAGGGTTCCGTACCACCACAAAGCTCAATAACGAAACTATCAGCTATAACTTGGTATTGAACAGAAACATGTCACCGACTCACACTTGGCTATTATTTATTACTAGCGGTCCGCCCCAGCTTCGCACGGGTATAGATTATAGCCTATGTCACCCGGGGATAGTGTAGCTTCCCAACAGTGAAAGAATTTTTTAAATCGGTTCAATACTTTTTGAGCCAATTTGTTACAAACATACTTACATATTACAAATCTTTCCTCTTTATAATATTAGTATAGATTTGTTGTTATATTTTAGAGTGTGTACTATAATAAAACCAAATTTTACGCTTGTACGTATTACCGTTTTCACATTAGAGCTAAAACAAAAATATGTAAAAAAAAATACGTTTGTTGTTGTATGGTTCGTTGTTATTTTTTGACTTTTTTAGTATATTTTAAGTAATCCGCCGTAACATTACATATTCAATGAAAATTTCAACTGTTCGAAAGATACAGCCGTTAATAGGTAGGACAGACGGACAGACAGACATCGTAGGCTTAGTAATAGGGTCCCGTTGTTACCCTTTGGGTGCGGAACCCTAAAAAGAACTTAGTCCGAGTATAGTAGTACATACCTATACCCGCATCCCCACCCTCTATCCCCGTAGGTGCTGGCATAATGGTCGACCGCACTGCACAGGTAGGTCTTGGCAATGGCGGGGTTCTGACAGTTGAGCTGGATTATCCTCTCCAATAGGCCTGGAACGAAGTCATCTGTTCTCAATTATTTGTTTACTTTTTGTGTGTGGAGGCAGGGGCGGATACAAGATATCGTAGACATTATTAAGTAAATATAAATATCTCCCTCTTTTTGTCTGATCTGTGGCCATTTCACTCGACTAATTATTTTTTTCAGTAAAAAAAACTTAATCATTTACAATAGACATGATGACTAATATTTTTTTATTACCTCATAAAATAGCTGATCATAAATAGAGCACCAACGAAAACAAAATTAAAATTAGTTCAAAAATAAATAAGATGTAAGCAGATATAAGCATTTAAATTTCATGCTAGACAGAGAGCGCACTATACTGAGCCGTGACGTCACGGCTCAGGAGCGCCATACAAATGCTATACTAACACACGCTTTGTGAGAAAGGGATAGAGCATCCCCACCTAAAACTTTAAACGCTTATATCTCAGAGATTTATCAGCCAATTTAAATTATTTTTTCAGTATGTGTAATGTATTTAGTTATTTTCCTCGCCAAGCCGGTTATTTGTAATAAATTAAACATGAGGACACATGCCTATTTAAATATACCTACTTTCAATGACACATGATTAATTTCAAAATTCAGCAAGAAATTTGTATGAAAAGTATAAATGTGACACGAACCTTGTCCCGCCTTTATCATTAAAAATAATCACCATTAGTCCTAGACGATCCTGCGTCCCGTCCCGTAGCAGAGGCCTTCCGGAGGCCCACGCTGCGCTCATAGTACCCCGCCACGGACAGGGCTCCACTGTACACTGCGCGTTTAAGACTGTTGGTCGCTCGCTCTTGGTAGGCCTCCTCGTCGTTCTCTTCCATGCCATATTGAGCCTAAGGGTCAATAGGAATGTTAGTTAGGTCAGTGAGGATAGTTAAATCCCTGAGAATAGTCAAATAGTTAGGTAACATTTTTGGTAAGGAAGTCACAGAGATTAAGTCAATAAGATTAATAAGTTTTATATGTGTGTATTTAAGTCCCTATCATGTTCCCACTGCTGGGACACAGGTCGTCTCTCACAGAAAGGATGGGCCCAGTGCATGTTGGTGAATGTCATAAGTCATTGAACTTTTTGAGGGTCTTGGACATACCAGTTTCCTCATGATGTTTTCCCTCACTGTTGAGTGATGGCATCGAAACTGCACTTAATTTATAGAAGTACTAAACAAGTCATTGGAAGGGTCGAGGATCGAACCGGGTGCGTCAGTTTGTAATGCGCACATGCCAATAAATTGGCCACCATTGCTCCAATAAAAGTATTCATTATTATCAGCATATGTGACCACAAACAGCTCTCTTCTAATAGACTTCATTAAGGTGGTACGCTTCATCTATGGCGGGAAATTCAAAATTCAAACAGTTTTTTTGTCTTGACCAACAATTTTACTCCAACAATAATCTTTCTCTGTTGATCATCATCATCATTTCAGCCGTAGGACGTCCACTGCTGGACATAGGCCTCCCCCATCTCCAAAAGGGCCGGTTGGAAGCGGCCTGCATCCAGCGTTTTCCAGCGTCTCTTTTAGGTCGTCTGTCCATCTTGTGGGTGGACGTCCTACGCTGCGCTTACCAGTCCGTGGTCTCCATTCCAGAACCTTTCGGCCCCATCGGCCATCTGTTCTGCGTGATATGTGCCCTGCCCACTGCCATTTCATCTTACTAATCTAGTAAACTTACTAAATTAAACTTACTTTCTCTGTTAGGTCAGTGTAAATATTGGTTAGGTGAGTGAGATTGTAGTTTAGGTCAATGAGGTTGTTGATTAGGTCTGCGAGAATGTTAGGTAGCATAAGTTAGGTCAGTGAGATAGGAAGTTAGAACAATGAGATTGAATGACTTGAATATGATTGCTAGTGAAGTCAGTATACTTGTACTATTAAAATATATATGCTGATTCAAATAGAACTTACTCTGAGCAATGCAAATTCCTGCTCTTCCCTACATCTTTGAGCTTCCCGTTCTGCATCAGAGAGGCCGGCCGCTTCACCATCTTCGCCTCTTTCAAAATGTTCCTCAATGTGCTGAATCTGGAAGAATAAGAACTTTTTAACTAGAGATGCCGCATATAGATGTTATGTCGAATAGTCGCATTAGCGGATTTAGCGGTTAATCGTCATTCCCTATGGCGAATACTCGAATTATTCGTCAATATCAAAAGTTGACATACTTAATTAGTAATCAACAATAAAACCCAATGCACCCGGGTATGTCATAAAACTGCAACCAGAACCACCAGAGGATGGGCAGCAGCATCCTATTAGTACACGGTGAACGTACTGCGATCCCCAAGCCGCCTGCCAAGCGTAAAGATTATGGCAACACTTTTATCTAAGAGGGAGGCCTTTGTCTAGCAGTGGAAGTTTAATGGCTGCTGCTGCTGATGATGATGATGAATCAACAATAAGATGCTTTTAGTGACTTTGGAAAAAAAAGATATCCAAATTATAATCCGAAAACTGATTTTACATTGCTGGCAACCCTTTATTCGCGATATGTTTGACGGGGAATACCGGTCCTTTGTATAACCCAGCATTTAATAACTAAAGATTGATTATTTTAAATCTGTACTGTAGTTTTTTTTTTCATTTACAAATCATTTCGGTCGTCTATCCACTACTCTGCCAAATAATAGAAAATATGATTCGGTATTTCGCTAATAGCTAATATTATTATCTTAAGGAAATAAACCGGCTAAGTACAAGTCAGGCTCACGCGCTGAGGGTTCGGTACCACCAATAAATTAAATAATTATCAATTTTAAATACTGAATTGAAAATAAGTAATACATGGAATTTCGATTCAGTGAAAGAAATGATAAGGTCCTCCAAGTAACCGAATTACCAGTTATAACTTGGTAATAAACAGAAATTTGTCACCGACTTGCACTTGGCTATTATTAATTATATGTTGTTATACTTTAGGGTATGTATTATAATCATGCCAAGTTTGAAGCTTGTACGTATTACCGTTTTTACACTAGAGCAAATACAAAAATACGTAAAAAATATATCGTTGTTGTAAGTAAAAAAACACCTGGACCTCCTTAA
Organism: Agriopis aurantiaria; assembly: GCA_914767915.1. Taxonomy (NCBI): domain Eukaryota; kingdom Metazoa; phylum Arthropoda; class Insecta; order Lepidoptera; family Geometridae; genus Agriopis; species Agriopis aurantiaria. Next base: position 14,012,454 of record OU611998.1, on the reverse strand, counting down.
ATTTTTATTTATTGACTTTTATGACTATTTTTTACTTAATCCGCCGTAATATTACATATTCTGTAAAAACTTCAACTGGCTATCTATTACAGTTCGAAAGATACAGCCGTTTGAAGGTAGGACGGACAGACGGATGGACAGACAACATAGGCTCAGTAATAGGGCCGTTTTTACCCTTTGGGTACGGAACCCTAAAAATAGCGAAATAAGTAGTATATTAAATCGAATAATAGCGACTAATGCGGCATCTGTATTTCTAAGTATTCCTTTGCAAAATATTGGAGAACATTTTCAAAAACATTTTAAAATAATGTAAATAGTAACCAGTTCATGGTGTGACAGTGGCAGGGGCTGGCAGCAAACAGGACAGTTGCTGACCGGACTTTCCTCCATCATCTCTACATCACAGGAGGCGTTGTCTACTTGATCCTGAAGATTAAAAGGCAAAAACAATATAATTACAGTTACATTTATCTCAAAATATTAAACTAAATCAATCTTATGTCATATGTAGAAGTCATTACACTAGATAAGCCATTATTATTTTTGATGCCATCGCTCAAATGCTGTTAAAGAAAACACTGTTAGGAAACCAGCATGTCCAAAAACCTCTAATGTTAAAAAATATACGAGATTCACCAACATGCACTGGGCCAGCATGGTGGATTAGGGCCCATCCTCTTTATGAGAGAAGACCAGCGAGTCTCAACAGTGGGAACATGATAAGGCTCAAATTATATAACTGTAAAATTTTGTTTTTATCTGAGTAATGCAAACTACTTATTATAAATTAGGCCAGAGCATGTGATATACAACGATAGGGTATTTATGGGGCCCTTAATACAAGTTTATTTTGGATGCAAAATGCACATATTCATACTTCAAGGTCCACGGGAACAGGTTGGCGTTTGTATATTTGTTTAACAGTAACTTGCATACTGTTGGTCAGATCTTCTAGAAATTTTGTTAACAAGTAGTTCAGTACAATAAATAATTTAAGTTTGCAAACAAGCAACATCGTTCAAGGGGATTTGAAAATAAGGGGTAAGAATAACTAGTTTTAGTTGACTTTGCCAAGCCTATATTATACACTTTACAGTTATATAAAGATATATTATTTGCATAACAGTTAGTTAATTACCCACCTGCTTAAAAATCTTATCAGTATAGTCTTTGTAACACTCACCCTTTTCTGTGGGCTCAAAATATCACGATGCTCAACATTGACATGCATTTCCACGTCGGAAACGCTCACAAACTCTCTCTCACATATCGGACACTGGAACGTGGACCCGTGAGGGCTTGGAGACATTGCCATCGCCGCAGTCTTGTTATCCAAACAACTCTGCGTGTCTAAAGTTATGGTAGGGTTCGTCAAACCCAGTGTTGTGTTGGAGTTGGCGTTGGCATTTGCATTTCCCATTAGAGAAGGAGAAGTGAGGTCGAAATGAGCACGGTTGATGTGTTCTTCTAATTTCCGAGGGCATGTTGATGTAAAATCGCAGAGAAGACACTGAAATTAAAGAAGTGTGGAGAATTTTGTTTTCACTAAATTGTTGTAATCTGATGCCTGCCTGCATCTAATTCATAGGACTATTACTTTAATTTTGTTAGGTGGCTGATATTTATTCATTAAAACTGAATTTATTTAGTAAAACAGAAAAGAAAACCCAAATAATTTCGCATTTGCAAAATCAAAACAAACAAAACAATTTCGTTGATTTCGTTCGGCGGACGAGCGGACGAGCAGTCATGAGATGAAAAGACATTTTTTGACGTTGACGTTGACAAAATTGACAGTAGTTAGTTTTTATATCAGAATTTGGCTTTATAGCTCAATCTTATTACTCCTCACAGAAAAAATATATATTATATTCATACCTGTACTGTAGGACTCGGCGCCGACGTTTTCTTTGGTGTGTTAGGTTTCAATTTCAACGTAAGTTGAGATCTAAGAGGTGACCCTTGACCAGCTCCCGCTGTTATGATCTAAAAAGGCCAATATTTTTAAGAAGAGACTGCGCAAATGTGTATACTTTTGCAACGTATTCTAAATAATGTATAAATATTTATTTTATTACCTTTGTTTTATTTGGTGATCCTTCGTAGCTGCTATTATTATGACTAGGACTTGAATGAGAACCTAAAACACAAAATAATTAATTGTATTTTTTTTTCATCTTAATTCTAGCTTATAAAAATATATTGGTTGCCGTTACCTTTTTTATCATACCCATTGACCTCATTCTCAGTGGAACTTTGCCTGCTCTGCATCTTTTTAGGAATCACACCGTTATTAATATTAATGTTCTTGAGTCCATTACTGAGGTTGATGTTCTTTGGCGACCGGGATATCTCGTCCTTTTCATTCTTGCTATAGTTTTCCTGTAAAAGTTTACCGCATTCATCTTATTCAATATTTTATATACCATTTTTTTTTTATTGAATCACTGACAGACAACGCTGTGTTTAGTTAGATAAATGCCATTTTGCACAAGTGAACCTTATAAAGGGTGGAATTTTTAATCACACCCGTAAAAACAAAGTACATACAATACGCAAGGGAAAGTACATACTGGATATAGCAAAGTTTACGCAACGCAAACATTCATTTCTTAAAAGTCATAAATTTGCATTCAAAGATTTTCGGAAACTCGCTTGAAATGCACATTAGGTTATCGAACCGGCTAAAATCCGAAAAGATAATAATTTAATAATTTTCCTTTCATTTAATATACCATGTTTGTTATATTTGGTTGTTTGGGGTTTGGTATTAAATATACCAACCTGGTAGCCATTGTGGTAGGCGTTTTTAGAAATGGCCCCGTTGTGGTAGGAGGAAGAATTGTCAGGACTGTGCCAGCCGTTGATGGAGCCTGGAGTGTTGTAGCTGCAGCTGTCTGTCGTCGTCATCTTGGAGTCTTCGTCGAAACTGTGGACGAATCATAAATATTTGGGACGAACAAACAGCGCTGTTTTGAAGGTATTCGATAAATGGAATGCAACAATACCTTTTTTTATCCTCTAACATTCGGCCCGTTTAATCTATATACACGAAAGAAACTATTTGATGGACAAAATTTGTATTTTTTAAGGAAATTACAATATTGACAATTTACGTTTAGGAAAACATCGTGTGGAAACCTACATACGTGTGGAGAAGAAATTCAATGGCGTATGTGAATCCACCAACCCGCGACTGGGCCAATGTGGTTGATATGGCCTAATCGCCCTTTCGGGGGTAGGCCAAAGTCCAGCAGTGGACTATTAAACGAACAGAAAAAAAAATTGTTTAGATAAGGCTGATTATGCATGAGTAAACTGAAATCGAGAAAAGGATAATACGGCCGTGCCTGTTGACTTGACCAGTGGCCTTACGTACAACTGCTATTGCGGCACCAAATTAACGTGATCTTATAAGATCCGCTCAGTTGGAAAATAACGCGAACGTGAACCTTAATTCGCACAGATACGGTTTGCGGTCGCGTGATTTTCCAACTGAGCGGATTTAACGTTAGTTTGGTGCCGCAATAGCAGCTGTCCGTAAGGCCCCAGATGAGAAATGGTTTTCAAGTGAGCCTTCTGAAACACACTGCTATGTGCTATTCGGATGAATTCTGCAAAATATCACCACCATACCAAAAACGGATTTATAATTATAAGGCATCATAGAAAACAGCTTTACTGCTTTACTTTATGCGTCCTAAAATCCCGAGTTCCTAGGGTTGAGAGTAGGCTATAAAATATATTTCTTCGGCAGCTTGCCAAATTTGTATTATCTTCGGGGGAGTCGAGAATGTCTACATATATAGGAATGTGGGAATAAAGACGTAGATACAACTTTGGTTTGAGTCCAAAATTCATGTCAGCTGCTTTTAGATACAGATCTGTGGCCTAAAACCCCGACCATTACAATTTATAAGAGTTACAACATAAAAACAATGGATCGAGTTGAGAACCTTCCTTCTTTTTTGAAGTCGGTTTAAAAAGGTCACCACGGAGCCTTTTTGAAACAGTGTCTTCAAACACCTCTCCGAGCTAGTAAAGTAACAATGCCGTGCATGATTCGACCGTATGCCTATTTAATCTGCAGTGCAAGTACCGTTCTTTTATCGATCGTCAAATTGACAGTTGAGGTCGTCAAATTCGATAAAATGTCATAAGTACTCACTATGATCGATTCTATGGCATTCTATCGAATATGACGGTCGATAAAGAACGGTACTTGGGGCCCAGATCTTTTTATAAATAAACCAGCAAAGTGCGTATTAGGCTCGCGCACCGAGGGTTCCGTAGCACCAAATAAATTGTTAATTACATAGGTACTAAAGTTGTGCTTTGTCTTCTGTGGCTAAAGGGCAAAAAAGTACCTACCTAGTGCAATAAGACAAAATCACGCCCAGGCGGTCACTGAGGCCAAGTACCGAGCGCGCCCGAATAAAATCTGAATTTTCACCATTTTGGTGAACAGAGTCACCGACTTTGACTTGGCCAGTTCCTAATTATTGTTATGCCAAGTTTGACTCGTGTTCAAGATATTTCTCGATCGATCTAAATATTACGAATCGTGTTTCGACTCCCAGCGAGCCAAATCAATTGAGCCAAATCAATTTAATACAATTCCTTGAATCCGGGACATAGTATTAGTATTTCCAACTCACAGAAAAGCATTTTAGAACTCATTCAACGAGTATCTTTGGCCAATCTCTTTACTTGGGCTCAAAATACATAGGTAATATTAGTACAAGTACGTAAGTACCTTGGGCTTTGATCATCGATAAACGCCATTAGCTCCCTCTCTGGCGTGAGATAATGCAGATGTGTTCGCTGGACGTGACCCATGAGCTGCGGTTGGGGTACGTCGCAGTCGCAGAAGGGGCACTCCGGCCGACCTACTACGTGGGCCTCCAGCGTGTGGGTCCGCATGCCCTCGTCTGTTAGCCCTTCGGCACCGCATAGCTCGCAGGTGTAGGGAAACGGGCTGCTTGACATTCTGTATCTGAAAGTTAAAACCCTTGAAGAAATAGTTTTGGCTGTAATGCTATTCAACTTTTGATAGGACGGACTAGGACTTCAAATTACATAGTCATTGCGGCATCTCCGCATCATGGAATTTCAATTGTGCGTAATCTCAGTATTATGAGTGTTTTTTACCGAAGTTGGATGCTCGATCGGAGGAAACTTATGAAGAATAAGCACGTTTTTGGATCTATTTTTGATTTAGGATAGCAACGTCAGTTGTGATAGGGCAGTGGTCGAATTGGACTTACTCACGGACCGGAACGCATTTCCCTTCAAACTTTGTGAACTTTTAACCGACTGTCCAAGAAGGAGGGTAATGTAAGCATGTAAGTATGTTTCTGGGTTCCTGTAGTACATCTTGTAGCCTAAACGGCTTGACCGATTTTGACGAGTGAGGTGTAATCGGATTCCTTTACGAAACGGAACGGTGACTGCACGAACCGGAACGGCGTTCCGGTGCGTTCCGGTCCATTTCGAGCACTGTGATACGGTTTATTTTAAATGGGAGCGGACTAGGACTTCTAATTCCGTAGACATTGCGGGATCTCAGTAACCTATTATTAAAAGACCATGCAACGACAATCTCAATATTTTGCTTTTTTACCGAAATTATTAGCTCTAACAGGCTTTGAGAACAATGCTAACAGGAATCCTAAGTAAAATAAGTAACTTTTGTGTGTAAGTTTTTAAGTTGTTCAAGTTAATTAATTTTTACTTCATTTTAGACTCATCCAGAACGGCATATTGTTACATTTTTAAAGTTTGATAAGATTTACCAAACTTACCATCAGGCGAGTTGGTGGCTAAACGTAGACCTATTCTATATATTAAAAAAAACAATATGGCCAGACACCTACAAAAGAAAGTTAAAAAAAAAACAACAAACAATACAAAACAATATAATATACTGTTTACACATTTCAAACATGTGTTCAAATCGCGAAAGCTTAAAAATTACTAGATACCTACTGTTTGTTGGTCCTTAAATAAAAAATAAATACATAAGTACAACTATCGTCTGTCGATGTCAAGTCATATTGTAGGCTGTATATGTACTATACCTAGTTGTTGTATAGTTGTACTTACAACCACGGTATCAATTCTCTTGTACTTGCTTTCCTTTCTCTCTTTTGTGAATACCGACTACTATTTTGTGTACAAATTTTGGTCATTTTAACGGTGAATGGACCGACCGAACCAAGCGTTGCTTTTGTGCTGATTGATCCTAACTCTTAACAATACATAGGGCCGTTGCAGACCATGCTACGCATCGGCAGGAACGTATTACTTAGTGCAAGTGGCAGTGGAAGTACGAAAACACTTCCACTGTTCAACTTGAACTTGCTACTTGTACTACGTATGATCTGCAACGGCCTTAGTTAATGTTGATTTCATATCCCTCCCACATTTTTTTATAGATATAGGGTAGCTATCGTTATACATTCTTAAAATTGGGTTTTCATAAGTATCCACTAACTCAATTTATTTCCCCCACGAAACGGCACATTAAGCCATCTCCACATTAACATACCCACGGTGACATAAAGTTGACCTTAACGATTTCCTCTTCTCTCCGACCTTGACCTCAATAGAGAATGGGCCTCACATTCATACCCCAGACGAAAAAATTGATTTATTTGTAACTAGTTCTCATAGAAACCAAACACGTTAATGATATTGGAGTTAAGTGTCGAATCAATAAAATTACCGCAGTTTTGTTTTTCAAGGAAATGCTGTCGATGTTACCAACCGGAACATTATTTAAAAATATACCTTACACCTTTTTAATTTTTATTTCTAATTTGGAAGAATTGTGTAATAGGTAAGCGTTGTTACAAATAAAAACAAATTAATATTAGTAGAGGTACTTACGATTATCGAATTTATTGTCATCAAAAGCGGGAAAATCCGCTGTTCCACAACACTATCTAATTGGTACAACACTATCACTGTATGTGGTTGGAGCAAGCATTTTCTAACATTAATAATAATTATAACAAAAATTTAAGTATTTCTACTTTGAGTAGGTTGTGATGGAGTGGCCCATTCATGAGTTTTGTACATTGAAAAATAAGGAAGTGTTTGCGCATGCGAAAATTATGTGCGTTGCTAGCGCCACACACGGAAGTTTTCCGGAAACCTATTTTTATTCGAGGAGTTTTTAATTATATGGTTACAGAATCATTACAACAGTAAACGCACTTAATCCTTTAATTATTTTTTCCTAGTAACGGAATTAATGACAACATTAATAAGTAACCTGTGACTAAACCTACATCTAGCGCCCTCTATTTGCTTGTAAAAGAACGAAAACAGGAACAAAATTATTGCTGGTTTTCCTTGTTGAATGCAGGTTCTTCAAATGATTTTCTGTGTAAGGGAAAGATGGAAGCACGTCAGATTTGTAATGAAATGATCCTTATCTTTTTTTGGTGAATAGGTGACACTATTTATGTTACTTTGCTAGCTACAAAACGTCCTTTTAGGTCTCATAATTATTACGAGCCCTAAAAGGACATAATACTATTTAATTTGCCAATGAATGTGTAAATTTTCTATTTACATTTCCTTTGTACAGAAAATATTAAAAACATGTAGTAATTATTTTTACCATTATTAGCCAAGCACTGCTGGTGTAGTGGTATCATGCAAGATTCCCATTCTTGCGACCCGGGTTCGATTCCCGGGCAGTGCAGTTATTTTGGTAGTTTTTTGCGTGACATATCGGAAAGAAGCAATACAAGAAGATAGACGAGATTGAAGATGAATTAAAAGTTTGCAGTGTTTGAAAGTCAATTTCTCTTTTACTCTTGTAGTATCATCGTAGTGCTGTGTTAGGCATTGTCATTAGAGACAGATATGCTCGGAGTTTCTTTGCGCGATAAAATCCGAAACGTGGATATTTGCCAAAGAACCAGAGTCATCGACATGGCGGTTAAAATTTGCAAGTTGAAATGGCAATGGGCAGGCCACATCGCTCGAAGAACATCCTTGAAGATGGGGTAAGCAACTATAACTTCAAAAAGCAACGTATCTGTGATGCCCCTGGTGTTGCAGGTATCCATAGGCGACGGTAATCACTTACCATCAGGCGGTCCGTCTGCTTGTTTGCCACCTATCAAGCTTAAAAAATCCCACATCGCCCGAAGAACCGATAACCGATGGGGAAGAAAGGTTCTTGAGTGGAGACCACGAACCGGATGACGCAGCGTAGGTAAGCCTCCCACTAGATGGACCGACGACATTGTGAGAGTCGCTGGCATCCAGTGGATGCAAAAGGCAGGCTGTCGTTCAGTGTGGAGGTTAAAGGGGGAGGCCTATGTTCAGCAGTGGACGTCTTCTGGCTGATGATGATGATGATGATGATGACTAAGCATTGCTACTGACACGACACGTGTTTGGTCTGAGAAAGGCTTTTTCAAGCTTTTCTTTTTCAAGCAATCACGATAATAACAAAAAGTCTGCCGCCAAAGATAAAATGCCTTTTAGGTTAGGTATTTCGCACAGGGTGTCCACAATTGCCGGGCGATCCCGGATAGAGTCCTAAAAGCTTCTGTTATTAGCACCCCGCATGGTACGATGCGAATGCTCTAATAATCTCAGGGTTTATCTTAGATTTGCTTGCGTGGGTTCTGTTAATATAGAGTGACCATAATACTTTAGGTTTTTTCTACGGACTTTTTATGGCTTGGTGTATCTAGTGCAACCAGAATGAAAAAAAAAAATGCTTATTCTAAATGAAAGTTATAAAAATGCTTTCATTTAACTTGCAATGTATCAAATTTTACAAGCTGAATTCCTCTTAATCGATTTTTGCTTACACCTGTTAGTTCTGGTGACTATACAATATGCAATACCCAGCCAGTACTTATGATAGCCCGTTGGTCCAGTTGGTAGTGAACCTACCTTCTGAGCTTGGGGGGCGTGGGTTCGATTCCCACCTAGGACATACATTTATGTGATAAACATTTTGTTTGTTCTATATTATTATCTGGTTGTTAATACCTATTTAAGTATGTATTTAAAACTATACTACATTAGTATGTATGTATATCAGTCTCTGGCAGCCATATCACAAGCTTTGCTTAGTTTGGGGTCATATGACCGTGTGTACAAAAAATGGCCCGAATAATATTTAGTATTGCAATATTTGAGACATTGAGACATTGTGAGAGTCGCGGGCATCCAGTGGATGCATAAGGCAGGCGGTCGTTCAGTGTGGAGGTTAAAGGGCCTATGCGTATAAGCGTCTTCTGGCTGATGATGATGATGATGATAATTGCAATATTTTTTAAATGACTACTAAAATAAAATAAAAACATTTAAGGAAATAAAAATGAATAGCATCGTTTAAATAAAAGCTTCATTAAAAAAAAATTGTTCTATTTAGGTAAATCTTTCAAAAAGTGATAGGGTTGGAAGAAGATAGTTTTCCGCAAATCATGGACACCCCGGCATTATGCTTATTTGTGGCACAGATGGGCCTTCCGGGCTCGGCCCACTGATAACCTGGCTCTGATTTCATGTTTGTTTTTCTTCAGTTGGGATTATGCGGGATGTTTTGTTTATTTAAAAATATAATTTTTTGGCGTACTTACAGACTATCTCTTGGGAGTCAACCCTTTTTAACCCCCGACGTAAAAAGAGGGGTGTTATAAGTTTAACGTCTGTAGGTATGTGTGTCTATCTGTGGCATCGTAGCTCCCAAACGGCTGAACTGATTTTGGTTAAATTTTTAGGGTTCCGTACCTCAAAAGGAAAAAACGGAACCCTTATAGGATCACTTTGTTGTCCGTCTGTCCGTCTGTCCGCCTGTCCGTCTGTCAAGACCTGGCCAGCCTAGGCCGTCTGTCCTGAATATTTTAATTAATAATTTTTTTTACCCTAACTTCCGTTTCGGTAAAAAAAGCCACGATTTACTAACTTTTTTAAATTATACATCATACTAATATTATACAAATATGCGAATGTATGTTTGTTCCTCTTTCACGCGGCAAGAGATCGGCGGAACAAAGTGACTTTTTTCATAGAGGTATAAGAGGTAGTTGAAAGGTCGGATAGACTTTATCCCTGAAAAAAATCTATGGATCCTGACGGATGGTCCACGCGGGTGAAACCGCAGGGCGCAGATAATTATTCATTTGAAGAAATTGTCAACTTTATTGGCAAGTTACTACAGATTGTCTTTTTTTAGGGTTCCGTAGTACTATTTCTGTCCGTCCGTCTGTTAGTCCTTCTTTAGAACCATTATAACTTCTGTAGTTATTACAATTTTAATTACAATTTAGTATTGGTCTAATTTTCAAAAGTAAAATAAAAAAAAAGTTTTTTTTTAATTCTCCACGGACTTCTGTGTCCGTGCCCTTTGTCAGCTTTTATCTTAGAATAACTACTCAGAGAATGTAAGTTTCCAAACAACGCCTTCTCAAAACGTAAGCTACAAATTCGCTTTGTAGCTTACGTTTCGATTGGTATTTTAAGCGGTTTAAGTAAGAAAATTAATGGATTACCTGTGGAATATCACACCATAACTCTTATGCTGCTTTTCTGATTTGTTGTGGTACGATTTCACCGCGCAAATTGTCATAGTAAATTTTTTATATATTTTTTGGAGCCATATATGACACCATTTGAATGGCTTAAATTTTGCAAATGTACTTGGTTTCTTTGTGTAGTTATTCTAAGGCTTTTACTGTTTTTATTTAAAACTATATCTGATAAAACATAAAACTAATGACTATACAAGAGGAATATACAAATTATAAAATCTTATTACTATGTTGCGTGTATTTGTGTTTTAGGGGTGGCTCACTTGGTCATGTACGAATACCTACATGTAGAAGTGGGATGTTTTTTTTTCTTCGCTGGACTGGACTTGTGGTATCATTGAATAGGTAATTTAAAATGAAGGTAAGCTTTCATATATATTATCACTTTTTATCAAGTGTATCATTAGCAAAATATGGCTTAAAAAAAGTAAATAAGTAAAAATAATAAGTAAAAAAGTAAATAATAATAAGTAAATAAGTAGTATAGTAAGTTATAGTGGAAAAAAGTTGGTTTACTCTCGGCATTTTTTAACTATTAGCAAGGATGCCTTGTTATTATTAATTATAGAACTAGATTTTTTACTTACAATGCTGTTATTCAAAATAGCTGAGAACATTTTCGGATTATAGCTTTTTGAGTTATGGCGATAAAATTGTAATAAATGCAGAAGTTCTAATTCAAAGGCCATTACATTTACCTTTTCGTCAAATGAATTTAAAAAGAATGTTTTCCTAGTAAGAGTTTTCTTTTTGACTAAACCATAAAAAGTGGCTTAGTCCAGTTTTTTATATCTATATACCAATTTGTGAACTATGAATGTGACCACAGGTGACCAAGTGACCACAAGTGACAGTTTCGGCTGCGGAACCTTAACATATGCGTGTCTCGACACGCTCTTGGACAAATATTTATATTAGTCTGCCTGTAAATTACTCCATAACTTACGATGCAATGTGTAGGTATTTGCTAGAATTTTCAACCGCGTAACTGCTTTCATGGTGAGAAAAAATGTACAAACTTACACATTATACCGCGATTGTACATACAAACAGATGGTCCAACGATAATGTTAATATATTTGGCAGTTATGCTTATTATCTGTGTTTTATGGGCCGTTTCGGGAAAAAATGGTGGAAATGCACAAGGGAAAGTTGGGCGTGGAAGGAAATGTATGGTAAATGGCTGTATCCCGGAAGCCGCGACCGCGGATACCGAGCTAAATGCCTACAACTTTGTTGGGGTTCGGCTGTTGGGTTTAAGCCTTGACAAAAGATATAATTTTCAAAAACCCTTTCTTAGTGCCCATACAACTTCTTTGTATAGGGAAACTCAGAAAGGGTATTAAGCCGAAAGGGGTTTATTATCCATGATCAAGTTTATATACCTACTCATAATTATGAACAACTTTTATCCTTGGACCAACCCCAAAATCAAGACGTATTCTTGATTTATTTATACCAAGAAATATTTACTAGCTTTTAAACTTATTTATTTCCAATAATGCATTATTCCTGCAACATATTTTTTTCAGTAAACAAAAAATGCAAGTTAAAAAAAAATCTATGAGTAATTGTAACCTTTTCACAAGTGTGTTCACATAATTATTTTATCGAATAATAAAGCATAATTATTTTTTAAAATAGGTAGATGTACTAAGTTCATAATCTTTGCTAGTACCCACTTATTAAAAAAATTATATCCTTCGATAATCCAATACATAATACCTGTTTCTTCGCAAAATATATTTCTAACTAAAAAGCCCTAGAATAAATTGAAAAAAAGTTTGAGGAAAACCACACAATGACCGATACACGTCCAAAAGTGGTGAATTATTTCGTATTATATTTTTTCAGCTTTTGCGTAATTTTTGTCCGTTTTTCCCGCTGGTCGCAACGAATTTATGTGACGGGTCTTTTCTGGTGCGTAAAGGAGTGATGAATAAACAGTAAGAGCGGTTTTTAAGTAGGTAGGTAGGTAATTGTCGACGATCCCAAGCCCACTGAACACTTAGAGCCGCTCAGCATGCGCAGAGACGTTGGGCCTCTTTGTGTCTTTTATCGCATTTACAACGGGGAGTGTTCTGAAGAACTGTTCGATCTGATGCCAGCATCACGGTTTTATCATCGTACCAGTCACCACCGCCTGAAAATTCATCCATATAATATCATAGATCGGTAGAAATCGCACACGGTGCGTTTTACGCGATCTTTATAGCCTCACACCTGCAATTTGTGGAATAAGCTCCTGTGGCGTGTCCGAGTAACTGTAACATGGGGTTCTTCAAAAAGGCTGTTAATAGGCTGTTAAGGGTCGGCAACGTAATATTTGTGATGCCCCCCTGGTGTTGCAGGTATCCATAGGCGACGGTGGTCGCTTACCATCAAAGAAACCTAAAATTAACTAACTAAACATTTTTCAAGATGTTTGCCGGTTACTGTCTTTCACTGTACTCGGTCTTTGTCCTCGATGTCAATGAGCTCTGACAGCTGCAATAACATCCCAAAAACTAAATGAAAATCTTTTCTTTGAATATTTCACTGTAGTATATTGGGCAGGTATTTGCTACTACAGTCTTACGTTTAAAACCTTAGTGTAAATAAACAGAATTTTCATTCAGCTTTTAAAATGTTAATGCAGCTGTTAGTGCAAATAAACGAATGGAAATAGTGTAGTGGGTGTAATTCCCAGCAGGTGGTATGTCCAGCGGAGTCTCTGGGCTTTGGTTTGGTTTGAGCCTGCTGTGCATGGGATAGGGTTGCAATGTCAAGAAGGCGTATCTTGGAATTCCCGCAGGCCACCGACATGTCGGCCGGCCTAGATATCGCTGGAAAGATGTCGTAGAGACGGACTTGGGCGAGCTCCAAATCGCCGACTGACGAGAGACATGACACCGGCACCGATGGCGTTCTCTATGGTCGTAGGCCAAGACCCACTTCGGGTCGCTGCGCCAGCGGAGTAAGTAAGGGTGCAATTCCAGGCTAATTCGACATATAACCAGGCTGCGGTACACTTACGAATCACCCTTACTGTTCCTAAAAACTACCCTTCTGATATGTAAAGGTACTCCGGAAAAGTAAGGGTGGCATGTAAATTCGTGGTTTGACGTAGGTTATCTGTGATTACGGGTTTGATTCCATCGAAGTAACTTTATATCGGCACTTACTTAGTCACGAGGATCTGAGGTTTACCTGCCTCTATATTAAAATAGGTATTACATACCAGTGAGGTGTAATAATAGAGACGTTATAGGCCAAATTATAAGGAATAAATATCGCGTAAAAGACACGTTTCACCTCGTTATATCACTTGCCCACACTCGAGCACGTTTACGAGCACTTAATGAATAATAATTCACCATTTAGTACACATTAACACTCGAAAATACACAAGTTTAGGAAAATAATCCAACGAGCCGACCATTGTGTAGTTCTTCTAAGGAGCCGACATGTTTTTTTCCACGTTGGCGCCAAAACTCCTCTTTTCCAAAGTTTTTTTTTAATTAAAATCTTCATGAGCGTGTATTCAATGTCCTTTACTCGTAATATTAAACAGTTTACTTTGTCTTAATAGCGTCAAACAAGTCATAGTCACAGTCAGAGTCAAGCTAAGTAAGTCACGGTCAAGTCGAGCTCATGCCCCTGTAAAGTGGTGGAGACTTTACAAGAGGCTCCTATGGAGTTTTGGAAACAACACGAAAAGACACGTTTCACCTCGTTATATCACTTGCCCACACTCGAGCACGTTTACGAGCACTTAATGAATAATAATTCACCATTTAGTACACATTAACACTCGAAAATACACAAGTTTAGTAAAATAATTCAACGAGCCGACATGTTTTTTCTGCGTTGGCGCCAAAACTCTCTTTTCTGAAGAAGTCAGTCGGTGTTGCCACTCTCATTAAATTTACAACACGTCCTGGGTGAATATTCATCGCGTCACTTGTCTAGTCATTGCTCCCTGTTACATCTGCTCCGAACGGGTTGGAATATATTAGGAAAACTCTCTAAGGGTTGAAAATATCTTTTGCTTTTTTGCCAGATAAAGCTTATATTTGTATTTATTTCCAAGTAGGCCTTACGGCTAGCTGTTTAAAGCAATCCAGTTAAGGTAATGAAAAAAATTTGCGCGACCGCAAACCGTATCTGGGCGCGTTAAGGTTTACGTTCGCGTGATTTTCAGAACTGCGCGGTTTTAACGTTAGTTTGAGACCGCGTAAGGAGTTAGCTGTAAGGTATCCTGGTATCTTGCTCATTTAAAACCAGAGTTGTGTTAAGTTAAATTTGAAAAATGCTGTGATAAAATGCATAAAAGAATAACGTCGAAAACGATCAGGGAAACCAAAAAGGTTGCTTTAATCGAGGTACTTACTTAAAGTTTTGTGGGAATTTTCCTTAATAAGGAGTTAAAAGGAAATTATTACTTTTTGGCAAAAAAGTCTTCGTAGGATGCCTGGCTAATAACACCTCATGACTTAGTAGGGTCTGGCTAATGAAAGTAGAGATTGAAAAAGCGCGGTAAATTTAAAAATATCAGCATTGGAACCCCAAAATTGAGTATGAAATACCTACTTGGAATAATCTCACTTGATACTTGTAAATTATTAATTTTTATTATTGCACAGTAATGTTTGCATTTCCTACTAATTTTGGGGTTGCAGTTTGCAATGCTGATTTTTTTTAAGGTTGGGGAATTTTATTTACCCTTTACTTGGCCATCTATTCTGTGGGTCTCAGGGCTACACGGAAAGGCTAAAGCATTAGCACTATGCCGAAAGGAGGTTTGTAATCATCACTATTAATAAAAGAAATATAGTTTGGGACCAGCCTTAAATGTAGCAGCTGTTCATTAGGTAAATGGCATACTTTATGATTTATTATGAATTTAGACTTACTATTAAATTAATTATGTCCGCAAAACTTTGTACACTAAGATTTGGTACGGCCATAGACAATGCGGTCGTCGGCCACCAAACCACCAGTAGGCAGAGGCACCAAGCGAATCCGCTGCTCTGTGTAAATATTCAAGTGCGGAGGAGTTGACACTCGCAATTCAACAAAGTAGTTAACAGACGTGATGGATTTGGTTGACGGACCGCCGTCCAACCAACGGGAGGGAAAGATAATTTTTTGTCTTTCTCTTCCGTTCCTTTTCTACATGACTACGTCATGTAGAAAAGAGAAGTAAATAGAGCGGAAATGAGAAGGAAAATTTGTAACCAGGCATTATGAGTGAACCTTGATTAAACATTCTTATTTAGATCAACGCGTCGAACACCGCATCACAGTTGCTAACTGATTTCGAATGACTGACGTTTTGTTTATATGGGTGCAACTGGCTACAACAAATTTCTTACAAAAATGCCTTGACAGCCGTTCTAATTTAAACAAAAAAAAAGTTTGCTTTCTGTGGGTCAGACAGCGGTCCGGTTGGCGTATATACCAAATCCACACGTCTGCGTTAGTATCTAATAATTCTAAAGAAGACATTGTTCGAATCTCTGCAGCCAGCGGCGGCCGTTGTCAGTTCGGTTGAGCGGTTCCGTGCACCCATATCCACCATTGCCGTTCACCATCATGTAGTCGAAGCAGTTCGTCACCCCGTCGCCGTTGCAATCCTGGAATCGTGATAAAGTAAACTATATGAAAGATATATATATATATATACTAACTGCGTCCCGCGCTTTCACCCGCGAGTTAAAATCCTCGTTAAGTTTTCTGATTTTTTTACAGGGGAAGAATGGTTCTATAATCATGATTGTACTAAAATATTATCAGTTGGAGCACGAGGCCGTGCAAGTACTCCATGCTTCACCCAGGTGGAGAACTCAGGTGGAGCACGGGTCCGTATACCATCTTGAGTGGAGAGTGGAGACCACGAACCGGAAGACTCAGCGTAGGTAGGCCTCCCTAGATGGACCGACGACATCATGAGAGTCACGGGCATCCAGTGGATGCAGATGGCAGGATGTCATTCAGGGTTCGGTTTCTTCTAGGCAAGCGTGCTCCACCGTAGACCGCATCATCGCTTAACATCAGGCGAGTTGGCGGTCAAGCGCGGGCCTATTATTGAATTAAAAAAAAAAAGTTAAAGGCGGAGGCCTATGTTCAGCAGTGGACGTCTTCTGGCTGATGATGATGATGTAGAGGTAAGTTTGTCGGTGTATAAATATTGGAAAAATGTAAGCGATTACCTTTCCGAGTTTCTCTATGTAGCTCGTGATGATACGTTTGGAACAATGGTAATCGCGGGCGCAGTCTTGATACGCTGAAATTTTTCATAATTTGTTTATGGGACTTATTACGTATTATTTTATTTAGGTAAAGATAGGTACCTTACGCTCGCCCCCTGGGATGTTAAATATCCGCAGTAGCATAATTATAACTTTAATAGATAATTTGATAGCTCGTTGGTCCAGTTGGTAGTGAACCTACATTCTGAGCCTGAGGGCGTGGGTTCGATTCCCACGTAGGACAAACATTTATGTGATGAACATTTGTGTTTGTTCTATATCTGGTTGTTAATATCTATTGAAGTATGTATTTAAAACTATATTTGTATGTATATCAGTCTCTGGCAGCCATATCACAAGCTTTGCTTAGTTTGTGGTCAGATGACCGTGTATGCAAAAATTTCCCGAATATTTATTTATTTAATAAAGTTTAGTTTACCATTATTTCTCTCTGGATCGTCATTTTCCAAGACGATCTTCCCGGCTTCAACCCAGTAGATCTTGGATATGTTGAAAGGGCCGCAGTAGCCCGCAGTGCAGCCATGCCCGACTGCACACTCGGTCGATACAAAGCACAGACAATGGAAGCACTTCTCTGTTAGATTAGGGAGGAAGGTGCCTGGAAGTGAGGAAAGTAGACCCTAGGGTTAATATTATGGTGAATGGTTAAGGTGTTTTTAGGGTTCAGTACCTCAAAAGAAAAAAACGGAACCCCTTGGCAAAACATGATACAAAGTGACAAATATTTTAAACCACCTATTTTAAAATGTGTGTATGATTTACTCGTGTTTTGTGCAAATAAATAATCTTTATCTTTATCTTGTAGGGTCACCTTAGGATCACTTTATTGCCCGTCTGTCCGTCTGTCCGTCTGTCAAGACCATTTTTCTCAGGAACGCGTAAAGATATCAAGTTTAAATTTATATCAAATACTCAAATCTACGGTTTCTTTCTGCTGTGAATAAACCAAACTTCTAAGTTTACGCGATCAAAAGATATGAACGTTTCATATTTTGCGATTTCACAGGAGAATCAACACCTATACGGTACTCCCGTTGACCTAAAATCATGAAATTTGGCAAGAGGCAAGGTTTCACAATCCGAGAGTCATAAATTTGAAGTTATATCATTTAAAAATAATTGTTTTGCAATTATTAACTTCCTTTTTGTAGTTGGAATGTATGGAAGAAGCTTATTGTGCACTACAAAGTTAAGGTGTCTTTCAATATTTCAACATTTTTTTGTTTTTTTTTTGTTTGGCCTCGCGTTCTGAGGGTTCAATCCAACGGAACCCTTAGAGCGCGAGTCCTACTCGTACTTGTCTGTTTGTTTTGTTCTGATTTTATCTGTTCAGTTCATTATGTAGCGCGTATGTAGCCGTATCTGGGCGCGATAAGGTTTGCGGTCGCGTGATTTTCCAACTGAGCGGATTAGGTGCCTGTAATAGCAGTTGTCCGTAAGGCCCCAGATGTATTGAGAGCAGGTGAGATGTAGTGTAAAGTGTGCCCTCCAGTGAGGACATTTGATGTATTTTCTTGATGACCCTTTGGTCAATCGCTGAGGATAATGCGCTTTCTTTTTTGCCTGGGCTTGTATCAGCAGCCAAGCTATTGGAGTGTCTAAGGTGATTTAGATCATCATCATCATAATTAGCCTTTTAACAGTCCACTTCTGGACTTTTATCCTACCCCCTAAAGGGTGATTGGGACATATCCACCACGCTGGCCCAGTTGCGGGTTGGTGGATTCACATACGCCATTGAATTCCTTTTCCGTAGGTATCTAAGCTTTCTCACGATGTTTTCCTTCACCGAAAAGCCAGTGGTATGAAAATCCGTACATAAAGAGCTCATTGGTACGGGCCCAGGGTTTGAACCCGCGACCTCACGCTTTCAAGTCTAGCGGTCTCCCAAATAGGCTACCATGGCCTCACCACGGATTTAGAGAACTGAACATATTTTCGAATTACTCAGCCACTTATTATTAATCATTTTGACAAACAAAATGAAAGGACAATTTATCATTAACATCCACCATAGGACCTCCACTGCTTGACATAGGCCTCCCTCATCGATATGGACGGACAGTCTAAATAAAGACCGCCAGGAAACGCTGCATGCAGGCCGCTTCCAACCGGCCCTTTTGGAGATCGATGGGGGAGGCCTATGTGCAGCAGTGGACGTCCTATGGCTGAAATGATGATGATGATGGTTATTTCTTATTGTAATTTAGATGTCCTTAAAACCGCATAATAATATTTAAGCAAATCTCATTGTAGTAACTATGCAGTTTTTAAGTATAGGTTTAAAAAAGAACAACAATTTACCTGCAGAGCCAGTTATCCAAAAAACGTAAACGCTGAACAAAAAAACCGGTATTGCCAGTTGCGCTGTTTTGATCATTTTTTTCCTGCAACATTATTAAACGAAAGTATAAACGTATCTTCATAAAAATAACAGCTGCTGAGAGCAAAAAATCTGTCTTGCTAAAGTTATATGATTATTTACGGAATATTTACCGTGGTAAGGTTGTGGAATGATCTGTCTTGCTAGTCATTAGTTCGCATGATATTTACGTGCGAAATCATACCTACGAGCAATCAAAGTCGACTATAGAGTCGACTTTTATCAAAGTGGAATATACCTTCCAAAATAAAGCCCCTGAGGCCCTGAGGTCTTTCAGTTCTGCAACGGGCAAAGTGCCTAATGTTATCAACACCGTTGTTATGACAAACTCTGCGGGGAAGACAATCATGCCCAGAGTTGAAAACTGTGACCTCACGACATAGGTTATCCTAGTGTGGGGGACAGTGTTCTACTAAGGTACATAATTGTTTATTCTCACCTCTCTTCTTGCAACGTTTGTATACATATAACTACCTACTTAAGATTTTTATATACCGGAATATTAATAAACGTTTTTGAATTTGAATTTTTGAATTTGAATGATCATTGGGCTTTTTTTAGAGGAATCTATCAACACCTTCTTTACCAAAATCAGTTGAGATGTTTAGGCTCTAGGTACCTCTAGGTAGGGAAGGGAACATACACACAAACAATAATAATATTTGTTTGCGTCATCGAGTAAGAATCACCAATACCTCTCAAAAGTACCTATCCTACCGGAAGGTCAATCCCCAGTAGTAAATGTCAAACTTTGGATAGTATACTTTGTACGGTTAGAGAAAAAAATCTTTCGCTAGTATTTGGATTAGGGTTACCAATAGCAAAATTTAAAAAAGACGTTACTCAATAAAAGTACGATATTTTAGAATGTTGGTTAATTTTCAAAAGATTTTTGTTTCGTGTTTACGGAGAAGACTGATTTTATATAATTATGTTGGTAAATACCTATGTTTTATTACTCACGTATTACATAGCTCAAACTAAACAAACTGGGCAAATTACAAAGCTGGATACAATCCGTACAAAAGTCTCCGGACATGCCCGATCAAATCCGGACGGATGGTAACCCTAATTTGGAATGATTACCTGATTATTACTTAAAATTATATTAATGTTTTTTTTTATTGCCTTTGTTAACTAAACAAAATACAAGCTAACGCGAACACTATAAATTGCCTTTGTTAACTAAACAAAATACAAGCGAACACTATAAATTGCCTTTGTTAACTAAACAAAATACAAGCTAACGCGAACACTATAAATTGCCTTTGTTAACTAAACAAAATACAAGCTAACGCGAACACTATACATTGCCTTTGTTAACTAAACAAAATACAAGCTAACGTGAACACTATAAATTGCCTTTGTTAACTAAACAAAATACAAGCTAACGCGAACACTATAAATTGCCTTTGTTAACTAAACAAAATACAAGCTAACACGAACACTATAAATTGTTAATTGCATTGCTATTTTTATTCGTTGTATTTTATTTAATTCACTTTTAATTATTGTTACTATTGACATGTACCTAATTCTAATTTTGTTTTACTTTATTATCCGTTTTTTATGTAATTTGTGTCAAAATGTATATGGACCTGGTCTGAAATAAATGATTAATATATATATTTGTATGATATTGTATTGTATATTTATATTTGTAAAAAAAAACTCTATTGATATATTTGTATTTGTAATATATATATATATAAATACAAATACAGTTAGACTGCCCATAGACCGTTGAAGGTCTAAATACAATTAATGATTACATGTCATTCAATTAATTCACTTACCTAAAAATGGTAAAATGTGCAACACAGTCAGTAAGACAACTTTAACAAAACTTAATTATTTGATATCTAATTCGAGTATTTTAGTGTGACCTTTTCGGTCCAAAGAATAACACTGTCCGTGTGATTCAAGTCGCTAAACGTGATGCACATAGAAGCTGTTATTTCATCTGTGGTTGTAATCTGGTTTAGAACCTCTGCAGACTATGCTATCACATCGTGAAGCTTTATGACTCCGCTTCTCACCACGGGCAATTTAGTCATAAGAAAAAGAAAATATCAAACTAAAAATGTTACCTAAAACACTCCGGACACGTAGACGGATTTAACGACACCTCCCGTAACAAATTATAGCTGTTTAGGCTATAGGAAGTAATATAGACACATTAAAAATACAAACACACATTCATACATACGTCCGAAAACCATCACCCTCATTGCAGTCATTAAAAATTCAGTAGGAGTTTTAAAAAACGCGGATGGCACGTATCAACCTGGGACTAGGCATGGGATTAGACATGTGACGTAGGCATGTGTCACTCGGTATATCAGACCGTCAAAACAAGACCAATGATTTGTGGTCAGGTCAGTCACATAGTAAACAGCGGTGCTAACACACGTATTATCAAAGCATGAAAATTTATTTACGTATATTATTATATTATAATTATGAATGAATAGGGTTAAAAAATACCCCAGTGCCTAAGAGAGGGTCTTCAACTAGGTGTGTTGCCAGTGATGACATACGACAGTGAAACGTGGTCTCTCACTATGGGCCTCTTAAGCAAGCTCAAAGTCGCACAACGAGCTATGGAGAGGGGTTTCTCTACGAGATCGAATCCGAAAGAGGTGATCCGTAGACGAACGAAAGTCACCGACATAGCCCACTGGATTATCAAGTTGAAGTGTCAGTGGGCAGGGCACATTTCACGCAGAACAGATGGCCGATGGGGCCGAAAGGTTCTCGAATGGAGACCACGGACCAGTAAGCGCAGCGTAGGGCGTCCACCCACAAGATGGACAGACGACCTAAAAGAGACCGCAGGGAAACGCTGGATGCAGGCCGCTTCCAACCGGCTCTTTTGGAGATCGATGGGGGAGGCCTATGTGCAGGTGAGCAGTGGACGTCCTATGGCTGAAATGATGAGGTTTAATAAAACAAATGTTTGAACTTTCATCTAATGAGAATTTTAATTTTAAAACAATTTGCAACAAATTAGTTACCTTACCTACTTATGTAATAGATTATGTTTAATTAAAGATACTATTATGTAAAATTAACTATATAATTAAGCCATTAAACTACTAAATACATTACTAAATAGTTTAGCCATTGCTGAGAAAGAAAAAAAAAAGTTATCATGAATTACAAATGGAATGGCTTACCACCTTCGGTTTTTCCTCCGAAATATAATTTGGACTGCTTCCAACGAAGGGTGCATAGAGTCCTCAAATAGGCAACGCACTGACAATGCCCCGGGTATTGTAGGTGTCTATAGGCGGCGGTGACTACTTACCATCAGGTGCTCCGTAGATTGTTTGCCACTTATTATATTTAAAAAAAAAAAAAAAAAAACTTTGTTACAATGTTATTGCATCTGTCAGAGCAAACAAACGAATGGAAATAGTGTACTTTTTACTTTAAACTTACAAAAAAATCAAAAGGTCAAGAAAAAAAAATTGCGATAACAAGCGTCAATGTATTGACGTCGTTTCGTTTGACAATAACTTTAATAAATGAGACCATACTCGAGATTTTTTTTCGGACATTTAATAATTAACATATAAAGTAATCATGTCCGAAATACTCCACCACAGATTAGACTAATAAAAGGGATATGGTAAGGTGACGTGGCGGGTGCGAACTGCGAATGCATCGGACCTAAAACAGGCTGGAAGCCTTATAGTGGAACTTACCTAGCTGGCAGACGACCTTGCTCTTTTTTTGCATGTAGACTATAGTTAGGTCATTGGTGTCGCTACAAGTTTCTTAGTGTGCGTGAAAAATGAGTAGGTAAGTGAGCCGTACTTTCAGTTTTTGGATAACGAAATCACCAGTTATAACTTGGTAATGAACAGAAACTTGTCACTGACTCGCACTCAGTTATTTATTATTTGTTGTTATATTTTAGAGTATGTACTATACTCGTGCCGAATTTGACGCTTGTACGTATTACCGTTTTTCCATGAGAGCTAATACAAAAATACGCAAAAATACGTTTTGTATGGCCCCCTTTCGTTTTTACTTTTTGACTTTTTTTATTATTTCTTAGTTAATCCGCCGTAACATTACATATTCTGTGAAAATTTCTATTACGGCTCAAAAGATACAGCCGTTAATAGGTAGGACAGACAGACATCGTAGGCTTAGTAATAGGCTGCCTTATTATGGTTCTTTGATCGGGATCGAGATTGCATGCCGTCCCGTTCGCATCTATTTACTCGCACCACGAGCGTAAGTGAGATGGCACGCGATCGCGATCACGATCCGAATCATCCATAATAAAAAAAGGGTTCCGTTTTTACCGTTTGGGTACGGAACCCTAAAATTGAAATATTTGTATACGAACAATAACTGTACTAAGGCATATCTCACTTGTTTGTCTGATCTAAGCTGTCGTCGTCCACCAAATCACTAGTCAGCACAAACCACACTCGCAGCTCTGACGTAAATATTAAATTCAAGTGCGGAGTTGACGGTCGCGGTTCAACATAAAAATGCCACTCTAAAGACGACATTCTTCGAATCTCTGCAGCCAGCGGCGGCCGTTCACGGATCGGTTGAGCGGTTGTGTGCACCCATATCCACCATTGCCGTTAACCATCATGTAGTCGAAGCAGTTCGTCACCCCGTCACCGTTGCAATCCTGGAATCATGATAAAGTAGACGAGATTTAAAGAGGTCTCTTTATTCTGGGAACAGGATCAAAGTTTGGTTGTAATTTTTTTTTTCGCGTGGCTTTTACGGTGGACATTGCAAAAGTTGGAGAGAATAGACAAATACAACAACAATTAAAACAGACATAGACACTAGCGCCACTAGCGACCGATGGCAGTAATCGTATGCAAAAATAGTCACGGAACTGTCAGAAGGCTCAGAAGTCAACCTTTTTGCGATTATCGCAAATGCTTCGTAACGTAACCGTCAACGAAATACTGTTATAGGTTGTAATAGCCATATCGATAGCAACACGACAAAAAAAAAGTCAATATTTAAAGAAAGCAAACAAGAAAAGTTGGCATATTTAACGGACAAGAGACGCTTAATAATTATGGTAGAGTTCCGTAGCCAAAACCATATTATTGAGTTCACATTTATAGTTCAGAAATCAGAGTTTATAAAATTTGAAGGAACTAAGCTATTACGTTTATTTACCTTACCTATATTTCAAAAGACATATATTAAACGATAGGGAGACGCGAAAAAAATGTCATCTCCATTTCACATGTACCTGTCAAAACAGTTTTAGGCTGTACCAAAACTGTCATAGAACAAAGTTTCTTGCACTTGCCTTAATAAATATAGAAGTTTTTAAGTACAAGTTCTAAAATATTAGACAGACAGATGGACGAACTTATGAGGACTCATTGTACTACGGAACCCTAAAAAGTAGCAGGATTGTTCGTAATATTTGAGTTCGATTATTTGGCAAACTGAATATGTACAGATGCCTTATTATATAGATGTCTTATCGCGATCGGATTGTGATCGTGATCGCGTGCCATCTCACTCACGCGCGCGAGTAAGTAGATGCGAACGGGACGGCATGCAATCTCGATCACAATCAAACTTCTAAAATACGGCCGCGGATAGTCGGTCAGTGTGTACTTATTGGAACAACGTGAGAAGTAAGAGATTACCTTGCCGAATTTCTCCAAGTAGCCCTCAATGATACGCTTGGAGCAATGGTAATTCCGGGCGCAGTCTCTCCACGCTGAAAATGTAAAAATATTTTTGTTGTATTTACCTATACGTATAAATTATGTTTTGTTGTGTGTATTTATTTATTGTTTAACCTATCACGGTTGTTCACTAAGGTTATATGATTATTATTTAATATAAATTTATATACATTTAAGGCTGTACTTAGTAATTATATAAATTTAAGACTGTCTTCCCGTGAACATGGTGCATGTGATCATCATCATCATCATTTCAGCCATAGGACGTCCACTGTTGGACATAGGCCTCCCCCATCGATCTCCAAAAGGGCCGGTTGGAAGCGGCCTGCATTCTGCGTTTCCCTGCGGTCTCTTAGGTCGTCTGTCCATCTTGTGGGTGGACGTCCTACGCTGCGCTTACCGGTCCGTGGTCTCCATTCCAGAACTTTTCGGCCCCATCGGCCATCTGTTCTGCGTGATATGTGCCCTGCCCACTGCCATGGTGCATGTAACTGCGCCGAAATATCGGGAGGTCATTCCACAACCTTACCACGGTAAATATCCCGTAAATAATCATATAACTTTAGTATTTATTGAAATTTTTTATTGCTTTAATTTCAAGATAGATAAATTCAAGAATAATCTCAATCATCATGGCCGATGATCGTTTCGGCTGATTCGATTCCGGGTTTATGGGGTACCGTTTTGCCGATAAGTCTACGCTGTCAGGTTGTCTTACCTTTTAACAGCTGTAGAATTTGAATCGTAATAAGTATCTAGTTGAAACTTTCACAGAATATGTAGTGTTACGGCAAATTAACTAACAAATAACAATAAAATGGAAAAAAAGCATCAAACAACAAGGTGGCAAATAAATCGTTATTGCTGTATATTTAACCCTGTATATTTCACTAATCCTGTTATGTTCAACAAATCAAACACCTATCCGATAGTCTTTTATTACACTTAGGAAAGAATAGTAGATTGTTGCATCGAGCGCAGAGTGAGTTATTAATGCACGAGTGCATTAATTATACTCACTTTAGCGAGGTGCGTAATCTACTTTTCTTTCAACTACCAATCTACCTACCGTGATAAAATATACCTACTCAAAATAAAAACTCAAATTATTGAAAACAAAGTTTAATTCACCGTCTCCTCAAACATTTAAAACTTACAATTATTTTCACCAATTCGGTTTTATTCCGCCCATTTTTATTTTCATCCAGTATCTTTTTGATCTAATGCATACATTTTATATTAAACTTAATGGGAGACATTACATCTGTGGTAAATTTATATATGAATAAAAAACAGTGCATTAATGAAAAACTGTGCAACCATGAGATTTCTTACATTATTTCTTTATTTCTGCATTGTTTTGGTTCTAAGCAAAAAATACGTCCTTTGTGATCGGTTTTGTAGTGATTAATGATAACATTACTACGCAGTTATAATGAAAAGAATTTACTTTACCATTGTTTCTCTCAAAATCGTCTTCTGGCATGACGACCCTCCCAGCGTCGACCCAGTAGACCCTGGATATGTTGAAGGGGCCGCAGTAGCCGGCGGTGCACTCGTGTCCTATTTCACACCTGGTTGATACATAGCAGAGACAGCGGTAACATGACTCTGTCAGATTGGGGATGAATGTACCTGAAAGTTGGAATGGTAGGTAGTTATTAAAAGTGGGCATACCTTGAAGTATAAAGTAGCTAACAGACTAGACGGATTTGGTTGACGGACCGCCGTCCAACCAACGGGAGGGAAAGAGTTTTTTTTAAATAAACGTAAAAACGAAAGAGGGTTTCTCATGCAACAAACGTATTTTTACGTATTTTTGTTATAGCTCTAATGTTAAAACGGTAATACGTACAAGTGTCAAAATTGGCATGATTATAACATTTTATATTTTTACAATTGTGAGAGTCGCGGGTATTCAGTGGATGCAAAAGGTGAGCTGTCGTTCAGTGTGGAGGTTAAAGGGGGAGGCCTATTTTCAGCAGTGGACCTCTTCCGGCTGATGATGATGATCATGATACTCTAAAGTATAATAAAGTATTATAATAAATAACGGCCAAGTGCGAGTCGGTGTTTTTTTTTGTTCATTACTAAGTTAAACAACGTATTCGGTCACTTAGATGACCTTATCATTTGTCTCGTCGAATCGAAATGCCACCATATTTTACTAATTTCGAAGTATTTTTTTTATTGCTACCTAATTATTATATTTTGTAGTAGTACGTAACCATTAGTGCGCGAGTTCAACTCGCACTTGGTCGTTTGAAGTCGGTTATCATGTACCTGATGCAGTGAGCTTATAACTATAACCATAATATATTTTACAGGTCTATTATGCTTCTTGTTATTCCAGAAAAAAACAGTTTCTGTTAGAACCACGGGATGCATATTTGTAGTTACTGAGCAAGACCTATTAGGTACTACTATTTATATAGGTAATAAATAAATTGTCAAGTACGTGTCATGTAGCTCGAGATAGGGTTCCGTAGCTAAGTAAGAAATAAACAATAGTCACAAGCCGAATTCTTAACGTGCAAAGTGATTTTTGCGGTTTTTCAAAAACATTTGTTTGACTTATATATATAAATATAAACATGATATAAAATGTATTTAAAAAAAGAATTTTCAGTTCAGTTAGTGTGTTCAGTTAGTGTCACAAATTTCATTATCGGAACTGAAATGTTGTGTGCATGTTCTAATTTCAGTTAGTGTGTGTGTTTCAGTTTAATATAATTATTTCAGTTTTTGAAATCAATATATGATTTTTAGATAATATCTTTTGTATTGAAATCTTGAAAATAACATAAATATTTCAAATTTTTAACTTGATTTTTAAAACTGTTTTGACATTTTAGTTATTTTAATTCCATTTCAACCATATTACCCTACTCGATAGGGTAGGTTATTTCATTTTCATCGCTATTTGTCATGTAAGGCAGAGAAAACACAAATAAAGAAAGATATTTTCAAAAGATATGATCAAAATGACAAAAATTTCCCTAAAAGGAGGTATAATTATCAATTCAACACGTTCTCGTACCAAAATATATATCCATTGAAACGTGTAGCTCAAAGAAAAAGTTTTTATTTCTACTTTGATTTATACCCAAATAAGACCGCACAGCATCAATATATAAACCGTATTTATGAAAAATCTGAACTTTTTTATGGACGATATTCCGAAAACCCTTAAGAAGCGCTTTGACTCTACTTTTATTGTGCGAACTGCAGTCTAAGGAATGCGCTGCCTGAATGGGTGTTCCTAGATAGTTACAATCTGGGTGTCTTCAAATCACGAGTGAATATTTTCTTCTAGGAAAGCGAGCTCCATCGTAGACCGCATCATCGCTTAACATCAGGCATGACGGTCAAAAGTAAGCCTATTATTAAAATTGACGAACGAAAGGAAGGACGACCAACGCGCTACGGCGAAACAAGGGTTTCTTATTTTGCTAAGGAACCCTAGAAAGTGAAAAACTACTCACCTGCAGAGCCAGTTATCCAAACGATGTAGACGCCGAACAAACAAACAGGTATTGCCAGTTTCGCTGTTTTGATCATTTTTTTCCTGCAAAATTATAAAACGAGAGTAAAAATTCATGCTAATAAAAATAACAGCTACTTACAGAGTAAATAACGTCCAGCTATTATATTAACATTATAACATATGATAGGAAAGGCAGTGGGCAGGGCACATATCACGCAGAAAAGATGACCGATGGGGCCGAATGATTCTGGAATTGAGACTACGGACTGGCAAGCGCAGCGTAGGACGTCCACCCACAGATGGACAGACGACCTAAAAGAGACCGCAGGGAAACGCTGGATGCAGGCCGCTTCCAACCGGCCCTTTTGGAGATCGATGGGGAGGCCTATGTCCAGCAGTGGACGTCCTATGGCTGAAATTATGATGATGATGTTATGTATAAATGTAAACTCATTGCGAAAGAAGATAAAATTAATTAAAGATTAGGTACCTACGCTATTACTGAAACCAGTTATTATAATATTACTGCTCGGTATAAAAATAAATGTAAAAAAATAGGTTTCGGTAAGTATTTCCTTTGCAATATCAATATTTAAATTTAGTTGTGACTAGTACAGATTACTAGGTGCGCCCCGCGGTTTCACCTTCGTAGACAATACCACACTACCCTTAATACAAGTTTTGATAGTATTCGAAAACTTTTTTCGTTTTCGTATTGTTCCATACATTGCTGGGCTGAAAGGTATTCGAAAACTTTTTCGTATTAGAGTGAAGCAATCTATACCGCCGATTACTATCGATTTTAGTTCCTCCACGTTTCCGATAGAGGCGCTTTACTAAAATGTATCAAACAATACGTAAACGAAAAAAGTTTTCGAAAACTATCAAATCTGGGACTAAGCGTACAGGAACCGTAAGTTTTTTAAGAATTCAAGTTTTCTATGTTTTTAACCAACAGTACTACTCGTATCTGTGCAAAAATCACGGCGTTTTGTTGATTTGTTGCTACGTGAAAAAAGGAAAAACAAACCAAAAAATTACTTTCACAATTTTGATATTATAGTAAGATTTAATTACCTAATTAGGAGTGAGACCGTGATAGAAGTTTAATAAGCTGAAAACTTAATTAATAGAAATAGGTAAGTAATTCGTTCCTTTCCTCCCTATAATTACTGGTCAGTTTTACCCACCGTAAAGAAAAAAAAAAGTTAGACATTACATAATACATGGTTACGCAAATAGAGTGTACTAAGCCGAAAGGGGTCCCATCATTATGAACAACTTTTACTATGGTAGTAACTCTAAAATCACGGGGAAAAAAATCTGCTGTTCCATAGAAAACGATAAACTCAACAAAATTTATGAAACACCTGAGCTTTTCCGAGTCGGGTAAACAGTATATCTTACGTTATTCTGCTTAATTATACTACTTTATGTTATATAGTTATATGTATTATCTACTTAAATTTTAGCTGTGAATTTCTCAGCTTTACATGAAAATCATGTTTTTACTATAGTCGACTCCGCTCCCGAAATTTTGTTTCATTAGTTTGGGATCATTAGAGCGCCCGGTTCGCACTTGTTTGGTGTTTATTATTTGTTGATCTACTACTACCGCTAAGTTTGACACTTGTAACATATACTAGAGCAAAGACAAAAAGACGGAAAAAATGCTTGTTGGGTGGGGTTTTATTTTTGCTTGTTGATTTTATAATTATTTTAAAAATTAATATACCGTAAAATTCCATATTCTGTGATCGAAGGCCCGTGTCCAACTGGCTGGACATAGTAGTTGGACCACGACCCCGTTATATAATAATTATTTATTTATTTCCAAGTAACATAGACTCATACAAATAAAATAAAAAAATCAATAGAAAAAATAACAATAGTTGCTAGTCACATTACATTAATAATTATTATTTCCAATTGAAATTTAAAATAATCAAACTAAAAATGTCAACATTTTACAATAAATTAATTAAGTCAAAAAAGTTATGCTAATTCTTTGGTAATTATTACTAAATACGAAGTTCTGTCTAATTCCTTCTAGCTCTTTTTTTTATTTTTTAATAGTCTCACATTTTGTATAAAAGACGATGCTTATCAATGATTGATAAATAAATAAATGGTTTTTTTTGGTACAAATGTTAATCTTATACCTTAAATTTATCTGATTAAATAATAAAAATGCCAGTAGTTATACTAGTTTTTAAGAGTTTTTTGTCCTCTGTAGGTATACTGTTATAATTTATGATCACACCTTAAAATTTAAGGTGTAAACCATACTTAAATAATAATTCACTTAAAACTTTTCATTAATTCAGTCTCAGACTAAGGCTTACATCTTATACTAGCTTAACAAAACTTGGTAATACTGACATTTGTAAAAAATATATTTAAAAAAAGAATATGGTAATAATAGTAAGGTATAAAACATAAAATAATTATATAAAAAAACTGTAAAACAAGCATTTAAAAATAGTGTATGAAAAAAAACCGTCTACTGTAAAATTGTATAATTGTCGCTTACGATGTTCTTGCTGAAAAGGCTCGATATCACATCTGTACTCTCATAAAAATATAAATACTGTTTACATGTATAATGTATAAAAAACATGGAGTAAAAAGTGTAATAAAATTATCATTGTATAATAAAATATGAAGTAAAATAGAATTATGAATAAGAGTAATCACAAGTTATACACAGACATTTTGTATTATTATTGTACATAACTTAGCATATCTACTAGTTTTAGCTGTCTCTTCATAATTCAGAGACAGAAACCAGACCTTGACTTTGAATTACATAATAATTATATCATATACTTACTTGTTGTTATAAGTAGATATATAAAATTAAATGTAAACACTATAGTTATGCCTAGTTAATTATTTACATATCACTCACACTTTAGCAAAAACTTCTAATTATTTTATTATAACTTATTTTACATCGAGTATTGTGACCTTCTCGGTCCAAGAAATGAGACTGACTGTGATCCAACTTGATTCAAGTCGCGCAATGATCGAAACGTAAACAGTTAACTATTATGGGTTTATAGAAATGGTCGACAATATATTCCGGTTTTGGTCTACTCTAGAATGTTTATCTCACTACCTACTGGACACAGTACCTTGTGGTCATCGAGAAAAATCAAATGTAAATGTCCTAACAGACGTGTCGGACTTGGTTGACGGACCGCCGTCCAACGAACGGAAGAGAAAGAGAAAAATGTGTCTTTCGCATTGGTCGGATGGCGGTCCAGCGTACCAAATCCGTCGTCTGCTATGGCTTTTATATCTTACAGGGAAAGGCCTAGGCACCTCAAAAATAGAAGTAGGTATCGAAACGCACGACCAAGTAGCAACAAAACTATGACACGTATTATCTTAGGTCCCGATATATAGACATTTATCATTGTCTATCGGGAGATCGGGACTAAAGATAATATACACACAGTCGTGTTTCGCTGCTTAAATTTTTGAGGATTTTCTCGTATTTTTCTAAAAGTATAGCTGTAATGTAAAATGTACATTTACGGTTTCCTCTGTATATTAAGATATCGTAAGACCATAGTTTAGTAAAGAGGTACATAGGCTACATTTCATCATCATCATCATCATCACCATTTTTTATATTTTATATAGGTAGTATTTTTAGGAGGTATATTGAAATAGGTGATGATGAATAAATTATAAATGGTGATGATGATGATGATGAAATGTAGCCTATGTCAGTCTCCGTCCCTTGAACTATACTCATGCAAAAAATTAGGTTGATCCATTGCTCTGTTGCTACGTGAAAGAGTAACAAACAAACAAACAAACTTTTAGCATTTATAATATTAGTATAATAACTAGCTGCGCCCGGCGGTTTCACCAGTGTAGTGATGAAAAATGGTGATGATGATGATGGAAAGTAGCCTAAATCACTCTCTGGCTCTTGAACTATACCCATGCAAAAATCAGGTCGATCCGTTGTTCCGTTACAGCGTGAAAGAGGAACAAACATACATCCATACAAATTACAAACTTTCGCGTTTATAATATTAGTAGGAGGTATATCAGTGGACATTGATGTGATGATGATGATGTTTCATCGTGATTTATAATAATAAATAAATAATATTCGGGACATTTTTTGCACACACGGTCATCTGACCCCAAAATAAGCAAAGCTTGTGATATGGCTGCCAGAGACTGATATACATACATATATAGTTTTAAATACATACTTAAATAGATATTAACAACCAGATATAGAACAAACACAAATATTCATCACATAAATGTTTGTCCCCACCTAGGACAAACATTTATGTGATGAATATTTGTGTTCTATCGAACCCACGCCCCCAAGCGCAGAAAGCAGGTTCACTACCAACTGGACCAACGGGCCATCAATACCGCGTTGTCTCAAGAGGTTTTTCTTGTAAGTACGAGAGGTATTGGTATGAATGTATTATAACCTTGCCAATGACCGGTGGCTCCAGGGCAACACTCCTAGCTCATGCGCTGAACTCCAGGTTAAGGACCAAATGAACGGGCAAGTTATTTTTAGAACGGAGGTGTAACAGGTTGTGTGGTACAATATTTCCATTCCTATATTTACTCTGAAAAAAAAGCCGTGGCAGCCTATTTGGGAGGCCGCTAGACTTGAAAGCGAGGTCGCGGGTTTAAACCCCGGGCCGACCAATGAGCTCTCTGGAGTTTATGTACGGATTTTCATACCACTGGCTTTTCGGTGAAGGAAAACATCGTGAGGAAACCTGCATACGTACGGACAAGGAATTCAATGGTGTATGTGAATCCACCAACCCGCAACTGGGCCAGCGTGGTGGATATGGCCCAATCACCCTTTCGGGGGTAGGCTAAAAGTCCAGCAGTGGACTATTAAAAGGCTGATTATGATGATGATGATTTGCTCTGACCTCAGATCAGGCTAACAAGGGAGATATGGTAAGGTGGTGTAACGGGTGCAAACGCATCTGGCATAAACAGCGCCGGCCATAGCCTTCAATCAGGGAAAAAGCGGGATTGTCTTTCGGCACGATTCATTCCTAGAAACTATCGTACAGGAATCGATCATTTTTAGGGTTCTGTACCCAAAGGGTAAAAACGGGACCCTATTACTAAGCCTACGATGTCTGTCTGTCCGTCTGTTCATCTGTCCTACCTATTAACGGCTGTATCTTTTAAAACGTAATAGATAGCTAGTTGAAATTTTCACAGAATATGTAATGTTATACCCGTGCGAAGCTGGGGCAGACCGCTAGTATTAAAAAAAGGGTAGCTCATACACAACATGACGTGGAGATGCAAATAGTTTATCATTGGTTTATCATCACACCCCAGTGTCGGGTGTTGTTGAATAAATCGTCACGTCTGTCGACGAGTCTAAGCTTGGTATTTCCCTACAGACTTCTTTAATACGATAGAATATCGTCTGGGTCACATAGTTATTGTTTTGTCTGCGGCAGTGACGTGGCCGGACCAGACAGCCTTGTCTTGAACTTGTTACCGGCTTTGATCAGGAAATCAATTATTATCTAACCACAGAATACATATAAGTACAAGTTCAGAAGATTCACTTCGCAAAATCATTTAAATAAATAGCGGCTCTTGCTACCACACAATAAAGTGTCATTCAGGACGTGCGACTTACAGGGGCCTTACACTTACGCGGGACCAAACTAACGTTAAAACCACGCAGTTCGAAAAATCACGTGAACGTGAACTTTAACGCGTCCAGATACGGTTTGCGGTCGCGCAACATTTTTTCATCACCTAAACTGGATTGCTTTATACAGCTAGGCGTAAGGCCCACCCTGCTATATTAAACTAGAAGTTGTCTCTCTTTCTATAGAGTAACTTTTGTCGCGTTACCTCTGTCGGGCGCGGCAGGTCCGACAAGTCGGCTATAGTAGATTCATACCCTGAAATTGTCCTTTCACACTCGACAAAATGTATGGAACAACTTATATTATTTTCACGATTTCAGGGTTGGTGCCATAGTAAAAGTTGTTCATATTGACGAGTATGCTGCCCTTTTCGGCTTAGTACACCTTTTCCGCGTAACCCAGTATATGTACGCCCCTAAAGGAATAAACCTGCAACACCATCTGACTGACTGATCACAAAATCTACTTAACTGACGAAACTAGAACTTGGCAAGTAGATTTTTTATGGGGTGTATAAAAGGTTACATTTTTCAAAAGAGCCTTAACTTAAGGGGGCGAATGAAAATTGAATGAGTTTATATGAAAGTCTAAACGTACAAAGTCGCAGAAGTCTAGGGCTAATAGGTTACTGGGCAAACGTGCTCCATCTTCGACCGCATCATCGCTTTCCACCAGGCGAGATCTCGGTCAAACGATAGCCTAGACAAATGTAAAAATAAATAGGTTTAACGAGCCTTCATAAGAATAAAGACTGGATCATACATTTTCTTCTTTTTTTTAAAAACTATTTATGACATCATGTTACATATATACTTGCTTACTGTCACCAAAAAACCTCGCCGAGGTTTATCAGGTAGGTACATAGAAATCCTCTCACAGTAAAGAAGAAAAACTCTAGCACCATTTGGGCTCATCTTAGATTTCCCAGAATCTTTAAGTAAAACCGTAAAAAGATTTCAGGAGCATTCCTTTAAAAAAAAAGGGTTTATTCATATTCATTAGGTAACTCTATTAAAATTCTAGATTCGCTCCTTGAATTCTAAGAAAACGTGCGTTAAAGAGAAAAAGGCCGTGACTCAAAAAGCTGTTTAATTTACATCTTGGTTTTGGGCCTCATAATTTTTCGGAGGATTCATTGTAAATAGGGTTTATAAGGTATAATCATGTACTTAGTACAAGAATAGTATTATTGCTTTGCAAAATATGACCCTGTGAAACAGTGTAAGATAAGCCTAACACTTTAATTATGTATATAATCAAAGTTTCTTGAAAGCGGATTGGTAAAATGGGAAATTTTCATAGAGCTCTTTTTGGCCTTTTTTTAGAATCACGTGTTGATTTTTGACACGTTTTGTTGTTGACACGTGATTCTAAAAAAGTCCTTTTCCTCCTTTCCTTCTTTTCCTTTTTTTTCTTTTTGGTCCTTAAAAAAGGACCAAAAAGAAAAAAAAGCGTCGATTTTAGCAACCCTGCTAAAATCGACTGCCATAACAAACGCGTGCATTGCTCTACAATCTACATAGTCTACACATTTTTTTTTACATAAAAGTTTATTTTTTATGGTATTGTTTTTTTAAATTTAAATTTATCTGAATCATTATGATTTTTTATGAAAATTTTAAATGTTCATTTTATTTATTATTTCAGACTCGAAATAAAAAAAAAAAAAATGTATCTGAAAAATAAAATAAAAAATATTACCTATAAAAAATTAAAAAAAAAATTGTTATGTTTCATGGGAATTACTCGCGTATAAGATTAAACGGTATTGTTATATATAAACAAAATGTAAAAAGACCACGTAAATTTCCTTAATAAAACTAAAAATTTCGAGAGATGAGTACGTATATTCTCTTATTTGTACAGGGTGTAATGCCTTGTTATAAATACACAGTATTTTATACAGGGTAAGTAGGACGATAAATCTCACGGGATGTGGTTCTTGCGGACGTTTTAATGCCTCCTGTACCTCGTTACAAGGACATTTGTTACAATAATCCGGTAATTTTGGGCGTAATTTTTGTAAATTATTGGTGTTCAGTTGAAACTGCCGCTTTATTATTGTTATGGGGAAATATCTCGGTGGATAAATAGCAGGATAGGTAATAGAGGGAACATGGGACGATATTGAGAATCTTTTGTTGGGTTTTGTTTGTTTAGTAAATATACTTGATTTAAAAAATCCTTTGTTACACGTAGGTAAAGTTTCGGCGCATAGCAGATTGTATACCACAAGCTGTTATTGTAATCTTTTCATAACCTTTTTACGTATTTTTGTATTAGCTCTAATGTAAAAATAGTAATACATTATGAGCGTCAACTTGGAATGATTATAGTACACACCCTAAATTATAACAACAAATAATAAATAATGGCAAAGTGTGTCATGTAAAACGCGGTTGGTATTTGGATGGGTGGCCACCTGGTCATGATGTTGTCTTTTGTACTTTTTGTATTTTGTGGTGGTACGGCCTCAGTGAGCGAGCCAGAGTCGCACTTGGACGGTTTATTTTCGATCCAAGAACGACGTAGCGTGGTTTTGTCTAATGTTTTTACATTATTTTCTTATATTTGGTTTTGATTCCTCAAAATTACTATATCATAAATACTTATTCATACTCCCATAGAAAAAGTTAACACTTAAAAGCGCACAAACTGTTTCAGCCCGTAGACCGAGAACTTTGCTTCGTTTGGTTAATTAGTTTAAAATTTAAAATTTGTATTTCCTTTCCAGGGACGGATTATAGGTACTCATTTTCTAGAACGCTGGTCCGTTAATTACTATAAAAAGGTATTTTCATCAGAAGGCGGAAGATATCGCAAAATCTCATTAGCGAAGAAAGGGACCACAAAAAATAATGAGTCAATCCACCAGGCTATTTCTGTCCCCAATTATTTACAAAATAAGCCTTATTAGGCCAGTAATAAGAGCTACAACGTGTCAAATAAGATCTAAAATGAGGGTATAATTAAGTTTGGTGTCCAATAAAAGGACCGGAACTCGGCAGTGGAGGGAAATGATGGTTATTTTGTACGCGCAATGATACTGATGTCTTAAAATTAACCAAGAGAATCTGTAGGATCGTAGCAAGGAGCCAGTCCAAAGTGAAAAATAAGTTTGCAACTTAGAATAACTACACAAAGAAACCAAGTACATTCGCAAAATTTAAGCCATTCAATTAGTGTCATATACGGCTCAAAAAAAATAAAAAAAATTACTATGACAATTTGCGCGGTGAAATCGTACCACAACAAATCAGAAAAGCAGCATAAGAGTTATATTGTGACATTCCATAGGTAATCCATTAATTTTCTTGCTTAAATCGTTTAAAATACCAATCGAAACGTAAGCTACAACGCGAATTTGTAGCTTACGTTTTGAGCAGGCGTTGTTTGGAAACCTACCTTCTCTGAGTAGTTATTTTAAGGTTTGTTTTTTGATCTGACGTAGGTATATACCAACATAATGACAGACTTGGCTTCAATATTAGAAATAAAATCAGGACTAGTAAGATACTTATATACCTGCATAAACCTGCGTACCTGCGTACGGAGAAGAAATTCAATGGCGAATGTGAAATTGTGAATCCACCAACCCGCAACTGGGCCAGCGTGGTGGGTATGGCCCAATCGCCCTTTCGGGGGTAAGCTAAAATCCAGCAGTGGGCTGTTAAAAGGCTGATTATGCTAATATACTTATTAATAAATAAAATAAATATTCGGGACATTTTAGCACACACGGTCACCTGACCCCAAACTAAGCAAAGCTTGTACTATGGTTGCCAGAGACTGATATACATACATATAATAGTATCGTTTTTATACATAGGTACATACATAAATGGATATTAACACCCAGATAAAGAACGAACACAAATGGGTTTTTTTGTTTACTTATCACATAAATGTTTGTCCTAGCTGGGAATGGAACGCACGCCCCAAAGCGACTACCACAGCCACCAAACGCAAGCTGTGTTTCGGCGGCTTCACTTGTGAGCCAGTTTCCATTCTAGGATAGGCGTCCTTAGGTATCTTGATGTGCATAGGTACCATTTTTGTCCACTCCGTTGTTTAGTATAGTATAGTATAGTAAGATAGCCCGTTGGTCCAGTTGGTAGTGAACCTGCCTTCTGAGCTTGGGGGCGTGGGTTCGATTCCCACGTAGAACAAACATTTGTGTGATGAACATTTGTGTTTGTTCTATATCTGGTTGTTAATATCTATTTAAGTATGTATTTAAAACTATATATGTATGTATATCAGTCTCTGGCAGCCATATCACAAGCTTTGCTTAGTTTGAGGTCAGATGACCGTGTGTGCAAAAATTTCCCGAATGTCCCGAATATTTATTTAGTATCATCAAGAGATGAATAACAGATGTAAAAAAAAAAAAACTCCGATTTCACAGGAAGTTCTATAATTGGGATTCATTCCTTAATTTTCTATTCTTCTGGAATAATATGTAATGGAATTTTCTTTCTGCTCTTCTTTTCTTTTCTGGAATATTTTGTTCAAATTTAAATAGGACCCCTATTGACCCCTCTATTGAGATATTATTATAACCAAGCGTTTTGACTCCACTTTCTTAATTAGAACAGCAAAACAATGGAACGCTTTGCCCCTGTCTGTGTTTCCGCAGCATTACAATCATTCTAATAGGTTATTATTGGGCAAACGTGCTCCATTTTCCACCGCATCATCGCTTTCCATCAGGTGAAATCGCGGTCAAACGTAAGCCTAGACCCATGGTAAAAAATAACCATATGTACACAATAAAATTTAAAAAAAAAACATTTAAATCGGTTCACGAATTAACGAATTGTTTTTTATGTGTAGTAAAACAGTACCTGTGATTACTACACACAGAAAATACAGTCGCATTGAGTGGGAACTTCCTTTTTGGAAGTCGCAACTCTAATGCGCACTACCAAAACATCAATTATTAGAATAGTAGTAGAGCTAGGGCCACACGTGGCGGCCTTATCGTTAAAAGCGATCTGTTCCAGGCAGCCATTGGATGGATAGAATTTACATTGGTTAGACGGGGATGTTAAATACTTTTAATTATACCATAAGTTATTTACTTTTAAGTTATTTCTAAAATTATGACATCATAATCTATACTAATATTATAAAGAGGAAAGATTTGTATGTAAGTATGTTTGTAACGAATTGGCTCAAAAAGTACTAGACCGATTTTAAAAATTCTTTTACTGTTGGGATTCTACACTATCCCCGGGTGACATAGGCTATAATCTATACCTGTGCGAAGCCGGGGC
Source organism: Agriopis aurantiaria (assembly GCA_914767915.1). Classification (NCBI taxonomy): domain Eukaryota; kingdom Metazoa; phylum Arthropoda; class Insecta; order Lepidoptera; family Geometridae; genus Agriopis; species Agriopis aurantiaria. The sequence goes on along the minus strand of OU611998.1, from coordinate 13,973,100 downwards.
GGACCGCTAGTGTAAAGTAAAGTAAAAGTAAAAAAGCCATTATACCATTAAATAAATACTAACATTATGATACAGATAACAAAAAAAGTTCATGTATCCAAAAGTCCCAATACGGGGAAGAAAAAAAAAAGAAGGTACGGTAGGTTAGGTATATTTTTCTGAAGACGGTGCAGATTTTAATGAGGTTCTATTAAACTCTGGTTTTACAGTGGCGAAGGGTTGCCCTTTTGCTGACTAAGAAAAGGCCTGCCATATAATTAGCTTTTCTTACGTTTACGTTTTATCCCAGCACTCGGAGCTAGGTGTCTAATGATCACCGATTAGTGGATAATCATCATCATCATCATTTCAGCCGTAGGACGTCCACTGCTGGACATAGGCCTCCCCCATCGATCTCCAAAAGGGCCGGTTGGAAGCGGCCTGCATCCAGCGTTTCCCTGCGGTCTCTTTTAGGTCGTCTGTCCATCTTGTGGGTGGACGTCCTACGCTGCGCTTACCAGTCCGTGGTCTCCATTCCAGAACCTTTCGGCCCCATCGGCCATCTGTTCTGCGTGATATGTGCCCTGCCCACTGCCATTTCAACTTACTAATCCGGTGGGCTATGTCGGTGACTTTCGTTCGTCTACGGATCTCCTCATTTCGGATTCGATCTCGTAGAGAAACCCCGAGCATAGCCCTCTCCATAGCTCGTTGTGCGACTTTGAGCTTGCTTATGAGGCCCATAGTGAGAGACCACGTTTCAGTGCCGTATGTCATCACTGGTAACACACACTGGTCGAAGACCTTCGTCTTAAGGCACTGAGGTATTTTGGACGAGAAGACGTTGCGTAGTTTACCGAACGCTGCCCAGCCGAGTTGGATTCGCCGATTGACCTCTTTCTTGAAGTTGGACCTACCTAGTTGGACTGTTTGTCCTAGGTAGACGTACGCGTCAACAGCTTCAAGAACTGAGTTCCCAACTGATACTGGGGTGGGCACAACATGGATATTTGACATGACCTTTGTCTTGTCCATGTTCATTTTAAGGCCCACCTGTTGGGAGACTCGATTGAGGCCTTCGAGCATCATGCTGAGATCTTCCATCGACTCTGCCATGACCACAATATCGTCGGCAAACCGAAGGTGAGTGATGTACTCGCCGTTGATGTTGATGCCGAGTCCTTGCCATTCCAGGAGCTTGAAGGCATCTTCCATTGTGGCAGTGAACAGTTTCGGAGAGATAACGTCTCCCTGTCTCACGCCTCTTCGCAATGGAATTGCCTTCGAACTCTGCTCCTGTACTCGGACCGACATGGTGGCGTTATTGTACAAACACTTCAACACTTCGACATACCGATAGTCAATACGGCATCGCTGGAGAGACTCGAGCACCGCCCATGTCTCGACCGAATCAAAGGCTTTCTCATAGTCCACAAACGCCAAACATAGTGGCAAGTTATATTCTTCGGTCTTCTGTATAACTTGGCGTAGCGTGTGGATGTGGTCTATGGTACTATAGCCTTTTCGGAAACCGGCTTGTTCGATAGGCTGGAAGTCATCGAACCTGCGATCGAGACGATTCGTGATGACCCTCGAAAACAGCTTATAAACATGGCTCAGAAGCGAGATGGGTCTGTAATTCTTCAGCAAGGTTTTGTCACCTTTCTTAAAGAACAGCACCACCACGCCTCTGTTCCATGCTTCTGGCGTTATACCTTCGAGTAAGACAGAATTAAAGAGCTTCTGAAGGACTCTGAGTACCGGTGTTCCACCCGCTTTCAGAAGCTCTGATGTGATTCCATCGTCCCCCGGCGCCTTGTTGTTCTTGAGCTGTTTCAGGGCCATCCTAATCTCGTACAGGCTGATGTCCGGGATATCTTCGGTATAGTGTCGGCTCAGCTTGGCTCTTGGGTCTTTGGCCGAGCTGCTCACAGGTTTAGCAACCGAAGTGTATAACTGTCCATAGAACCTTTCGATTTCCCCTAATACCTCGGCTTTGGTCGACGCTACACTACCATCTTCCCTCTTCAGCTTTGTCAGCTGGCTTTGCCCAATAGACATGTGTCTTGCAAACACTTTGGAGCCTTTGTTTTGCTCAATCGTCTCTTTAATACTGTTCGTATTAAAGGTACGTATGTCGTGCCGCAATGACTTCCAAATTTGTCTATTGAGCTGCCTATATGAGTCAGCGTCATCGGAACATTGTAGTTGTAACGAGCGTCGATCAGCCATGAGGTTGCGGGTATGATCGGATAATTTTTGAGGTCTATCTGTGCGCCGGCCAGGTCTAAAAAACTTAGAACCTACCGCATGGACAGTTTCCACTAACCTGTTATTAATCTCATCCACGGAAGCAAAATTCTCCAGGCAATCAAAGCGATTAGACAGCTCGAGTTGAAAGCTCTCGGGGTTTTGAATATGGGCATGGTTCGGTCGGAGCGTGGACTTCATTAAGCGGGACCTCTCAATTTTAACGTTAATATTCAATGTGCCTCTTACTATTCGGTGATCACTACCGGTTTTCACCCTGTGAATCACAGAGACATCATTGAATATTTGTCTCTTGGTGGTCATAATGAAGTCTATCTCATTTCTCGTAGAACCATCGGGGCTCATCCAGGTCCATTTCCCACAGGAAAGGCGGCCCCTCACAAGGCGGCTTCTGAAAGAAAGAGTTCATCATAAAAAGTCCCTCTTTCTCCAGAAAGTCGGCCAGCCTCTGTCCCCTAGGGTTCCGTTGCCCACAGCCAAATTTCCCCACTCTCAACTCATCATCACTTCTCTTGCCCAACTTCGCGTTAAAGTCCCCCATAACAACAGTGAAGTGGGTCTCGGACGTATGTATGGCTCTACTAATGTCCTCATACATAACCTCCACTTCATCATCTGGGTGTGACGAGGTCGGTGCGTATACCTGAATGACCTTCAACGAATATCTCTTGGATATTCTGAGTATTAGGTATACAACCCTGCTCGAAACACTGTCGATGGTGATAATGTTGTTAATGAGGGACTTGTGGATGAGAAAGCCGACACCACCTTGGGACTGTTGGTCGCCCTCCCGGTAGTAGAGTAGGTTACCGGATTTCAGGGTTATCGTGTCCTCGCCCTCTCTACGGACTTCGGATAAACCCAAGATATCCCAACGTACCCTACCCATTTCTTCTTCCAGCTCAACAATCTTCTCATCAGTCCTCATGGTGCGTATGTTGTGTGTTACCAGGGCCAGTCGTCGTCGTTGGGGTTGGTAGCCGAGCGTCTGCCGGGGATTCTTAGCACCCCTGGCCCCGCCGTTACCATGACCGCTACCGTAGCCAGGAATAGCGGGGCTGCCGGGGACTGGGGGCCTGGTCCTTTTTGTATTCATCATTGAAGGGGGGGATTGCCAATACTCGCCACGCTTGGCAGGCGGGTTGGCGAGCGCAGTCGGTGTTTTTATACTCAGAAGACGCTGCTGCCCGTCTTCTGGTTGATCCCTTAGCCGACTTCTACTTTTAGTGAATAATACAAAGAAAGATTACATATTCGGTCGTTCTGTATCCTAACCTTAGTACCTACCTCCATGGTGTATAAGTACATCAAGGACCTTATATAAAGGCAACTAAAACGTCCTTGAAGTACATATGGTACAGTAATACATCGAGTATCTTGATCTGTCAATATCATAGGTCTAGAATGTAAAATTTTAGGTCTGTGGTCAATATGTGGTCATGTGGGCAATATACAGAAATAGTTCGCATACCTAGTGCGATTGGTAATCTGAGAATCGATTATCGATACCGTGTTTGCAATTCGATTAATTAGCAATTTGGTGATTTGGTTTCCGAACGTGACGATTCGTGCGCTGCGTTGGGAGCATTGTCGATTTGTCGCTTTTATTAATAACTGAATTCACAACATGAAATGTTTAGGTATTCAGTCATAAGTATGCCCAATGAAATAGTGGTGACATTACTAAAAATTACTAAAAGCTCCATGGAAGTGTACCTACATTCGTCAAAGCATGGAAGCTCCTATTGAGTTTTGGAATCGACATCAAAATATACGTTTGTATCCCATTATATTATATCACTTGCTCACTCTCGATGTGCTGCTAGCATATAGAATTATTTTTTTAAGATTCCAGGGTTAGCCCAATTTTAAAAGTTGCCTAGTTTTTCATAGTCATGAGTACAACGACCTCCTTTTGGCTTAGTACACCCTTTCTTCGTATACAGGGTTATTTATAAAGGGTGTGCTAAGCCTAAAGTAGAAAAGGAGATCAATGTTCGATCAATGATCAATTATCGATTTTTATTCATCATTACAAAAATAGTAGATTGTTGCATCGAGCGCAAAGTGAGTTATAAATGCACAAGTGATATGTTGGTGCTGGAGGTGCATTCATTACTTACTTTAGCAAGGTGCGTAATCTACTTTTCTTTCAGCTACCAATCTACTTACCGCTATAAAATATACCTATTAAAAATAAAAACTCAAGTTAACGAAAACAAAGTTTAATTCGTCTTCTCCTCAAACATTTAAAACTTACAATTATTTTCACCAAGTCGGTTTTATTTCGCCGATTTTTATTTTCAGCCAGTATCTTTTTGATCTAATGCATAAATTTTATGTTAAAATTAATGGGAGACATTAAACCTGTGTGGTAAATTTATATCAAAATAAAAAAAACAGTGTAAGTATTTTTCTATGGTATTATTGAAAAACTGTGCAACATTGAGATTTCATAGTATAACATAAATTCACTGTTTTGGTTCTAAGCAAAAAATACGTCCTTTGTGATCGGTATTGTAGTGATTAATGATAACATTACTACGTAGTTGAAAGAAAAGTTTTATTATCGGACCAAAAGTGAAATTGCAAAAAAAAACATACAGCTGACATGCTTCAAACTCATAAGTAAAAGGAAACTTATTCCCGGTTTGAAATGACGCCATATCCGCCTCGAAGGCACTCGTCGATACTAAATTGGGACATTTGTTGGCGCAAAAATGGTACGAAACCCGTCAAATATTACGTATTGATAATTTATATGTCTATTTGAGTGTTGCTAGGGTGGATAAACTATTAATTAATATTATTTAAGGTGGTACGTTTCACCTATGGCGGAGAAATTCAAATTTCAAACAGTTTTTTTGGTCTAGAAGATGGGGTAAGCAACTATAACTTCAAAAAGCAACGTATCTGTGATGCCCCTGGTGTTGCAGGTATCCATAGGCGACGGTAATCACTTACGATCAGGCGGTCCGTCTGCTTGTTTGCCACCTATCACGCTTAAAAAATCCCACATCGCCCGAAGAACCGATAACCGATGGGGAAGAAAGATTCTGGAGTGGAGACCACGAACCGGAAGACGCAGCGTAGGGAGGCCTCCCACTAGATGGACCGACGACATTGAGAGTCGCGGGCATCCAGTGGATGCAAAAGGATGAAGATGTCGTTCAGTGTGGAGGTTAAAGGGGGAGGCCTATGTTCAGCAGTGGACGTCTTCCGGCTGATGATGATGAAGCTTAAAAAACAAAACAATGAGATGACGTGTTTTTCACGTTGGCGCCAAAACTCACAGGCCTTTTGAAGTTTTGACTGGATTGGGAGATCCTGATGAACATATGAGTTCACAGGGATCCCCTGGGGATCATGCTAAGGGATTCTGGTGACAGAACCCACCTAGATACCGTAGAGTTTACTTTACTCTATGCCGTAGAGTGGTAAAGTCACAGAATCTCAGAATAATTAGTACAACGTAGTATATTAGGAAAAATCTTTCATAGTCCTTCTGAGCACAGAATCCACAGACAGTAATTTTGATGTTTTTATTATTTTTAATAAAAAAACTTTGTGAAAATACGGCGGCTGCGGGAAAGGTCGCTCGTTACGCATCTTCGTAATGATCATGGTTTGTTTCGGGATGAGGCGGCTTTCATTTTGTTTCAGTTGTTTTGTTTGGGGTTAGTTCGAGCTTGCGATATGCCTGCTGAACGCGTCACTGCCTGCGTCACAGATAATATAGAACGGCTGTCAATATTGCATCTAATCTACTAATATTATAAAGAGGAAAGATTTGTTTGTTTGCATTGAATAGGCTCCGAAACGACTGAACCGATTTGAAAAATTCTTTCACTGTTAGGAAGCTACACTATCCCCGGGTGACATATGCTATATTATATTTAAAAAAAAATAACTTTGCATGTTTGACAGTTCTAAGACAGGACAAAGCATGTCAGGTCAGCTAGTTAAGGTATAAAATACAACTAAACCAAAATATGATTCTAACAATATTCTAACATATACATAATTGTTTTTTTTTCTTTTTAACTTTAGCAAAAACTAATAAAAATATACATAAAAAACTAACATGTGTACGCTGTAACGGGCAAGGACATGAGATACGTCTCCATTCATTCACGGAACCCTCAGTGCGCGAACCCGACTCGCACTTGGCCGGTTTTACTCCGAATTTTGTCCACCAATTTACGTGGTTATGTTTTGTAGGTAAAAGAAGCTTTTGAAGTGGTCCCACAAACATTTCATTTACTTTGGTTTAGTAAATTTTTAACCAGCTCTAATAATATGAATAAAGTTGTTCAAGCGCTAGTTGTTTTGGCAATAGCAATAATTTTGTTCACGCGTATGGAATAATAACGTCTAATGTCGATGAATTCTAATCGCTACGTTTACTCACAACAACAAGGGAATACTTACCTTTAATACGACTTTTTCATTTCACTGTAAAACCCGAAACGATTCCACCTTTCCTACCATGTTTACAATAATATCATATTTTCTACTTCCCTTCCTCCCTTAGGGGCCGAAACACACCGGACCACGTTCTACTAGTATACGAAGGCTGTTCTAAGCAAGGATAGAGATTTAGAGAGGGCATAAGTAACTTTAAAAAAAATTATTTCTGTATTTATTTGGGGACTTTTGCCAACAAAAGCACGTCTGTCTCATCAAGCACACATAAGTAACTGATTGATCTTCATAACTACCAAATGTACACAAATACACACAATTAGCTCCATCTATTGAGTACTTAAATATGCAAGAAAAGATGACATCACGACAATACCAACGCAACAAAGGATGATATCACACAATACCAATGCAACAAAAATGACACCACATAATACCAATGCTACAAAAAATTACACCACACAACACCAATACAACAAAAAACGACACCACACAATCTTATCCAACAAAAGACGACACCACACAATAATAATGCAACAAAAGATTACCACCACATAATACCAATGCAACAAAAAACTACACCACATAATACCAATGCAACAAAAGATGATACCACTGATACTGATGCAACAATATATAGGTATAATATTAATATTTTGAATATATCGGGGGGTTTGAACCCCTCCTGGCTACGTTATCTGCAACCACAGCCGCAACGCAGGCAAGACAGATACATCAGTCAGTTGACTCATGCCAATGAAGTGCAATCAAACCTGGTGGGTTTCATCCCCGCGGCCACGTAGCCTGGAGTCACGTACAAACAAAGTCTACAAATGTTATTGTAGATATAAAACATTATGTAAAAGGGATTATTTTGTTTTGTCAGCGTGCCGTTCAGCTGTAATGGGGCTCGCGCCAGTTACACAGAACAGCCGATCATTTCAGCATGATAATTGGAAAGGATTATAGATTTACAAACACGTGGACGCTAGTAAAAAAATCTCAAAAAAATCCTGCATTTATTTACGTAGATCATTGCGATACAATACATTTATAAAGTCACAATCGTGTCAAAAAAAGTCCGAACCAATACTCAGCCCACGCAACGAATTGCGCAGACTTTTTGGTAAGTTACAAGGTAACCGCGATCCGACTACAACGCCGCGCGATTCCAGAGCTACGATGACATAACGTCTAAATTGGATTAAATGTGGCATTGTGAACTAAGTATATATAAATTACATAATATATAAAAAAATATCAAAATCAGTTCAGATTGATTGGTCGTTAGATTGTAGCTGGTAGTCGACATTCTTCAATAAAATATTAAAAGAAAATATTTTCAGCTTATTACAAAGTTATTGCATTTGTCAGAGCAAATAAATTATGGACAGAGTCTAGTAGATCTTTCGGTGCGACGCGTGAGCAAAATGCTGACGTGTTTCTGGCTCAACGCATAAGCATTGCCATTCAGCGTGGCAATGCCGCCAGCATGCTGGGTACGCTGCCAACTGATGCTGGGCTTGAGCATTTGGATTGTCTTTAGACCTTCAACGGTCTATGGGTAGTCTATCTGTATTTGTAGTGTTAGTATTACCTTGTATTTTGTTCAGTTAATAAAGGCACTTGCCCGGTAAAAAAATCGACAGATTGGCGAATGATATTTCTCACCAACATCAGATTTACCATTCCATACATTGTTCCTTCGAGCGTTGTACGGAATTGGCACTTGAGACACGTCGCATGCAATAAAATGGAGCCGTGAAGGCATCGCTCCAACGCTCCAATACAGATGACGACACGATTATTGTTATGTACATTATAGACGGAGAGTTCGAGATAACGAGGAAAAGATGTCATGTTTTCAAGAAAACTGGAATTTTATTTGAAGACAATGTCAAGAATACGTCCACCCAACTTACTTTGAACCTGACTATGAAGCGCTAAAGGTTGACTTCGGTGCATCGCGGCTAGATTCGCGACTGATGCGACAAGTCTTCGCACACGATACAGGCCTAGCCTAGTTTGGGGCCCACTGCAGACTTCTTCTTTTTGTGTTTTTCTATATTGTATGTCTTTTAGGAAATTTATGTGCTGTTCTTTCGGAAATATATGATTTATGATTATGATTTATGAGCTCGCACTATGAAAATGTATGGCGCCACTTCCGAAGTCTGGGTCAGACGCGTGCGGCCGACGACTGGCGTCGCCATACATTATCAAATCGCATCAGCCGCGATGCACAGAAGTCTACCTTGATGTTAAGAGTTGGAAGAGAAATGCAAGCATTGCTTTATAGCACTAGCTTCGCTTTCTTTCGCCTGAGACATCTTGAGAAGGGCACATTTTTCCGGAACAAAAGTATCCCGTGTCATGATATCCAACCCTCTCATATCCATGCAAAAAATCACGTTGTATTGATGCGTGAAAGAGAAACAACCCAATATCAACAAACAAACACTTTCACATTTATAATATTAGAATGTTAATTGAATACTTTACTTACTGGCGTACCTTGCGAAGGTCTATCTTCAAAACTGTTTTTCTGACGAATCTATAGTATATTTCCGCTAGTAAAATCAAAAATACACTAGAGATTAGTCATGAAAACACAATTTTGAATATTAGAATGGTTAGGAATATCACCTTATTATATCATTTGTATTATATTATCATTATATTATCATTGGTGTTTCTATTTATTTCTTTTTGTCTTTTATAAGGTGTTTTTGATGCACGCCTACCTACCATTTGTTCCAACCTGGTGGATGACTGGTAGAAAATGTTTAGCATTAAGTCCTCCAATTGTACATATCTTCTTAATTTGTAAGTGTGCAATAAAGTAATAAAATAAATTATATCTCATGAAAAAACAATTTTGAATATAAGAATATCACCTTTATAAGGCGGGACGAAATAGACTGACAACACAAAAGACTCTTCCACCATAGCACAAGAAGATAAAGAGTAATGCAGAGTGACAAGAGTAAGAGAAGAGCAGTGGGATGGGACAGGAACAGATGAAATATATTATTAGAGTGATGTAGTCTTTGATATGTGATTTGGTATGTGAATCCATCAACCCGCACTGAGCCAGCGTGGTGGATATTGCCTAATCACCCTTTCGGGGGTAGGCTAAAAGTCCAGCAGTGGACTGTTAAAAGGCTGATAATCAGGAGCGGATCCAGGATTTCATTTGGGGGGAGGGGGGGGGGGGGAATTCTGACAAGGTTCGAAGGCATCAAATCGATTTTTTTTGTCAAATGTATGGAATTGTTAGGTATTTTGGGGGGGCGCATCTGGATCTGGATCCGCCAATGCTGATGATGATGATGATTCTTTGATAGAGTGAGCTTTACTTGTAGAGTCTGTTCAGAAAGAGAGTGGACTTGGATTGTGGTTGAATGGACAAATATCCCAATAAATAACACGCAAATTCACTCAACAAAACAACACAATGATAGAACAGCTCAGCTAGAGTTAGACATTTTTCAGAAGACAGAGGCAGATTGCTATTTAAAATTCGGTCTAGTTCTTCTTTTGGCCCAGTCCACTCTCTTTTTGAACAGACTCTATACGTAGTGAGTTTAGTGAGTCTGTGCAAAAAGAGAAGCGTCGTAGGATTGTCCTATTTATCTATACTACTAGCGACCCGCCCGCCCAACTTCGCACGGGTGTAATTTACGTGCGAAGCCGGGGCGGGTCGCTAGTTATATATATAAACCTTCCGTGAAAATGTATCTAACCGATGGTGAAAACATGTCTTTGTTTTTTTGTTAAGACGGAAACTTTGAATTGGCCCAGTCACCTAATAAATTTTTCTCTTATATATTATTATTATTGGGCTGTAAGTTTCCCTAAAACTGCGAAACAAAATAATATATAGGCGATTATAACTTATTGCTATCGGACGCTACGCTATAAGTGCATTTAGGGTGTGCGATCACATCCCAACATTGAGTTTTTCTTGAGAATCCGGAGTTAGAAATAAGAGCAACATTATTTTCATGTGCAGTAATGGACCCAGATAAAGATGTAGATAACTAGCATTAGAATGATTAACTAAGAAAAAATAAACTAAAGTTATAATCTAGGAGAACATTTCTGCAAATGCCCTTAAAATATCTAGCCAAATATAATAAACTGTTCAAGAAAATAAAAATAAACAGCTTCCAGATCAAAATTCTTCCCGCAGTGTAAGATAACAATAAACAACACGAGTTTTAGTAACAGTCCCTCGGTGCAATAAAAACGAGTCGTGAAGGTACCGTCAGCAATACAGAATCAGATGAAGGTTATTTTTATGGATCTCGTTCAAAAGAATAACCAATTCACAGTTAAGAGAGAAAATGTTATAGAAGATTTGATTTTCAATGTGGAGAATATAATTTCTGACTACAATAGATACTATACATATTTGCAACGATATAATATAATTTCAATGAAAATTGCGAGGAGTTGTTCTCGGAGTCATTTATCTTCGTAAGGGGTAGGCAACTATTCTAGAAAAAGCCATTGCGTTGTATGTAAATAACTACTCTGTTATACTGATAAATTTTTGGCGACAATTCCAATCTGATCGTAATCGAGCAAAACAAACTTTGTTATTTTAATTCAGCTGCAATATTATATAAAAAAAAAAAACTCTGTTTCAATTGAAATTTTTCTGTTATATTGATTTTGGCTCAAGAACAAACATCATGATAGAAACATAGTTTTCATTTGTGTCTTTTACCTAATCTTAATTTTCCCCTGAATTTGGATAAAATGGATCAAAATAAATGCATGAAATGGATAAATGGATATAGCAGGGATCTGCTGTAGTGTCTCCGTAGATTCCTTTGGGGAAATTTGAAGAACCGGAGAGCTCAGTACTATTACTGAGGAGGTAGGCTAGGTTCAGCATCCAGATGGAGTTACCTATTTTAATATGAAAGGATGTATAACAAGTAAAACAAGGATTTATCAAAAACACCGAACGCTATATTTAATAGTCTAGAAACAACATTCAATTACCTAACATTGGATTAATATCCTATACTTAAAACATTCAAATTTTCAATGTTTCACACAAATAAAATTTTAAGGCATTTTTAAATTTAAGAAGATGAATCGTATTTTATTTATATTTACATCAATTAAAAACAATATTATGAAAATACAATTTTGTATCAAACTAATTTGATATGTTAATTTGTTGTAAATAAATTGAACTGTTAAAATAAGAAATAGTAATAAATCTTTAAACTAAATATAGCTTAGTAATAACTAAGTAGGTATTTGTTTTAAATAGTTACAATAATAATGTTTACACGATAATTAAAGCTAACATTGAATTTAAAGCTTGATATCGACTTACAATACAAACAATTCAAATGATTAAACTATCAACAATTAAACAATAGTAATTTGATGGAAACTATGTACTTAGTTTGATTAAATTTTAGCCTATCTATGTATATTTAATATTTTTTTACGTGCCTGTATTTCATTATCTTGAAAATAAAATAATATAAAACAAATCCAACTAAAAAAACTATAAGAAAAGAAAACTTGGAACCGAAACATAGAAATTATTATAAACATCTCAATAAATGAAATGTTAAACTTATACATGTTAAATATAAATTATAAATAAATTAAAACGTAAAATACTTTGCAGCTGAATTTCCAGGATAATGTTAGAAACCAAGTTTAAATAAAATATTAAAATTACATCAGATATTGACAATGAACATGCACAGACAAGCAGTATTATTGTTTATCATACTCGTACAAAAGTCTAGATTCTAACAGCGAACATGGACGTGAATCTAACTAGCGAATGGACCTCAGTAATTTAATATTGTCCATCATTGTGCATTTTATTTATATTATTTACCATTATGTACGTATATCACACATAAATAAAGAGCTTGTAGCTTAATAAAATTCACGTAAGCTACAATGGAAATTATATCATTATTGGTCCTAAGAAAATCAATATTGGAGCGCTTATTCCTATCTACTTAGTTAAAAAATTTATTTATATAAAAACAGTTATTATAATGTGAGTCACTTTAGCATAACTATAAAGCATTTAAATGTGGCAGTTGTTTAATTTAATTCTGTGTTAGCCAAAATCATTTCATATACACCTAAGATAACTGAGCGTCTATGCTTTGCCTATTTATCATTGTTCTAAAACACTTACATTTTTAATTCTTCTTTCGTCAACTTTTTATTTTACATTATCACAGGCTCACGCTCAAACCCTGAGGGTCATAATAATATATTTTACATTGCACCTTATGTTATAAAACTGATACATTTCCAGGAAGTCCAATATAAGCTTTTTTTTAGAAAACTGACGAACTCGGTTCCACATTCACTTTTTAAAACTTATTGAACAATGTTAGGTTTTTGATATTCTCAACCGCACATATAATTTTGATTGTTTTGTTCAAATAACGTTTCAAGAAATCATTTTTCCATGATTTTCAATAAATCGAAGGACATAGCACATTTTTAGTTTAAATTATTCACAAATTGTACTCCCGCATAAATTGAGGTAAGGCGTTTCACAGGGCGCTTTTCGCAGGCCCGGTGCGTTTCCTCGCATGCACTTAGAAACTCAGTAAAAACTGGGGTTTCTCGTGGTTTAGTAGAAAGTTCTGGAAGGGCGGTGGTCGCCTAGCAGTCATGCGGCCACCGTGAAGGGTGGCCGGCTACGGATCACATAACACAGCAACTCTTCGCCCGGCCTTTTAGCTCAGCCTTCAGGTCACGCTTGCTCTTGCTGCGCCCAACTTGTTTCTGAAATATTAAAATTAATATATAAATACCTATTTATATTACGTGTCATTACAATATTATTTACCTAAATAATCATAGATAACTCCATAATATCTAAATACATTCACATGATAGATACCCGTATATTGCATTACTAGCTGCGCCCCGCGGTTTTACCCGCGTAGTGATAAAAAATGGTGATGATGATGAAAAGTACAAGCCTATGTCACTCTTCGCTCTTGAACTATACCCATGCCAAAAATGCAAAACCAGGTCGATCTTGTTCCGTTGCAGCGTGAAAGAGGAACAAACATCCATACATATAAACTTTCGCGTTTATAATATTAGTAGGTTTAACTTAGCAGTTTGGTTAATCTGCGAGAGATATACTCCTTAAATTATTTCGTCTGAACTGAACCATTATGCTGAGTGAAAATGCCGTATAGTAAATAATTTAACATATTTAATTTGGAGATTTTATTAAAGTTGGCATTGCAAGGTCATATACGTACAATATTGTTATACAACACAAGTTAAACACGAAACAACACCAATTATAGTATTGCTTAAAATAATAACAATTCCTTTAGAATAAATAATGTGATGCACGTTACGTTGTTCCTAATCTCTCCTTTATCCCTGACATTGAAATAAATCACCCGATTTCCTGTCTTGTTCATCTTGTATTATAAAAATTGTAATGGTTTCTGCTTATGACAATGGTATAGACATTAATAATTGTCTCACCTGCTGTTGCTTCACCTGCTGCTTGTTCAGCTTTCCCAACGCCGCCAGCGCAGCTACTTCGAAGGCATCCTTCACGCCTTTGACTGACGCTCGTGCTGACGTCTCCACGTACGTCGTCGCACCGAGCTGTCTCGCTACTGATAGAGCCTGTAGGAATAGAAGGTAGATTAATAATAAATAATAATAATATATAATGGGGACATTTTTGCACACACGGTCATCTGACCCCCAAACTAAGCAAAGCTTGTGATATGGCTGCCGGAGACTGATATACATACATATATAGTTTTAAATACATACTTAAATAGATATTACCAACCAGATATAGAACAAATACAAATGTTCATCACATAAATGTTTGTCCTATATAGGTGGAAATCGAACCCACGCCCCAAGTTTGAACAAACACCCAACTGCATGTTCCTGCAGCCTCACTTGGGAGCCAGTTCCGATTCTAGGTTCAGCGTGTTCAAAACTTTCGACTACACCGTCACTCTACTAAAACTTTGACTTTGGCTTTACAACAGGCAAGTTGTGGTCAAAGCACTATTGTTAGTAGTACCTAAATAGCTGTTACAAAATAATTCTGCGAAACTATCATTGGGATAACGCCACAAAAGTACAATAGGACATACCTATTACCATTATAAATGAAATAAGCATGTAATTAATTGAACAATTGAAATAAAATTACATGATTCGAGACGAGTGTCGACTAAATATTTAATTTTAATGGCGTGCATTGGGAGAGGCTTATGTCCAGCAGTGGACATAGGCTGCTTAAAATGAACTAGAATGCTTGTTCTCGAAAATTTTATCAATGGCATGGCTGCGGTTTATTTACTTTAGGTAATATTTTGCCATTAGGAGTTCCTCAAGGTACTACTCCTGATGCTGGAGAAATCCTTACCTCTTCACTGGTGACGGGGTGTGAGCTCAGCTTGGACAGCATGGTGAGGGTTTCCTTATCCTGACGAAGGTCTGCCTTGCAGCCGCAGAGCAGCACTGGGGCGGAGCCGCCGTGCGTGCGGACTTCTCTGTACCACTGGAATTGAAGAATCAATTATCAGTTACAGCTGACAATTACTTGGTAGTATCGAACTGGGGCCGGCTAGCTGTTTTAAGCAATTCAGTTAAGGTGATGAAAAAAGTTGCGTGACCGCAAACCGTATCTGGGCGCGTTAATGTTCACGTTAGTGTGATTTTCCGAACTGCGCTGTTTTAACGTTAGTTTGTGACCGCGTAAGGAGTTGGCCGTAAGGCCCCAGATCTAAAGATGGAGCCAGGGGGTGGATAGTGAAACACTTAAATGGCTACTATATAATAAACTCTTCGAGTTTGGCCTCATTTAGTTGATTTTTACGAGTCCTATAAGCTTTTTTTTTACTATAATAATGTAGGTATTTCTCTCTTCATCAAAACTAGGTACGTAGGTACCTACCTACCTGCGGTAAATCCTTACCAAGTCCTGCCAGAGCAACACCAACCCTAAGACTTTTGTTCTAACGTCCCTTTTACAAATGTAGCAGCTCCGAAAAGGAACTCCAATAAGGTTTCAGTTCCAGTCCTAATTAATTAATTCTTTAAGCGGGTGCTGAATGCCTCTTTAAATCAGTGAATGAAATGGGACCAAGCATCTAAGGGACGAAACGAAATAATTAAAAGGTTGTAAGTTTAGTATTTGCCTTTAGAGAGTTGGCCGCGTTTTTGAAACTAAGTTCTTTGAGGATTAATAAAATTAAAACTAGAAATTCAAATATGGTTTTAGTTAGGTTTAGGTTCACAAATTAGTCACACAAGGGAGGTATGGTAGGTGGCGTGGCGGGTGCGACCTCATCTGGCCTAAATCAGGCTTCAGTAGAACCACAGAAGACATAATAATATAACTAACCCAGCAGACGTCCTTGTCGACCTTTTTGCATATGGACTATTAGTTGGTTCTTTGTTGTCGCTCCAAGTTTCTTAGTTTGCGTGAAAAATTTGTAAATGAGCTAGTAATTTAGTAGTGTATAGTTTTTTTTAACTATTAAACGCAGTCGGCTATTGTACTGGCTTAGATATTTTCCTTGTTTGTCTGATCTGAGGGGAGAACTGGGGCCTTTCGGCCAACTGCTAACGCGGTATCAAACTAACGTTAAATCCGCTCAATTAGTTTGAAACCGCGTTCCGCCCCTGAGCTCTTTTCTGGTTACCTTAGCAGCAGCATTATCCAAGGACTCCGGTTCTGCAACGTTAAAGCACAGCATGAAGATTCTTGCGTCTTGGTACGCGAGCGGTCGCACCGTGTCGTATGCAGTGGTCCCTGAAAAAAGAGAGCTCTTATCAATTACTGCTGATAATTGCTTTCAACAAGCTCAAAGTAACAAATAAGCACAACGAGCGAGAAGGCTATGCTCGGGATTACTCTACGAGATCGTATCAGAAATGAGGAGATCCGTAGACGAACGAAAGTTACCGACATAGCCCATCGAATTAGCAAGTTGAATTGGCAGTGGGCAGGGCATATAGCAAGCAGAACAGCTGGCCGAAGAGGCCGAAATTTCTCGAATGGAGACCACGAACCGGTAAGCACAGCGTAGGACGTCCACCCACAAGATGGACGGACGACCTAAAACGACCGTAGGAAAACGCTGCATGCAGGCTACTTCTAACCGGCTCTTTTGGAGATCGATGGACCTATGTCTAGCAGTGGACGTCCTATGGCTAATATTATGATGATGATGATGATTGCTTTCAACCGACTTCAAAATAGGTGCTCAATTTGATTGTAATTTATAACCGACTTCAAGAGGGTTCACAATTGTGTCAGTAGTAAGGTAAATAAAAAAAATACATATTACTCCGATTACTCCGATAACTGTGAAATAATTGACGTGTTTTTTTTAAAGTAAGCTCTCCAGGTGGTCCCACAAAAAAATCATTTACTTTGTTTTTAGTAGTTTTTGAACCAGCTCATATAATATGATTTATATTTTCCCGCCTGTTGATTTGGCATTGGAAATTATTTTGTTAGAACGCTTATTCGAGTAATTTATTCGCTTTTTTTTCATTAAACTGTATAATTTTATTGTTGTATGTCTTTATAGGAATTTTATGTTTATTTTCTAAAAAAATTGAGATTTGACGTTTGATTCTTGTATAAGGAATAAGTTAGTAAATTGAACTTAACGTCAAAAAAAATGTTGCAAAAAGAATTGCCGAAACCCGGGATTGAACCGGGGACCTTTAGATCTTCAGTCTAACGCTCTCCCAACTGAGCTATTTCGGCTGATGACTGCAGTGTCGAAATTACGAATCATTATCAAAGGCCAAGTACTTTGCCGTGATATTTTGTTATTGATAACTGATAAGGGCCATCAATATGTTTTCTTATTACCGATTATAGTAATGGCATCATGGTCATTAACGGATTCATTTTCATAGTACTCTAAATAAATAAAAATTATGAAGATTGTTCGAAGTGAGTAAGAAGTTTCCTGTTGTCCCCCACTGAAATATTAATATTTATGCAAATATCCATTCGGCAAAGTCGGTTTTTTACATTGATAATTATTGTATTTTGTGGTGGCACGTAACTCTCAGTGCGCAACCCCGACAAGCACTTGGGCGGTAATTTTTTCAAGTGTTGGTTTTGCATCTTTTTACGGAGCATCTCAGCATTGTGTTCGCTTGGCATGGGCGAATAGGGTTAGGTACCATACCAAAATGTGCAAAATCCTGTCATTTAGCCGGACATTTCAATAAAAGTCCGGACATTTTAGTATGTTGATAAAAGAAGATTCTAGTTTTATGTTTTGCGAGAGGTTAATCAAGATTTACTCGTATTACATTGCTCAAGTTAAAAAAGTCCGGACATGTTCGGACAAATCCGGACAGATGCTAACCCTATGCGCGACTGAGAGTCACGAGTGCTTGGAATCCATTTCTGGTGCAGCATTGCAGTGTCTTATATTATGTCAATTCACAGAGCAAATACGTATTTCCGAACCTAACTAATCGAACCCAGGACCTCTTACTTATGAGGCAGACATGCTACCAATGAGCCAAACTGGTCATCTTATTGACTCAACCCAGAATGATATTCATACATCACAAAATTCCTATGAACGTGTGATCTGATAGGCCAGTCGGAGCTGGAACATATAGGTACTAGGTATACTAGGTGAAGCTATCAGCCTAGCCAAATATATCACAGGGCTTTGCTTGGATTTACGTTTTCGGTAGCATTCGGCCAGCGTAGATTTGCGGCCTTTGGGGACGTACTCAGGTGCAGAAATTGTGGTTATCGGGGCCAACTTTTTTTTTACCTTAGGTGGCAAACAAGGTGATTGGCCACCTCATGGTAAGCAATCACCGTCGTCTATGGATACTTTTAACACCAGAGGCATCGCTGCCGGCTCTTTAAGACTCTATTAACTCTCTTTTTGACGAACCCCATGTTGTAGCTGCTCAGAAAAACCGCGCAAGGTAGGTCATTCCACATTTTGCAGGTGTGAGGCAAGAAATATTGTGTGAATCGCACAGTTTTAAGCGTTGCACATATAGTGAATCGCACATATAAATAGCTACCTTACACCACAGAGAAAAAAAGATAAAATAAAGTTTGTGTGTGTGTCTATTTCTTGTTATCAACAGCGTTATTTATTCTATACAATATTCAACAATAGTAATTAAAGATAAGGCCAAAATATAAATATATGTCCGCACTCAACTCCATTACAGCTGAACAGATTTAAATTTGGCATGGAGGTAGCGTTTACCCTGGAATAACACATATCCTTTTGTCCCGGTAAATATAGTGAAAGTAACTATGGTGCGCTGCTCGTACCTAGGATAATAATATTATTAAAATATTAAATAAGTACATATTCTTTACTTAATTAATATAATTTCATTTAAAAAAAAACTTTAAAAGTTGGTAAATACGCTTATTCAAGATTCAGTAGGCACTGTACTTATACAAATATTCTGATTCCGGTTACAATGGTCAGCTAGTTTTTCCGATAAAACTATTCCAGATACAGCACTTTATTACAATTTTAATGAAATTTTGAGCCTTGTTGCAGTAAAATGACTCATACTTAAAGTTTGTTTTTTGACAAAAATTAATCTTAGTAGACTCCTGCATTTAACATTTATTTACTCTATGGTACTGCACTCGACTTCTTTTGTTTTTTCCAAAGCACTGCCCCATTTCACGTCGTCCTGCGATCCGTCCCTGTAGCTATCATGTCGTCACGAATCACGCCTGACATGGCTTTTGCCGTGCAGTGATGCCTTCTGTAGCCGGACATGGACTGAGCTGGTACACTGCTGGACACTGAACTTAGCACATCACAAATGACATTTTGGAAAGTTTTATCATTTTTAGGGTTCCATGCCCAAAGGGTGTAAACAGGGCCCTATTACTAAACCTACGCTGTCTGTCTGTCTGTCCTTCTGTCTGTTTGTCGGTCCGTCTGTCCGTCCTAACTTTTAACAGCTGTATCTTTCCGTAACCGTACCTAATAGACAGTTGAAATTTTCATAGAATATGTAATGTTACGGCAGAGTAACTTTATTTATTTATTTATTGAGGTACACAAAACAGGATACAGTCATAATAAAAACTAAATTAAGTGTGTTGACAATTGTGAACTAAACCATATCCCAAAACATGCGGACTCAACATGGTTATTAAAAAACCGTATGACAAAAATTAAAATTTGATTAATAACTATAATTTTACTTTCAGTTAGCTACATTCACGATGAGCCGTGAATGCAATCTTTTTTATATCTCTCTTAAATCTGGGTAGACTTTGATCAAAAATATCTATAAAGCTATAATGCTTTTTGACGATTTCACTGTATTGGCGACACATCCTAACTACTGGGTTATAAAAAGTTATTGAATCAAATAGTAAAAACGACAGGAAGTTAAAGGTTGATCGTCTCCACTCATAATCATAATGTGTAATTTAACGTCTCCTTGAGTGATCTGGATGTATTTAATGATTCTTTATGTGTTTATAAAAACAAAATAGTAAGGTCTCACGGACAAAATATAATGTTAAGAATATCATATAATTGTTATAAATTTATATAAATGTTTATTCGATTATATAGTTCTGTTTTAGTGTGTAACCACTTTTATGGCAACTGTTGTATACGCATGTAAAAGGTGTTCATATCAGATCTATGTATGTATACAAAAAAATAAAAAATAAGAATGTGTAATATGTTCACTGTTGGCGTATCTCACTCAATAAATAAATAAAAGTGAGTGTAAGCAGTTTTGTAATAATTTATGTTCAAATTCATTAAAATGTCAAAAACCATTGCCAATGGATATTATTTTGTTTTCATTCCATATTTTTCAATAAAGTCATGTATTTTATAGAGATCCTTCGTTATTAAGAAATTAAACAAAAATATATAGAGATACTGCATTTAACTTTGCTCTGCACTACAACAATCGCCTGGAAGTGTAAGCCATCGGGCGACTGAGCTCTGATGATCAACACGTTTACATACCTGAATAGATACCACAATACGCTACCTACCAGAGCTAGATAGTAGGTATCTATACCTACACGATAGTGGAAGAGCGTAGAAAACGTAGCTCACCCTGAAGTGTAGGCAACGCACCGACAACGCTTTTAGGGTTCCGTACCCAAAGGGTAAAAACGAGACCCTATTACTAAGATACGATGTCTGTCCGTCTGTCTGTCTGTCCGTCTGTCCTACCTATCAACGGCTGTATCTTTCGAACCGTAATAGATAGCCAGTTGAAATTTTCACAGAATATGTAATGTTACAGCGGATTAACTAACAAATAATAAAAAAAGTCAAAAAGTTAAAACGAAAGAGGGTCCCCATACAACAAACGTATTTTTTTATTAGCTCTAATATAAAAACGGTAATACATACCTACAAGCGTCAAACTTGGCATGTTTATAATACGTTTTAAACTATCACGGTTGTTCACTAAAGTTATATGATTATTTACAGGATATTTACCGTGATAAGGTTGTGGTTGGAGCTCCCGATATTTCGGCGCAGTTACATGCACCATGTCCACGGGAAGACTGAAGAATGCGGGTGGTTAGTCGATTATCAAAATTCATAAACGCCGAAGCCGGAGCACTATTATGTCGGTCTAGGTATTTAAATTCCCGACATGAATAGAATAGTCTCAAAAGTTAAATTTATCTTTTGTCTACGGAATCCGATATTGAAATCTTATTAAATCAGTAAACATAAGTTCTTAGAAAAGCTGTTTAATAACCTCCGTACAGGCAGTACATCGACCCTTGTATCTATGGCACAGAAGACATAATAGCACATCTATGGGCCTGGTGATGGAACTAGAGCGGGGGCTATTCCCCCCTTAATCAGTACTTTATATAATTATATAATATTGACTAGTTTTTACTTACTTGTTAGACATTATTCGTACCTGAATATTTTAATTAATTGTATATTAATTTAATTAACTAATATAATTAGCTTTTCGTTTTGACATGTAATTAGTTAATTTTGTAGGTTACAATTTTTTATAATTTTGTATCTTTAGTGTAATTGGTGTGTAACCGTGCTAAATGAATAAATAAATAAATAATAACAATATAAGTTAGGAAATGAAAGAAGAGTTTAGCATTTCAATTGTCCAACGAGGTGGTTTCCTACGTTTTGTTAACACACATTACCTGTTATCCTGTAATCAACGAATAATTATATTTATATTAATCGTGGTCTGCTTCGGTGGTCTGTATTATTCTGATTCCTTTGTATGTGCTTACGTTCCTACAAGGAAATTATCTAGGTGCCAGAAATGGAAAGCGACAAGAAAAAGAGGATAACATTGGGTCATCAATACTACGTAATACGTAGTATTTTATTTTTAATAGCAGAATGTGCAATAAAGAGGTTTCCAGTTACGTTTTCGAAAAGGCTTGGGAATGGCATGTTATATGTTTGTATATGTCGCTGAGTAATCATAATAAAAATATTTCACGTAAAAATATCCAATAAACAGATTTATGTATGCTGAAGTATTCTAACCCTTTACAAAATATTATGCCCCTTCTTAACTTCACTAGGTACGCCCCCTGCTCGTATCTAGGCAGTTTAGACGGCATTATTGAAAAGCTGATGTTTAGTATTTTCGGCACAAATAGCTGATTCCATTACACTTTCGAGTTCATTGGTACTTCGTTTTTTTATATTAATTTTATTGGTTTGTCTTTGAATAAAAGGTACAACACAATGACTGTGGTTATATTATCTTTGTTACAACAGTACAATCTCAGATCAGACAAACAAGGGAGATGCTTTATTAGTACAACGATTATCGCTAAAAGCGATCTCTTCCAGGCAACCTTTGGATGGATAGAATTTACGTATTGTTATTCGGACTACATATAAATGCAAGGTTTTAATAAAAATTTAATCGATCGATAGATCATAGGTTAAACTAGACTTCCAAGATTTGTTTATTTGATTAGTTTCTAAGTCAAGATAATAAAAGCTTGCTAAAACCCGACGTACTTTACAAGAGAGGCCCACCACTTACTTATGATGTTCAACTTCAGTAATCTAAAATTTTATTCATAAGTTTCTACGTAGGGAAACTTTTCACTGGCATTAAATGTATTTTCGTGATCTCAATGTGGATATGTGGACAACCGCAACACTTGTAAGCAGATCTCAATGTGGATATGTGGACAACCGCAACACTTGTAAGCAGATCTCAATGTGGATATGTGGACAACCGCAACACTTGTAAGCAGATCTCAATGTGGATATGTGGACAACCGCAACACTTGTAAGCAGATCTCAATGTGGATATGTGGGCAACCGCAACACTTGTAAGCAGATCTCAATGTGGATATGTGGACAACCGCAACACTTGTAAGCAGATCTCAATGTGGATATGTGGACAACCGCAACACTTGTAAGCAGATCTCAATGTGGATATGTGGACAACCGCAACACTTGTAAGCAGATCTCAATGTGGATATGTGGGCAACCGCAACACTTGTAAGCAGATCTCAATGTGGATATGTGGACAACCGCAACACTTGTAAGCAGATCTCAATGTGGATATGTGGACAACCGCAACACTTGTAAGCAGATCTCAATGTGGATATGTGGACAACCGCAACACTTGTAAGCAGATCTCAATGTGGATATGTGGACAACCGCAACACTTGTAAGCAGATCTCAATGTGGATATGTGGACAACCGCAACACTTGTAAGCAGATCTCAATGTGGATATGTGGACAACCGCAACACTTGTAAGCAGATCTCAATGTGGATATGTGGACAACCGCAACACTTGTAAGCAGATCTCAATGTGGATATGTGGACAACCGCAACACTTGTAAGCAGATCTCAATGTGGATATGTGGACAACCGCAACACTTGTAAGCAGATCTCAATGTGGATATGTGGACAACCGCAACACTTGTAAGCAGATCTCAATGTGGATATGTGGACAACCGCAACACTTGTAAGCAGATCTCAATGTGGATATGTGGTCAACCGCAACACTTGTAAGCAGATCTCAATGTGGATATGTGGACAACCGCAACACTTGTAAGCAGATCTCAATGTGGATATGTGGACAACCGCAACACTTGTAAGCAGATCTCAATGTGGATATGTGGACAACCGCAACACTTGTAAGCAGATCTCAATGTGGATATGTGGTCAACCGCAACACTTGTAAGCAGATCTCAATGTGGATATGTGGACAACCGCAACACTTGTAAGCAGATCTCAATGTGGATATGTGGACAACCGCAACACTTGTAAGCAGATCTCAATGTGGATATGTGGACAACCGCAACACTTGTAAGCAGATCTCAATGTGGATATGTGGACAACCGCAACACTTGTAAGCAGATCTCAATGTGGATATGTGGACAACCGCAACACTTGTAAGCAGATCTCAATGTGGATATGTGGTCAACCGCAACACTTGTAAGCAGATCTCAATGTGGATATGTGGACAACCGCAACACTTGTAAGCAGATCTCAATGTGGATATGTGGACAACCGCAACACTTGTAAGCAGATCTCAATGTGGATATGTGGACAACCGCAACACTTGTAAGCAGATCTCAATGTGGATATGTGGACAACCGCAACACTTGTAAGCAGATCTCAATGTGGATATGTGGACAACCGCAACACTTGTAAGCAGATCTCAATGTGGATATGTGGACAACCGCAACACTTGTAAGCAGATCTCAATGTGGATATGTGGACAACCGCAACACTTGTAAGCAGATCTCAATGTGGATATGTGGACAACCGCAACACTTGTAAGCAGATCTCAATGTGGATATGTGGACAACCGCAACACTTGTAAGCAGATCTCAATGTGGATATGTGGACAACCGCAACACTTGTAAGCAGATCTCAATGTGGATATGTGGACAACCGCAACACTTGTAAGCAGATCTCAATGTGGATATGTGGACAACCGCAACACTTGTAAGCAGATCTCAATGTGGATATGTGGACAACCGCAACACTTGTAAGCAGATCTCAATGTGGATATGTGGACAACCGCAACACTTGTAAGCAGATCTCAATGTGGATATGTGGACAACCGCAACACTTGTAAGCAGATCTCAATGTGGATATGTGGACAACCGCAACACTTGTAAGCAGATCTCAATGTGGATATGTGGACAACCGCAACACTTGTAAGCAGATCTCCTTGCAAATGTACCTTGTATTTTATTCTCCGCATCTCAAACACATATTGAGATATACAGGTTTTGTTTTCAATATTTTTGACAAGATAAATCAAGATATTCTATCTATATAAAAATTTAAGCTATAGAATAATTACTTTAACTTTCTATCAATGACGTTCCTTTCTAAATAAATAACAGTGTTCCTTTCTAAATAAATAACAGTAATTGACATATAAGTAGCATCAGGAGTAAGTGAAACAGACAAGTCTTGTATTTAATTGGAGTAAGAGAGATACATAATAAAGACGGTGGCGAATCTTGCCTTGCCATTCAATTAAAGCTCTAACAGACGTGTCGGACTTGGTTGGCTGACTAACCAAATCCGTCACATCTGTTAGCTACTTTACATGACGCTGCGCCTGCGGCAGGATATTTAAAAACTTAAAAAAACCTAGTTATGCCCAAAGAGTTTTTATACCCTTTAGTTAGGGTATAAAAAGTCCTTGATTATATCCGACTAAGAACATATTTAGCATATAACACATTTTACATAATAAGAACATAATTATATACCTAAGACCGAAGGAAAGCGCTGGATGCAGGCCGCTTCCAACCGGCCCTTTTGGAGATCGATGGGCGAGGCCTGTGACCAGCAGTGACTGTGGACGTCCTGTGGCTCATATAATGATGATGAACATAATTTTATTAATTCACGTTTTTGTTTGTTTATCATGTCTTAAATTTAAAACACTGTTTTAAACTATCACGGTTCTTCACTAAAGTTATATGATTATTAAAATTATATTTTTGTCTTAAATTTATGTTACCATTTGTACCTGTATCCTACAGTAGTACCTAACTTAGTATACTAAATACATAAAATCAGATGGATTATACATAAACTGTTAGAGGTTTAGCGATAATCCAAATCCTTAGGCCAGAAGTGTATTTTCTCTTTTACCTACGTTCGGAACGGCCAACCTAGTTGTAGAGTTGAGTGGTGGCGTCCCTGTCGTATTTGCTGAACAAAACTGAGAGCCAGCGCACAGCATTTTTAGTTTGTTCATTTGGGCAACTCTGCCAATAAGTTGGTAAGTGCCGATTTTCTAGATGCCGAAAACGCCTCCCGTCGAATATTTATTTCGTTTAGAGACGTTATAAGAGCGTTTGCAGAATGGTTAGTGATTTGTGTAAGCAACGGTTGGTATATATGTATATTCCACAGATATTATGAGTTGACTGCGCCCCGCGGTTTCACCCGTATGAACATTCCCTAAGGAACAGTATACATTTTTCCGGAATAAAAAGTATCATACGCTATTCTTCAGCCCTCTTCTCTTCGGGCCACACCATTCAAGCGAGCCCCGGGAGAGAACGACAACGTTGTGTGGCCGACGTTATCGCGGGTGGAGGGGTCTAGACAACCACTCAGTTGTCTCGGGAGGAGCTATAACGCAGCAGTGAGGGCTCCGGTGGAGGGTGTTTTTTATGCCACATAGGTGGCAAACAAGCTGACGGGCCGCCTGATGGTAAGCGATCACCGTCGCCTATGGATACCTGCAACACCAGGGGCAGGGGAACCCCATGTTACAGTTACTCGGAAATGCCACAGGATGAGCTCAATCCACAAATTACAGGTGCGAAGCTAAAAATATCGCGTAAAACGCACCGTGTGCGACTTCCACCGATCTATGATATGCGAATGAACTTTCAGGCGGTGGCGGCTGGTGCGCTGATAAAACCGTGATGCTGGTATCAGATCGAACAGTTCTTCAGAACACTCCCCGTTGTAAATGCGATAAAAGACACAAAGAGGCCCAACGTCTCTGCGCATGCTGAGCGGCTCTAGATGTTCAGTGAGTTTGGGATCGTCGACAATTCTGACAGCTCTACGCTGTAATGCATCAAGTGGGCCAAGCTGATACTTGGGTGCTCCGTTTCAAAGTTGGGAGCAGTACTCCATGTGAGGTCGGAAATGCGCTTTGTAAAGCAAAAGTCTTTGTCTCGACGTGACGTATCGCTTATAATAATACAAACATGGGTTAATAATGGGTATAATATTATAGTCCCACATAACCTTGCTGCACCTCAATGTAGCCGGGTAGGTATATTTAAAAGATTTCACGAAAAAAGAAATGCACTCAGACTTTGGCCATTTAGGCCTTACGGCCAGTTTAGGTGATGAAAAATTGTGGCGCGACCGCAAACCGTTACTGGGCGCGTTAAGGTTCACGTTCGCGTGATTTTCCGCACTGCGCGGTTTTAACGTTAGTTTGATACCGCGTAAGCAGTTGCCCGTAAGGCCCCAGATGTATTCGTACCCGCTAACCATACCATATCTCCCTGGTTTGTCTGATCTGAGTAACCGACTAAGCCATGTATTATTTCCCCTCGTTTAGTAACGTTATAGGCCTGTTACCCCGAATGTTTAGTGTGATTTGTGTCGGTAACGGCCGGTATCGATGTATGTTCCACCGATCTATGGGTTTAATTTCACTACAGCTATTTATGAGTCGACGAGGGATGAAATGGACGCTTCGAATGTAATGATTGTAAATTTCTGTTGCGAAATATTTGAAGCGTGTTTTATGTGTTTTTTGTTGTTCCATTATGGAAACTGACTAGTTTTTACACATTTGGAAAACACACACTCGCACACACTCATTTCTATAGTTGGAATAACCAGGTTAATATGATGTTTTTTGATGTTGGTAATTTTAGGTTTTCTTTTTTTTAAAGCGTTAAAATTGTCTATTAATTTATTTTATTGTTAAATAGGCTTGCTTTTGGCCACCACCGCCGCCATGATGCTGTCTACGATGGAGCACGCTTGCCTAGTAGCAATGACTTGACTGCTCATCCTGTACCCCACAGTAAGCCAAAGTTACACTTGTTCAGCATAATCTTTTTCGAGTGGGACCATAAAAGTGGAATCAAAGCGCTTTGTATTTATTGGTTTTATAGTTGACAAGTAAACAGCCTAGGCTAGGCGTTTATTCAGTACCTTATATCGAAGGAAGCATATGTACCTACACGTCTAGGTCGTCTAGTTTGGAATGGTTTAGGAAAATATTACAACGAGGAGGTTTTTTTTACGTTACAGCCAAAACTCTCGTCAGGAAAACGTGTCATGCAACACAAAATAAAATGCAACGTAAAATACGCGACATAATAAGTAAGTTATTATGTAGAGTATTCAGCCTACCTTGAGTTGACGAACCTTGTATAGATCAGAAACTATAAATTCTCCATTAGGAATAACATCTGAAGAACTAGTTAAGCCAAAATGATATGTGTGCTACCTTAGCTAATCCAATACCAATTCAAGTTGAGCTCTAATTACATAGAGACATGTTTGATCTTAAGCCAATGATCTTACATCTTCTTAAGCATAGTAAAACAAAACAGAGGGGTAAGTTTTAAAATTAGAGCAACGCGGCCAACCTGAGGCCTTACGGACAACTGCTATTACAGGCATTGGCAGAGAATGCACCCCAAGCGAGATGTCTAAGCGAGATGTCTTGGAAAAACACTGGAAGTTAATGCACCTCAATCGAGATGTCTTCGGAAAACATTGGCAGATAATGCAACCCAACCGAGATGTGTTCGATAAACACTGGCAGGTAATGCACCCTAAGCGAGATGTCTTGGGAAAACACTGGCAGATAATGCACACTAAACGAGATTTCTCAGGCGAACGATGGCAGTGAATGCACTCAAAAGCGAGACATCGTCAGTGCAGGGAACATAACCTCCAAATAAAATAAGTAAAAAAATAAATTTTCACTACTAATGGTTACTCTGTGTACCAGGTTTCTAGGAACATTTGGTATTGACGTAGGTACGGCAGCTGACAGCTTGGGACACTTATAAGGCAACTAGATAAATGTTCGTGAAGTGAGCCTAATTCCACTTGACATTTTAGGTCTTGGGCGTTAAATAGACGGTTTGCCGTACTTAGAGAACAGTTATTTTACGCTTTAAAATAACAGTGTTTTAAACTATCGCGGTTGTTCACTAAATTTATATGATTATTTACGGGATATTTACCGTGGTAAGATTGTGTGTTGATTGTGTCTTCCCGTGAACATGGTGCATGTAACTGCGCCGAAATATCGGGAGCTCATTCCACAATCTTACCACGGTAAATATCCCGTAAATAATCATATAACTTTAAAATAACGTTTAGTCGTTTGTTTTCACTGTTGAATTGCTTATGAGTTTTAAATGTATTTTAGTATCAACCTGATGTATGTATCAAACTGATTTATTATTTAAAAGGTTTGATACGTGCAAGTTTATGTATTTTTATGAATATTTGAGGTGTACTCAGGTGCACTCAATTTAAGATTCAGTTCTATAAGTACCATTTTTCGGTATGATAAATATTTTATTTTATCTAAACTAGTTTAGGTAGTTCATGAAACTTTTTTTTTTTTTTTGACTATTATTATTTCTTAGTTAATCCGCAATATTCTGTGAATATTTCAAATGGCTATTTATTACAGTTCTAAAGATACAGCCGTTCAAAGATAGAATGGACGGACAGACAGACGGACAGACAGGGTAGGCTTAGTAATAGGTCCCGTTTTTACCCTTTCGGTACAGAACCCTAAAAATAAGCCAAATCGATCCAGCCTTTCTCAAATGGCTCAGAAATTAGGTTTCCCTTATATGCAGTAATTTTGTTAGAATATCTTTGTGATACGGAGTGCATTTATTACAACTCTTAAGTTAATTAACACTGCATGTTTATTGTAGAGCACCATGCTTTGCGGTTACGGTTACCATCCATCCGGATTTGTCGGGACATCCGATTGAACTGAAATTTGGCATACTGTATTATGGGTGTTCCCCGATGGTTACAACCTGGGTGTCTCGGTTTCTTCTAGGCAAGCGTGCTTCAACGTAGACCGCATCATCGCTTAACATCAGGCGTGATGGTGGTCAAAGGAAACCTATTGATTAAAAAAATATAAAAAAATATGTAAGTTCAATATATGTAAGTATGTTTTGTAATGCAATGTTATGGTACTATCGAGCTGGTCTGATGATGGAGACAGAAGGTGGCCATAGGAAATCCTAAACAAAACGACGTAACCCCATCATGTGTGGGTTTGTTGGATTTGTCTTCTGAAGCACTTTGGTCCTAGATGATAAATTCAATATGGCGGACGCCCCAAGATGGCGGACAACATTTTCTTATCTACCATCATGGTATGGGTATCAAATTAAAGGGCTTGCTGAGAAGAATACGAAAAAGCTGCAAATTTTTCTATTCATAATTTTTGATATATTTTGTAAAAATTACTTTATTAAATGTCAAAATGGTAACCCTTGCGTTAGAGCAAGTACAACCTCTATGTTTCTGCCCAACACGAACTGCTACGTGATCCTCATTTATCTGAGCGGTTATCATCGTAACAGATGGAGATTGCGAGCAGTACAGCCTTCAGTTTGTGGCTCGACACGACTCTACCCGTATTATTTTGGATTACGGCCGTCATTTTAATAGTAAATTTCACCCTTCCGTTCCCTTGCTGGGGAATGAAACGATGTTTATATTATTGGACTCAAATATAACGAGAGAGAGAGAGAGAGGCTTTTAATCTGCGACCGTGGAAATGTAGCCGTATTTCTTAAACCTAACCTAACCTAACCTAAACCTTACCTTGTAATCTAACCAAGCCAGTAAACTCACCAGAAGTGTCCCATACGGAGAAAGTTGACCCTGTAATCTGCGACCGTGGAAATGTAGCCGTATTTCTGAAACCTAACCTAAACCTTACCGAGTAATCTAACAAAGCCAGTAAACTCACCAGAAGTGTCCCATACGGAGAAGTTGACCCTGTAATCTGCGACCGTGGAAATGTAGCCGTATTTCTGAAACCTAACCTAAACCTTACCGAGTAATCTAACAAAGCCAGTAAACTCACCAGAAGTGTCCCATACGGAGAAGTTGACCCTGTAATCTGCGACCGTGCAGGTGTATCCGTATTTCTCGAACCCAGTAGGGGTATAGGCCTGCAACAAACAAAAAGTTAAGTTAATGACGGTAGAGATAAATTTTTACTAAAAGAAGTGTTGGGAGGGTACGACTGCAATGGATTTTTTTTTGGCGTTTATAAAATGTATGTAATGAGTAATAACTGTTCCTTCTTAGGTTCAAAAATTTGTACTAACTGTTTTTTAGCTTACAGTTTTAAAATACCCGTGTCTTCCCGTGAACACGGTGCATGTAACTGCGCCGAAATATCAGGAGCTCATTCCACAAACTTACCACGGTAAATATCCCGTAAATAATCATACAACTTTAGTTTTAAAATAGGACCAAAAGTGTTCACCAGAGATTTATTTTTGGTTTTTATGCCCATTTCTGGGCAGACTATAACCATTAAGGCCATGCCGCCTCGCCTTACGAATTTTGCTGACATAAATATGAGAGTAAGTAGTAAAGACTTTACTAGAGGCTTCTTAATGTTTTGGAAATAACGTGTATATATACACGTTTTATCACTTTCCCACACTCAAGCGTTATTACATTATAACAGTCGAAAATACCTACACAAGTTTACGAAAATATTATATATTGCGACATGCTTTTTTCACGTTGGCGTTAAAAATCCAGCAAAATAAAGTATTTGTTTGCAGACGATCGGCGTCAGCAGACAATTTCGAGAGTTTCGAGGTTCACATAAAAGAGCCCAGTATTTTTTACAACGTAGGAAGGTTGTTTATTTAGAGGATACCAACTTTTGGTGTTAGAAGAGTCTGCCTGCGAAATCGTTCCTAAATGGAGCTATGAATGACTTATTTTTTTTATCTAGCATCATTTCAGCCTATCATGCCCCCACTGCTGGGACTCAGGCCTTCACTCAGAGAGAGAGAGAGAGAGAGAGGATGGGCCCTTATCCATCTGGCCCAGTGCATGTTGGTGAATATCATGTCTTTGAACTTTTGAGGTTCATGGACATACCAGTTTCCGCACGCCGTTTTTGAGTGACAGAATCGAAACTGCACATTTTTCTTTTGTTTTTTCTTCAAATATTTAATTGAGACTAAATAAGTCAGTGATGCAGTGCCGAGGATCGAACCGGATACCGACAGATTGTAAAACGCACATGCTACCGGTCGTCGGCTACCATCGCTCTTTCAAGTCTTGCATACCAACATACTTTTAAATGTTCATCAGTATAGGTATAAAACGTTGGAAGAAAATTATAATTGATGTCATATAAAAGTTGTAAGGGCTTTAAAAGCTGTATAAGTCCATTGTTCAAATATCGATATAAAATAACTATAAAGAACAGTGGCTAGCCGGCACTGCACTATATCTAGAGTTAAATCTCGCTGTAAGGAATGGCTCAAGCCTTAAGTAAAAGTAGGATTTCAAAATACTCGTAATGAAGTGAACTGCTTAGTTTGTATGGTAAACAAAGGATTTGAGTTCTAACACAAAAAAAAGTACAGAAGACTACATAACTATAAATAAACTGGCCAAGTGCGAGTCGGGCTCGCGCACTGTGGATTCCGTGCCATCACAAAATTCAAAAACGAAATTACCAGTTATAACTTGGTAATGAACATAAACTTGTCATCAATTCGCACTTGGCCATTATTTCTTATTTGTTGTTATACTTTAAAATGTGTTCTATAAATGATGTGAACCTTTCGAGTCCGACTTGCACTTGGCCGGCTTATTATTTTCATTAAATGGTCTCTTTTATCTTGCACCATCGGCAGAAAGTGCAATGCTCTGAACTACAACCGGACTTTATAGCAAGGGCTTATAGAAAGGTACTTAGTGAGCACGAGTGCAGACCTGTGTGAAGTTGGCAGCCAACTTTGGCTGCCTATAATCCGACTAAATTAAGATGACTTTTTTTGTGAAGTTAGCAGCCAACACGATTACGACCTCTTATTCTATAAAAGCAGCTACTAATTCATTTCGAATGGTTCGAAAAATGCAATAAGCATAAATTAAAAACAATATTAAAATGACAAAGTCCCATCAAGACATGTATCGCAACCAAACGCCATAACAAAAATCACAACCTTAATTCCTCTTAAATATGCAACAAAACTTACTGAAACGTGTAGAAAAAATAAAAGGCTTTCAAATGAAACCTATTTTAGCCCGGTTAAACGATTGCTTATTGCCGGAAAAAAATAACGAAAATGGGAAAATCAAAATATTTTACGACTCTCAAATGACTCGGTGGATTTCGACCTGTAAACCCCTGAATTCGTGTAAAGCTGCTATATCATTGCATTTTCTTATGTTTAAGCTATCTTAAAAATATTCTGAAACGGGGCAAAACATTTATTTAACCCTGTAATGATCCGACGGAAACTTTATTTTACTTTGGCATTTTCATTCCAGAAAATCATTAAAAAAAACACCACACAACCCCTGATATTTGGATTTCTATGTGAATAATATCAAAGAATGTATATCTAGCTACAAAAAAAAAGTAAATGTTGTCTGGCTTATCGACAGCATGGTACCCAATTGTCACCTGAAGTCAAATCTAAAACTTAAATTTTCACGACTAAAGTTGGCTGCTGGTGAATGGCGACCTTTCATCCCCGTAATTATGAAACAATTGGTGCTCAAATAGCTTAACTAATATCTACCCTTTAAAATGAAACCTATTTCAGCCCGGCAGTCTGATTGCTTATTGCCCAAAAACACAAACGAAAAAAGGAAAATCAAAAATTTTACTACTCTCAAATGTCACGGTCGATTTCGACCCATGAACCCCTGAAAACGAATAAAACAGCTATTTCATCGAATTTTCTTATATTTTAGCCACCTGAAAAATATACTGAAAAGCTGGTAGAACTATTATTTAACCCTCTACTGGTCCGACGGAGAAAATTAACTTTTTTTATTGCATTTTTGTTCCTGAAAATCATAAAAAAATACCACACAACCCCTGTTATTTGAATTTTTATGTAAGAAGTTTTAAAGCCTGCGTAACTGGCTACAATAGTTGATAAATTTGAGCCCTACTTAATTTCAGTTTCGTACCCAAATCATCACCGGAAATCAAATCTGAAACTTGAATTTTCACGACTAAAGTTGGCTGCTGGTGAATGGCGACCTTTCATCCCCGTAATTATGAAACAAATGGTGCTTAGATAGTCTAACTAATATCTAAGCTTTAAAATGAAACCTATTTCAGCCCGGCAGTCTGATTCCTTACTGCCCAAAAAATCAAACGAAAAAAGAAAATCTAAAATTTTACTACTCTCAAATGACACGGTCGATTTCGACCCCCCGTGAACCCCTGAAAACGAATAAAACTGCTATTTCCTAGAATTCTCTTATGTTTAAGCCACCTTAAAAATATACTGAAAAACTGGCAGAACTATTATTTAACCCTCTAATGGTCCGACGGAGAAAATTAACTTTTTTTTATGACATTTTTGTTCCTGAAAATCATAAAAAAATACCTCACAACCCCTGTTATTTGGATTTCTATGTACGTAGTTCGAAAGTCTGCATACATAGCTACAATAATTGATAAATTTGAGCCCAACTAAATGGCAGATTCGTACCCAAATTATCACCGGAAATCAAATCTGAAACTTGAATTTTCACGACTAAAGTTGGCTGCTGGTGAATAGCGACCTTTCATCCCCGTAATTATGAAACAAATGGTGCTTAGATAGCCTAAATAATATCTAAGCTTTAAAATGAAACCTATTTCAGCCCGGCAGTCTGATTCCTTACTGCCCAAAAAATCAAACGAAAAAAGAAAATCTAAAATTTTACTACTCTCAAATGACACGGTCGATTTCGACCCCCCGTGAACCCCTGAAAACGAATAAAACTGCTATTTCCTAGAATTCTCTTATTGTTTTCGCCACCTGAAAAATATACTGAAAAACTGGCAGAACTATTATTTAACCCTCTAATGGTCCGACGGAGAAAATTAACTTTTTTTATGACATTTTTATTCCTGAAAATCATAAAAAAACACCACACAACCCCTGTTATTTGGATTTCTATGTACGTAGTTTTAAAGCCTGCGTAACTGGCTACAATAGTTGATAAATTTGAGCCCAACTTAATATCAGTTTCGTACCCAAATCATCACCGGAAATCAAATCTGAAACTTAAATTTTCACGACTAAAGTTGGCTGCTGGTGAATGGCGACCTTTCATCCCCGTAATTATGAAAGAAATGGTACTTGAATAACCTAACTAATATCTAGGCTTTAAAATGTAACCTATTTCAGCCCGGCAGTCTGATTGCTTAATGCCCAAAAAAACAAACGAAAAGAGAAAATCTAAAATTTTACAACTCTCAAATGTCACGGTCGATTTCGACCCGTGAACCCCTGAAAACGAATAAAACTGCTATTTCATCGAATTTTCTTATGTTTTAGCCACCTGAAAAATATATTGTAAAACTGGCAGAACTATTATTTAACCCTCTAATGGTCCGACGGAGAAAATTAACTTTTTTTATTACATTTTCGTTCCTGAAAATCATAAAAAAATACCACACAATCCCTGCTATTTGGATTTCTATGTAAGTAGTTCTAAAGCCTGCGTACATAGCTACAATAATTAATAAATTTGAGCCCAACTAAATGACAGATTCGTACCCAAATTATCACCTGAAATCAAATCTGAAACTTAAATTTTCACGACTAAAGTTGGCTGCTGGTGAATGGCGACCCTTCATCCCCGTAATTATGAAACAAATGGTACTTAAATAGCCCAACTAATATCTAGGCTTTAAAATGAAACCTATTTCAGCCCGGCAGTCTGATTATTTAATGCCCAAAAAAACAAACGAAAAAAGAAAATCTAAAATTTTACAACTCTCAAATGTCACGGTCGATTTCGACCCGTGAACCCCTGAAAACGAATAAAACTGCTATTTCATCGAATTTTCTTATATTTTCGCCACCTGAAAAATATACTGAAAAACTGGCAGAACTATTATTTAACCCTCTAATGGTCCGACGGAGAAAATTAACTTTTTTTATTGCATATTTGTTCCTGAAAATCATAAAAAAATACCACACAACCCCTGTTATTTGAATTTTTATGTAAGAAGTTTTAAAGCCTGCGTAACTGGCTACAATAGTTGATAAATTTGAGCCCTACTTAATTTCAGTTTCGTACCCAAATCATCACCGGAAATCAAATCTGAAACTTGAATTTTCACGACTAAAGTTGGCTGCTGGTGAATGGCGACCTTTCATCCCCGTAATTATGAAACAAATGGTGCTTAGATAGCCTAAATAATATCTAAGCTTTAAAATGAAACCTATTTCAGCCCGGCAGTCTGATTCCTTACTGCCCAAAAAATCAAACGAAAAAATAAAATCTAAAATTTTACTACTCTCAAATGTCACGGTCGATTTCGACCCGTGAACCCCTGAAAACTAATAAAACTGCTATTTTCTAGAATTCTCTTATGTTTAAGCCACCTTAAAAATATACTGAAAAACTGGCAGAACTATTATTTAACCCTCTAATGGTCCGACGGAGAAAATTAACTTTTTTTATTGCATTTTTGTTCCTGAAAATCATAAAAAAATACCACACAACCCCTGTTATTTGAATTTTTATGTAAGAAGTTTTAAAGCCTGCGTAACTGGCTACAATAGTTGATAAATTTGAGCCCTACTTAATTTCAGTTTCGTACCCAAATCATCACCGGAAATCAAATCTGAAACTTGAATTTTCACGACTAAAGTTGGCTGCTGGTGAATGGCGACCCTTCATCCCCGTAATTATGAAAGAAATGGTACTTGAATAACCTAACTAATATCTAGGCTTTAAAATGTAACCTATTTCAGCCCGGCAGTCTGATTGCTTAATGCCCAAAAACACAAACGAAAAGAGAAAATCTAAAATTTTACAACTCTCAAATGTCACGGTCGATTTCGACCCGTGAACCCCTGAAAACTAATAAAACTGCTATTTCCTAGAATTCTCTTATGTTTAAGCCACCTGAAAAATATACTGAAAAACTGGCAGAACTATTATTTAACCCTCTAATGGTCCGACGGAGAAAATTAACTTTTTTTATTGCATTTTTGTTCCTGAAAATCATAAAAAAATACCACACAACCCCTGTTATTTGAATTTTTATGTAAGAAGTTTTAAAGCCTGCAAAACTGGCTACAATAGTTGATAAATTTGAGCCCTACTTAATTTCAGTTTCGTACCCAAATCATCACCGGAAATCAAATCTGAAACTTGAATTTTCACGACTAAAGTTGGCTGCTGGTGAATGGCGACCTTTCATCCCCGTAATTATGAAACAAATGGTACTTGAATAACCTAACTAATATCTAGGCTTTAAAATGTAACCTATTTCAGCCCGGCAGTCTGATTATTTAATGCCCAAAAACACAAACGAAAAAAGAAAATCTAAAATTTTACAACTCTCAAATGTCACGGTCGATTTCGACCCGTGAACCCCTGAAAACGAATAAAACTGTTATTCCATCGAATTTTCTTATGTTTTAACCACCTGAAAAATATACTGAAAAACTGGCAGAACTATTATTTAACCCTCTAATGGTCCGACGGAGAAAATTAACTTTTTTTATTACATTTTCGTTCCTGAAAATCATAAAAAAATACCACACAACCCCTGCTATTTGGATTTCTATGTACGTAGTTCTAAAGCCTGCGTACATAACTACAATAATTCATAAATTTGAGCCCAACTAAATGACAGATTCGTACCCAAATTATCACCTGAAATCAAACCTGAAACTTAAATTTTCACGACTAAAGTTGGCTGCTGGTGAATGGCGACCCTTCATCCCCGTAATTATGAAAGAAATGGTACTTGAATAACCTAACTAATATCTAGGCTTTAAAATGTAACCTATTTCAGCCCGGCAGTCTGATTGCTTAATGCCCAAAAACACAAACGAAAAGAGAAAATCTAAAATTTTACAACTCTCAAATGTCACGGTCGATTTCGACCCGTGAACCCCTGAAAACGAATAAAACTGCTATTTCATCGAATTTTCTTATGTTTTCGCCACCTGAAAAATATACTGAAAAACTGGCAGAACTATTATTTAACCCTCTAATGGTCCGACGGAGAAAATTAACTTTTTTTATTGCATTTTTGTTCCTGAAAATCATAAAAAAATACCACACAACCCCTGTTATTTGAATTTTTATGTAAAAAGTTTTAAAGCCTGCAAAACAGGCTACAATAGTTGATAAATTTGAGCCCTACTTAATTTCAGTTTCGTACCCAAATCATCACCGGAAATCAAATCTGAAACTTAAATTTTCACGACTAAAGTTGGCTGCTGGTGAATGGCGACCCTTCATCCCCGTAATTATGAAAGAAATGGTACTTGAATAACCTAACTAATATCTAGGCTTTAAAATGTAACCTATTTCAGCCCGGCAGTCTGATTGCTTAATGCCCAAAAACACAAACGAAAAGAGAAAATCTAAAATTTTACAACTCTCAAATGTCACGGTCGATTTCGACCCGTGAACCCCTGAAAACGAATAAAACTGCTATTTCATCGAATTTTCTTATGTTTTCGCCACCTGAAAAATATACTGAAAAACTGGCAGAACTATTATTTAACCCTCTAATGGTCCGACGGAGAAAATTAACTTTTTTTATGACATTTTTATTCCTGAAAATCATAAAAAAACACCACACAACCCCTGTTATTTGGATTTCTATGTACGTAGTTTTAAAGCCTGCGTAACTGGCTACAATAGTTGATAAATTTGAGCCCAACTTAATATCAGTTTCGTACCCAAATCATCACCGGAAATCAAATCTGAAACTTAAATTTTCACGACTAAAGTTGGCTGCTGGTGAATGGCGACCTTTCATCCCCGTAATTATGAAAGAAATGGTACTTGAATAACCTAACTAATATCT
Organism: Agriopis aurantiaria; assembly: GCA_914767915.1. NCBI lineage: Eukaryota > Metazoa > Arthropoda > Insecta > Lepidoptera > Geometridae > Agriopis > Agriopis aurantiaria. The sequence goes on along the minus strand of OU611998.1, from coordinate 13,934,306 downwards.
AGGCTTTAAAATGTAACCTATTTCAGCCCGGCAGTCTGATTGCTTAATGCCCAAAAAAACAAACGAAAAAAGGAAAATCTAAAATTTTACTACTCTAAAATTTCAGGTGATAATTTGGGTACGAATCTGTCATTTAGTTGGGCTCAAATTTATTAATTATTGTAGCTATGTACGCAGGCTTTAGAACTACGTACATAGAAATCCAAATAGCAGGGGTTGTGTGGTATTTTTTTTATGATTTTCAGGAACGAAAATGTAATAAAAAAAGTTAATTTTCTCCGTCGGACCATTAGAGGGTTAAATAGTAGTTCTGCCAGTTTTTCAGTTTATTTTTCAGGTGGTTAAAACATAAGAAAATTCGATGGAATAACAGTTTTATTCGTTTTCAGGGGTTCACGGGTCGAAATCGACCGTGACATTTGAGAGTTGTAAAATTTTAGATTTTCTTTTTCGTTTGTGTTTTTGGGCATTAAGCAATCAGACTGCCGGGCTGAAATAGGTTTCATTTTAAAGCCTAGATATTAGTTGGGCTATCTAAGCACCATTTGTTTCATAATTACGGGGATGAAAGGTCGCCATTCACCAGCAGCCAACTTTAGTCGTGAAAATTTAAGTTTCAGATTTGATTTCAGGTGATAATTTGGGTACGAATCTGTCATTTAGTTGGGCTCAAATTTATTAATTATTGTAGCTATGTACGCAGGCTTTAAAACTACGTACATAGAAATCCAAATAGCAGGGATTGTGTGGTATTTTTTTATGATTTTCAGGAACGAAAATGTAATAAAAAAAGTTAATTTTCTCCGTCGGACCATTAGAGGGTTAAATAATAGTTCTGCCAGTTTTACAATATATTTTTCAGGTGGCTAAAACATAAGAAAATTCGATGAAATAGCAGTTTTATTCGTTTTCAGGGGTTCACGGGTCGAAATCGACCGTGACATTTGAGAGTTGTAAAATTTTAGATTTTCTTTTTTCGTTTGTGTTTTTGGGCATTAAATAATCAGACTGCCGGGCTGAAATAGGTTTCATTTTAAAGCCTAGATATTAGTTGGGCTATCTAAGCACCATTTGTTTCATAATTACGGGGATGAAAGGTCGCCATTCACCAGCAGCCAACTTTAGTCGTGAAAATTCAAGTTTCAGATTTGATTTCCGGTGATGATGTGGGTACGAAACTGAAATTAAGTAGGGCTCAAATTTATCAACTATTGTAGCCAGTTACGCAGGCTTTAAAACTTCTTACATAAAAATTCAAATAACAGGGGTTGTGTGGTATTTTTTTATGATTTTCAGGAACAAATATGCAATAAAAAAAGTTAATTTTCTCCGTCGGACCATTAGAGGGTTAAATAATAGTTCTGCCAGTTTTTCAGTATATTTTTAAGGTGGCTTAAACATAAGAGAATTCTAGGAATTAGCAGTTTTATTAGTTTTCAGGGGTTCACGGGTCGAAATCGACCGTGACATTTGAGAGTTGTAAAATTTTAGATTTTCTCTTTTCGTTTGTGTTTTTGGGCATTAAGCAATCAGACTGCCGGGCTGAAATAGGTTACATTTTAAAGCCTAGATATTAGTTAGGTTATTCAAGTACCATTTCTTTCATAATTACGGGGATGAAGGGTCGCCATTCACCAGCAGCCAACTTTAGTCGTGAAAATTTAAGTTTCAGATTTGATTTCAGGTGATAATTTGGGTACGAATCTGTCATTTAGTTGGGCTCAAATTTATTAATTATTGTAGCTATCTACGCAGGCTTTAGAACTACGTACATAGAAATCCAAATAGCAGGGATTGTGTGGTATTTTTTTATGATTTTCAGGAACGAAAATGTAATAAAAAAAGTTAATTTTCTCCGTCGGACCATTAGAGGGTTAAATAATAGTTCTGCCAGTTTTTCAGTATATTTTTCAGGTGGCGAAAACATAAGAAAATTCGATGAAATAGCAGTTTTATTCGTTTTCAGGGGTTCACGGGTCGAAATCGACCGTGACATTTGAGAGTTGTAAAATTTTAGATTTTCTCTTTTCGTTTGTGTTTTTGGGCATTAAGCAATCAGACTGCCGGGCTGAAATAGGTTACATTTTAAAGCCTAGATATTAGTTAGGTTATTCAAGTACCATTTCTTTCATAATTACGGGGATGAAAGGTCGCCATTCACCAGCAGCCAACTTTAGTCGTGAAAATTTAAGTTTCAGATTTGATTTCCGGTGATGATTTGGGTACGAAACTGATATTAAGTTGGGCTCAAATTTATCAACTGTTGTAGCCAGTTACGCAGGCTTTAAAACTACGTACATAGAAATCCAAATAAGAGGGGTTGTGTGGTGTTTTTTTATGATTTTCAGGAATAAAAATGTCATAAAAAAAGTTAATTTTCTCCGTCGGACCATCAGAGGGTTAAATAATAGTTCTGCCAGTTTTTCAGTATATTTTTAAGGTGGCTTAAACATAAGAGAATTCTAGGAATTAGCAGTTTTATTAGTTTTCAGGGGTTCACGGGTCGAAATCGACCGTGACATTTGAGAGTTGTAAAATTTTAGATTTTCTTTTTTCGTTTGTGTTTTTGGGCATTAAATAATCAGACTGCCGGGCTGAAATAGGTTTCATTTTAAAGCCTAGATATTAGTTGGGCTATTTAAGTACCATTTGTTTCATAATTACGGGGATGAAGGGTCGCCATTCACCAGCAGCCAACTTTAGTCGTGAAAATTTAAGTTTCAGATTTGATTTCAGGTGATAATTTGGGTACGAATCTGTCATTTAGTTGGGCTCAAATTTATTAATTATTGTAGCTATCTACGCAGGCTTTAGAACTACGTACATAGAAATCCAAATAGCAGGGATTGTGTGGTATTTTTTTATGATTTTCAGGAACGAAAATGTAATAAAAAAAGTTAATTTTCTCCGTCGGACCATTAGAGGGTTAAATAATAGTTCTGCCAGTTTTACAATATATTTTTCAGGTGGCGAAAACATAAGAAAATTCGATGAAATAGCAGTTTTATTCGTTTTCAGGGGTTCACGGGTCGAAATCGACCGTGACATTTGAGAGTTGTAAAATTTTAGATTTTCTCTTTTCGTTTGTGTTTTTGGGCATTAAGCAATCAGACTGCCGGGCTGAAATAGGTTACATTTTAAAGCCTAGATATTAGTTAGGTTATTCAAGTACCATTTCTTTCATAATTACGGGGATGAAGGGTCGCCATTCACCAGCAGCCAACTTTAGTCGTGAAAATTTAAGTTTCAGATTTGATTTCCGGTGATGATTTGGGTACGAAACTGAAATTAAGTAGGGCTCAAATTTATCAACTATTGTAGCCAGTTTTGCAGGCTTTAAAACTTTTTACATAAAAATTCAAATAACAGGGGTTGTGTGGTATTTTTTTATGATTTTCAGGAACAAAAATGCAATAAAAAAAGTTAATTTTCTCCGTCGGACCATTAGAGGGTTAAATAATAGTTCTGCCAGTTTTTCAGTATATTTTTCAGGTGGCGAAAACATAAGAAAATTCGATGAAATAGCAGTTTTATTCGTTTTCAGGGGTTCACGGGTCGAAATCGACCGTGACATTTGAGAGTTGTAAAATTTTAGATTTTCTTTTTTCGTTTGTGTTTTTGGGCATTAAATAATCAGACTGCCGGGCTGAAATAGGTTTCATTTTAAAGCCTAGATATTAGTTGGGCTATTTAAGTACCATTTGTTTCATAATTACGGGGATGAAGGGTCGCCATTCACCAGCAGCCAACTTTAGTCGTGAAAATTTAAGTTTCAGATTTGATTTCAGGTGATAATTTGGGTACGAATCTGTCATTTAGTTGGGCTCAAATTTATTAATTATTGTAGCTTTGTACGCAGGCTTTAAAACTACGTACATAGAAATCCAAATAACAGGGGTTGTGTGGTGTTTTTTTATGATTTTCAGGAATAAAAATGTCATAAAAAAAGTTAATTTTCTCCGTCGGACCATTAGAGGGTTAAATAATAGTTCTGCCAGTTTTTCAGTATATTTTTCAGGTGGCTTAAACATAAGAGAATTCTAGGAAATAGCAGTTTTATTCGTTTTCAGGGGTTCACGGGGGGTCGAAATCGACCGTGTCATTTGAGAGTAGTAAAATTTTAGATTTTATTTTTTCGTTTGATTTTTTGGGCAGTAAGGAATCAGACTGCCGGGCTGAAATAGGTTTCATTTTAAAGCTTAGATATTATTTAGGCTATCTAAGCACCATTTGTTTCATAATTACGGGGATGAAAGGTCGCCATTCACCAGCAGCCAACTTTAGTCGTGAAAATTCAAGTTTCAGATTTGATTTCCGGTGATGATTTGGGTACGAAACTGAAATTAAGTAGGGCTCAAATTTATCAACTATTGTAGCCAGTTACGCAGGCTTTAAAACTTCTTACATAAAAATTCAAATAACAGGGGTTGTGTGGTATTTTTTTATGATTTTCAGGAACAAAAATGCAATAAAAAAAGTTAATTTTCTCCGTCGGACCATTAGAGGGTTAAATAATAGTTCTGCCAGTTTTTCAGTATATTTTTAAGGTGGCTTAAACATAAGAGAACTCTAGGAATTAGCAGTTTTATTAGTTTTCAGGGGTTCACGGGTCGAAATCGACCGTGACATTTGAGAGTTGTAAAATTTTAGATTTTCTCTTTTCGTTTGTGTTTTTGGGCATTAAGCAATCAGACTGCCGGGCTGAAATAGGTTACATTTTAAAGCCTAGATATTAGTTAGGTTATTCAAGTACCATTTCTTTCATAATTACGGGGATGAAAGGTCGCCATTCACCAGCAGCCAACTTTAGTCGTGAAAATTTAAGTTTCAGATTTGATTTCAGGTGATAATTTGGGTACGAATCTGTCATTTAGTTGGGCTCAAATTTATTAATTATTGTAGCTATGTACGCAGGCTTTAGAACTACGTACATAGAAATCCAAATAGCAGGGATTGTGTGGTATTTTTTTATGATTTTCAGGAACGAAAATGTAATAAAAAAAGTTAATTTTCTCCGTCGGACCATTAGAGGGTTAAATAATAGTTCTGCCAGTTTTACAATATATTTTTCAGGTGGCTAAAACATAAGAGAATTCTAGGAAATAGCAGTTTTATTCGTTTTCAGGGGTTCACGGGGGGTCGAAATCGACCGTGTCATTTGAGAGTAGTAAAATTTTAGATTTTCTTTTTTCGTTTGATTTTTTGGGCAGTAAGGAATCAGACTGCCGGGCTGAAATAGGTTTCATTTTAAAGCTTAGATATTATTTAGGCTATCTAAGCACCATTTGTTTCATAATTACGGGGATGAAAGGTCGCTATTCACCAGCAGCCAACTTTAGTCGTGAAAATTCAAGTTTCAGATTTGATTTCCGGTGATAATTTGGGTACGAATCTGCCATTTAGTTGGGCTCAAATTTATCAATTATTGTAGCTATGTATGCAGACTTTCGAACTACGTACATAGAAATCCAAATAACAGGGGTTGTGAGGTATTTTTTTATGATTTTCAGGAACAAAAATGTCATAAAAAAAAGTTAATTTTCTCCGTCGGACCATTAGAGGGTTAAATAATAGTTCTGCCAGTTTTTCAGTATATTTTTAAGGTGGCTTAAACATAAGAGAATTCTAGGAAATAGCAGTTTTATTCGTTTTCAGGGGTTCACGGGGGGTCGAAATCGACCGTGTCATTTGAGAGTAGTAAAATTTTAGATTTTCTTTTTTCGTTTGATTTTTTGGGCAGTAAGGAATCAGACTGCCGGGCTGAAATAGGTTTCATTTTAAAGCTTAGATATTAGTTAGACTATCTAAGCACCATTTGTTTCATAATTACGGGGATGAAAGGTCGCCATTCACCAGCAGCCAACTTTAGTCGTGAAAATTCAAGTTTCAGATTTGATTTCCGGTGATGATTTGGGTACGAAACTGAAATTAAGTAGGGCTCAAATTTATCAACTATTGTAGCCAGTTACGCAGGCTTTAAAACTTCTTACATAAAAATTCAAATAACAGGGGTTGTGTGGTATTTTTTTATGATTTTCAGGAACAAAAATGCAATAAAAAAAGTTAATTTTCTCCGTCGGACCAGTAGAGAGTTAAATAATAGTTCTGCCAGCTTTTCAGTATATTTTTCAGGTGGCTAAAATATAAGAAAATTCGATGAAATAGCTGTTTTATTCGTTTTCAGGGGTTCATGGGTCGAAATCGACCGTGACATTTGAGAGTAGTAAAATTTTTGATTTTCCTTTTTTCGTTTGTGTTTTTGGGCAATAAGCAATCAGACTGCCGGGCTGAAATAGGTTTCATTTTAAAGGGTAGATATTAGTTAAGCTATTTGAGCACCAATTGTTTCATAATTACGGGGATGAAAGGTCGCCATTCACCAGCAGCCAACTTTAGTCGTGAAAATTTAAGTTTTAGATTTGACTTCAGGTGACAATTGGGTACCATGCTGTCGATAAGCCAGACAACATTTACTTTTTTTTTGTAGCTAGATATACATTCTTTGATATTATTCACATAGAAATCCAAATATCAGGGGTTGTGTGGTGTTTTTTTTAATGATTTTCTGGAATGAAAATGCCAAAGTAAAATAAAGTTTCCGTCGGATCATTACAGGGTTAAATAAATGTTTTGCCCCGTTTCAGAATATTTTTAAGATAGCTTAAACATAAGAAAATGCAATGATATAGCAGCTTTACACGAATTCAGGGGTTTACAGGTCGAAATCCACCGAGTCATTTGAGAGTCGTAAAATATTTTGATTTTCCCATTTTCGTTATTTTTTTCCGGCAATAAGCAATCGTTTAACCGGGCTAAAATAGGTTTCATTTGAAAGCCTTTTATTTTTTCTACACGTTTCAGTAAGTTTTGTTGCATATTTAAGAGGAATTAAGGTTGTGATTTTTGTTATGGCGTTTGGTTGCGATACATGTCTTGATGGGACTTTGTCATTTTAATATTGTTTTTAATTTATGCTTATTGCATTTTTCGAACCATTCGAAATGAATTAGTAGCTGCTTTTATAGAATAAGAGGTCGTAATCGTGTTGGCTGCTAACTTCACAAAAAAAGTCATCTTAATTTAGTCGGATTATAGGCAGCCAAAGTTGGCTGCCAACTTCACACAGGTCGAGTGCAGGGGTGGCTATTCAATTCTGCAGAGTTATGTTAACGCTGGACTGTAAATTTAATATGCACACGGTACCTACACGGATTCAAATTCTTATTTATCCGCTGTTTCATCAGCGATCCTGTTGTTTTTTTTTGTTTTTTTTTTTTTGTCGCGGTCATCCGTTTATTTGTCTCACTCAACGTTATGAATTCTTTGATCCCTTAGCTATCGAGTGGTGCAATTAAATTTTGGATGTAGATGATAGATATTATGTAGCTGCAGCATCAAATTTTATTCATCGATTTTGTTATCATCCTCATGTAAACGGCCCACTACCACCCATACAATGTGGATTTACCTTTGATACGTACCAAACGTTTCGATACTACGTTTCTAATCCGTACGGCCAAGGAATGGAACAACCTGCCCTCTACCTTGTTTCCTAAGAGATATAATCTAGGTCTTTTCAAGGCCAGAGTGAATACGTATCATCTAAGTCTGCGTGCTTCATCTTCGACCACATCATCGCTTACCAACAGGCGAGTTGGTGGTCAAACGGGGACTTATCCGCGCAAAAAACATTCGTTTTTTGAATTGCCTCCCACTATAGAAGCAAAGTAAAATTTGCAAGTTGAAGTGGCAATGTGCAGGCCACATCGCTCAAAGAAGCGATAACCGATGGGGAAGAAAGGTTTTTGAGTGGAGACCACGAACCGGAAGACGCAGCGTAGGTAGGCCTCCCACTAGATGGACCGACGACATTGTGAGAGTCGCTGGCATCTAGTGGATGCAAAAGGCAGGCTGTCGTTCCGTGTGGAGGCCTATGTTCAGCAGTGGACTTCTTCTGACAATGGTGATGATGATGATAGAAGCAAATTGAAATACGTATTCACGTCAAAACAATATTGAACTTCGAATCATGTAACAAATTGGCATTATTATTTAAGAATGATACGTTGTTGTTGTTTCAGTTCATGAATATTGTTCGTGAACTATCCTTGACATAATATTGTAGAAATTGAGGTCAAACTTTTAAAAAACTATAGACAAAATCATTGATAAATTGTTTTTTAAATCGAGTCAATTGATTGGTCATGAAATAAATGAGATATCATAGACGATACGTGATGGTTACAATAGTAGATTATGCACTAAGGGAATAAAGCAGGGTCTTACGTCGTGGGCGGCATATTGAACCCTGAGTGTAACGAGGGACTCTAGAGTAAACTCCCGAACGTAGCGAGGGAGTTATATAGAGTCCTGAGTGAAGCGAGGGGTTCAAGCTGCCCAAGACGAATACAGGCTTTATTCGAGGAACATACGCTACTTTTCACACCTTCTGTGAGACAATAAAAAGCCAGGTTTCACTGAAAATCACAGCACCAAACACACGCCGTCTTTTGTTTCACATACTTTGTAAACGCATCTTTTTATTTCTTTTTTGAGTTCTGCTTATGGTGGCCAGTTCGATTTTCAAACAAACCTCTTTACAATAATACAATACCATATCATCATTTTTTTACTTAGAGTTTTCCACGAGTTCCCACACGAATTTGACGTTCCAAATTTTAATCACTTTATTCCCTAGGGAGTTCCGTACAACGTTATATCCCTTAACACATAATGCTTTACTTTACGTTGAGGTTGCATGATATATGTAATTGGACATTGTCGAGCAGGTGGTGTGAAAATATTTTTTGAAAAGATGTTTAATTTAGCTTAGTACAATGTTATTACAGCGAGCTAAAAAACCTTGGATCGAGTATAAGCTATTAACGAGGGGGTGGTCAATATTTTTGATATGAAACATCTATTGGCGCGCCTTGGCAGTTAAACCGTGATGGCAAACGACATGACGCTCTCTTATGCCGTCATGTTTCACATCTTCTCATCTGCCAGTTATTCCGTGACGGCCAAGTCATGCGTCAAACCCCACCACCCGCTAAGATCTCCGCGGTTTTGTCGCGGGGTTAGGTTTGACTGTTTGGTGGCTTGGATTGATTCTTTATAAATTGGGTATATAAAAAAATGCTGCATACAGGCCATTACAGGTGTGGCATTTGGATCCCATGCCACGAGGGACATAAACCACCCGTGTTGAAATATACGAGTTCAACCTCTCGATATACGAGTTATACCTACTGTACTAATAAAATATTGGCGCGTACATAAAAGTCATTATAAGAGAAAGGAGTTTCACGTAGTAATAAGTTTTTAAAAACAAACATGGCAACGACATTTCCAGCTATTCAGCGCGCGTTCGAAACTTGAAAACGTTCCGATAAATTTTTCCTCTTTCACCGCTAAGCCAGCCAGCGTTATGAACGTGTGCAATACATAAAAGTTAACGAGTCGTAGGTAGTGAACTATTCGCAGATTATAAAAGCGACAGAAGGAAAACCAATAGTACCACAAACTATTGATTTACTCATTTAACAGGAGAGGTTAAACACCTCGAAATAAATAAAAAACAGACAACCAAAGATTTTTTTTTCTTTTATAGTCGCTTTATTAAAACCCACATGAGTATTCTTAATACTAGTTATTGAACAAAAACGGTTTACCTTACTAATATATACGGCGCGACTAATTTCGGAGATTTAGTTGTTCCCAAACCAGTCGAGTCGTCTCAACTCAACCGATAAATATAATCGTAAATTAAAAAAAAGTTTTCATGAGCAAAAATTTAGTTTCATTTTACTTTCAGTTACGAGTCAAAGTATTATTATGTAGTTACTCCTCACCCTGACCATACGTATAGAAATACTTATTTATTTTAAACGTGTATCGGGACTTTTCACTAAAACATGTGTTCAAATCGCCAAAGTTTAAAAATTACTATATTTATTCATTACTTACTAGCTGCGCCCCTCGGTTTCACCCGCGTTGGTATTTCCTCTGGCATCGTAAGTTTTTTCAGGGCTACAAGTATTTTATGTCATCCTCATTAGGCAAAAAAAAAAACGTTCCATTCCTGTGTTGGTGCGTGAAAGAGAAAATACAAATTAACACACTTTTGTATTTATAATATTAGGATGATTGCTTTATGCCCTAACATTGAAAAGTGTACCCAATACATAGTCTATTGGAAATTCTGCTATTTATGTAGCAGAATTTACGATTACTTACAAGCCCAAGTGAAATAAATATCAAACAAAACAAAAAACAACGCGCGTTTAATTTTGTTTGTTAATGTTGAACGCGATATTAAAAATATACATACACATAGAAAAGAAAACACGGAAAAGGTCTGCAGTGTGTCCCGACTAGGATAAGCCTCTAAAGGGTTACAATTTAAGTTCAAGGTAATTTAGATAGCCCGTTGGTCCAGTTGGTAGTGAACCTGTCTTCTGAGCTTGGGGGCGTGGGTTCGATTCCCACCTAGGACAAACATTTATGTGATGAACATAATATGTTTGTTCTATATCTGGTTGTTAATTTCTATTTAAGTATGTATTTAAAACTATATATGTATGTATATCAGTCTCTGGCAGCCATATCACAAGCTTTGCTTAGTTTGGGGTCAGATGACCGTGTGTGAAAAAATGTCCCGAATATTTATTTATATTTGAAGTTGAGTCTCTGTCATTAATTTGCATATAGCCATTTGCAAGGGTCAGCGGTTAGTCTCAAACGATTTATAAATGGACTTTGTTAAGGATGTAAGGTTGGACTTAAAGTCAACGTTTGAACTGGAAGACTAAGTACCGTGTTGCTGTAAGATTAGGTATTGGGAAAATAAAGAGATCAAATGCTAAAGTGAGCTTGTAGGAGTATTTAAAAACCTGCATCTCGTAAATTTTTTAACAAACCTAGTCTAGTGCGGAAATAGCCATAAATAAGAATGTACCAATAATCTCACATAAACATAAGCAAGTTTATAAGTTTGTTTGTTATAATTTGTCCTTTGTTTATGTAAATAAATATATTTTTTATTTTTTCAGTGGCCAATTGGTTAGACGTACACACGTACAGGAGCAAAAACAAAAAAAAATTTACTAAAAAAAGGGGTGGAAACAAGGAGGTCAGAACACGTTTTCGTTCGAAAATCATATCTGTGACTTTCCTCTCCTAGTATTGTGTAAAGCTTAAGTAAATTCAAAATTTTAGTTATATAACACGTTGTATGGTGATGCTCAAAGGGTGAGCATCGCCATACAACGTGGTAATGGGGGCCAGCAATTTGGGAACAGTTCCCACTGGTAGCGGTTTAATAGAATGATAGCTAGGTTTTAATTTGTTGTTTTTTTATTTTAATTTTAATGTTTGGTAGTAATAGTTTTAGGTTTCAAATATCTGTGTTTAAAATATTTTTCGTGTAAATAAATAAACTCGTAAATACAAAAGTCACAGACCCTGGTGATCGTGGAGTTGCATATAAAAAACATTACCTAATTATGTTGGATCTTGAAATTAATACACAATAATATATATTTTGTAGTTTTCGAGTTTATATTTATAGTAGTTAGTGATAATCCTTTTCTAATGCCGCACTCTTTCTTGTTCTACTCGACTTTGGCAAAAAGTGGTGTGTTAGGATCTCGTTCGTGTTTTTTCTTTTTCCTTTAAATGTAAAAGCTCACTTGCGTTACGCAAACTTCTCGAATGTAACAATTAGCCGGAAATGTGAATCGCATGTGAAATTTCAACCGGAGGAAGCGACTCGGAATGGATTTAAATTGGCTTGAAGTTTGAGATGTAATGTAATGGTTCTGTAGGTTAGAACAATTGAAATTGTAAGTATTTGTTTGAACTACCGTTTTACAAGTTTTAGTACAGGCACAGATTAAATAACAATTATACTCGTACTTCACAGCAAAGAGGATATACATATTTCATACTATGTGAGCCTTACAGCATACTAATATTATTAAGTTTTTTATGGCTTCGTGATTATTATAAATTGAAATAAATCAGTTTTAACGGGTTTTATCGCGTGTAATTGACTTATTTTTCTGATATTTCCATTACTTTGTAGTGTCTGTGGTCATAGGTGGACCACATGACAGATGTTATGAATTATAATTATAAAAGAACGATTTTAGTAATTTGTAGATATTGACATTTTGTTTTAGTAATATAAAGTTAGCTTTGCTTTGCAATGCCACTGATGACTAGCACCAACGAAGGAAATAAACTGGCTCATTGCTTAACACAGGATATACCAGAAAAAAATTTATAGAATTTTAATGCAGTGGCTGAATCCACAAATCGTGAGAAGCCATAATTTTAAATTTTTAATGATCTATGTTTAAAAAAAACCTTTTTAAAATCGTTTGCTTTATAAAGAGTCAAGTTTCAGAACGTAACATTATACTTTTTCTGGCACAGAGGCACAGGACGTTCTAAATCATTCAGCCTAATTAAATAATTTCGCCGCCACGGGTTTAATTTTGTCGGTTCATTTAGGCAGTAAATTTTGTCGAGCTTTATGTATGAGCTTGTTTATTTTACATATTTATTATGGCGTTAAACTGTACATTCCTCATTTTATTTAGGTCAGACATGAAGTGAATTCTCTAAGGATGCTTCGAGTGTAAATTAAAGACCAAGTCTTGGTGTAAAACGTGTTTTATTGAAATTTCTACGCCTTTATACACCTACGACCAAAGAGGAGATGAATAATTTTATGCACGCAGATGTTTCAGCGCCAAGGATAGTCCAGATAATTCAAACATGGCACATTATTTGGTCTATTGCACTATTTACACTTTGACTATGGAAAAGATTAGGGCGCGTAACTTTAAAATAATAAAATCTAAACTATCCTTTTCTAATAGAACAGCTGATTTTATAAATAGAAAAATTAAATGAAACTAAATAGTAAAATTCAATGTGAATTCTGGGCTCCGATTCTACTAAACCAATTGTTTTTAAATTGTAATTGTTTTAATTTTTTAATAAATTGCGTCAGAATTGAGTTTTTTTTTTAATATGTACCTACTTTAAGTGTAAATTTTGGGGCAATTCATTAACAAATTAAAAACAATTGTTTTAGTAGAATCGGGGCCCAGCTTTTTTGCGGTAAAGACATCCGATACTACGTCAGTTACCCAGCCAAGCATCGATGGAGTTAAAATTTTCCACTATCCTGAGCCACCATTACATTGTTCTACAAGGTTTCCACGGGTCTACCTTTCTGGTCTTTATGTACTATTATAACAAGAGCTAAATTTTTTCATTGGGAGTGTGTTGACGAGGATCAAACTATGTTGGAAGGTTGACCTGAATGCATTCTCAAATGAAAGGACTCGCGGAAGTATTCGAGCTCATTGAAGTGTAATGGAGAGAGTGACAGTGGGCTTAGGTAGTGTAATTATATATGGCGAGTTCGAGTCCTTCGAGCTGGTTTATCTGTTATTATGGTTTAAAACACACAAAAAAGCGTTTGTCTACAAATGCGCAGTCTTGAACTATAATTTACGCTATTTCTTAAAGAATAAAAAAAAAAAAACAAGTTTTTCGTATTTTTCTCAGCAAATCCTTTCATTTGATACCCATATTATGGGGGTGCATAAAAAATAACTAATCCTCCATCTTTGAGAGTTTGCCATATTAGATTTTGAATGACGTCATTTAGCTAACCATGCATTGTCATCCAAATTAAACGTGTATACCAAATTTCAGCTCAACCGGTTAGGGATAGGTACTGGTCTTAAATTAATACAAGATTTGCCCCACACATTCACATAAAAGCTTGTAAAATAGAATAATGCGAACTTTTGGTGCAAATTTAAGTGATTAGCCATTTCTCAGAAAATTCCATAAAATCATTGTCAGCGGCGAAAACTGTTCTCCTGCTAAATTCAGTAAATAGTTTAGGTTCCACAGAAGAACTTTAGAATTTAATAAATGACAGAACTTATTTTTAAAACGTGTAGCAATCACTTATACTGGTATCAGCCAAGTGTCAAACCATCTAATTAGTACCAAACATCCTCCCCGGCGTGAACGGTTCTCATTAGCATTCAGGGTTAGCGCCTTTATTAATGATCCCTCTGTGAACTGAGCTAATAAGCGATGGCGTTTACATACAACTACCAATTAGGTGATGGAGACTGAGTTTAGATGATCAGAAAATACGATACGAAGGTGAGTATAATAAGTACCTAAGTGCTTTCTACAAGAGGACAACCTAAAAGTTTTTAAGCCGCTAGACTGTAAGGCCTTCGAAATGGCTTAATGAATATAATTCTAGTATAGAGTTAAACAACTGAGACTTATACAAGTTAAACGATACGATAACCTGAAAAAAATCGGCAGTTCTATACATTTTGTTTAGAGCTATTCGTAGCTTAGAATAACCTACCTAAGCTGTGAAATTTTTGCCAATGAAATTTTTCTATAGAACAGCAAACTTTTGTCTATTTGTATGTTTGTTAATAAGACTAATATTTTAACTATTGAAATTGTTTTGACTATTTATTTGCATAAATAAATACTCGTAAAATAAAAATAATTAAAAACGAAAAAAAAAAAAAACAAAGAAATTGAATTTTGGGTAGATATAATATTATACATAATATTGACGGTATTTTTATGCCATGTCTCTAGATTTGTACGCCTACTAACTAGGTAAATCGATACAAAGTGAATCAAGTGGTACCAGGGGTGCAAGTACCGTTCTTTTATCGATCGTCAAATTGACAGTTGAGGTCGTCAAATTCGATAATATGCCATTTTTTCAGTACTCGCTGTGATCGATTCTACGACATTTTAGCGAATTTGACGATCGATAAAGAATGGTACTTGCACTGCTGCGCCGTGATTTTACCGACGCTTTTGTCTGCTGGACGACCAGCGCGTACCTTGCCTTGGTCACCACAAGCGCTGCACCATAATTAGGTACTTACACTGTTTACTTCGAATATGTTATTTAGATTTATGTGCCAAGGAGCGATGGATAATGGCAGCAACGGATGTGCTCTAGTGCAAGTTCTCGAGAATTCCAGGAGGCGACAGTTCTGAGAATACCGCGCTCAATGGACACTTGGCTGTTTGCTTTCCTGTGTTTATCTGGTATACAGGATGGTTGGTAATGAGATAATGTGTTTTTAGATCCCATTTTTTTTGATGACAGACAATAATTTCGACTATTTAACAAGTTAGATAAATAATATTAAAAAAGTAGTTAGTAAAGTAAAAAACTCACAGACTAAGTTAAAGAATAGGAATTCTTCAAAATCAAAAATCGAAAGTGTTTTTATACAGAATATAAAATTGCCATGCAGTGTAAATTCTACACTATAATTATCTGTTTTCTGTAGAGCAATGTTTTTATTTTTTTAATGATTTTATTGGCAGAAATACAATAAATTTTTGTTAATAAAAAGCAAACGAGTTTAAGAAAGCTGTCATCCGTTTTCTGTAGAGCAATGTTTTTATTCGTTTCATGATTTTATTGGCAGAAATACAATAAGTTTTTTTAATAAAAAGCAAATGAGTTTAAGAAAGCTGTCATCTGTCTATTTATCTGTTATTGCAAGATTGCGGTGTGGATGGTAAAATCCATATAAAATCAGATTCAGATACATTATGTCACTACATTTATCATTTTCGCGATACCCATACCGAAGTAAGTAGGTACGCAAATTTCAAGAAAAAACGCGTTCCGTTAGTTTCGATCTTAGTGACATATGAAGTGTTGTATACTGTTTATCACAGTGTAATTAATGAAGACATATTACAGGCCGTTTAATGAACATAACTCAACCAACACCCTGTACCTAAATAAATCACACTCGAGGTTCATTTACGAAGCAAGCTTTGAACGCCTCTTGGCTGGTGCGTTCGAAAACTAACGCATTTTTTGTAATGTTGCATTCCTGGAATATTGGCGCCATGTTTCTTTTTGTTTTTTTGTGTGGCTCTGTGGGGTGGACTACAAAACCGTATCGTATGAATGAATAGATTCAGTGAGTTTTGGCGGGAAAGTGGATATAATTCTATTGTTGATTTTGCACAATAGAAAGATACTTTACTTACTTTGTTCAGCATTACGAAAAAGTGGCGAAATATCTTTTTACCATACTTAGCCGGATATGAGTTTTTCTTTCTTCGAAAAGTGGGGAACAAAGCTATTCGTTATATCCAAATCATGATTTGGAGTTTGGAGGTGGGGACGGAAGAAAGTTGCACTTTTATGTGCCTATAAAGGTCGCCACAGCTTTTTAGAAGGTTTTAGGATTTTCTTAACGTGTTTTAAATAAATTTAAACATACAACTATATAGGGTAAAAATCCATGAAAAATTCTGCAATTTTCTAGGAGGTACGATAAAAAGAGCTAAGCAATATACATCACATGAAGGAAACTACCTGTTTCAAACGTAAGTGGATCAAGTCGCTACGCTCGTGCAGCAAACGCTATTCTCGTTGAAAATCTGTTCGTTTACCCCCGTGTTAACTGGATACTTCTACTTGTTGGAGAATTATGCATGACAAATGGGCCAAATGGCAATAGTCTTATTTTGTGACAGTTACTAAAAGTTCTAAATAAAAAAGTTTGTCTTGGGTGTAAACTAAAATGGGAGTTTTGGCGCCAACGTTGAAAAAACATGTCGGCTTGTGCTACTATTTTCCTAAACTTGTGTATTTTCGAGTGTTAATGTTTATTAAATGGCGAATTATTATTTATTAAGTGCTCGTAAACGTGCTCGAGTGTGGGCAAGTGATATAACGAGGTGAAACGTGTCTTTTCGTGTTATTTCCAAAACTCCATAGGAGCCTCTTGTAAAGTCCCACCACTTTACAGGGGCATGAGTTTGACTTGACCGTGACTTACTTAGCTTGAATCTGAATGTAACTATGACTTGTTTGACGATATTAAGACTATACAAAACAGATGAACAGGCGGTATGGCCTTAAAGGCTTTAGCCTGCAAGATGGGCGAATATATAAAAAAAAAAACTAAAATGGAGTTTGTTTCCTTTCTTATAAATATTAAATAAATACATCTAGAAACTGAAAGAACTGAATCCTGAAATATCAGTAAGATCCCTCACAAATACTACTTACCCAGAGATAGGGAAACATTGCCTACTTATAACAACAACAGAGAGAGGTTAAGGGCGTAAGTTAAGTACTTCATTTCATTAACACTTCAAAACTCAGAACAACTCTACATAGTAATCATGAATAAACCCCGTTCCAACAATTTGGGATCGAGTCTGCGAACGAGTAGAATTCAATTAGTGCTAAAGTTGCTTCGGATCTAAGCCTTTACCTAACTACTAACTGGTAGGTATAACTACCTAACTAGTAGGTATAACTATCTTACTAGTGGCGCGAAACTCGACTTTGGAGCTACGGATTTGAACTCGATTAGCAAAAGGGAGACAGCTTGTTTTGTGAAAAGAAATTTATTGACATGAATCATTGAGATAAAATTCCTATAGAGTCACAATCTCTCAGTGAAAGCAGTCAAAAAACGTCCGAGCGTCATTGTACATACATTGTATCAATTTAGTTCACGATGCCAGATTTACTTCAATTTAGACGTTATGTCACTTGCATAGTGTTCAACTTTAGTTGTCCGCTATGTCATCGTATCTCTGGCATCGCACGGCGTTTTAATCGGATCGCGGTTACCTTGTCACTAACCAAAAAGTCTGCGCAATTCATAGCGTGCACCGAGTTTTGGTTACACGACATCGTTTTTTATGACACGATTGTGACTCTATGTACCTACAACGAATCTATGTGACCTACGTATTTTAAAGAAAGATAAAAATTATAGAATTAAAAATACATTGATATGTAGGTATAGTGTGTTGTTGATTATGATGTTAACAAATAAGTAACATTTGTTACATGTTACTTATTTGTTAAACATAATTATTTAATGTATACATATTCGAAATTACCAAATTCGTTAGAAACCATCCAAACTTTTTCACAAAACGATCAGATAAGCACACAACCCTAAGATACGGAAATAGATTGATTTTACCAGTTTCACACCTCACACTCCACTCAACCAGTCCCTTCGTGATGGCCATCAAAATATATAATAAATTACCAAATCAAAAATGAATCAAGAGACCGACACTTCTATAAATCATTGATCTTATTATTCCATTGACGAATACTTAACAGATAAAAATATTTTTTAGTATTTATTGCTGTCCTTCTCTCTTCCATAAATCATTTAGCTGTGCCCGACGGTGTCCACATTGTAACCAAATACTTTTCTACCACCTAAGAAACATTGTGGAATGCTAAAATAAATGAATATGAATAATCATTACATCTTACAAACTTGAAGTCTGACAAAGAAGACTAAAAAAGTTAAAAAAAAGAATAAAAAAAAAAACAACAAGAAAGAAAACAAACAATGAAGCTAACAAACATTAAAGGTAATAAACAAGAAGACTAACAAATATAAATAATATTAGCATACTAGAAAATGAACGAACAAGAAAACTAACTGACAAATAGGTATAAACAAGAAAAAAGTTGCCAGTCACGGGACGCCCGGCAGATGTGAAACGTGACGGCATAAGAGAGCGTAATAATGTTTGCCGTCACGGCATACGAGTCGGTTTTATTGCCAAGGCGCGCAAATAGACGTTTCACATCAAAACTAACAAATTAGAAAATAACTGACAAACTAACAAGAAAACGAACAAACAAAAGAGTAGAAATGTCTCATAAAGAAAATGTTTTTTTATTATACTTGACTTAAATACATAGAAAACATTCTACCAAAATCTTATTGACCACCAAAAATTTTACATTTGAAAGCTGTAGCAGCTATAAAAATAAAACTCAAGCAAAGGACTTTTATGACCACTGGCAACAATTTAGTATTAATCACCACGAAATACGGGAGAGCATGACTTTGTAAAACCTCTGCCGCTTTTACTCTGCACTTAGCGTGCCATACAGTACCGACGTACCAACTTATTTGTAAAGTTGGCCAAATGATAGAACTAAACATTGTATACAGACGGCAGTTAGTTTTGTTTAGAAAATAAGACGGTGGCTCTCTCATTCAGTTTTACATATAAACTGGTAGTACTGTATACAGACTGTACTGTTTTAGTTTTAGATAAAGCTTTGCTAGCAGTTTCTAAACGTAATGAAAAGAGCTCAATAGAGGGAGTCCTTAAAACGAATTAAAAGTTGTTTTTGAACGGACGTTCTCTTTCGAGCATCACGTAATTGTTTTGTTTGTTTCGGACTCTAAGCTTTTCACAACTTCTTTTGTCCTAACTTTTTAGCAACAAGAAAAGTGGCGTAGACTGTATTTTACATAATAATAAAATTATATATCTGGCGCTGATAGAGTTTTATGACAAACAAAACTGGAGTCTTATTCACAATTATTATATTCATAATGGACATTGACAACTTTTTCTATCAAAATTCGTTGCTACTTATTAGGCTTTCAACAGTTTTTTAATTGACTGTACTTTGCACGATTGGCCGAGCTGGCCCCTTGAAAATTTGGTAAATTAAAATAGGGTCAATTCGGCTGCGAGGTCGAGTTTATTACCGCCAAGTTGACCTTTTACTCAAAATAATATCACTTTTATTTCCCAAAGCATTTAAGTAAGTAGTTATTAATAGTTTTAAAACACTGTTTTAAACTATCACGGTTTTTCACTAAAGTTATATGATAATTTACGGGATATTTACCGTGGTAAGGTTGTGGAATGAGGTCCCGATATTTCAGCGCAGTAACATGCACCATGTTCACGGGAAGACTGAAGAATGCGGTGGGTGGTCGAACAGTTAAAAAGTTAGGTGCAGACATAACGATCTACCCTCTTTCTTAGTCTTTTGTATTATAGTTTAAACTATTAACTCGCATTTAACCATCCATTACAAGCTAAACTCCCAATTTTCCACATTTAACTGCACCATTACTCCCGACAAACCACACTTGCAATCGCGGGCGTATCGCCACGGCCATTATTTCACCGTCCAACGACTCATAACAACGCTCGGAAGTGTAATATCGGTGCGAACGTGACTTGGACAGCGTACTGAGAATTACACTCGCGTGCAGTAAAAAGGTGGTTCACAGACTTTCAGACTTTGTCTGGGATATTTCAAGGTATGAAATATTAGAGTTGTATAAAACTCCAACATAAGTTTTTTTTTCCTTTTGAGAGGATATTTGCGTCATACGTCTTGTGCATTTGCCATTGTCAAGTATTGAAATATTTTGTAAGTTTTATTAGATATTATGATATTATCAAAACACGTCATAGTCAGTCAGAGTCAAGCGAAGTCATGGTCAAGTCTAAGTCATGCCCTAGTAAAGTGGAGACTTTACTAGAGGTTTCTATGGAGTTTTGGAAACAAGACAATTTTTTTATACTAGCATATGACTTTATAAACAAGCTAACTAACACTACAACAGTCAGACTGGGCAGTTAGACTGTTCAAGGTCTAAAGAAAAACCAAATGTTCAAGCCCACTATCAGTTTACAGCGTACCCAGCATGCTGGCGGCATTACCCCGCTGAATGGCAATGTTTATGCGTTGAACCAGAAACACGCCAGCATTTTGGTCACATACACATGAAAAATACATGCTTGACGTCGTTATTACTGAAAACCACGTACACACACTCGAGCACGTTCACTCAATAAATGATAATCCACCATTATTACACATCCACAATAGGCATGATGACTAATATTTTTTTACTACCTCATAAAAAGAGCACATCAACAAAAACAAAATTAAAATTAGTTCAAAAATAAATAAGATATGAGCATTTTAATTTAATTTAATTTCATGCTAGGCGTGGCGCTCCTGAGCCGTGACGTCACGGCTCAGGAGCGCCATACAAATGCTATACTAACACACGCTTTGCGAGAAAGGGATAGAACATCCCCTCTCCATCCCCACCTAAAACTTTAAATAGGTACATCTCAGAGATTTATCAGCCAATTCAAATAATTTTTTCAGTATGTGTAATGTATTTACTTATATTCATCGCTAAGCCGGTTATTTGTAATAAATTAAACATTAGGAATCATGCCTATTTATTTTCATGATTTTCGTGAAATAATTTTTTTTACTGGGCAAGTGCTAACTAAACAAAATACAAGCTAAAACTAACACTACAAATACAGTTAGACTGCCCATAGACCGTTGAAGGTCTAAAGACAATCCAAATGCTCAAGCCCACTACCAGAAATAAATTAATTTTAGGAAAATAATATAATGACTTCTTCACGTTGGCGCCAAAACTCATCTATAAGTTTAGGTACTCAGGTAGGTTATCAAAATCAATTCATATAATTGGCGGAGTAATCACGTAACAAACATAAAAAAACATACAGTCGAATTGATAACCTCCTCCTTTTTGAAGTCGGTTAAAAAGAGCGGCAAACAAGCATGCGGTCCGCCTGATGGTAAGCAGAAATCGACGTCTATATAAACCTACTATACTAGCGGTGTTGACGGTGCTTTGCCAGCCCGGAGCAGTAGTTATAGACATCCTCTTTGCTTCAACGCTTCATGTTGAAACTCGGCGGGAATCACATCATCAGTCAGTAAACGTCCACTGCTGAACAAAGGCCTCCCTCTTAGAGAGGAGTGTTGCCATAATCCCCACGCCTGGTAGGTGGCTTGGGGATCGCAGTACGTTCACCGTCTACTAATAGGACGCTGCTGCCCATCCCCCGGTGGTTCAGGTCGCAGTTTTAGGACATACCCGGGACATCGGATGGTGTGGGATTTCCAGCTTTGCAAGATGTGGGGGGGGGGGGGGGGGTGAGCTTTTTGACGGTGTCGGGATGTGTGGTAACTTCAAAAAAGTAATACAAGTGTCTACTCAGTACCGGCGTTAGGGTAGGGCCTGGTTGGGCGACCGCTAGACCGCCAGATAAAAAGGGGTGCCATAGGCGCCTATAAAGGGGCGCAGGTATATAAAAATCTATAGATCTATTCTCTATATCTATCAAATCTATTCGGTTTGTAGAACTCTCGCCCAGGGCGCCGGTAGTGCTAAAACCGGCACAACACCGGCACCGGCACACCATACAAAGATAATTATGTCTTCGACTCGTTACTGAACGTAATGTTGACCCCGACATTCCGAACCATTTCTAGTCAATTTGGCGCCATATAAGCCAATTAATGGCGTCATGAATAGTGTCATTAATCTCTTGTCGAGACGTTCAGAGTTGAAACTCCTGGCCAGCACATTACTTTGGGCTTTGACGTCTCGAAGATCTTCCCTCCACCTTTCATGACACTATGAGTTGATTAAGTAGCTATGAGTTGATGACCTAACCTAACCTAACAGCAATGACGTCCTAACAGTTAGTAATAGGTGAAACTTGTAATTGAAATTTAATATTAACAAAACATAGTTGTAATAGTAACTAATTTTAAGTAGCTATAAGTAACTCCTTCCTTTTGTACGCCAAGTACATTTTAAGATAAATTTGAAATTAAAATATAAATAGTAAAAAAATGGCACGGACCCTGGAGTCTGTGGAAAGATAAGAAAAAAAAAATAAGAAAAAAAATTGTTGAAACTTTATATCCACTAGGTAAGTTTAGATACAACGGTGGTATGATTGGCCTTAAAACGAATGTGACCAAACACATTGTGAAAAGCCATTTTTGTAGTGACTGTTCAGGTTGATTGATTTATGTTTGCTCTCTCGATTGTAGTGTGCAGCTGACCACGCACGTTTTTGGCTTGGCAGTCCAATTACTAAATGGGTGGTAAAACGTAGCTTTTGGAGTGTTGGAGCTACCACGCCTGGAAAGCTTTTACACTAACTGTGGTAATTCGAATTTATGCTTTGAAATTCTTTCATGTATGCCTTTGATGTTGCTGGTTTGACAAGGATTTACGCTTTTAGGGGAATATTCAATGTTCATAATCATTCGTAGAGCATTTTTAAGATTTTTAAAGTTTTTTTGTAAGATTCCGGGGTTCGATACCTACGTATTTTTCATTCGATAATTTCAAGTTCGGAAAGTTAGATAAAAAAAAAATATCCTTTTGTTCGCAGAACACGAACATTAAAAATCTAAAAACACTATGTTAATAAACCGAATCACAGGATCTGTGGAAGGACGATTGCTATTTGATCAAAAAATTTCATAGTCAAGCAGTCACGGTCAACTTCAAAACTTGCTCCAGTAAAGTGGAGAGAGACTTTACTATAAGCTACATTTTGTTAACTACACGACAAAGACACTTCTTACTTCATTTCAAATGCCTATTCATGCACGTTTTAGGTCACTTAATGATTAATCCAAAATTTGTGTTGCATAATAACACAAGTTTTGGAAAATAATAATATCTACAATGCCGCGATCTTTGACAAATATACCTGTTGATCTAAGGCCGCGATATGATTTTTACACGTTGGCGCCAAAACCAGCTCATCGCTTAACATCATTTAGGCAGGTTAGCGGTCATACACAAGCCTACTAAAAATGTTACAAATAATATTAATTGTGACATATTAACCTGCCTGACATAGACTACAATAATGTTGTTCGAAAACCCGAAAACAGGTGCTATGCCACAGACGAAAAATATGTACCCAACCACGGAATAGGGAAGTGCCCAACCATGCACGCGACCAATCTGCAAGCCCACAAAGGTGTTACAGCTGCTAAATACCAGCGAGGAGGTCGAATCAGCGCCAAACTCCGCGAGCAGACAATCCGATTTGGTCCGGAAGCGCTACCTCGTAAGAGGATTATGGAATTCGCGCAGAGCTCAGAACTGTTGGTGAATCAGTAACGTAGGTTTAAATTTTTCATCTATCCGATGAGAAAAGACTCAGCTCTCTTTTTTTTTGTTAAAGTTTTCATGACCGTGGATTCAATGTCCTTTAGTCGTAATATTAAACAGTTTCCATAGTATTAATAGCGTCAAACAAGTCATAGTCACAGTCAGAGTCAAGCAAAGTAAGTCACGGTCAAGTCAAACTCATGCCCATGTAAAGTGGTGGAGACTTTACAAGAGGCTCCTATGGAGTGTTGGAAACAACACGAAAAGACACGTTTCACCTCGTTATATCATATCTCACACTCGAGCACGTTTACGAGCACTTAATGAACAATAATTCACCATTTAGTACACATTAACACTCGAAAATACACAAGTTTAGGAAAATAATTCAACGAGCCGACATGTTTTTTTCCACGTTGGCGCCAAAACCACTCATCTCTCTCATCTTGTCAGCAAAAAGATAAGCAACTTTCGGTCTTGTCTGTGAAAATCGACAAAAATAGGTATAATAGAAAGATTTAATTGAAAATTTGGCGCCAACGTGAAAAAAATAGTTTTCTTATTGTATAATTTTCCTAAACTTGTGTATTTTCGGGCGTTATTGCGTTATAATGGTAGATTATTCGTGGACGTGCTCGAATGTGGACAGTAATATAACGCGGTGAAACATGTACTTTCGTGTTGCTTCCAAAGTCTCCACCACTTTACTAGGGCTTTGACTTGACCGTAACCTTCTTTGCTTGACTCTGACTGTGGTTGACTTGTTTAACTATACTTCATCAATCGGATATGGATTTTTTCTTTTATTTTTAAAGGATATACTTTCAGGTTGGTCCCACAGAAACTTCATCGAATCGGTTCAGTATAGTTTGGTTTTTAAATCAATATAACTAGAAAATTAGTTTACATGACATAAAATTGTCATACAAGTAACTAAATTGCGTATTTTACAAATCTGGAAGTCGTTTTTTTTATTGATAATTTTGTTTTGTTAATAAAAGCACTTGATCATAAACCTTTCTAGGTAATCACGGAGGGCTGGCAAAAAAAAGCCCGAGCCAACCCTCAGAGCAATTTTTTTATTTGCTCTGAGAGCCAACCCAGGGGCGGATCCAGGATTTCATTTGGCATTCAAACAAGGTGCACCTGAATCAAATTGGGAATTTGAGTCGAATGTATGGAATCGCTAGGTGTTTTGGGGGGGATCTGCTAATGAGCCAACCCAACTCCTTGAAGTATCGGAGTGAGGCTCTGGGGCGCTGGCACACACGCTCCAGTGGCGTAGATGGTAGTATAAATAGTGATGATGATTTTTTAATTGATTAGATAATAAAATCACAATCATAAAAAACACTCACTGTAGGCTGGCAAATGTTTCCACGTAAACTGCCATACTGTTTCCAAGTCGTCCACAGGGACCGAGTCAGCGCTGCCGCTTAAACTTGAGATTATATAATTGCTGGTAAAATACTGGTGACTATAACATTGCCATCGTGGTAGATTGTTAATTGAATCAGTATTCTGAAGGTAAGGTAGCGTTTTCACGAGAGACGTCTACTTATTTTCAGCCGTGATAAAACAACATCATCGATGACGACATCGTCTTTTGCAATCAGGGAAGTTGCTGGCCAAATGCAGATTCTATTTATGAATAAAAACCGGCCAGGTGTAAGTCGGGCTGGTGCACTGAGGGTTCCGTACAAAATACAAAAAGTAGTGCAAAAATACAACATCACGTACCCAACAGTTACCCAAGTACCGCTTGGCGTTGCTTAATTTGATGGTGAACAGGAATTTGTCACTGACTCGCACTTGGTCATTATTTATTATTTGTTGTTTATACATGTTTGTAGATACAGCCGTTCTAAGGAACGACGGATGGGTGAACGGACAGACAGACATACAGCGTAGGCTTGGTAATGGCTCCCTTTATGCCCTTTGGGTACGGAACCTTAAAAATGTAGGCCTACGCTGGTAATTTGTTTCTAAAACCTAAATTCATCATTGTCATTCACAGCCTTCCTTATCCCACTCTTGGATATAGGCCTCTCTCGTGCTATGCCATCTGCCTCGGTCCAGTGCTAATCGAGTGCAGGTTCGACCCAAGTTGGTGACAATATCGTCGACCCATCTTGTAGCTGGACGACCAACAACATTGAAATAAGTGTGACTTTTAGATATAACAAATGCTATTGAACTAAGTACCTACATATCCACCAGGTTCTCGGACTTACATTGCCTTGCCGAGTCAAAGTAAACATAAATAATTGTTCATCATCATCAGCCAGAAGACGTCCACTGCTGAACATAGGCCTCTCCTTTTAACCTCCACACTGAATGACAGCCTGCCTTTTGCATCCACTGGATGCCCGCGACTCTCACGATGTCGTCGGGTCCATCTAGTGGGAGGCCTACCTACGCTGCTTCTTTCGGTCTGTGGCTCCCACTCAAGACAAATGATATACTTAACTGTTAGACTTTTAGAAAAACTCAGATTCACATAACGGACAATGGAAATAATTGTTGAAATTAGAAATTAGAATTTAGTATTACGCATGTATATTTAAAATGAGAAATGTTCTAGGAAAATAAGTAGGAACAGTAAAACATGCTAATACAGCTAAACTTTATGTGTATTTGGGCAACATTATCATTACTCTCACAATATAATATAAACATAGCAATATCCAATGTGTTGCTACATTTATCCCTTACCCAATGTTTGGGTAAGTAAATTCTACATTGCACGAATGGAGAGTCACCATGCGTTCTTTTTTTCTCGGATGCCACCGAACAGTGTTTTGTGACGTAGGTCCCAAAACAACAGCAAAACTAAGTGCTTGCAATGAAAACATAACTTAAATCCTATTAAATTGTAACAATTACTACATATAATAACACATACGACATTATAATATTTAAATACTTGACAGTCGCAAATGAACAGCACGTGCGACGCCAAATTGTTTTAGAAAGAAATAAAAAAATGCCTCCATAATAGAGCCCATAACATGGCTAAGAATGCTTAAACAGTATTAGCTATGTAATTATAAAGAAAGAAAAAAACCCGACTGCTCAGAAGGAGGGTAATATTTTGTTGTGTTTGTATGTTTTTCTGTCTCTATATTACCTCCTTTAGCCTAAAAGGCTTAACCGATTTTGATGTGCGAGGTGTCAATAGGTTCGTTTTATATCCAAAATATTATTACTACATTTTAAAGTCTTTGTTTCATAGACTTTTTGTTGATTAAAATTTTCTGAAGAAATATGAAATAGGTTTATAATCAAATGGATTTTTATCGCAGGAATGTATGACAACATGACAACAAAAACACGAAATGTATATAAAATAGAAAGAATTTTTTTTTTTTTTTTTTTTTCACACACGGTCATCTGACCCCAAACTAAGCAAAGCTTGTGATATGGCTGCCAGAGACTGATATACATACATATATAGTTTTAAATACATACTTAAATAGATATTAACAACCAGATATAGAACAAACACAAATGTTCATCACACAAATGTTTGTCCTAGATGGGAATCGAACCCACGCCCCCAAGCTCAGAAGGCAGGTTCACTACCAACTGGACCAACGGGCTATCCGTATTTATTTTGGTTGTATGTTTTTATCTTTCAATCATGACACAGCGTTTGACGTGTCTTTGAAAAAATATATATATGCAAAAGCTAGTTTCGTTTTTGATATGTACGATATATGGGCCTAACTGAGCTGCCGCCAGATATTTTTAAAGAAAAAATTCCAACATTCTCTGTACTGATGGTGGTAGTACACCATAAGGGGATCATCACAGGATGTTATGTTAGGGCGTGTGAAGTAAACACCGCCCTTTGTGCGCCCCTTTTTGTTTTGGCACATGCTACGAACGAAGGAAAAGCCAGATGTATCCCATATAATATTGAGATAAGTAATTAGAGATAACTGTGACTTTTAGGTATAATAAATGCTATTGAACTAAGTACGTAGGCACTAAAGATATCCACCAGGTTCGAGGCTCAGATGTGACATACGAGGGAGATATGCCTTAGTACAATTATCGTTCGTGTTTAAATGTCACGGTGTAAAAAAAGTTTATTATGTAATGGACCTATTTAGTCTAAGTAGTCATTGTCATCTGCAATTCATATCGAGCTCAGATCAGACAAAAATGTATTGTTCGTTGGTGTCGCTACAAATTTCTTAGTGTGCGAGAAAATGAGTTAGAGAGACGTACTTGCAGTTTTTTTTTTTAATGATTAACAGGCTTGCGTTTGACCACCATCACGCCTGATGTTAAGCGATGATGCGGTCTACGTTGGAGCACGCTTGCCTAGAAGGAACCGATTCACTCGTGATTTGAAGACACCCAGATTGTTAACCATCGGGGAACACCCATTCAGGCAGTGCATTCCACAGACTAGCAGTTCGCACAATAAATGTGGAATCAAAGCGCTTCGTACGGGTTTTCGGAATATCAATCATAAAGTGGTGACGATTTTTCGTGTCCGCTCTGGCAGTTTTGCGCGGTATAGTGTTTTTTTAAAGAAAAATGGACCATTTGTATGCGAACGATAATTGTACTAAGGCATATCTCCCTTGTTTGACTTATCTGAGATGTTACTTCATGTATTTGTTTATACTAGTTTATATTTTCATGAGACAATAATTATATTTTTGTATATAAAAATAGAACCCTTCCTTTCCTACCTTTGTTTCCTTCCTTTCCTTTTTCCTTTTGGAGATCG
This sequence comes from Agriopis aurantiaria, assembly GCA_914767915.1. Lineage (NCBI taxonomy): Eukaryota > Metazoa > Arthropoda > Insecta > Lepidoptera > Geometridae > Agriopis > Agriopis aurantiaria. The sequence continues at coordinate 13,905,725 of OU611998.1, read as the reverse complement.
ATGGGGAGGCCTATGTCCAGCAGTGGACGTCCTATGTCTGAAATGATGATGATGATGATGATGATGACGATATAAAAATGATTTTCGCCAGTAAAATACTCGGAAAAAATTTATAATCCAAATATTTAAAAAAAACTTTTTCTTCTTGGATATGTATAAAAAATACCGTCAAAAATACACCCTTGAGCGACACCGTGATCTCTTATCAAAACATATTTACGTACTAAACCGGAAATATCTACTGGTTTACAGAGATTTTTCCTCTTCCGTGGCAGATTTACAAATTATCAGGTTTCATAAGTATTGTAGGTACTTAGAACGGTAAGAAATGAAAAACGTTATTTTTTTTTAGATATTTTTGTACAGCAGATTATATAGTAATAAACCAGCAAAGTGCGAGTCATGCTCGCGCACTGAGGGCTCCATACCACCACATAAATTGTTTAGCTACTAAGATAAAAAAGTAGTCCAATAAGACGTCACGCCCAGGCGATCACCCATCCAAGTACCGAGCGCGCCCGACGTTGCTTAACTTCCTTTGTTTGTTTGGGAGGTCCCCCATACAACGTCTAAGATTAAGTTTTTAAATTCTTAAGTTTTTGCATTTATTATTATTTCTGAGTTACCAGCCGTAACATTACATTTGAGCAAATTTCAACTGGCTACCTATTACGGTTCGAAAGATATAGCCGCAGGTAGGACGGACGGACGAACAAACAGACAGACGGACAGACAGACAACGTAGGCTTAGTAATAGGGTCCCATTTTCACCCTTTAAATATTGTAATTAAGTCTTATAACCTACCTACCTACCAAACCTACCTGGGTGTACCTTGATACAAAGGAGGTAGGTCTTGGTACTTAGTTAATGTCTCCGCCAGATATTGAGTCAAATCCTCCGAACTTTAATCCGGACACAAAATCAAATCCGAAAATTAGAAAGTTCAATTCAATTACGAAACAAACTAATTAAATTAAGCCAAGGGCCAGTATCTGTCCCAGATTAGTCAGTATAGAAGGGACAACTCTTGAAAGTTTTGAAATAGTGCCTGTCTAACAAACTTTGTGTAAAGAAAATTATTTGTTTAGGTATTTGTAAACTTTTGAAAAGCTCGCTTAAATATCCGTGCCAAAATTCTTTGTCAGTTTTGATGAATTACTAAATAATTATAATACTGGCTACGATCTAAGGGTTTACCGGCGATTTACAGTTTTTCTGCATTTTTGGATAAAAAGTATTCAACGTTATTTTTCATGATGCATGTTTTACCGCAAAATGTGATTTAAAAAAAAATCTTAGGCATGAAAAGGTAATAAACAACAGTCTAGTCAACAATAGTTTGTGCGTGTGAATAAAGGTATAAAAACGAAGTTTTGTTTGAAAGTAGTTTGTAAGCTGAATTTGGTGGTTTGAATTTGGAGGTATTGTTATCTTTAAAAATATACTATTACGTTGTAGGTAAGCGGGTCAAACGCAGGTTATTTACACCATATTTTAATGGCGATAAAGATGAATATAGTATACAGAAATATCAGACAGAAACCGGTCTAAATTAGATATCAAAACACACACACTTTATCCTTTTCTGGCAGGCATGGCCAAATCATTTTAGTTAAAAATTCATAGATAGCCCATTGGTCCAGTTGGTAGTGAACCTGCCTGCTGAGCTTGAGGGCGTGGGTTCGATTCCCACCTAGGACAAACATTTATGTGATGAACATTTGTGTTTGTTCTATATCTTGGTGTTAATATCTATTTAAGTATGTATTTAAAACTATATATGTATGTATCGTATATCAGTCTCTGGCAGCCATATCACAAGCTTTGCTTGGTTTGGGGTCAGATGACCGTGTGTGAAAAATGTCCCAAATATTTATTTATTTATTTTATTTTAATACGTTGCCAAGAAACGTCATAATTTTGACGACAAAATTGTGATTTATTTATAGAAAAAGACAGATAGTTCTCTGATCGTCGGGACCAAAGATTTCACGTGCATATTTCAGCTTATAGGCATAAGTTTCTTCGTTTAAGTAATAAGTATTCTGTAATAAGTGATTACAGAAGACACCAACCTCAGTGAAGGAGTCTGACACAAACCGCTGCGCGAGAGACGTTTTCCCGCATTGTGTGTCACCGACAAGCACCACTTTGATTTCCTCTTCTGCCGTCGGCGTGCCCGCGGCGCTGTCGGCGCCCTTCTTGCCCGACCACATTGTCACTTCTGTATGTTATGATGTTGTTATTCTTTATCTGCAACAAAAGATAACAAACATTGAAAAATTATATTTAGATTCGTGTTCGACATAGGTAAATTAATAAAGAAATTCCTTTTAAATTCTTGTGTAATTTTATTTGAAAATCCGCACATCGGATATTAATTTAGCTATCGGGAACGTTGGCCTTATTCAACGTCTCATTATAACCTTTACAATTATGTAAGTACCCAGAGTACCCACCTATTATAACAAAGTTTAAAAATTGCACTTAAACGAAATATTATATTCTTATATTCATTTATTAATAAAATGTTATTTTACATGTCAAATAAAATTGTTAAAATAATACAAATCAAATAATAAAGTATGTCAATCAAATAATAAATTAGATCAACCAAATAATTTAGAACTAGACTAAAATAAAAAATTATATCAATCAATTACATAATAAAAAATAAGTCAGTTATAAAATAAAAATTACAGTTAATGTAATAAAATCCACTAATTAAATTATATTATATATTTATAAAATTCGTCAAACGTGTAGAAAGATTGCTCGATCAGCCATTTTTTGAGACGCGACTTAAAAGAGTGCAGGCTGACGGCTGCAGTGACGTCGTCCGGCAGGTGATTGTACACGGTGGGACCCATGACGTGCGTTAACTTAGAGGACTTCACCGAGGATCGCGGGATGGACAACAACTTGTGCCTACCACGAGTCGGGTACTCGTGCTTAGAGCCGCGCTCCGCGTACGTATCCAGGTTTACCCTGACGTACACTGCCACTTGATAAATCAATATGGCAGGTAACGTCAGGATACCCAGCTCTTTGAAATGTGGGCGAGCTGGAGTGTCCCACGGCACACGCGCCACGAAACGCACCGCACGCTTCTGCATGCGGATCGCTCGCTCCCAGTCCGCAGCTCTAGCCCACATTTCAGCACCGTACTGCAGCTGAGAGTGCACCGTTGCAAAGTAGCACGCTCGTGCTACCTCTCTCGGAACCACCCTCGCCACCCGACTCAGTGCGAAGCACGCACTTCCAAGCCTTCCACAGACCTTTTCTATGTGATGGTCCCACTTTAATCCCCGGTCTATTTCAAACCCCAGGAATGTTGTAGATTCCAGTTCTTCAATCCTCACTCCATTCACGAGCACTGTCAAAGGTCGCAGAGACCTACCCGACAGATTAAACTGAATGAAGTGAGTCTTGGAAAGGTTAAGAGCGAGACCGTTCGTGTGGAACCACCCCGACAGCTGTGAGGTCGCGTCATTTAACTTCCGAATTATTATGAACGTGCGTATTCTTTATACCTTCACTTGGTATACGAACTTGGTCTTTATCTAAAGCCAAGTCCAAATTCAAGTGCCTAAGAGCGATAGAATGCAGTATCGGAGCACGAAACACTGAACAGCGCCCCAGAACTCAAATAGCAGTAATTGTACCTTTCACAGTCACTAAGCTGAAGTAAAACTATGCTGGCCAGCATTCAGCATGCCAGAAGAGCACTGCGCTACAATTAACAGTAAGTGAAGTCTAAACTGTAAGGTCAGGGAAGAGACGGCTCGAAGCCTTTGACAAAAACTGATAGATGTCGGGTGAAAACCGCTAAATTGAAGTAGAGTAGAAGGAAGACGTTTGCTTAGTGACAATTGTGTACAATTTCGCAAAGATAATAGCAACGTGTTCATGGTACATGTTGTTGAAATTATAGTCGTACAATAATTGTAGACCTACGGCACTGAAACGTGGTCTCTCACTATGGGCCTCATAAGCAAGCTCAAAGTCGCACAACGAGCTATGGAGAGGGCTATGCTCGGGGTTTCTCTACGAGATCGAATCCGAAATGAGGAGATCCGTAGACGAACGAAGGTCACCGACATAGCCCACCGGATTAGCAAGTTGAAATGGCAGTGGGCAGGGCACATATCACGCAGAACAGATGGCCGATGGGGCCGAAAGGTTCTGGAATGGAGACCAGGGACTGGTAGGCGCAGCGTAGGACGTCCACCCACAAGATGGACGACCTTAAAAGAGACCGCAGGAAAACGCTGGATGCAGGCCGCTTCCAACCGGCCCTTTTGGAGATCGATGGGGGAGGCCTATGTCCAGCAGTGGACGTCCTATGGCTGAAATGATGATGATGATGATGAATTGTAGACTTACAAAACGCAAAATGTATCTAATACTTGAATACAAATAATACGATGATATTAATAATATGGTACATTTTGCATGCAAAAGTCTGTAAATTGTACGATATTTTTTTACCAAGTTTCTTCTTAATGCAGAAGAAACTGAGGTAAATACCTTCGTCATTTCTATTCACTCCGTTTTACGATAATTATTCCATAATTAATAAAACTAAAATAACAACTGAAACTTAAATCTGCAGACGTGTTAAAAATAGATAAAGTCACTTATAACTGATAAATTGTGGCATCTGAATAGATATCAATTGCTACTAATTAAAACTTTGAAGCCTTTATAGGACTTGAGGCCATTACCGAGTTCTATTCAAGTATTAATTAAACCAAGTATCTGGTGGGGCAAAGCCCTGAAGACGAGTTTGAAGTCATAGCGCATTATAGTAACTCGACACCAGACCGTCTGAATTATCGCACATATCTCTCACTATAATAATATCAATCACACTGGAATTTTATATCACACTATCACACTAATATTATAAATACGAAAGTCAAATCGCAAGAGTCGTTTCCGTGTCATAGCGATCCAGCGTCACTGGACTCCAAGGCCCCGATTCTACTAAATCAATTGTTTTTAAATTGTAATTGCTTTTTTTTTTGAATTGCCTCTAAATTGACAGTATTTTTTTTATACTTTATGTGTCATGAGTGTCAATTTTGGGTAATTGCCCCAAAATTGAAACTTATGACACTTAAAGTATAGAAGAAGAAAAAAACATTTTACATAATATAAAAACAATTGGTTTAGTAGAATCGGGGCCCAGCTATTTTGAGATACTGGTTCAATGCCAATCGGCCTTTACAGTCAATTTTAAAATCTCCTTGTTTTTGGGTCGGTTTTCGAAAGTTCACCGCCCTGTAGAGTAGGGTTGCCAGTTAACAAAAACAACAGTGCCTATTGGAGTACAACGATTGTAGCTTCCAATCGACAAAAACAATTAACCTAAAGCGGACCATTCAACAATCTGGAACTATTTGTCAGTATTCAAGCTAAATGCAATAGGTTACTCGAAATGGTGGTAATAAACTGAAAGGAGGTCATTGCATGCTTTATTAAGAACAACGTTTACTGTAGGACCAACCCTATAATCGCGAAAACGTTTTTGATGTGAAACATCTATTGGCGTGGAAGGGTTACGCATATACACTGAACGGATGTTTTTTTTCCGCGATTTCAGGGTTGGTCCCATCATCATCATCATCAGCCGGAAGACGTCCACTGCTGAACATAGGCCTCCCCCTTTAACCTCCACACTGAACGACAGCCCGCCTTTTGCATCCACTGGATACCCGCGACTCTCACAATGTCGTCGGTCCATCTAGTGGGAGGCCTCCCTATATACGCTGCGTCTTCCGGTTCGTGGTCTCCACTCCAGAACCTTTCTTCTCCATCGGTTGGTCCCATAGTAAAAGTTATTCATAATGACGTGTAAAATGACCTCCTTTCGGCTTAGTCCAGTCTATATGCGTAGCCCTGTAAAGGAAGGTATACAATGCTGTTACAAATGAAAAGTTCACGTTTCAACCCAATTCACTGATCCAAACTCCACCGTGCAGTATCAAGCGTCATTCCGGTACATTGTTTCAGCCGATTGTTAATTTGCATCATGATATTTTACGTAACTTTACTCGTTCGACATCCTACGCCCCGAATAGTTTAAATTGGATTGCATGAGAGAGGTCTGATGGATGCAACTCGAAATTGGGAAATGTTGTTTCAATACATTAGCTCGCGTAGACCTCTTTTTACGGGACGAAGCTAAGCCAAGAAGGTATTAAAAAAAAATAGAAGACAAACAAACGGCGGGCCCCCTTATGGTAAGTAGTTATCGTCGCCTATGGACACCTACAATACCATTGGCGGTGCGTTCCCTACCTTGCAGGACTCTATTGACTCTTTCTCACATTTAATTGTCTTTGGTTATATTTTGGGGGAAAAGCCGAAGGTGGTGCCATTCCATGCCATGTTGGTGATTTTTTATGTCCAGGCAGAGACACCTCGGCACTCGGCTGGGCAGCGTTCGGTAAACTTCGCAACGTCTTCTCGTCCAAAATACCTCAGTGCCTTAAGACGAAAGTCTTCGACCAGTGTGTGTTGCCAGTGATTAGATACGGCACTGAAATGTGGTCTACTATGGGCCTCATAAGCAAGCTCAAAGTCGCACGAGCTATGGAGAGGGCTATAGTCGGGGTTTCTCTACGAGATCGAATCAGAAATGACGAGATCCGTAGACCACGTAGCGCACTGGATTAGCAAGTTGAAGTGGCAGTGGGCTGCACAGAGAGAAATTATTTGTTGGAACAACAAAATTCTAACAAATGTTACACGTTAAAATAGCGCCAACCGAGATTTTCGTTATTGCAACAAACTACAATTTGTTACTTATACCACTTGTAACACGTAAAGTTAATAAATAAATTGATTAATATAACAATTTTTTTGTTATAGTAACAGATAATATTAGTAATAACAACGAATTCACATTTGTTATGATGACAAATTTTAATTTAGTAACTATTTCCAGAAACTGCTTCTGTTGGTATAACAAAACTTTTATGGTTGGGTCTACTGAAAATATTTGTTGAATTTATTTTATGATTTCGGTTAGGATAACTAAAAATGCTGTCAGATTCCAAAGCAGCTGTTTAACCTTACCAATATTGTCTGTTAAATTAACTATTACGATATCACTTAAGGTAGGGTTTACATAAATATTTGTTAGAACAACAAAATTCTAACCAAGAATTACACGTCAAAATAGCGCCAACCGAGAAATTTTGTTATTACAACAAACATTTCGTGTTTTTTGTTGCAATAACAAAATTTCTCGGTTGGCGCTATTTTGACGTGTAATTCTTGGTTAGAATTTTGTTGTTCCAACAAAAAAAAATTGTAGGCCCTACTAGTAACACCAATATTTGGTTATTATTTTGTTGGGTTTAATATGCGACTTTGGTTGGGACGACTAAAAAAATCTATTATAAAACCAAGAAACTTTGTTATTGCAACAGAAATCACTTAATGTGTGTTGCAATAACAAAATTTCTCGGTTGGCGCTATTTTGACGTGTAACTTTTGGTTAGAATTTTGTTGTATCAACAAATATTTTTTGTAGGCCCTACTAGTAACACCTAATTTAGGTTATTATTTTGTTGAGTTTACTAGGTGACTTTGGTTCAGACGACTAAAAAAATCTTATTATAAAACCGAGAAATTTTGTTATTGCAACAAAAATCACTTAACATTTGTTGCAATAACAAAATTTCTCGGTTGGCGCTATTTTGACGTGTAACTCTTGGTTATAATTTTGTTGTTCCAACAAATATTTTTTGTAGTCTCTACTAGTAACACCTAATTTTGGTTATTATTTTGTTGACTTTACTAGGCGACTTTGGTTGGGACGACAAAAAAATATCTATTATAAATACCAAGTCAACTGAAAACAGCCGTTTATCGTAACCAATATTGTCTGTTAAATTAACTATTGTTTTGGGTTAACCTTACAAAATATTCGTTGGATTTATTTTGTCACTTTGCTTAGAACAACAAAAACAGCAGTTAAATGTACTAAAAGAGCTATTAGACATAACTAATATTGTCTGTTAAATTAACTATCGATTTAGGTAGGGGCTACTGAAAAATATTGTTTGATTTATTATGTCATTGTGGTTAGGACAACTAAAAAAGCTGTTAAATATACTAAAAAAGACGTTTAACCTAACCAGTATTGTCTGTTAAATTAACTATTGGTTTAGGTAGGACCTACTGAAAATAGTTGTTGGATTTAGCAAGTCGCTTTGGTTAGGACAACTAAAAAAAGCAGTTAAATATACTAAAAGAGCCGTTTAACCTAACCAGTATTGTCTGTTAAATTAACTATTGGTTTAGGTAGGACCTACTGAAAATAGTTGTTGGATTTAGCAAGTCGCTTTGGTTAGGACAACTAAAAAAAGCAGTTAAATATACTAAAAGAGCCGTTTAACCTAACCAGTATTGTCTGTTAAATTAACTATTGGTTTAGGTAGGACATACTGAAAATAGTTGTTGGATTTAGCAAGTTGCTTTGGTTAGGACAACTAAAAAAAGCAGTTAAATATACTAAAAGAGCCGTTTAACCTAACCAGTATTGTCTGTTAAATTAACTATTGGTTTAGGTAGGACATACTGAAAATAGTTGTTGGATTTAGCTAGTCGCTTTGGTTAGGACAACTAATAATAGCAGTTAAATATACTAAAAGAGCCGTTTAACCTAACCAGTATTGTCTGTTAAATTAACTATTGGTTTAGGTAGGACCTACTGAAAATAGTTGTTGGATTTACCAAGTTACTTTGGTTAGGAAAACTAAACAAGGCAGTTAAACATACTAAAAAAACCGTTTAATCTAACCACTACTGGCTGTTAAATTAACTATCGGTTTAGGTAGGTCCTACTGAAAATAGTTGTTGGATTTATCAAGCCACTTTGGTTAGGACAACTAAAAAAAGCAGTTAAAAATACTAAAAGAGCCGTTTAACCTAACCAGTATTGTCCGTTAAATTAACTATCGGTTTAAGTAGGACCTACTAAAAATAATTGTTGGATTTACAAAGTCACTTTAGTTAGAACAACTAAAGAAGCTGTTAAAAATACTAAAACAGTTTTTTAACCTAACCAGTGTTGTCTGTTAAATAAATTATCGGTTTGGGTATGGTGCACTGAATTTTTTGTTGGATTCAATTTGCGACTTTGGTTAGGACTAGAGACTGTTAAGCGTACTACAACAGCTGTTTAATCTAGCCAGAATAGTTCGTTTAAGTATCAAATAGTTTTGAGTTGCGCATACCGAAAAGAAATATATTTATTTAGTCAATTTGGTTATGACAACTGAAAGAAGCTTCTAAAATACCTAAATAACTGCTTAATCTAACTAGCGTAGTCTGTTGCTGAACAAACAGCAACGATTAGTCAGATTAAGCAGTTTTTTAAATACTATATTATATTAGAACAGAATTTTGATTAAACAGTATGTTTAACAGCCTTTTTAGTAGTCCTAACCAAATTTGCAACTAACGTAATATGAATCCAACAAAAAAATCAGTGCGCCCTACCCAAAGCGATAGTTAATTAACTGACGACACAGGTTAGGTTAAACAACATCTGTTTTAGTATTGTAAGTGCTTTTGTTTAGTTGTCTTAAATAAAGTGACGTAATAAATCCAACAATTATTTTCAGTGGGTCCTACGTAAACCAATATAGTTAATTTAACAGCCAACACTGGTTAGGCTAAACAGCTGTTTTAGTATGTTACAGTTTTATTAGTTGTCCTAACTAAAGTGACATAATAAATCCAACAATAATTTTCAGTGGGCCCTACCTAAACCAATATAGTTAATTTAACAGACAATAAGCGTTAGGCTAAGCAGTTGTTTTAGTATGTTACAGTTTTTTTAGTTGTCCTAACTAAAGTGACAATAAATCCAATAATTAAAATCCAATAATTATTTTCAGTGGGCCCTACCTAAAACAATATAGTTAATTTAACAGACAACACTGGTTAGGCTAAACAGCTGTTTTAGTATGTTACAGTTTTTTGTTGTTGTCCTAACCAGTGACATAATAAAACCAACAATTATTTTTCAGTAGGCCTTAACTAAACCAAAAGTTAATTTTTTTTTAAATATTTATATACATACATCTAAATATTATATTTGATGTAAAACACTATAGATTAACATCCAACAATTATTTCACTCCATGACTACCCATTAACAACAATAAGTAAGATTTTATTAATAAAAATACGGTTAGTATATTATTGCAATACAAAAATCATTATTATCATTATTATCGTAAACTGTAACACTATTATTGGGTAGTCAAAGATATAATGAAACTAACATTAGAGAAATAAAAATTAAGTATATATGTAAAATGCAATATTAATTTTATTAATATAAAACAAATCTTAAACTAAAACATGTATTTATCAAACTATTTTTATTATACTTATAATTGAATAACTTACTACTACTTACTTACTGATTAATAACTATAGTAAATTAAAATAAAATCAGTTACATTTGCTGAAGAGACCAAAACAAATACACTAAATTGAAACCAAAACAATTAAAATCTGTTACATTTTTGCTCTTCTGTGGTTACATTGATCTCACACATTATAAAAAAAAACATAGCACATACATGAAAAATACGCGGAAAGGGTGTACTAAGCTGAAAGAGGGTATTTAGACAATGTGGCGTTGCCCTGTTTGTGTAAGTAATTTTGGTACCATTAAACTTAGACTTGTTCTTCATATGAAGGTTATACATAGTCTAGTAGCAGATTTCACATATTGTTGTAATCAAAATAATTGTGACAGAATATTATAATAATGTTAAAAATCAAAATAATTGTGACAGAATAAATAATAATGTTAAAAGTTTTCCCGATATACCGTTTGCAGTACAAAGTAATTTCGTTTGCACCATTAATGGTGCAAGTCAATGGTGCAAACGGTACATCGGGAACGTTTTCGAAAGCATTTAGGCACACATTCCTCCGAACTTGGCCATATTGCTTCTACTAGAAACTTCCATGTAGAGTCGGACGTCATTCAGCCATCTAACATTTCTTTGAATAGCCCTGAAGAAAACGAGGTTGCGACAATAGACAATGGTTATAAAGAGTCTTTAAATTGCTCTTTAGAACATTTAGCTACATGGTTATAATATACAAGTCGTACAACAAAAAAAAATAACTTGTCAACCTATGATTATAAGTTTTGGTACACTTACGGAGTTTGAAGCATTCCACAGATCTTTCTATGTGGTGGTAGATGACATGAAGCAAAACATGTACTGATAGAAGAGAAGTACAGATTTACTTCATTGACAAAAGCTATTGACATTTGCTTTAAATGTTTTATGGTTTTGAATCTCGCCTACCCGAAAGAATGTGAATAGTTGTGGTTATTTATCTATCAATACTTTTTCGAAATTCATCTCGCATCTGACTGCAACTCTTCTTAAAATACGTCAGCATAATTCTGAAACAAAATAAAAGTTCAATATTATAGATATTTCAACAATATTTCAAGATTTAGACTTAGACCAATATCTATATCAATCAATTAATCTATACATGTAATAAAACTGTAGCTGAGCTAAATTTGTTTGTTTTTTTTTACTAAGGGGAAACATTAATAGCAAAAAAAACAATTTTATATTAGGCTATTATTTGCATCACACTAATACTATAAATGCGATAGTTGTGTGTGTGTGTGTGTGTGTGTTTTGTATGTGTATGTATGTTTGTTCCCAGTCAACTCCTTAAGGCGCCGTGACTAGCTGACTTTTATGTTTTTGAGGGGGTGAAGCAGAGGCAGTGGCGGCCGACTACAGCGGGGCGCACCGCGTGAATCTCGCAGAAACGTGACGACCTTCACTTATACACAGCTAAAGACAAGTAATTTCGTCGGTCCACAGCAAAGCTCTGTTGGCCTAGTGGTCTGGCACCGCGCTGGTAAACCACGAATGCCCGGTTCAAATCTAGTACTATGTAGATATTTTTGGACTAAATTTTTTATCATAACATTACGCATTATGCAAAGGGACCCTCCCTTTGAATAATGCGTAGGTATAAAAGTCGTACTACTACACGCGCACGGCCCAGACGCACACAGCGACGGGACGACGGAGAACAAACAAACCATAATTCAATCAAACCAACTTGCTAGTTTTAATTATTAAAATTTACTTTCGTCGTACGTTTCAATATTTTATGTTTCTTTTTTGCACCAAATATTTTACCTATTATATTATAGTTTATTCTTACTCCTGGTATGATTCTACTAACTTGATGGTAGAGTTCGGAGACTGCTAAAACTGCTAAATAGGGAAAGCGAGATAAGTCAAGGTTGGGCTCGTTTTTTTAGTCTTAGTGAGAATTGTTAGTCAAGGAATGATTTGACTGAGCTGATGGTGGAATTCGGAGACTGCTGCTGGAACTGCTAGACGGGGAAGGCCTGATGTGTCGTGTTTGGGCTGGTTTCATTAGTCATCATGAGATCTTTCTCCGGGAATGTTTTGACTGACCTGATCGAGGACTTCGGAGACTACTACTGGAACTGCTAGACGGAAAGAGCTAGAAGTGTCGAGTTTGGGCTCGTTTCATTAGTCGTGATGAGATCTTCTTCTAGGAATATTTTGACTGACCTGATCGAGGATTTCGGGGACTGCTACTGGAACTGCTAGACGGATAGAGATAGAATGGTCGAGTTTGGGCTCGTTTCATTAGTCGTGATGAGATCTTCTTCCAGGAATATTTTGACTAACCTGATCGAGGATTTCGGGGACCGCTACTGAAACTGCTAGACGGAAAGAGATAGAAGTGTCGAGTTTGGACTCGTTTCATTAGTCGTGATGAGATCTTCTTCTAGGAATATTTTGACTGACCTGATCTAGGACTTCGGAGACTGCTACTGGAACTGCTAGACGGAAAGAGATAGAAGCATCGAGTTTGGGATCGTTTCATTAGTTTTGATGAGATCTTCTTCCAGGAATATTTTGACTGACCTGATCGAGGATTTCGGAGACCGCTACTGGAACTGCTAGACGGAAAGAGATAGAAGTGTCGAGTTTGGGCTCGTTTCATTAGTCATAATGAGATCTTCTTCTAGGAATATTTTGACTGACCTGATCTAGGACTTCGGAGACTGCTACTGGAACTGCTAGACGGAAAGAGATAGAAGCATCGAGTTTGGGATCGTTTCATTAGTTTTGATGAGATCTTCTTCCAGGAATATTTTGACTGACCTGATCGAGGATTTCGGAGACCGCTACTGGAACTGCTAGACGGAAAGAGATAGAAGTGTCGAGTTTGGGCTCGTTTCATTAGTCATGATGAGATCTTCTTCCAGGAATATTTTGACTGACCTGATCGAGGACTTCAGAGACTGCTACTGGAACTGCTAGACGGATAGAGATATAATGGTCGAGTTTGGGCTCGTTTCATTAGTCGTGATGAGATCTTCTTCTAGGAATATTTTGACTGAGTTGATCGAGGATTTCGGAGCCTGCTACTGAAACTGCTAGACGGAAAGAGATAGAAGTGTCGAGTTTGGGCTCGTTTCATTAGTCGTGATGAGGTTTTCTTCCAGGAATATTTTGACTGACCTGATCGAGGATTTCGGGGACTGCTACTGGAACTGCTAGACGTAGAGACAGAAGTGTCGAGTTTGGGCTCGTTTCATTAGTCGTGATGAGATCTTCTTCCAGGAATATTTTGACTGACCTGATCGAGGAGCCCAAACTCGACACTTCTAGTTCTATCCGTCTAGCAGATCCACTAGCAGTCTCCGAAATCCTCTATCAGGTCAGTCAAAATATTTCTGGAAGAAGATCTCATCACGACTAATGAAACAAGCCCAAACTTGACACTTCTAGCTCTATCCGTCTAGCAGTTCCAGTAGCAGTCTCCGAAGTCCTCGATCAGGTCAGTCAAAATATTCCCAGAAGAAAACCTCATCACGACTAATGAAACGAGCCCAAACTCGACACTTCTATCTCTTTCCGTCTAGCAGTTTCAGTAGCGGTCTCCGAAATCCTCGATCAGGTCAGTCAAAATATTCCTGGAAGAAGATCTCATCACAACTAATGAAACGATCCCAAACTCGACGCTCCTATCTCTTTCCGTCTAGCAGTTCCAGTAGCAGTCTCCGAAATCCTCGATCAGGTCAGTCAAAATATTTCTGGAAGAAGATCTCATCACGACTAATGAAACAAGCCCAAACTCGACACTTCTATCTCTTTCCGTCTAGCAGTTTCAGTAGCGGTCTCCGAAATCCTCGATCAGGTCAGTCAAAATATTCCTGGAAGAAGATCTCATCACAACTAATGAAACGATCCCAAACTCGACGCTCCTATCTCTTTCCGTCTAGCAGTTCCAGTAGCAGTCTCCGAAATCCTCGATCAGGTCAGTCAAAATATTTCTGGAAGAAGATCTCATCACGACTAATGAAACAAGCCCAAACTCGACACTTCTATCTCTTTCCGTCTAGCAGTTTCAGTAGCGGTCTCCGAAATCCTCGATCAGGTCAGTCAAAATATTCCTGGAAGAAGATCTCATCACAACTAATGAAACGATCCCAAACTCGACGCTCCTATCTCTTTCCGTCTAGCAGTTCCAGTAGCAGTCTCCGAAATCCTCGATCAGGTCAGTCAAAATATTTCTGGAAGAAGATCTCATCACGACTAATGAAACAAGCCCAAACTCGACACTTCTAGCTCTATCCGTCTAGCAGTTCCACTAGCAGGCTCCGAAATCCTCGATCAGGTCAGTCAAAATATTTCTGGAAGAAGATCTCATCACGACTAATGAAACAAGCCCAAACTCGACACTTCTAGCTCTATCCGTCTAGCAGTTCCACTAGCTGGCTCCGAAATCCTCGATCAGGTCAGTCAAAATATTCGTGGAAGAAGATCTCATCACGACTAATGAAACGAGCCCAAACTTGACCATTCTATCTCTATCCGTCTAGCAGTTCCAGTAGCAGTCTCCGAAGTCCTAGATCAGGTCAGTCAAAATATTCCTAGAAGAAGATCTCATCACGACTAATGAAACGAGTCCAAACTCGACACTTCTATCTCTTTCCGTCTAGCAGTTCCAGTAGCGGTCTCCGAAATCCTCGATCAGGTCAGTCAAAATATTCCTGGAAGAAGATCTCATCACAACTAATGAAACAATCCCAAACTCGACGCTCCTATCTCTTTCCGTCTAGCAGTTCCAGTAGCAGTCTCCGAAATCCTCGATCAGGTCAGTCAAAATATTTCTGGAAGAAGATCTCATCACGACTAATGAAACAAGCCCAAACTCGACACTTCTAGCTCTATCCGTCTAGCAGTTCCACTAGCTGGCTCCGAAATCCTCGATCAGGTCAGTCAAAATATTCGTGGAAGAAGATCTCATCACGACTAATAAAACGAGCCCAAACTCGACACTTCTAGCTCTATCCGTCTAGCAGTTCCACTAGCTGGCTCCGAAATCCTCGATCAGGTCAGTCAAAATATTTCTGGAAGAAGATCTCATCACGACTAATGAAACAAGCCCAAACTCGACACTTCTAGCTCTATCCGTCTAGCAGTTCCACTAGCTGGCTCCGAAATCCTCGATCAGGTCAGTCAAAATATTCGTGGAAGAAGATCTCATCACGACTAATAAAACGAGCCCAAACTCGACACTTCTAGCTCTATCCGTCTAGCAGTTCCACTAGCTGGCTCCGAAATCCTCGATCAGGTCAGTCAAAATATTCGTGGAAGAAGATCTCATCACGACTAATAAAACGAGCCCAAACTCGACACTTCTAGCTCTATCCGTCTAGCAGTTCCACTAGCTGGCTCCGAAATCCTCGATCAGGTCAGTCAAAATATTTATGGAAGAAGATCTCATCACGACTAATGAAACAAGCCCAAACTCGACACTTCTAGCTCTATCCGTCTAGCAGTTCCACTAGCAGGCTCCGAAATCCTCGATCAGGTCAGTCAAAATATTCGTGGAAGAAGATCTCATCACGACTAATAAAACGAGCCCAAACTCGACACTTCTAGCTCTATCCGTCTAGCAGTTCCGTAGCAGACTCCGAAGTCCTCGATCAGGTCAGTTAATCCGTTTCTGGAGAAAGTAACATCACGACTTACCAAACTAGCTCAAACTAAACTAAACTAAAAATTGGTGCTGATGATGACGATGATGATGAAAAGCAGCATTTTTTCCTCTCGTTATAACATCAGCTATCTGAGAGTGAAAATCCCATCAAAATCAGTTCAGCCATTTTGGAGTTTATACGTAATATCATCATCATCATCATCAGCCTTCATAGGGAACATACATACATCGCTTTTTATATGTATATAGAAGAAAGATATACTCAAAGAAGACTGTAACACCTTTTTAGGGTTCCGTAGAATTACAAGGAACCCATATAAGTTCGTTCTGCCCATCCGTCTCTGTCTGTCCATCCCAAGTTATTTAGGACTTCCTAACCATTATAGTAGACTGCACCCCGCGCATTCACCTGCGTAGTAATGAAAAATTGTGATGATGATGATGATGAAAAGTTGCTCGAATTTTTTTCAACATCAGCTATCTTACAGTGAAAATCCCATCAAAATCGGTCCTGCAGTTTTCGAGTCTATAAAGAACATTACAGACATACGCACACGACGAAATATTTCAAAAATATTATAAAATTAGCAAAAAGAAAATGGAAATGTGAGAATTGAACCAGGAGCCTACTGAGCCACAGGAACTAATCCATTGCGTCAACGACTCTTCTAATTGAACTATGACGCAAGCGGTGAAATTATGCTTCTAATCTATAAAATAATATAAATGTACAAAGAAATCGTCACAAAATGTAATTTTCATTCGCCTGCCTGTTTAGTACTAAGTACTTACTTGAAGCCTGACCAAAGGAAGTAAGGGTGAGACCAATTTGTAAATTTTACGCGTAAATTACGTACTTCTCAAGGTATCAACTGGAATGTCTAATTAAACTGGACGGAAAGCTATTTTGTATGATAACGTCGCTGACTGTCCACTTTGTGTGACCTCTGCAAATGCTCGAGACTCTTTTTTTGTGGTACATCGACCACCGATACTTGGAAGTAATTATTATTATGCCTCTCCACTGATGTCACTCCACCCTCCTGCCCCGCGCAAACCGTGAAGACTAGGTCCGGAATGCAACTACACCGAAACCGTATCACTATGTAATGAATCCCTGAACGTTCAAAGAAGAATGTAACACCTTTTTAGGGTTCCGTAGAACTATAACTCTATAGCTCTGAGGGTTCCGTTAGACGGAACCCTCAGAGGACGAGACCAAAAAGAAAAACTAACTGAAGTCAAAATATTGAAATACAAACTTAGGTTTGTAGTTGACAATAAGGTTATTCCATACATTCCAACTACAAAATGTAAGTTTGTAATAGCAAAATAATTATTTTTAAATGATATAACTTCAAATTTATAATTTTCGGATTTATTCCTATATATGTGCTATGAGACCTTGCCTCTTGCCAAATTTCATGATTCTAGGTCAACGGGAAGTACCCTATAGGTTTAGATTCCCTTGTGAAATCGCAAAATATACGACATAAACGTTCATATCTTTTGATTGCTTTGACTTACAACTTTTATTTTTTACAGCCGAAAGAAACCGTAGGCCCAAGTATTTAGTATAAATTTCAACTTGATACCTTTACGCGTTCTTGAGAAAAAGGGTATTGACAGACGGACAGACAGACGGACAACGAAGTGATCTTATAAGGGTTCCGTTTTATCCTTTTGAGGTACGGGACCCTAAAAAAGTAGACTAACTGTGCTCTGCGGGTTCACCTGCGAAGTAATGAAAAAATGGTGATGATGATGATGATAAAAAGATGCCAATTTTTTTTTTCCTCATAGAATCAGGTATCTGACAGTGAAAATCCCGTCAATAACGGCCCTACCATTTTCGAGTAAAGAACATTACACACATGCATACAAACACAAACACACACACACATGCACGCACGCACGCACGAACATGACGAATTATTTAAAAACATAAGAAAAATTACAAAAATTAAAATTATTGGTGACTATGAGATTTGAACCCGGAGCTTACTCACAGAGTCGCAGAGAACTTATCCATTGCGTCAAACCATTCGGCCAACTGGACTATGACGATTGTGGTGAAATTATCCTTCGTAAACTAATATATACAAACAAATCGTTACTAAATGTAATTTTCATTCGCCTGCCTTTTTAGTACTTATAATGCAAGAAAACATTGCAGATAAGGTAGGTACTTACTTTACAACTTACGTCAAGGTGTTTTTGTGTCATAAAGTTGAGATTATATTTTGGAGCGGTTAGCGGAACAAAGCGACACACGTCCGTCTAGCAGCGCGCCTCAGCGGTCTCTGTCACATCGCGTAAAAATAAAAGAGAAGTGAAAAGGCGCCGCGGCGGCACGACGTTTCGTTCGACACATTCGAGCCAATTTATGATTAAATTAATTAATAGATAGAAAACTTGAATTTTAATCAATAAATAAAATTAATGATGTTATTTTTTACAATATTTAACATCATTCTTGTAAATGTTGTAAAGATTTGTTCATTAATAGTCGAGATAACATTGTATGCGTTTAGGTAAATTTCAAGGTTAGAGGTTATTTCATGATTTTTTTCTATCGAGAAAATTTATCGGAAACGTGTTTTGGAACTAATGGTACACTCAGAAATATGATCAAGATTACCACATTTTTTTTTTACTGCTTTAAAATGAATATATTGTCTCAAATTTTTTTTCTGTGAAGCCTTTTTTGTCTGAAAGACCGCCTTAACAGCTAGGCAGGCATGTATGTGTGATTGTTACCACTCATCTCAGTTACGGCTGAAGGCATTTGGATGAAATTTGGTACAAGGGTATTTCGCATTTATAATATTAGTGTCATAAATTTAATAAGTGGCACTATGCGCCACATTTAGAAGTAACAAAAACATTACCAGTCGATGTCCATTGGTTGATTTCCGTCATGGCCAATTGTTAATCATTATTGGTAGTTTTTTGTCGCTGTCGTATGTGTTTTGTTTTTGATAAGCGCACATTGCCTTCCATTTTTCTTCTACTATCGGCCAGGGGTTCCGGTTGTATTTTAACCAAGTCATTTCTTCATCATCTTCAGTGTCTGAACAATAAAACAAAAAAAAAACTTAATAAAATGATACTAAAAGATATCACAGAGAATATAACTTAAATCAGAATATTATTAATATTTACATTTTTACTTACAAAAATATTATTAAAAATAATATTATTTGAACCATTCATAATATTTTTTATAAAACATAAATAAAGGTATAATAAAATTATTAGTTATAAAAATTATAGTACCATTGTCAGTGGATTCAGAATCGCTATCTGTGGTTTCATTATCGCTTTTTTGGCCAACTTTCTGCCTTTTTTTAGGCAAGGCAGACACACATAGCGTTCTCAATTGGTTATAGTATCTGTCCACGAATTTTCCTTTTGCTGGCATGGTGTTTTTTGAACTCGGAGTCCTACTAGGAACATAAGTTTCCTGAAATATAATTTGTTTTGAATTTTTAATTTTTAATGAGCGTAAACATAAGAAATTTAAATCAAATAGAATCTAACTACCAACAAACTACATAAAACTATACCTAATATCATCCATTGTAATTTGACCCTTATTTTTGGGGTTCCGTTTTACCCAAAGGTAAAAACGGGACCCTATTACTAAGTTTCCAGTATCCGTTTGTCTGATTTTTATTTTATATATGAAGGTTGAGAATTTCTGTTAGACAAATAAAATATGACTACCTATCTACTGCATAGGTATTTTTCTTGTGAATGTTATACAACTTTTATTTTTTTACAGCCGAAAGAAACCGTAGACCCAAGTATTTAGTATAAATTTAAACTTGATACTTTACGCGTTTATAATATTGGATTAATTTAAATTTATTTTTCTCTTCAAATTACAAAGGCACTTTAGTTCGACTTAACATACCTAGGTATATAAACTTAGTAAAAGAAACCAAAAATATCGTTTAAATTAACCATAGAACACAGTTAAAATAAAGAAATCATTTTGATGATATCCACAATACAATCAAGTAGGTACCTAGTTCAGTTTAAAAAAGTATTGGCACGAACTAGGTAGGTAACTAGATACTTGCTAATAAAATTTCATGACGATCGGTTCAACGATACGTACTCAACGATTATTGTCGGACAAACATACCTACATTTATAAACATACAACGCCGATTTTTTGAAAACAAATCGGCGGAAAATCTGTTGTAGACTTTGAGATAGGTTCCAGTACACTCGTCGGTCGATAATTAATATAATAGGTAAAAATCAACAATTAGGTAAGTAAGTAGGTACTCACAGAATGGACTGTCTCTATTTCATCAGTATACTTTTTATATCCCATTTTAAATTTTATTCAGTCCCTCAATCGATTTTCTGGTATTAAAATTTTAAGTTCTTCTTCGCCGAGGCCGTCAAGACATGATATGTCTATATTGTTATCTGAAAAGTTTGAAAGATTATAAAAATCATACAACGAACAGACAAACATACGCACGGACACCATAAAAAGTCACAATAGTACGTAATAATATATGTATTCTGTGTAATTAAGTACCTACCTACTACTCAACTTTGGTAGAACTGTCTACACAGGTAAATAGTAAATAAATAGGAGGAATTATCGGACGAGTTTTGAAACGTTTTATAGAACCTAAACGCTAATCCAACTCGAAAGTACTTACCGCGGAATACTTTTATTGTATCTTGTGAGACACCCCAAATTTCCATTAGTTCATCCATTTTTGACGTCTGTAATGGCACTACAGACAATATATTTAGTCACTTTTTCACAAACTAACGTTAGAAATAAAAGCGCGGACGCTTCGCGTCAGTGCGGTAAACGATTTTCTGTACACTAACTAAATGAGCGGGCTTGCCGGCTGCCGGTGTCGCGGCGCGCGCGACGGGAGTAACGTACCGGTGTTGCCACTTGCCTTGCCAGCAAATCAGCAATGGGGATTGTTTTTTTATAGATTGTAATTACAAAACCACTTCGAGCAATATTATAGACTTAATGATAACTATACATAATTTCTTATTAAAAATGAACGCTAATGATACATATTTTTGATTAATGATGATTGACCTTCATTTACCCTTGAATGACGTCAGCGTTGGCGTTATGTTGAAATTTATCTTAGCCGATTACACAAACAAAAAAGCCAAACCACTGTGCAACCCACCAAATCCTAATGACATTGGCAGATGAAAATATGACCGAAGTAAGTTTTTTTTGTACAGATTTTTGTACGAACTAATATAACGCAGATGGTGACGTCATCACATTAAAAACACAATCATAATTTTTAAAATCAACTACTGTAAAGAATACAAATTTATTCAAATTAGTATCTTAAAATAGCCTAATTAATTAGAAAATAATATAAAACTATAAAGTCAGTGGGCAATCCCCATTAGACAAAGAAGGAAAAGTCCGAAATTACCCGATTAGAATAAAACTTTTTTTTAAAGTAATTTAATGTATAACAGTTGAAAATAAATAAAACTGTCTAATTGACGTTTATTTTGTACTTTAACTGCGTTTGGATAGACGCGAATGTCCAAAATTTGCTGTTAAAACTTGTAATTTTATTTGTGTTAGCCTACTTAAGTTCCTAAATTAATGTATTTAGCTACTTATGGATCTTGGATCTGAAATAAAGTTAAAGAATAAACACAAATGTTCACCCAGTTAAAGAACAAACTCAAATGTTCATCACATGAATGTTTGTCTTGGGTGGGAATCGAACCCACATCCCCAAGCGCAGAATGTTACTGATTTACGGTTAGTTATAAAAAAAAATACAATCTTATATTCATGGTTCGAGTCTTAGTAGATTTACCCGACGTTGTAACCGACACTATAAAATTGGCAACACCGGCACACAAGCGATCGAAACGAACGACCAATGAAATTGCGCGTCAGTGATGCTACCTGTAACGTAAACACGTTTGAACTTGTTTGCCTAGACAGGTACCTAATTTAGCTGTTGAATTTACAGATTTCCCTTAGTAGATAGGTAATAGGTACCTCTATGTAGTTTGGATCTAAATATAATTTATAATGTGAATGTTATTAGTATAGTATAGGTACCTACGTACCTACTTGTTAGTATAATTTAGGTAGGTACGATGTTATTATTTGAACTAGTTTTTTTTTCGCGGCTTCACCCGCGTTTTACACATAACAAAAATTTGCCTACTTAGGTATGTGTAAGGTAGTCAGAGATTATGTAAATAAGCTCATAAGCAAGCTCAAAGTCGCACAACGAGCTATGGAGAGGGCTAATGCTCTGGGTTTCTCTACGAGATCGCATCAGAATTGAGGAGATCCGTAAACGAACGAAAGGCCACTGACATAGCCCACCAGATTAGCAAGTTAAAGTGGCAGTAGGCAGGGCATAGGTAGGTAGGTATATCACGCAGAACAGATGGCCGATGGGACCGAAATTTTCTCGAATGGAGACCACGGACTGGTAAGCGCAGCTAGGACGTAGCCATCCACAAGATGGACAGACGATTTAAAAAAGACCGCAGGGAAACGCTGGTTGCAGGCCGCTTCTAACCAGCCCTTTTGGAGATCGATGGGGGAGGCCTATGTCCAGCAGTGGACGTCGTATGGCTGAAATAATGATGATGCTGTAGGTAGGTAGGTACGTACCTACGTATCTTTCTATCAGTGAAATAATTCCAGGGAGGCACTTCTACAAACACCAAGTCACAAACTTTATATAAGGTAGGTAAGTACCTATACCTATATACCTACCTATGTGACAACGAATACCTCTTAACGCGGAATTGAAACAGCGCTGAAACAGTACAGTGCGGAAAATCACACAAACGTGAACCTTCACACGCCGAAATACGGTTTGCGGTCGCGCTACTTTTCACAATCACCTAAAAACACCTTACGCTTAGAATAACTACTCAGAGAAGGTAGGTTTCCAAACAACGCCTTCTCAAAACGTAAGCTTCAAATTCGCTTTGTAGCTTACGTTTCGATTGGTATTTTAAACGTCTTAAGCAAGAAAATTAATGGATTACCTGTGGAATGTCGCACCATAACTCTTATGCTGCTTTTCTAATTTGTTTTGGTACGCTTTCACCGCGCAAATTGTCATAGTAAAATTTTTATATTTTTTTTGGAGCCATATACCTAGGTATGACACCATTTGAATGGCTTAAATTTTGCGAATGTACTTGGTTTCTTTGTGTTATTCTAAGACCTTTGGTTACCAAAAATATTGTTGTACCAAACTGTAGCATTTTGTTACTTAAAAAAATATGTTAGGTTCGGTTGATTAAAGTTGTATAGTTAATTTGATCAAAATATTTTTTTTACCTAACTATATTATATGGTTGATCTAAACGATATTATTGGTTTCTTTTACTAAGTTCATATGTTTAATTGAACTAAAGTGTATTTGTTATTTTAAAGAAAAAAATATGTTGAATTAAGCCTGTGTTGGCAATTTTAATCAAGATATTGGCAACCATAATTATTGTTGTTTCAAACTGTAATATTTTGCTAATTCTAACAAATATTATAGGTTCCGTTCAATAAAGTTGTATAGTTGATTTAATCAAAATTATTTATTAACTTGACTATATTCCATGGTTGATCCAAACAATGTTTTAGTTTCCTTTACTAAGTTTATATGTTTAATTGAACCAAATTATCTTTGTTATTTTAAAGAAGATAAAATTGTTGAATAAATCCTATATCTGGTAAATTTAATCAAGATATTGGTTACCAAAAATATTGTTGTACCAAACTGTAGCATTTTGTTACTTCAAAAAAATATGTTAGGTTCGGTTGATTAAAGTTGTGTAGTTATTTTCATCAATATATTTTTTTTACCTAACTATATTATATGGTTGATCTAAACGATATTTTTGGTTTCTTTTACTAAGTTCATATGTTTAATTGAACTAAAGTGTCCTTGTTATTTTAAAGAATAAATAATGTTTAATTAAGCCTGTATCCGGTAAATTTAATCAAGGTATTGGAAATCAAAATTATTGTTGTTTCAAACTGTGATGTTTTGTTTCTTCTAACAAATTATGTTAGGTTCAATTGATTAAAGTTGTATAGTTGATTTGATCAAAATAATTTTTTAACTTGACTATGTTCCATGGTTTATCTAAACGATAGTTTTGGTTTCTTTTACTAAGTTCATATGTTTAATTGAACTAAAGTGTCTTTGTTATTTTAAAGAAAAAAAATATGTTGAATTAAGCCTGTGTTGGCAATTTTAATCGAGATATTGGCAACCATAATTATTGTTGTTTCAAACTGTAATATTTTGTTACTTCTAACAAATATTATAAGTTCCGTTCAATAAAGTTGTATAGTTGATTTGATTAAAATTATTTTTTAACTTGACTATATTCCATGGTTAATCCAAACAATGTTTTAGTTTCCTTTACTAAGTGTATATGTTTAATTTAACCAAAATATCTTTGTTATTTTAAAGAAGATAAAATTGTTGAATAAAGCCTAAATCTGGTAAATTTAATCAAGATATTGGTTACCAAAAATATTGTTGTACCAAACTGTAGCATATTGTTACTTCAAAAAAATATGTTAGGTTCGGTTGATTAAAGTTGTATAGTTATTTTCATCAATTTTTTTTTTACCTAACTATGTTATATGTTTGATCTAAACGATATTTTTGGTTTCTTTTAGTAAGTTCATATGTTTAATTGAACTAAAGTGTCCTTGTTATTTTAAATAATAAATAATTGTTTAATTAAGCCTGTATCCGATAAATTTAATCAAGATATTGGCAACCAAAATTATTGTTGTTTCAAACTGTGATGTTTTGTTTCTTCTAACAAATTATGTTAGGTTCAATTGATTAATGTAGTATAGTTGATTTGATCAAAATTATTTTTTAACTTGACTATATTCCATGGTTGATCTAAACGATAGTTTTGGTTTCTTTTACTAAGTTCATGTGTTTAATTGAACTTAAGAGACTTTGTTATTTTAAAGAAAAAAAATATGTAGAATTAAGTCTGTATTGGCATCTTTAATCAAGATATTGGCAACCATAATTATTGTTGTTTCAAACTGTAATATTTTGTTACTACTAACAAATATTATAGGTTCCGTTCAATAAAGTTGTATAGTTGATTTGATCAAAATATTTTCTTAACTTGACTACTTTCCATGGTTGATCCAAACGATGTTTTAGTTTCTTTTACCAAGTTTATATGTTTAATTGAACCAAAGTATCTTTGTTATATTAAAGAAGATAAAATTGTTGAATTAAGCCTATATCTGGTAAATTTAGTCAAGATATTGGTAACCAAAAATATTGTTGTGCCAAACTGTACATTTTGTTACTTCTAACAAATATGTTAGGTTCAGTTTATTAATGTTGGTATTGTTAATTTCATCAAAATGATTTCTTAACTTTGACTATATTTTACAGTTTATCTTAAAGATGTTTTTGGTTACTTTAACTAAGTTTATATGTTTAGTTGAACAAAAGAGCGTTTTAATAATTTTTACTAGAAAAAATTGTTAAACTAACATAAGAAAAATCAAACAATTCACTTTTGTTATATTAACATGTAACTTTCTTCATTGTAACCACTTAGACAATTGTAAGTATAACAAAATGGGATTTGTTAGTTTGAACACGTTGGTTTTAGTAAGCTTTTGTTAAATAAACTATTTTCTTGTAAATTCAACCGAAAAAAATACAACCGAAACAGTTTTGGTTAAATTAACCATTCTGTTTTTTCAGTGTGGACACATAGCACGCAGAACAGATGGCCAATAGGGCCGAAAGGTTCTCGAATGGAGATCACGGACAGGTAAGCGCAGTGTAGGACGTCCACAGACAAGATGGATAGACGACCTAAAAGAGACCGACGAAAAACGCTGGATGCAGGCCGCTTCCAATCGCCATTTTGGATATTGATGTCCAGCAGTAGACGTCCTATGTCTGCAATGATGCGGCAGAAACACCAGCATGCAAACACGACTGGACTGGAAATTGTTTGGAAAAGTAAACTTTTGTTGATTGCGGATAATCTAAACCACACTTATTAGGTTTTTGAACTATCACGCTATTAATAGTTGGAAAACCGTGACGTTTATAAATTCAAAAAGTTATAAATACTGTGTTAAAGTTAATGCAGCTGAAAGCTTTTGTGTTATGGGAAAACTTCAGATTTTATGAAGTAATACTTAGCGGGAACTTTACTGCTTCGGGGAAAACTTACTGAGAGAAAATAGGTAACTAAGGTTCTTGGATTAAATATTTAATTTCGGAGATATGCCTAATTATTGTCGTTCGTGTTCAAATGTCTCAATTTTTCATAAATTTTTTTACTCTACTGCTAAACCGCGCGCATGACTGGCGCCCTCATTTAAAAAAACATAACAGGTATACTATGGTAAAATATAAGTAAATAAATATTCGAGCACCGGAAGTCGGAACCATCGGAGGAGGGGCAGCAGCGTCCACACGGTGAACGTACTGCGATCCACAAGCCGCCTGCCAAGCGTGGGGATTATGGCAACACCCCTCTCGAGGGAGGTCTTTGTCCAGCAGTGGACGTTAAATGGCTGCTGATGTATGTGTAAATATTCGACTCCCATACACTCGAGAAGGTTATGACGTATTTTTTCAACTATTATTTTAGCAATATAAGGTATCATATAGTTATAAGACCAGAACTGGAAACTGGAACCGGAAGACACAGCGTATAGATAGGCCTTCCACTAGATGGACCGACGACATTGTGAGACAGGGCGTCCAGTGGATGCAGATGGCAGGCTGTCGTTCAGTATGGAGATTAAAGAGGGAGGCCTATGTTCAGCAGTGGACGTCTTCTCACTGATGATGATGATGATGATAGTTATAAAACTCATTACCGCCAAAAACGACCCTATTTAGTATATATTAGTAAAAAAATTATTTACATATTTTTTTTAAATGAGGGCGCAACTATTTACGGCTCACTATTTTTTACGGTTACTAAGAAACTTGTAGCAACATCATTGAACTGACTGACTACCTAATAGTCCACACGCAAAAAAGGACGGCACGTTCGTCTGCAGGGTGGTTCGACTAATCAGGGAGGCATCCAGACTCATAAAGACTGGATGCGTTCCGCCATACCACGTTGCCATATCTCCCTTGTTTGAATAATCCGAGGTTCTGTATGTGTTTGTTTGGTCAAAAAATATATATCGTGCAAGACATTTCCATCATATTTAAAAAAAAAACATCAAACGAGTAAAATGCAACGTAAACAAAGCGTGCGGACTGAAAAAGTCGACCATCGCACGTGCTTTATCTAAAAGAGCGGCGCGGAGTCGGCAAACCACTTTCATGAGAGAATCCATTTAGTTTTCTTTATTTATTTGTATTTGAAATGTAAAAGGGTTTAAAGTTTGTTTTGGAGCGATGTGATACGCTGATATTGTTGTGTAATTTTCGGCTGTTTATTTTATGTTATTAGATTCTAGACAGCTGAAAAACAAGCTATTTTAACGCAGTTACCTCATCTTTATCAACCAAAAGACGTCCACTGCTGAACATAGGCCTCCCTCTTAGACCACCACACTGAACAACAGCCTACCATCTGCATCCACTGGATGCCCGTGACCCTCATGTTCTCGTCGGTTCATCTAATGGAAGGCCTAGCTATACGCTGCGTCTTTCGGTTCGTGGTCTCCACTCAAGAAACTTTCTTCCCCATCGGTTACCAGTTCTTCAAGCGATGTGGCCTGCCCATTGCCACTTCAACTTGCAAATTTTAATAGCTATATCGGTAACTCTGGTTCTTTGGCGAATATCCACGTTCCAGATTCTATCGCGCAAAGATACTCCGAGGATATCTCTCTCCATTGCCCGCTGTGTGACTGAGTTTTCCAGAAAGCCAACAGTTATAAGGACCTGTACCATAAGTAATCACCAGCAAAACATTACGCAGTTACCCACCTATATTTATTTGGTTGCTCATCAATGGTTCCATTTAGTTCGAAGATATTTTTGTAGCGTCCTATATATATCTCTGCGCTCATCTCTACATGTAATAAATGTATAAGAACAAAGTGCTCTTGTATATGACTTCTATCTAACATCTGAAGAAATAAATCTGATATTGGTCCCACTTGCAAAAAATACCGTTTGCGTGATTCAGGTCAAGTGCCCTTTATACCTTTATTAGTAGCACTTTTTATATTTTGGCGCAACAAACATTTTTGATATTATTAAATGATTAAAGCCTTAGAATAATTACTCAGAGAAGGTAAGTTTCCAAACAACGCCTTCTCAAAACGTAAGCTACAAATTCGCTTTGTAGCTTACGTTGGCGTAAGCGTAAGCGTTACGTAGCGATTGGTATTTTAAACGATTTAAGCAAGAAAATTAATGGATTACCTGTGGAATGTCACACCATAACTCTTATGCTGCTTTTCTGATTTGTTGTGGTACGATTTCACCGCGCAAATTGTCATAGTAAAATTTTTATATATTTTTTGGTGTCATATATGACACCATTTGAATGGCTTATATTTTGCGAATGTACTTGGTTTCTTTGTGTTGTTATTCTAAGGCTTAAAGCATTTTTAACAGTATCATTTATCAAGTCAAAACAATTTTAAATACTTATTTTATTATGGAAACTGACGTGGTTTTAACACATTTTAAACACGGGAATTACTCTCGTAAGATTAAGCCGGTTACTTCGACTATAGTTTCAACCGCATTAGGCGGTCTTTTTCAAGGTGAATGCGCCAGTGCAAAGCGAGACGCACCTTAATCTTACGTGATTAATCCCCATGTAATATAAATTAAATTAAATAATTATTTTTTTAAACGTTCGCTTTATTACGGCATATAGATAAAACTACAACTAGCAATTGTCAAAGACAAAACTATAGTGCTGAAATTTGGCTGATTACCACCATCATCATCATCATCATCATCGGAAGCTTATTCATCCCACTGCAGGGTATAAGCCTTCTCGCTCTTCCTCCAATGTTTCCTATCCAAATATTTACACAAAATTTGTTTAATCGTTACGCCGGTTTTTTATGTGTCTAGTTTAAAATATCTAGATTACTTTATCTCTAAATCACGAGTAGCTCCAATAAGCCAGCATCCACGAGGGTTATTATCCTAGGGATCTGTATACCATTAAGGAGATTGGATAAAAATCAGCATTTAAATAGCATTTCTAATTGGGCACGCGGGTAATCACTTGTTTACTGGAAAATCAGTCAGTTTCTAGTAAAAAATCTTATTTCGTAGAATTATATGTTGCCTGCTGTGCTCTACTGTTTCAACCGCGGTTTAAAAGGGTTTTCCGCATTTTGTGGGTTAAAAAAGTATTTGATTTCCTTTCCTGTGATATAGACAAACAGTTTTCTTGAGTTTTTATCATCCGTTTCAGCTGCTTGTGAAAAAGTAACATACAGTGACAAGTTACAATAATTGCCTTCACTTAACAAAAAAAACTATTTTTTTTATTTAGTTAGGTTTATAGACATTTATTCTCATATAAGATGTTACATCACTTCCAGGAGAACACTGCTAACAATACATTTACAGTTCGTCGTCGCAAAAATAACTAATAACATTACAAACACACACATACACATTTTACATACATTACTAACATTACAATAGTTAACTTTGTTTATTTTTATTGCGCTAAATTGTTCTCTGAAGGTATACAGATACCCCTACAACACAAGCTTTGCTTAGTGTAGGTTCTGTGGACCAACCTACATGTTATCTTAGGCCGAATATTGTGTATGTACCTAGGTACTATAATGAAAATAATAAGTAGCTAGCTTAGTATTTTTAAGTATTAAATTTAGTGGCTTTTGTATCAATGAAATAAATAAACTTAAACTTAAACATGTAGAACAAAATAATATAATAAAGCATACATTTTATTGCATTTTATTTAGATACATAGCGACTATGTATATAGTTATATAAAACTAGTGAGGAGGCAGAATAAAAATATTTTCCCCTATTTTTATGCCCTAAGTGACAAACAAGCAGATGGGCTGCCTGATGGTAAGAAGTCACTATCGCCTATCGATACTTGTAACACCGGAGGCATCACAAATACGTTGCCGACCCTTTAAGAATCTATTAACTCGCCTTTTGAAGAACTCCATGTTGTAGCGTCTCGGCAATGCCGCGGAAGGTAGTTTATTCCACATTTTGCAGGTTCAAAGATATACCTACTTATCAAGTTTCAGTACTCTAGCTGTGTAAAAATCAGAGCCCGTTTATGTTTACACATAAGAAGATTAATAGCAATGTTTTAATTGCCAGGTTATCAGCACTTTTTGAACATCTAAAGCTAAAATCCCAAAAACTTCAGAATAGACCCAGCGTAATTAAAATCGCCAAACACAGCTCTACAAAATAAAGGGCTCGAAATTAATTTTAGTCCTAAAATTCAGGGTCAACGAGTAAATATTCCGAATTGACTTTTTAATAGAAAAACGGAGAAAGTTTTGCGTCAAATTAATGAAAACTGAGTCTGAGTTTGTGGAGTTTGATTTATTCATGAAATCGACTTATTTCGATATTGCTGGTCCAGGCGACGGCCATTCAGTAAGTTTAAATTTTATGGATTAAGGCAGTGGTGCTCAAACTAAGATCTGCAAAACCGAACTCGCGGGAGTGCATTCATTTCGGGGAAGGCGTGTATTATTTATATTTACAGGGATTTTTGTCTATGAATTATTATTTGATTTTCTATGCTACTATTTATTTCTTAGTTTACTAGTTATTACCACATATTAAGTTCTCAGATTTTTTGACGAAATAAAGCAATGAAAACTGGGTTTTTGGCGTACAGGTTTTGTCAAATAGAAAGATCTATAGAAAATTCAACTTCTGAACTAGATAGTGTATAACTAGAACTGTATTTTTTATTGAAAATTACGGCTTAAAATTTTGGCAAAACTCCACATATCAACTTAAGAGGGAAATTCGAGAGTAGATAACGTTAAAATACTATAATAAAATAATCAATTTTAATGTTTTAGTTTAATTATTTTATATTCGTCATGACAATAGGGAATATGCATGTGGTTTAAATCTGGTTGAAATATATTTTTTCCGAATCTTTATTGTTCTGACTTTATATCTAAAAGTTTTTTTTAAAATTTATTTACATTTTAATTGCTTAAAATATTAAATAAAAAGTGCAAAATATAAGAGGGAAATTCAAATTTGCGAAACGCTTCACCATTGGTCGAAACGAAACGTGACGTCAAAAGCCACAACATTGCCTTTAGCGGCGTCGATATTCATACTGTTTTAGTAGTGTTTGAGAGAAAAATCGTTTTATATTGAGTTCCTGTAGTTTTTTCCATTAGCTAGTGTAATTTTAGCATTTTCGTGAGACTAGAGATCATTTACGACGATGACTGAGACTGGTTTTGTCAAAGCACAATCGGACAATCTACCAAAAATATCTAGATGCATTCATAATGACAGCATATTTTGCATCAAATCCAGATTTTACAGTTGCTGAGATCAAAGGAGTGAAAGCGGCAAGGTAATTGTTATAATCCATGATATATTTTAATCCATTACATAGGTTTTTACACATAAATGCACTCGGCAGTAATTACCAAAACATAACCTATAAATAATCATTGGTCATTAAAATTGTTATGAATTTGCTGCTCTACTGTCTATATTATAATAATTTATAAGTAATTATACCTAACATTACTTATGTTCCGTAATTTTCCGTGAATTTTTAAGTTTTTTTTTTTAAATGTGATTACTGTTTACTCTTAATACTTAATGTACCTACTTATTGTTTGTTTGTTGAGTGCATAATATTCAATACTAAACATACTTCTAACTCACACCATGCTATCAAAATATAACATACTTACATTGAAATGATCTTCACGACAATGCAAACATGATGTTGGAGATACTTCATCTCTTCTCATAACCTTACACCATTGTTTACGTATTTTCGCATCTCTTGGAATAGGAAAAAAACACTTTATCGGGTGGATTTCTAATAGTGTTTGTACACTTTGGCACAAGACGATACCTATAAAAATGTTTTTTAGCTTCTTCCATGGTCTGATTATCAATAAAACTGAAAATCTGTGTGAAATAACTGTATCGTCTATAGTAAACAAACACAGAACGTGGCTTATGACGTCATCCAAGGCCCGCGAAAAATTGCGGCGTTCAAACAGCTCAAATTTATTCAATGTTTTAAATATTATTTTAAAAATTAATTTGAGCATTTCCAACTGTAATTATATTTTTTACTATGATATAACGATGTAAACAGTTAATTAAAAATAT
This sequence comes from Agriopis aurantiaria, assembly GCA_914767915.1. NCBI lineage: Eukaryota > Metazoa > Arthropoda > Insecta > Lepidoptera > Geometridae > Agriopis > Agriopis aurantiaria. The sequence continues at coordinate 13,873,307 of OU611998.1, read as the reverse complement.
AAAAAAAACACATGCATATTCCCTATTACAGCTGAATTTATTCGTTTAATGCCCTAAATCCAGATACCTTAACAGAACGATTGCATTTATTTATTTTCTCTAAATCCCGTTAATCCGGGCCGATAATGAGAAAGGTTGGTAACGCCTGACAAGTTTATACTTCTGGAGAAGCCATTGAAAATTTTATAGGTAATAAACACCAGCCGCACCCTGAGAGTTGCCTAAGCCTCCTTAAGGCCTCCTTAATCGATACTCGTCTTTACGACCGGAAGCCTATAGGAAATCGATGGAGTTTTTAACTGTTGTGAAAAGAGGGCCAGTTTCTTTGACCAATTTACTTTTATCTGTAAAAGTTTGGCTCGGAACAGGGAGGCTCGGCAGGGTGATTGAATCGGACCAGAAACAAAAGTTCGGGACATATAGCAGTCCTTTGTGAATCTAAAGAGGCTCTGAGCAGTGCAGTGCTTATAAAATATAAATGTAGCTGTGACAGAATGGTGACCGAGGCAAGATCCAAACCCAATGATCTTAGTCGTAGATATTAGTGGTTTAAAAATGTAACTGCACCAGACCTCTGCTTCTCTGGAGTGCCACGAGTCGACGGATGTCAAGAGCGTGAATCCAAATAACAAAAAAAAAACAACAAATAAGTTGAAACATTGAAAGACAAACTTAACTTTGTAGTGGACAACATTTGTCAAAGTAGACAACATGGTCCTCCCATACAATTGCCAACTACAAAATGTAAGTTTGTAATAGCAAAACTTTTTTTTTATATGACCTAACTTCATATTAACAACTTTCGGATTTTTCCCTTAATATGTGCTGTAAGACCTTGTTTCTTGCCAAATTTCATGGTTCTATGGCAACGGGAAGTACCCTATAGGTTGTGATTCTCTTGTGAAATCGCAAAATTTGCGAAAATATGACCAAAACGGCCAGTCTTGACAGACAGACAGACGGACAACAAAGTGATCCTATAACAGTGCTACCCGTTTATTAGTTTAAATAATGATCCTATAAGGGTTCCGTTTTTCTGTTTCGCATGCTATGTGCCGCCTTACCCACTGCCACTTCAACTTGCTAATCTGGTGGGCTGTGTGGGTGGGTAACTTTCATATTCATTTATTTTGTAAGTATTATTTACACGTCAAATTATTAAGGGAAAAAAAATGATACCAAACATTTACCGTCTTACCACAAAAGATTTAACAACGTTTTAGCAATTATTTCCCTGCGAAAAATATGCTAAACACTTGTCTAAAGCGTGCTTAAATCTTTTGTGGTAAGACGGTTATAATTCAAAAAATAAAATAAATTTTGGTACATGTACTAACAATTCTAAATATCAGTATTGGTAACATTAGTATACTAACTTACTTTCGTTCGTCTATCTACACGGATCTCCTCATATCTGATTCGATCTCGTAGAAAATCCCCGAGCATTGTTAGTTTTTTTATTTGCAAATAGCACGCGTAAATCATACATACAATAAATGAAATTAGTTTTTTAACACAATGGATTTAGTTGTCCATTTTTTTTAAATTTAACTGAAAATAATGTTGGTGAATGTGAGTATTAAATTTTGTGAAAAGTCATAGAACAAAAGCGTAATGCAGAGAAGCTTCTTGCCTGTATACATCTAAATACACTAATTCATTTCCCATTTCAATCTCGTACGATTGCTGAACTTTTAAAAGCCATAATATTTTACAACCACGTCATAAAGCGGTGGCTTTTGAAGCTTAACCAGTCATAAATTAATATTAAACAGTTTATACTTCATAAAATCTACGAGAGCGCTGTAAACCGCTGTAAAAATTAAGACGTCAGCGCTGTGGCTGCTTATTTTACAAATTTGCATTTTGATAAGCCTTTTTGGTGAAAAGAACTCTTTTTGTTCGCTTTTGGGCTACTTTATAAAGATTCCTTTAATTGTTCTAGTAATTTTCTTTAAGTCATGAAGCCTTTTAATTTAACTCGTGTTTTAAGTCAAGACGAGCAAATTGTGAACATGAATGGTGGCTACGTCATGACAAAAGAAGTTACACGGTACTGGGACTTCTAAAATTACAAAAAAAAAACATTGAAGAAATTACAATTCAATTCAAATTCATTTATTTCGATCGATAATTTGATCATAAAATTAATAAATAAAACAATAAAAAACATAAAATTAAAAAATTACAATAAATTTTTATTTGTTTTTAAAATAAAATTGTACTAGAGATAGATTCAGTCCTAGTTTTGGAGCTAAGCTATGTACTAAATAGCTTCATACGCGCTGTCTGTCTATTCGTTACATTTTCTCGACTAAACGGCTTAACTGATCATGATGAAACTCAGAACTATTAAGCATCATGAAGCAGCTACATCTACGATCCTTCAGAACAAAAAAATATGCAGGAAAGCTTTAAAATTGCTGGCAAAACTTCATATAAAATGGGAACTACGAACACAGAACTTTCTATTTACAAAGTAATATCCAATAGCTCTCATACAATTGTTCTGAACAAACTCATTGTAGACGGCAGCAACTCGAGTCAGTTTGAAACAAAGACGTCGTGCATCCATACTATTCCATACATCTCGACAGAGAATTGTGGAGACCTAGCTCAATACCACTTTAGTAGAAGTAAGTAATACATTAGTTGTCGCAACTTTGAATTACTAGATGTAAAAGAAAGAAGGAAGTAATAGGAGTAGAAGCATCCAGTTTTTAATGGAGAGGATGGTTGGCAAGTATCCAGCCTTACGAAATAAAACCGGCCAAGCGCGAGTCGGAATCGCGCACTGGTTCCGTACCACCACAACATACAAATGTAGTGCAAAAAGACAACATCACGCCCAAGCGGTCACTAAATACCGACCGTGCCCGTTGGTGAACAGAAACTTGTCACCGACTCGCACTTGACCATTATTTTTTATTTGTTGTTTTACTTTAGAGTGTGTACAATCATGCTAAGTTTGACGCTTGTACTTATTACCGTTTTTACATTGGAAATACTCACGAAATGGGTAAACTGTGATACTACTAAAATATAACACCTTATAATGTATCAGTTTTTACAATAAATATAAATATACGTTATACAAACAAACCTTACTTAGAGATCTCTATGTAGAGAGTCGCTAGAGTCGGTACTGTCGGCAAATCTCAAGTATCGAACCCGGAAACGTTTCTGTAACAAGACTTCCAATGGAATAGTTAGGGAGCTACTGAATATTTTAATTACTGATGTTTTGTACAGGTGCGATCTTTAATAGTTGCTTATTTTTACATTGCTTTTAAGAAGATTAATATCTGTTATATAAAAATTTTTCCTTAGTAAATAAAGTTCTAAATAAAATATAAATTATGTCTACTAGATATACAAGTTGGAGAGTATTTGAGTTGTGGAGATGGATGACAGTTATTGTGAGGTTACAAACCACACTGCCGCTGTTTTATAGTTATGTGGGTAGAGGAGAATCTTAAAATAATAGTTTGGAGTTTTTGACGAAGGTACCTTATAATACAGGATTACTTTTAATTAACCAGCCACCTCTTAATGCCATCTTTCTGGCCAATTATAACCAACAACTTTTGACCTACGACGTTTGAAAATTTGCAAAAAAAACAGCTCTTCCATAAAAAAAGTTAATTGATGTTTTTTTATGCGAATATTCAAAAGTAGAAACAAAAATTACTTTTTACCTTAACAAATGTCATTTTATGTTTACCTTTTAAATATGAATTCATCACGAAAATTCAAAAAGTGTAGGTATATAGTATGATAGTTATATTCAGTTTATATATTTTTATTTTATTTGCCATTCAACGTGGTAATGCCGCCAGCATGTTGGGTACGCTGCCAACTGGTAGTGGGCTTGAGCATTTGGATTGTCTTTAGACCTTCAACGGTCTATGGGCAGTCTAACTGTTTTTATAGTGTTAGTTTTAGCTTGTATTTTGTTTAGTTATTAAAGGCAGTTGCCCAGTAAAAAAAAAAAAGTTTATATATTTTATATTTAATTTTAATTCTAGCTTATTGATTGTTGTTATTTGCTTAGGTACTTACTTCTTTTAATTAAGGCCACTATTTTTTCTTATAGTAATTCCTTTCTGTACACGATTTCCTGGAAGAGATCACTTTATGCGACCAAGAAGCTTAACCTCGATAGAAATGTCATTTTAATGTAATTTTTATCCTTGTTTTGTGGTATTTTAATAGAGAGTTATCGCACCTTACATAAACTTATTTTTATGGCATTGCAAAATATTACATACTACTACAACAAATACTATTTTAGTGTAGTTTTGAATTGTAATTTTTATAGATAATTGATCAGGCGTTAAGTCAATCTTCAAAACTGTTTTTCTGACGAATATTTAGTGTAATTCCGCTTCTAAGTTCCTTCAAGTACAAGAATTTGGGATAAACTATTTTACTCTATAGATACTTGTTTGATGTAATTTTAATGTTGTGCCAGTAATTAAAACAGCCAGTGTCTCCTGCACTAGGATCGTCTAAACAGGAAGCCCGCTATCTTTATATTATCGAGTTAAAATTACACTCGGTCTGGGAACCGCTCCGTTATGTTTAGCTTTTATGGGAAGGCAGGGGGAGGTTCCCAGATATTGCCATATTTGCACTTTTACTTTATTTTTGAGGGCTTTTTATTCAGTCGGGTAACATTAATTTTTACTTCCTTATTTACAGTTGATTATTTTATGATTAACACGATGGTTTAGAGCTTTTTTCGTATCCTTCATAAACACGGATTTTGAAAACTTTATGGAATTATATAAGGAATATAAGGTAACCTGAAAGAGATTGCTCTTCAAAATCAAAATATATATATTGCAGTTTGTTGGTAAACCTAGATGTAATACAGAATATAATCCGTTCTTAAGAACACCCAAAACAAACTTGTCTCGAAATGGACATGCAATATTAGCACTGGCATTTTTTATTTTTTTTACATCTGATAAGGCTAACGTTTGACCGCGATCTCGCCTTATGGAAAGCGATGATGCGGTCGAAGGTGGAGCACGTTTGCCAAGTAATAACTTATTAACCCTAGACTTGAACACTCCAAGATTGTAATGCTGCGGAAACACAGACACGGGCAAGGCGTTCTATTGTTTTGCTGTTCTAATTTAGAAATTGGAGTCGAAACGCTTGGTGCGAATAAATGGCATTTCGACCAAGTAAGGGTGACGCCTTGCCGTTCGTCAGGACGTCCGGTAATGAGAAGGTGATGGGGGAACAAGTTCGTGAAGTTCCGTTGCACACTCTCCGTGGAAAATCCTATAAAATACCGACAAGCTTGCGACTTTACGCCGGTGGTTCAGGCTCTGAAGTTTCTTTCCAACCAACACTTCGTCATCAATGAGCTTTATTGCTCGTTTTTCTATTGAATCCAAAGCCTCATATATTCATAACTGGCATATTGCAACAGGCATATTCATAACTCACTAACAATAAGGCCAATTTTAAGCTACTCTTAAGCTATTTTATCGTGTGTATATAATTTAGAGTTGATGATATCTATCAATACTAAAGCTGTTTAAATTCGTCACCCACATTTTCGTCGTCATCGTGTTGTTGTCCATACATACTATTCCATAGAAAACGGTCATTCCCATTCGAATAACTGTGTGGAACAGCTAATATGTTTTTCGCCATTTTAGGGTTGGTCCCATGGTAAGAGCTCTCCACAATAATTGATATTATGGACCCCTTTCGGCTTAGTTGCACCCTTTACGCGTAATCTATATAAATAAAAGCATTAATCTACACACTCATCATGAAATCTTGAAAACTACTTGACTTACGAACCTAAAATTTGGCAGGTAGGATCCTTATGGGGTGTAGAAGTCCGCTAAGAAAGGATTTTGCGAAAAGGCTGAATTAAGGGGGGCAAAAGGGGGTTGAAAAATTATATGAAAGTCTACGCGTACGAAGTCGCGGGCAACAGCTAGTCTTGTATATGAACAAAATCATCGCTCTCAAGCGATTAGAAATTATTGTTTGTGTTATTGGGTATCACGAGTTTACCCTTTCTCAAATAAATACAGGGCCCAAACCAATATTCTCAAAATAATTATCAAAATATTTTTTCCATTCCAAGTTCCTTATTTATATAAAAATATCTAAAACAACGTGAGAGAGGTCACAGACGTCATAGGATAGAATGACCACCTCCTGAAATCTTTTGTCTACGGACCCTTTGAATCCTCATTCGCTTATTGCAATTTGTTAAAAGGGTTGGCTAACACTGAAGAAGAATTCTCGTAGAAGGCGCTACTCCGGAAAATTGTGTGGAGTAAATGCGTGTCATATATTTTTCTCATGAAAATTTAAACTACTAGGTATTTTTATATTTTAGTGCTAGTTTGTATATAATTGATTTTGAGTAGTTTTAGGTATCGATCACTTTCACTATGTCCATAGAATTTAGTCTTTAATTTTCTGTTTTAAATTTAACTAAATGTAAGTAACTAATTTTGAGTTCGCACATCCCTCTGCCACCATTTTACGCTTTATGTAATATTACCTTAAATATATTTAGTATTAACAAGCATTAGATTTACTAGTATAATAATCTTTGGTATCATGCAAAGAATACTTTAAAATATGTTTTTTTCGGTGTTTAATAAACGTCCTGTTTGAAAAAATAATGTTTGCATAGCATATTATACTTAATGAGTGAGTAGAAGTGGCTGGTTAATCAAAAATAACCCTGTATAGGAAAACTCTGAAAACTGTTCCGTTACTAAAATTTTGTAATGTGCATTAGATGCAACACTAGCAGCACTTCTTCATCGTACAGGGTAACAGCTACTTTCTTACAAAATTGCATCAAAATCGGTGAAGCCGATACCGAGCCGAGTGGGTACAAACATACTCTTACATACACAAACTATTGGATTAATAATTTTAGTCTGATTGAGGAACGCTGGAACAACTAAAAATAATTCTTTTTTTCATTTCCGACGCAAACAGAGTTAAAAGTTTAAAGAGTGTATCTGTTTGTCTGTCTGTAACATCGTAGCTCCTAAACGGCAGAACCGAATTTGAATTAGCATTTTTTTGTTTTAAAGGTGATTAATTGAGTGTTAGCTAAGATTCAAGAAAATCTGTTCAGCTGTTTGTAGATTATCTGCTCTTTTATCGGGGATCTGTTATCTTCTTCGTCTGTGGTTCCCGTAACCTTGGTATATATTTCGTATTTCCATTCCCGCGGGGTTCAGGTGGCGTTTTAGGGAAGCGATAAATCAATTCTGTTGAAAATGAATAAGTATTTATTGCTCTGCGATATTAGAATGGCTAATTACGGAAAGGTTCTTTGGCGTTATCTTTCGAATGATCTCAAAGTAAATGGAATACTGTTTACTGTTTGTGAATTAAATTCAAAATTTGACGTTTGGTGAAAAGGTATCAGCAGCTGCGTCGATTCTGTAATACCACACACAAAACTTAATCAATCTGACAAGACTAAAATTATCTGACTGTCTTTTCATTTTAATATGTGAGAGAAAGATGGCAAGAATTTTAGAGCTGACAAATTTAGTTTAGTTTAGAGTAAATCAAAATCGATGCCAATATGTTAAATAGACTTACCATAACCTTACCACGGTAAATATTCCGTGAATAATCACAAGGTGGACAACTGGACAGTGGACTCTTAAATAGCTAAGCGAGTTTTTTTTTAAACCTGGCACACCTTGGCAGTAAAAACTACTCATATACCGTGACGGCAAACGTCATGACGATATATTATGCCGTCATGTTTAACATCTGCCAGGCATCCCGTGACGGTCAACTTTTTAAAACTAAAATAAGTAATTTTGCTTTTCTTATTTGTGATTTTGTTTTTCATACAAACATCGAACAGGTCAATGAACGATCGATGTTTATAAACATTAAAAATACGTTTATAAACGTAGAACCGATGACTAGTACACGAGTCATTGAGTAGTGCGGGTATGTGTGTCAGAAAGTCTAATTGAAACTAAAAATATCCAAACTCCTTGCAGTCGCCACTGGCTGGACACCGTCAACGCCGCAAGAATAAAAATACACGCAGACAGGTCAATGACGCCGGACCAAGCTGTCACTGTCACCCGACTATTGTAATCATTATAATAAAATAAAATAGCTACACAATCTAACAATGGACATAAACGAGGACAAGATAAAAGAGGAAGTGACCAGTTTTATGACCAGCTTACAGAAACTGCTGCCGAAGAAAAAGGAGATCATATCCATCATCGAGCCGATGATGCGAGTGAAACTGACAAGACTCACTGACGTCCACGCGGAAGCTAAAAGCGTGTTCCCCAAATGCTTCATTGGAGCCAAGCTTTTGATCTTGAGAGAGATCCTGGATAAAGTCAAGCTGGTCCAGCAATATAACTACGGGAAGTCGAAAGAGAACCACAAGTGCTTCGCTCAATTGATTCACAAGGAGATGGCGCCGAAGACATCTTTATCTGATGATGGTCTTCTGATTGATTCTTCAGGATGCGCCACAGCGACTTACACCGAAGTCCTCGATGGTGGGTATATAATGCGGCTGACTTCAAGTATCAAAGATCTCACTGCGTCGGAAACTGAAGTCATTATCGAGAAAGACAGCGCAAATGCTCTTGGCGCAGTTTCATGTACTGTTCGAGATGTGGACCCGAATACTATGAGAATTGTTACGCAGTGGATGTATAAACTCAGGCCAGATTTCTGTGTGGGAACTGAGATTGGGTTCAGGCCTCTATCCTTTCCTCTATCGCCGGAATATTCTTTAAGCGCGCGGTATAACAGACCCACCTTCGCAATCTCGTCTACCGTTAGCCGGTCAGGCTACCAAGTCTGCCTTTACAAGAAATTCGCACCAGATCTAAAACTAGCAACGATAGTGCACGACGGCAATAGAAATGGTGAGACGTCTGTCGGAGTCGCGCTTCACAAGAGTTACCAAAACGGATCGGAGTTAAAGATTTTCGTCGATTCGCAGCGTACTGGCGGATTCACCTTCCAAAAGGAAATTTTGTTCTTGGAGCCTCAGAATGAAGTGAGAGTTATGCGGCTTATCGGGAGTACACTGATCGACCGGCAGAGGAGAGTACGCTTTGGACTCGGCATCAACTTAGATTTCTAACAAATTATTTACAAAACTGTACGATTTAGCTGTGGCGTTGTGCGCGCGCATTTTTGTAGATTTATTTGTTTGTATATAAGTATACATAGGTTTTAGCTATTGTTTTATTTTGTGACGATTTGTTCCAACGCCGTTTAGAAGTGGGATTAAATTATGTACTAATAAAACTCGTATTTCTTTATATCCATTACCTAGGAAAGCATATTTTGAACACAAAAATGTTTTAAGAGCTTTTAATCCAAAGAAGATAAAATAATTCCGTTCTCGGAAAATAGGCAAACTTATGAGCAAACTACAATAAAAAATTAGAGCAGTTTTTCACGAAACTACTTGAGAGTACAAAATATAAGTTTTTTCGAAAGTTCTCCTTGTTATCCGTTGCTGAGCAAAATAAATAGGATAAACTGTGCTTCGGGTTTTCGTAGATTCTTTGTAGCCATTTTGTAGCTTCACGATTGCTGAAAGTTGTTGAATTGGAGCGGGCTACGTTGTTTGTGAATTAATCAGAAATGGAGATCAACATTGTTGAGAATTTATAGTGCTCTAATATTGTATTTAAGTAATTAAGTTTGGGCATAGATAAAATACTAGTTTAGGGAAGATTTCGAACGCAACTTTGTTACTATTGTCAATTTAGATCTTGATTTTATATTTCGTTTATTCAGATATTATTGACTTCATAAAAGAAACTGGTCAGACATTCTTAGATCAGACAAACAAGGGAGATATAAGATATAAGGTCACGTGGCGTGGCGGGCGCGAACGCATTAGGCCAAAATCAGGCTTGATCCCTTTAATCGAACTCATCCTGCAGATGACCTTCCAACCCTTTTTGCATGTGGAATTTTAGTTCATTGGTTGCAAGTGTTTAATGTGCGTTAAAATCAGTAAGTGTCGCGTACTTACAGTGTTTGCGTTTGGCGGTATAGTGAAAGAAATGTATGAAACACGGAGACATTTGAACACGAACGATAATTGTACTAAGGCATATCTCTTTTGTTTGTCTGATCTGAGGATCCATCATAGCGCAGGATAGAAATGAGTGGAAGATAAGATTGAGGCCTTTGCCCAACATTGAGACGACCACGGCGGAATAATAATAATAATCTACTTAGGATACTACTTAGGGCTAGTTAATCTCTGCTCTTCTCTACACAGTATAAATTAAAGTCGCTTTCCGCGTCTGTCTGTATGGCCGCTAACTCCTCCTAAACCACGCAACGGATTTTGATGCGGTTTTCACCATCAGTTGAATAATTTTTCACGGAAGGTTTATATATATAACTAGCGACCCGCCCCGGCTTCGCACGTAAATTACACCCGTGCGAAGCCGGGCGGGCGGGTCGCTAGTGTATAATAAGTGCTTGAAACTTTGCACAATGAATATTATGGTATACTTAGATCTCCAATTTAAATATATAAAAGAAAATAATTTTTAGGGGTTATAATAAAAGGATATTAAAAAAATAACTTTTGGTAACCTCCCAATTTCTGAACTATGAATGTGATTGCAATTATATGGCTTTGGTCACGGAACCCTACCAAATGTGTGTCATGACACACTCTTGGTTAGTTATTAAGTAATACTTTCTGAGTTTAGACATACCTACTTAGGTAGTACAATGTTATAAAAATATCTGGAATACCCAGTAGGTACGCAAGTGGGTCATGGAAATAGAATTTTCTTTCCTAAGTGAAATTCCCTGTACGTATTAGACGAAAGCTGTTATAAGAATTACTTTTAGATTAACGTTGGATGTTGGTATAATAATGTAAGTAACGAATATCCCTGGGCCCTATTCTCGCAAGCTCGATATAATCTCGGTCACACTTACTCTCGTGACAGTTTTAATTAGAGAGACAGGGACGAAGGTGAACTCGTACGCGCGAGAATAGGGAGAATGTTTGTGGATCGAGGGACGAATTAAAAAGAAACGAGAGTTGAAGAAATGTAGGACGTTTTTTGGGAAAATAATTTAAAAGGTCGGTGCTTTGCAAGTTTTGTGAGGGCGGGACGGAATATGATTTTTCATCAAATCTGTAGAGATGACCGTGTGTAGAGTGCTTTTCATGTTTGAAGTCCCCCAGACGCGGCGCTGTCATCGCGTATCAATCACTATCAGTATCATTTCTCGAGTAGAACTTCAACAACTTTTGGCATCGTACATGACTCTTTAACGATGGAAAATTAATAAAAATCTCACTAGCGTCCAAACACAGTAACAACACCTGACAACTACAACATGGAAATTTAGTTCCGCTGTTTGCCGTGGGACTTCTTTCATGAAAAGGACTCTAAAGTATGTTTTCTTAAATATTTAGTGTCCATTTCTGTACACAACTAAACCATATCAATTTCAATTCACGTAGTGTGTACAGAACAAAAAAAATGTCATTTTTTTTTATTCTATTAAATTTGCACCTTTTTTATAAATAAACCGGCCAAGTCCGAGTCGGGCTCGCATACTGAGGGTTCCGTACCACCACAAAATATAATAAGGTTGCCCAAGTAACCGAATTACCATTTAATATAACGTCTTCCAAAATTGTCGAAGCAACAGCCACTGTTAATTATTTTGCTACAGGCGCTCGAGTATAACACAATTATAACTTGGTAATGAACAGAAATTTGTCAACGACTCGCATTTGGCCATTATTTATTATTTGTTGTTATAGAATAGAATAGAATAGAATCGAATCATTTATTGGCCTTATAACATTCGTTACACTGGGCAAGTCAATTTACAGTGCAACGCTTAACTTAAAATATTACACAAACCAATACAATTTATAATAGCAAAATGAATGGACAACAAGTAAATAAGAATTAGCACAGGATAATAGGATTGGGAATAGAATAATAAGATTAAAATGTCAATATTAAATTATTATAAACGTCAACATGCCACACCTAATTAACTCAATCATTAATGTCAGAAATAAAAATGAACACCATGTCAATCTCATTATTCCACCAAAATTATGTCCTATCAAAATACAATTATATTTAGTAGAGATAGTTCCCTATTCCTTCAAGAACGAACACTCTGTCAAGCGCATTTTCATAAACTCATTCAATGTGTAAAAAGGGTTGGACTCGAAGAACTGTTTTATCTTTCTCTTAAAGTCTTTTGAGTGTAGGTTTGTTATGTTATGTGGCAGTTTGTTAAACATACAGATTTTATTGTAGATACCTTGTTTTTGTACTTTAGTTAATCTATTTATCGGTTTACGTAATTCATCGTAATTCCGACATTTACGAATGTACTTGTATTTATTTTTAGTTATATTATCTTTTTCATCATAAATTTCTAATAAACAATTGTATATATATAAGGATATTGCAGTCATAATTTTATTAATTTTAAAATGTTGTCTAACTGACGTGCGTTTTCTTAGCCCTAAAATTATCCTTATTGCCCGTTTTTGGGCTCTTAAGACTTTAAGCATATCTGTTCCGTTGCCCCACACAGTAACAGCATACCTAATTCGAGATTGTATATGTGCAAAGTATACTGCTAATAAAGCAGTCTTGTCTAGAAATGGTTGCAGTTTTAGAAGTGCGTAGTTAGCACTTGCCATTTTTTTACATACTTTTCCGATATGGACTGAATGGTTTATTGTGTTATCAATTGTGTAGCCGAGGAACACATTTTCTTTTAATCCAGGCTCGCTGTTAATCCTTTTTCGAGATTGGTAATGCATTATAGCGCTTTTATCGGTATTCAGGATAATCCCATTGGCATTAAACCATTCTTTAAGAGTATGCATGGCCTCATTAATTTTTACTTCTAACCTATCTTTAAACTTGTCATTAATTCCCACATGGGTGTCGTCTGCAAATAAACTAATGTAAGTCCAATCCGGCATAATGTTTACAAGGTCATTGACATATATTAAAAAAAGTAGAGGCCCTAATATTGAGCCTTGGGGCACTCCTATATCCATAAAACTCAATGATGATTTTACCTCATTCAATGAAACAATTTGAGAACGACTCTGCAAATATGTGCGCATCATATTAAGCTCAGGTCCTTTAAACCCGTAATGTTGTAATTTTAATATTAATATATCGTGTCTGAGACAGTCAAATGCTTTGGACAAATCGCAATAAATACTTGCGCATTTCTGTGACTTGTCCAATGAATCGAGTATGTAATATACCACTTTCCGTATTGCCATTTCTGTCGATCTACCTGTACGGAAACCAAACTGAGATGCAGTAAAAAGATTATTTCCTTCAAAGTATTCAAGAATTCTTTTTTTAATAACTGATTCAAGTATTTTTGATATTATGGGTAATATGCAAACCGGACGATAATTACCGAGGTCCGTACTATCCCCTTTTTTATACAATGGAATCACCCTGCCAGGCTTGAGGCAGTCAGGAAACACTCCTTTTTCTAGGCAGTAATTAATTGTAGTGTATAAAAGCTCCATAAGACATTCATTAGTCAAAATTAATTCTCTTAGTGTCTTGCAATTCATATCATATATATCTGGTGTTGTCTTTTGTTTCATGTTTCTTACAATCGTCACTAATTCCTTAATGTCTACGAGGGAAAATTCTATTGTTTTAGTTACTTTGGTTCCTAATTTTAAATAATTTATACATTTATTAGCATCAATTGGTGTATTACATGTCAGTTTATGAGCAATATTTCTAAAAAAGTTATTAAATGAATTCGCTATATCTTTACAATTTGTTAATTCTTTCCCGTCTTCAGATTTAATTTTTCTTATTCCATTTTTATATGTCTGTTTTTTATTATATCTCACTTGTTCGTTTATTATTTTCCAAGTTTCTTTTATTTTGTTTTTAGAAGCTTTAATCCTATGACTATATTGTTTATTTTTTGCAGCGATAAAGACTCTCCTTAAAATCTTTTTGTATTTCCGTATCTGTATGACCCTTTGTTCATTTGGATGAAGTTCTTGTAACATCTCCATCTTTGCCAAATTACTTTTAGATATTTCAACACCCTTTGATGTCCACTTCTTAACGACATTGCGTTTTGTGAGTTGTTTTCTAGGAAAAGCTACGTCGTAGCAAAATTTAATTGCGTCTTGTAATATGTTCATTCTTACATTAGCGTCCTCGCATGTCATTAGTTGGCTCTTCAAATTAACATAATTTTTCTCGAACAAGTAATGAAAATAGTTACAGTTATTGATTGACATATTTCTTGTGAAACACAAAGGTTTTTTGCTATAGTCGCTGTTATTTACATTGTCAAAAATTTTTAGTTTAATAACTTTATGGTCAGATAGCTTACGATCTAATACATAGCCTTTGCAGTTGTCAAAATTTACTATAAAGTTGTCAATACAGGTAGCACTTGTCCCTTGTACTCGGGTCGGTTCGTTTAGTAAAAATTTACAATTAAAGTTGCTCAGAATTTTTAACACTCGTTTAATGTTTTTATCTAATTTTAAAACATTCAAATTAAAATCACCTGCTATCACAATACGTTTTCCTTCGTGACTGAGTTTATGTAATAATTTATTAAGAAGTTCAAAGAAAAGGTCAATATCTTTATCAGGTCTATATGCGGCTATGACAATTAGCTTAGAGGCTCTTAATTCTATTGCTGCTAGTTCAAAATTCATTTCAAAGGCAAATTTATTAATGTCATTTCTAATTTTAAAATCAATATTATCTCTGACAAATATAGCAGGTATATGGTGTGTAATATACGGTGGCAACCGTGCAAAAAGAATTTCCTATTAAAATATGTTGCGAGTTCAAAATTGGGGATCACCATAGTTTGCACTCGATCATCTTCTCCCCACGTTTCCGATAAACATAGTACATTACACGTAAAGTCATTAAGTAGGTCCTCAATAGCTAAATATTTATTATTAATGCTTTGCACGTTTGCATGCAGTATTATCTGTTCTCGTTTTTCCGGGACTCGGTTTGAAAATTCTCCGTGATTTTAGGCAAGCCATTGTTGCCCTCTGGTCGACATTTAATGAATTGAAGCGAGGATGAGCCTTGAAATTTCTTTGACGTAGCTGATGTTATAATTGAATTCCTCACAAGATCCTTTATTTTACTGTAGCTATAAAGCTTGCCACTTTTGTCTGTCACATTAGGATCTAAATATTTGATGTTCTCCGCCGTAGTAGCCAGGTGTGCTATTTCATTGTTGATATTGTATATATTAATGTCATTTATATAATCATAACGAATTCCACATATTATTATATTGAAGAGTCTATCCTGTTTCTCTATGATCTGTCTCAGTACTCTTATATATCCTTGTTTTCCTGACGTAAAATTTTGTGATTCTTGATATTTATTAATAATTATTGCAACTGTATCGTCCTCTACTAAGTCTTGTGTCTTTACATCAAAGCTTTCTAATATTTTAGAGTGTATCATAATCATGCCAAGTTTGACGCTTGTACGACGTACGTGTTATCGTTTTTACATTAAGTTCGGGGCGAACTTCCAGTGAAATATTTTATGTTTTATTTATTTTTTATTATAAATAGGCTTGCCCTTGGCCGCCAACTGCGATGATGGGGCACATTTGCCTAGAAGAAACCTATTCACTCTCGACTTGAAGACACCCTTTATTTCTTTATTCTCCTTTTATTTACAACTAGCGACCCGCCCGGCTTCGCACGTAATTTACGTACGAAGCCGGGGTGGGTCGCTAGTTATATACATAAACCTTCCGTGAAAATGTATCTAACTGAAGGTGAAAACCGCATCAAAATCCGTTGCGTGGTTTAGGAGTTAGCGGCCATACAGACAGACAGACGCGGAAAGCGACTTATTTATTTATTTATTTATTTATTTAAGTCCACCTACACTGTGTACATCAATACAATTTATCAAAACTTTAAACAGAAATAAAAATATAACTAAATGTCACAATAATTACAGGTGAAGACAGCATGCAATAATATTGAGCGATAAAGAGAGAGAAAGAAGAGAAGAGAAGTGAGAGTAGAGATAGAGAAGAGATAGAGAAGAGAAGAGAAGATTATTACAGCTGTCAGAACAGAACAAAATAGGCCAGGTATAGCTACCAGACCGAGAACCCAATATTCATAAGTACCTAATTACATAAAAAAGTTCAGCTCTACTTTCTACGTTTGTAACTGGATATTAACATTTTATACCCACTTATCGTAGGTCCTGAAAAAATATATTCCAGGCATGAGATAAGATTCCCTCCGCATTATCCACCCAAGCTGCATAAATCAAGGCTTTCCTAAAACGCGCGCAGTTAGGGCGCGTCCATACTAGCTCATATTCGTGGCTAAGCCGGGCTGAGAGTCTCATATTGAGCTACACTCTGGGACCACTTGATAATATCGCAGAGTAGAAAATTTTGCTGAAAACCAGCAGAGCAATCGCGCTAAAAAGTTACAGACGAATCGTTGACGAAACGCAAACGCTCCACAACTTTTGGTCGATTTCGTATCGGCGCGAAAAAGTTGATGTTTTCTAGCTTTATCACAAACGTTTGTTTGACAGCGTTTACGTTCCAACTGTGATCGGGTTGCGTTTCGTCTTTGGTTAAAATTGTTAGCGCGATACGAAATCGACCAAAAGTAGTGGAGCGGTTGCGATTCGTCAACGATTCGTCTGTAATTTTTTAGCGCGATTTCCCTGCTTCTCTCAAGAAGCAAGAATAAAATTATGTAGTTTACTTGATATTATGAAATAAATTTAGATTTGCTACTCTTTTAGTGCCTACATAATATTTGGTACATAATTTTATAGTCGTACAAGTCGTTGCAATCAAGCAAAGTACAGTAACCGGTCCCGGTAATACCACAGAAAAGAGAAGTAAATAGAACGGAAATGAGAAGGAAAATCTGTCACTAGGCATTATGACAGAACCTTGATTGAACATTCTTATTTAGATCAACGCGTCGAACTCCGCATCTAAAGAACTTGGACCTTACCTTTTTGGGTTAGGTCTTAAAGTTCTTTGTCCGCATCACAGTTGCTAACCGATTTCGAATAACTGACGTTTTGTTTATATGGGTGCAACAACAACAACAAAACATACAACAAATACAACAAATTTCTTACAAAAATGCCTTGACAGCCAGTCTAATTTAAACAAAAAAAAATTTTTCTCATAAAGCGCATTGTATCTGCCCCGTCGAATACTATTTATACGACTAATAGATGACCACAACCGCTCTGCCAAGAGCGAAACGCCTAGAAGAAGAAGAAGCGGTGCCCAATTTTTGTGCAGTTTAGCGCTTTTCTTACCTCTTAGAAGAGGCTATTTCTCTTTAGAAATTATATTCCGTGGCAATATCGCCTTATATCGCCGAGTGTGCGCTAGGGCTTAGAATGTGATAATGCTGGAAAGGAAGTACTAGACATGCTTTATTAGAAGACGTAACGCTCGAAACGTGGAAGCTTCCAAAATGGGAGTTTAAAGGGTCTTCTGAGATAAGTTATGCATATTAGGCTATATTAGGTGTCAGTTTTGTTGAGTTTTAACCACAAAGGTTTTAACACGTTCATGGAAATATAGCATACTGAACGTGTAATATTTTGTACTTTGTGTTTTATGTATAAAGAGAATAAATTTCCTGTTTCCCGCATTTTCTAAGATAACGATAACATTATTTAAGTCTATGGTTATATCCGTCCTTATAACACTATCTCCTTGCCAAATGTTATTATGTAGGTTGATTCGGCCATTTTGTTTTAAACCAGCAGGGAAGGTTATTTCGCGCCAACGTACACAAAAATCGGTTGCGTCTTTTGTATTATTTTACTATACTTGTGTACTTTTGAGTGCAAATGTATAATGACGGTGAATACTTATTAATAAGTGTTTGAAAACGTGCTTGAGTGTAGCCAAGTGATAGGACGAGGTGAAACTTGTCTTTATGTGTTGTTTCCACTCCATAGAAGCCTCTAGTTGACTTTCACTGCAATCATGTTTTATTTGAACATAACTTCTAAAACTTTATTGAAACTATTGATTCCAGTGGTTCCCAAACTTGATTAGGCTTCGACCCACCAAACAAAAATACTGCCAAATTCGGGACCCATCTCTAGCCCCTTTTTAAGAGGGCATAAAATATTGCAAAATTAAAATAGCGCGTTCGCAGTGGCTGTTAGCCTGATCGGTCAGGTTATCTTATGTTTCAGGGCCCACTCAATATTCGTTCGAGACCCACCAGTGGGTCGCAACCCATACTTAGGGGACTCTTGGATTAGAGACTTGACGATTATATTCTACTTGACACTGGCTATATAGAAAATCTAAAACCAAAACTTATAGGCATAAAAAACAGAGGGAGAGAGGCATAGTTGCTTTTGCTATAAATTCTAAATAATATAAGTAATATAAATACAGCTTGCAGCTCTCGGACTGATAATTTTTTATTGTAATATTAAAAAGACTATAAAAAAGTTAATAGACAAAATCAAAATTGTTCCAAATTAAAGAAGATTTAAGCATAGGTCTTGTAGAGACCGCACTATACTTACTTACAAATGACGTCACTTGAGGATACTTCGTACGAACACTCATTTTGCCTGAAAGGGACAAAGCATCCCTTCCTAATCTGTCCAAAAACATTCTATCGGAACTTTCAAGCTGATTTTTTTATTATGAAATGAGCTAGCGCTTGCACACAACTCTCCCGATGGTAAGTGACGATGCGGTCTAAGATGAGAAGGGGCATGCTTGCCCATAAAGTGCCTACTGTTTCACACCTGCCAGGTAGCCTATTAATGTGTTATGACTCTTAAACAAGAGACAACAAGAAGAGAAGCATGAATTATAATTCTCACAACTTTTAGTAATTTACGGTTGATACTTACTAAGAATTGGCGTCATCACAGATAGGTAACACAATGGTCTCGGAAATTACTTATTCAAAAGCGAGCAATGTTACAGAATAGCCTTTGTTCCCCTTTACTGCGAACCCTACAAATTACGTCACTGTCAACCTGAAAAGAGCTTCTTCATAAAAATCTCATTAAAATAAAACGACTTTTCCTAAGCCTTTCTTCAGCTAAAAATATCGACCCTCATTCAAAAATCTCGAATACACTTTATGTTCATAAAGGTACCCTTTTACTTTAAGCTGTAAAATGGCCTCAATCCGAAGAACTGTAAGGGTGTGAACCTACTGAAGTGCACTATTTTATGTCAGTATTGTGTTGCGACCTGATTAACATATTTCTAGCTGACTACGACATAGCTGTTAAAATTTGCAAGTTGCAGTGGCAATGGGCAGGCCACATCGCTCGAAGAACCGATAGCCGATGGGGAAGAAAGGTTCTTGAGTTGAGACCACGAACCAGAAGACGCAGCGCAGGTAAGCCTCCCACTAGATGGACCGACGACATTATGAGAGTCGCTGGCATCCACTGCATGCAAAAGGCAGGCTGTCGTTCAGTGTGGAGTTTAAAGAGGGAGGCCTATGTTCAGCATTGGACGTCTTCTGGCTGATGATGTGCTGACTTCAAAATAGGAGGTTCTATTATTTTTTGTTATCTCAGCACTTCGAGTTTTTTATGAACCGATTTGGATAATTATTTTTTTGAATTGAAATGATATACTTTCAGATTGGTTCCATATAAAAAAACAGCAAAATCTATTCAGTACATTTGATGATATTTTGATCATCTCGTTTGTAGTTGTGAGCCGCTCAATATTGGAGTGTGCGTTTGTAGAACTAGTAATAATAATGTAAGTGTGTGCCATACGTATTCATCTCGGTTGCAGTTGTGTGCCGCTCAATATTGAAGTGTGCGTTTGTAGAACTAGTAAGAATATGTCAATGTGTGCAATAAATACGTGTTTACCTCGTCCCCTTGTTTTTGGCAGATTTTTTTCTATACTAGCTTGAGTTTAGTATAAATCCAACTATATTTTGATCAAATGCAATGCAACATACTGCATCATTTTTTTATCGCTTCGCGTATGTCTTTGTGACCTGAGTCTTACCTTAAAGCTGAGACTTGAGAACTGTCAGGCCCACATATAGGTCAATCGGTATTACGCCGACAAGGTTGAAATCTAGGCCATCTAGGCCGTCGTTTGATGGACTGGAAAAGTCTAAGTTAGTGGCAATAATGTTCAGCGAGCGTTCACAGGCAATGTGAGCTACGTAATTGTATACTGTAACATACGCCTACTAACGCTTGACTAACGCAAATATATGTTCATGGAATAAGTTCGTATTTTCAACGAAGAATAAGTATATTTTAATTGTTTTATTTTTTAAACGATAAAAGAATCTTTCAATGCCTGAACTTTTTTAATCTAAGCTAAGAACACTCTAAAATAATAAAATGTGATAAAAAATATCTATATTTTTTATCACAGAAAAGAGAAGTAAATAGAACGTTAATCAAACAACATCTATAAACAAAACAACCATAGAAAAAGGTAAATAAGACCTGATAAATAATTGTATTGATATTAAAATTGTGATACATATAACCTTCGTCCTCACTCCTACTGTGCTGTGCCCGACAGGGTCCATATGAAACTCTGTACCTACGTAGTAAATTTTCATGTTTTAATACCACCTTATACTTTATGGAAGCAAAAAAAATCTAATCTAATCTAAATGAGAAGTAAAATCTGTGGCCAGGCATTATGACAGTAATTAGATTGAACATTAACATTCTTATTTATGTCAACGCGTCGAACTACTCCGCATCCAAAAAACTTGGACCTTACCATTTTGGGTTAGGTCTCAAAGTTCTTTGTCCGCATCACAGTTGCTAACTGATTTCGAATGACTGACGTTTCGTTTATATAGGTGCAACTGCATACAACACTTACAAAAATGCCTTGACAGCCGTTCTAATTTTTTTTTCTTTTCTGTGGTTTTTATAATGACCAGATTAAATGGGAAAAACTTTTTGACCCATATTTGTGATCATAATATAAAATAATAATAAAAAAAAAAAAATACTTCGAAAAATGACCTAACCACGTTTTAAAAAATAGACAGGAATTTATGTAACACATCAAATTCATATTATATTTTTTATTTTTTATCGCGAATAATTCCGTGTTTGATCACCAACTCGCCTGTTGGCATCATTCTCAAGGCGCTTGAATTCGTTACAAAAAGAAAAATCAAGAATTTATTTCATCTAGAGCAGTGCATTTACCCGGACCGAATATTGCCGATCACAGATTTTATAAAATTTTCTATTACATTTACGTATTTTAATATGTACGTAATCATAAAATAAACACATGCATCGGTTCGCTAAAATTGTATTTCGTAATCAAATTCACAATCTGCTGACTGCAAATTCACTAAATTTAATATAATCATATTTTGTTATTATCGTAGTGCGGACATATTGAATTATACGAGTGTGTGTCTTTTAGATTTATGGCATGCGGTCAGTGTTTATTTATTTTGATATACTGGGAACTATTATGATATTAAAATTAATTGAGATTATAACCAGTGGTTACACCCACAGACCTATATCTAAATAGACTTCACAAGTGGTCCAAACTGTATGAAAACTAAGCGTGTCAAGCTTTTAGTACTTACCTGTGAAAAGAAGTGTCTTTATTCTGTCGGCCAACTCTATTTGTGGTATTCTTACAACTTAGTATTGCACAATTACCCATTTTCGATTCAAACTGACACGTGTTGTCGCGACACTGATTGAGCAGGCTGGTTTTAGCCGAACTCAATTAAGACTATTTCTCATAATTGTATTGGAAATATGATATGCAAGGTAGGTCGACTTGTGGCGTCTACTCGTATATAGGTCTGTGGTTACACCCGTTATTCTACTGGAACCACGTTATTTTTTGGGTAAAAGCAAAGGCTATTTGTTAATCCAAGATATAAAGCTATATCCGTACCAAGTTCCATTCAAATCCGTTCCGCTGTTACTAAGTTGAGAGCGGACAAACAATTACACAAAAACTTTAGCATTAATAATATTTGTGAAATTTTGATACGAGGCAGGCTAAAGACACGATGGATTGATTGCAGTCAAGCGCAAATCTATAATTTAATAACAATAAAAAAAAATAGGATTCCGTGCCTCAAAAGGAATAATTGAACCCCTATAAAATCACTTGGTTGTCCGTCTGTCTGTCTGTCAAGACCCTTTTCCAAACTTTTAAACTTATATTTTGTGGTTGGTATGTATGGAAGAACCTTATTGTCCACTACAAAGTTAAGTTAGTCTTTCAATATTTCAACGTTTTTTGTTGTTTTTTGTTAGGACTCACGCTCTGAGTTTCCGTCCAACGGAATCCTCAGCCCGCGAGTCCTTTTCGTACTTGTCCGGTTTTTTAATTATGTAGAGTATTGTAGAGAATGCTCTCGATCTCTCCCCACAAACATCGCATAAAACGTACAGTGTGCGATTTCCACATATCTCTAAATAGTGTTATGCGTATTAATATTATGAGACTAAATAAGCAAAAATGTTGAACTCCTTTACTTGTTTCAGCTTTTAGGTGTAAACGACACACAGTGGGCAGAATGCCAGCTTATTCAGAATAATAAACGTCGCCCAAAATAGAATCAACTTCGAATCCTTACAACGGCGTGAATCCAAAATTGGTGCTAATAATCTTTCCCTAATACTTTAGCTAATAAAACAAGGACGAGTTTGTTTTGATATTTGGCGTGGAAATAGCTACTAACCAAAAATTACATTGGTATTGAGAGTACCTATAACTTAGTGAAATAGAAGACGTAAACCAATAATAAGTACGTAATTATGCTCTACTAATAACTTTTTTACTTTTGTTGCTAACTGTACTCTAATCAAGTTTAGGCATGAGGGACAAAACGAGAATGATATGCCGAGACGGACGAAACACTTATTTTTAATCTTGAGGGCCTAATGATCGGGACGAAACGGGTATAAATCAAACTAACATAGTTTTAGGACGTAGATACGTATACATAGAGGTATCCTAAAACTATGTTATACTGTATTTTTAGTTGACAAGCGTTGTATAGTTCGTTCACGAAAAAATCTAATATAGGGCGCTCTCTGTCGCACAATTGTATGGAAGTAAAAAGGACGCACTATCTACCCGAAGGACCATGATTGGTCAGTGTTTGCCACAGTTTATTTTGATGTTGAGTGACGTTGTGGTCAAGGATGGTAAACACATTTAAACTGGAATAGGAACTGGTTCTCAAGTGAGGATGTCGGAACACATCGCAGGTACTTAGTCACAGGTTTTCATCTTGAGGGTGGAAGCTAGCCAGCTAAGCACTAAAAAGTATTACCATAATAATACCAAGATAATACCACATCCTGCGGTGTGGACTCCCAACACGCCAACCACTGAGCTATCATACCTAAGACTTTCTTGTTTTGTTGACTGAGTGGCTAGCCCTGGTGTCAGAGTTTTAGTGCTAGCAATAAGTGCTTAAAGCGCTCACTTCTCTCTAATTATTTACTTGATAATGATGATGATGTACCTGAAACAAAAAAAAGATTACATTTAAAAAAGGTTATTTCAAAAAGTATGATTATTTGAATAATTTATAGACAAATATTTTGTATATGCGACTGTCATTTGTACTTCAAAAAAGTTCATAGACAAACGACATTCACCATCATGCACTTGATTGGGCCAGTATGGTGTATTAGGGCTCATCTTCTCTCTCTCTCTCTCTCTCTCTCTCTCTCTGGGAAGGCCTGTGTCCCAGCAGTGGGAACAGGATAGTCTGATGATGATGATGATTACTAACTTTTGGGACAAAATGTATCAAATAAATTTTGCTATTATCGTTTTTTGCTTCATAGCTCTACTGTGCATAAAACTATCTGTTCTATTTCGTCCCAAGCTGTTTTGTTTTATAATTAAAAAAATACGGGCCGAATTGAGAACCTTCCTCCTTTATTAAAGTCGGTTAATAAAAAACGGTGATTGATGCCACAACATGCTTTAGTAATACTGGCTTAAATTTGAAATAGACTAAAGTTACACGCTCCAAATAATAAATGATCACAAAATTGCTAAAAGTATGTAATACTGAAATACCCAGACAATGTTCAAAGAGAATTTATTACATAGATACACTGACACATATGAAAACTTTTTATTCTTATTTTGTAAATATGCTGAGTAAGTATGGAGCTATCCATCAGGTGGGCTGTCTACGTAAAATATTACTTTGTTTGAACCTAGTCTATTGAGAAGATTGGCTTTGATTTTTTAAACAGTCAATCTAGCACTTTTTTTGAGGCAAATAACTTTACCAGTTATGCTCGGGAAAACTTTTTTCGATATCTGATGTTTCTGACAATCACATTGAAGCCGATTCCATAGCAGTTGTTAAAACTGTTGTAAATTTGTAGAAAAAGACAGCACAATTATTATTTTCTTATGCGTTTTTGTTTGTAATTTGAATTTTTGTTGTTTTTATTTATTTATTTATTGTTTAATTTGAATTTTAAATGGTGTTAGAATCTTATTGATTAATCAATGCATTTTTGTGTTTAATTTGAATTTTTGTTGTTTTTAATTTTTTTATTGATTGTATTGTAATTTGATTTTTATTGGTGTAGTATTTTGTAAAATAAGTATGAAATAAATAAAATGATCATTATTATTATTAAGAGTTTATATGTCGTCAACATGGGTTGCATTGCATCCATTTGCGCGGTTATGACAAACAGTATCAAATGCATGTTTTGTTTAGAAATACTTGAGGATATAATTAAGTTTAATGTAATTTTAGAAACAAACTTGGTGAAAGTTTTCTCGATAGCATAATTCGCCAAAAACAGGCCGTTTTAGTGTTATCTTCAACTTTAGAAGTCATTGACAATTTTTTTTTACATATTCTAATGTTAATTTATGTAGTGTAGTTTAATGTAATTTTATTTATTTATAAAGGTATAAATAGTTCTTGAGTAATCCGGTGTTTTATCATTTGTAGCTTACGTTATTTACTTTTGAGGCGGGCGCCGACTCGTGCGTATCTCTTCCTAAACGCGTAGATCGCATAGATTTGTCAGTCTCGCGCAGGAGCAAAACTCTGATTTGAGCTGACATCATAATATCGACTCTTAATGTTAATCCTAAGAAAATATTTTATTTTATTTATACGAGTCAAAAAATAAAAACGAAAAGGTCCTTTACTTTTTGTCTCTATTATTATTTCTTAGTCGATCCGCCGCAACACTACATATCCTATCAAAACTTCAACGGGTTACCTATTACGTTTCGAAAGATAAGTACAGCCGTTAAAAGATAGGATAACACCTTGCCTCTGTCTGAGTTTCCGCAACATTACAATCTTGGAATGTTCAGTTATTACTGGGCAAACGTGATCCATGTTCGGCCGCATCATCGCTTTCCATCAGGCGGGATCGCGGTCAAACGTTAGCCTAGTCCAATGTTAAACTGTTTTCGTATTTGGTTCATGACGTCGAATTTATAACTCTTTGTGAACTGTTTCAGCGAAATGTTGCCGGCGCGTTCTTCGGCAAGGAGTTAGTGTCACTAGGTTGACGAGCCATTATTACTCGGTGGGTTAAAGCCCGTATTCATATACGTCACTTGTTCCGTTGATTTCATTAAAGCACTCGCATTAAGACGACCACGGACGTTCACCACTAATGGCGCCTTTGAGAAGACGTATAAACTACGATGCGATATATTTCCACCAGGGGTCGTTAGCGGTACTCGTTATCAAGCTCGGGGCTTCGTCTGGAGGCTGGTTTTGGCAGTAGTTCGTTTTGGAGTACAATGGGTTCGCTACCGGAAATCAACTAACAATTCAGTACTAACCCATCGAACAAACCAGTAGTTTAAATAAAAGCTTTTTTCTCAAATTCATCATATATCCATAATTTAGAAACATACTTTTATTACTTACATTTGTCAATAAACAAAGTACTGTTTCAAACGGTTTATTGACAAAAATGTAAGCAATATGGTGCGTTACTGTTAAATAGCTGGACATGACAATATAATGAAAACTAAAAATTTGCGCAAACACTGTAATTTTAAAACAATTACCTAGCTAAAAGTACCAAAAAAATATTTTCGCCATAGGTGAAAACTTTGTAGTCTTATGTGGTGAGTTCTTCAAATTGTGGACACATTAAATACCTTGCAAAGTCCTTTTCATGAAAGAAGTCCCACGGCAAACAGCGGAACTAAATTCCATGTTGTAGTTGTCAGGTGTTGTTACTGTGTTTGGACGCTAGTGAGATTTTTATTAATTTTCCATCGTTAAAGAGTCGTGTACGATGCCAAAACTTGTTAAAGTTCTACTCGAGAAATGATACTGATAGTGATTGATACGCGATGACAGCGCCGTGTCTGGGGACTTCAAACATGAAAAGCACTCTATGAGAATAATACATATCTTCTTAGTTAGTAATTAAAATACTTCTACCGCAGCAGACGAATACCTACAGTAATTAACGTAATAGCCGTTCCGTGTCTGGATTTCAAGTATTAAAGGCATCGCATTTTCTTCATTTCAGCTCTGGAGCCGGAAAATTAAAATTTCGCGTGAGCACTTCGGAGTAACGGGTCCTGCTTTTAGATTTTATAGCTGTTCTCATGTACTAAACAATTTTAACATATATTATAGTATTTAACCTTCTTTTTTTTGGTTCACTAAACTGGTCGTAACATCTTTAAATTAGTTTTCTATACTAATATTATGAAGAGGAAAGATTTGTACGTAAGTATGTTTGTAACGAATTGGCTCAAAAATTCTTTCAGTGTTGGGAAGCTACACTATCCCCGGGTGACATAAGCTATAATCTATACCCGTGCAAAGCCGGGGCGGACCGCTAGTATTAAATACCTATAAATATGGCAATGTACGACCTCCTAGAAGTGAACACTGCATGTACGTGAATGATAACAATAGTTTAATACATTACTACATTAACATTACTCAATTAATACATTACTTATAACACTACTTAAATTTAACTAAATATTGAATTGACTACTTAAATTACAATGTTTTTTTATCCTACCTGATGTAGTATTAAAAATATCCAAATCGTTACAAATCTTACTAATATTATAAATTGATCAAACGCGGACTTATGCGCAAAAAAAAGTGTTTTGTTTAGTCGATAAAGGGACTTGCTCTTTAAAAATGTGTATTTTGTTTGTATTGTGGTATTCACAAATATATCTGTGATAGTTTTAATAAAGACCATTGCCCGTTAAACTATTTAGTTACATGCCTATATAATTATAATTTTACCTAAGAATCCCTTCAAACAGATTACTTCCCATGACCGGTCAGATATTTTCGACAACCGCAGGAAAGGTCTCAATAGTTACTCATGAGTCATGAGCAAAAAGGTAAAGCCAATTTGTCTAGGTATACAGGACTGCACCTTATTTGAAGTACCGTATATATAATAGGCATGTGTCCTAATGTTTAATTTATTACAAATAACCGGCTTAGTGATGAATATAACTAAATACATTACACATACTGAAAAAATAATTTATATTGGCTGATAAATCTCTGAGATATGAGTGTTTAAAGTTTTAGGTGGGGATAGAGAGGGGATGCTCTATCCCTTTCTCGCAAAGCATGTGTTAGTATAGCATTTATATGGCGCTCCTGAGGCGTGACGTCACGGCTCAGTATAGTGCTTTCTTTGTCTAGCATGAAATTAAAATGTTTATATCTCATTTATTTTTTAACTAATTTTAATTTTGTTTTCGGTGATGTGCTCTATTTATGATCAGCTTTTATGTGAGGTAATTAAAAAATATTAGTCATCATGCCTATTATAGGTAAAAATTTATAAAGCACAAAGTGACAATAAAATTGGCTACACATTCCGATAAACTCATTATACTCATAGAAACGGCAAAATCGGCTGTCTACATAGATATCACCAAAATTCGCCAAAAATGTTGACCAAGCTTGTCACTTCCAACTGAACAAATTGTTAGCGTTTCTACTTTTAGTGATGAAAAACCAGTTTACTTAATTTACAAAAAAAAAATATGCAGAATTAACTAGTTGACACTGGCAAATGCACAAGACGCGCGTCGACAAAATATCTGCGAGGTAAATAAAAAAATTACCGGACAAGTACGAGTAGGACTCCTGCTCTGAGGGTTCCGTGAGCGTGAGTTAATAAAAAAAATTAAAGTTGAAATATTGAAAGACAAACTTAACTTTGTAGTTGACTATAAGGTTCTTCCATACATTACAACTACAAAATGTAAGTTTGTAATAGCAAAATAATTATTTTTAAATGATGTAACTTCAAGTTTGTAACTTTCAGATTTATTCCTATATATGTGCTATAAGACCTTGCCTTTTGCCAAATTTAATGATTCTAGGTCAACGGGAAGTACCCTATATGTTTTTATTTCCCTGTGAAATCGCAAAATATGCGACATAAACGTTCATATCGTTTGATTGCTTTGACTTACAACTTTTATTTTTTTACAGCCGAAAGAAACCGTATACCCAAGTATTTATTATAAATTTCAACTTGATACCTTTACGCGTTCTTGAGAAAAAGGGTCTTGACAGACGGACAGACAGACGGACAACGAAGTGATACAATAAGGGGTCCGTTTTTTCTTTTTGAGGTATGGAACCCTAAAAAGGGTGAATCTACAGCTTTCATTCACCCTTCCGCAGAAAAAAAAAAAACGTTTAGAGAACTATGTTGTAACTATGTTTAACTAATACTACACCACAAAAGAGGCCATTAAATAGGTGTTGAAGTTGAAGTTGAACTATGTACAAAATAATGGACAAGGTAAAAAAAAAAG
The DNA here is from genome assembly GCA_914767915.1 of Agriopis aurantiaria. Lineage (NCBI taxonomy): Eukaryota > Metazoa > Arthropoda > Insecta > Lepidoptera > Geometridae > Agriopis > Agriopis aurantiaria. The sequence goes on along the minus strand of OU611998.1, from coordinate 13,844,411 downwards.
GTTTTTACAATGTAATTGCAACTGTCAGAACGCTTCTGACTGCGCGGCTCGGGCGTAGCTTATCTGCTATGGAGACGCTCCTTTATCCTTCTAACAATTCAGTCCCTTTCGACATCCCTAAAAATAATTTCGGCGAGAATATAAGTCACGTTATTCTGCCGTAAATCATGGCGGATAAGTTTTTTCATTCGAACTCTTGGCAGGAGCCGCGACAAAATGTCGCTGTTCGCTGTTGTAACTACGTTCCTTTTATTCAATGTAAGAAATTATGGGGTGTTTTGGCGAATCTTCTTTTTAGATCTTAATTCAGCAACTAATTTCCACACGACTTTGAACAGTAGGTATACCTTTTAAATTTAGTTTGTTATTCTACTAGCATATAGGTAATCATGTTACGTGCCGTTAAAAAAAATCTTTTAATTTTGCCCGTGCTTAGGCCATATTTTATATCGAAAGCCTCGCCTAAAACTGATACACATTCTTTCCCACACTCTCTCTACACACACACACACACCCGAAACGATATCCTCAAATATGTCCTTCGTTTATACACCTGTTTAGAGATACACCTCCTGTTTTAATAATAATTAAAAATTATAAGACATGAAGAGACATGAGACAAGTGTAGGTATACATAAAGTAGGTCCAATTTAATAAATCACATTTGACATCTGTCAGTCTTAGAAAAGTAAAGTCAAAGTAAATAGTAAAATTGCCTTCTTTTGTCATTATTACAACAAAGTATTTTTAACTGAAAAAAGATAAGCAATTGTGCAATTCTAACTTTGAAAATAATATCGGTACAAAGTTAAGTTGTTGAATTTTGATGAAGTGTCAAATGTGATGTATTAAATTGGCCATAGGTACTTTTAAAAAAAACAGCACAAACGACTATGATTGCAGTAAAACGATTCGGAACCTTTTTTCGTTCTTACTTATTTTAGTCGTGTTGTATCTACCAAAGCTTGCCGAAGTGAGTCTTTCAAAGTTTTGGCTGAAGCTTGCGTTCATGAATCCAAACATTAAAAGAAACTGGGTTAAATAGATGAGTTGTTGTTGAGACAGAGGACCTGTTTATTCCAGCTCCCAGATTAAGCCAGATAGCAACCTCGGCCAGTTACATTTTACAGCCGAATTCGGTCTTCAGGATTATTTCGAACGTAAAACGGAATGTTTTTAGGACTTGATTGTGCCGAATGAGAATTGTGATTTTACTTTGGGATAGTTATCTTGTTTGTGAACACACTGAAGGAATTTAGTTTTAGAAAATATATGGCTCGCCAGATTAGGATACAATCCCCCAAAATAGAAATAAATAATATTATCAATTTAGAATAGATATATTATGTGTTTAATTTAAAGTATTTCAAGATTGGGAACAATTACAGTATTTTATTTTATAATTTAAGTATTATAATATAATAAAATGAAATGTTTATTTGTTACAATAAAATTAATAGTTTGAATTCTATGAGGGCCAAAAAATTCTAGGCCCTCATAGAATTCAACATTTGTTGCAAGCATAAACAAATTGGAATTAGAAAATTACAAAAAACAAATCAATAAAATAAATGTATATTTAAAGCAATCATTGCATACATATTACTCGCCTGCGTTTCCTATTAGACATATACCGTCTTACCACAAAAGATTTAAGCACGCTTTAGACAAGTGTTTAGCAATTGTTTCCCTGCGAAAAATATGCTAAACACTTGTCTAAAGCGTGCTTAAATCTTTTGTGGTAAGACGGATTAACTTGTAACTTGCCATGCTGATAATATGAAAAACTTTTATCAATATCAATCATTTCGTGATTAAAACTTTTGAGTTATAGCCATTAAATTGTTATAAATTTAAGACCATTTCGTAAAATTATCATAACAAAGAATGTTTCCAAGTAGTTTTCTCTTTGGCTACCATAAAAAGTGTAGGTATGTTATGTCAGGATGATAATTTTTCATGCCATAGGTAGCAGACAAGCTGACGGGCCGCCTAATGGTAAGAATGACATTTGGCTAAGCCCACATAGATTCGTTCATTAAATTTTTTCGATAACCACTAATTTTTTAATCATGAATGTAAACAAAATGATCTCCTTATACCATAGCTCTGGCTACGAAACTCTACCGTCTTCTTGGCCAGTTATTTATAAAACAATTTAACAGCTACTAGACTACTCAAGCTGATCGAGTTCACTAACCAACAACAATACAAGTTAAAGTTATTTATCCCACTATCAATTAGCGAAGTTTCGAACAATAAACGGCGGGAAAGTTTCTTACACAATTCTTTCTTTCAAGGAAGCTCAGTTCCTCACTTTAGAAAGAGTTTGCACCCATGGGATATAAGATAGATTGCTGTGATTGTCCCTTTGTGTTGTGGAGTCGATGGGAATTTTATGATTGTACACTACTTTGGAATTAAACACTCCATGGATTTTATGTTTTTTTACATTAGGTATTTTAATTTCTTACTATAACCAACCAAAGGAGTCCAAACTCGAAGGGTCATTCCACTTGGTGACGAAGGTCTGATCATGGAGCCAGAAGGGGGATAGTGGAATTATTTTATATAGGACTCATTAAAACAAACTAAATGAACCCAAACTCGAGGGGCTAGCTAGTAACCATTGTAAGAGTAAGAGTTCCACTATCAATCCTAGTTCCATCATCAGATCTATTCGATGGTACCAAATAATATTATTGTCATACGAATTATTATACCTGAAAAGTTTCAACCTAACCTAACCTAGCATCTTTAGCATAACCACTGAACTATCACAAAACCTACCTGTCAAGTTCCTTTCCTATAATACTTACGTAAAAAACAACAAAATCATAAGTAGCTTTTCAACATAATTTGGGTTGCCAGTCGGCACAGGCACTGAACATTCAGGCTATATATCTAATACCTTGTTCCTGCCTCATAAAAATGTTTCTAGAAGGATCTGCCTAAATAAGGAAAATACTTAAGCATAAAAACGAAAATCTTAAGGAAAAACAAACTTAAATTGCAGAACCACTGAACCTTGCATGCTGAAGCGTGTAACTTTATACAAGACATACTTTTCCGGGCCAGTTTTTCTTCTAGTTCAGCTGTTTTTATCTACATGCATTAAACAACATCCCGTGGCCAAGTTTTGGGAGAAAAACATGTGTTGTAGTAAATAAATAGGTTGGAAGCTGCTGGCAGTTTTTTTTACTTCAGACGATTATGAGGTACACTCAAATTACCAGACTACAAATTCCGGTAGCTTCCCAGGGCCCTGGTTCTCTAGCTAAAAACACGCTCGTAACGCGGTGCGTTACGAACATCTAAAAATTTGGCATCTATTCCCTAGGAAATAAAGGCCAATTTTTTGACGTTAACTTAACGCGCCGCCTTACGTCCGTATTTTAGTTAGTGAATAGCCCAGGGAGGTTAGACAAGACCCACTTTCTGTTAGCGTTAACGCCTACGGAAAGATGAAATTGTATTAAAATGACATTGACAGTGACATTAGCTTGATAGGTATTCTCCCAAGCTAATGTCATTTTCATACAATTTCATATTTCCGTAGGCGTTACCGCTAACGGAAAGTGGGTCTTGTCTAACCCCCTGAGCTGCGACTCGTGTTGTTTCAGAAAAGTTTCACGTAAGTTTTCGCTGAGATTTGTATACTAGTTATATACTAAATGTTAACCTGGTTTGTTATATTATCTAAATATATAAGACAATAAGACTATTTCTTAACTTAATTAAAAGTAAGAGCGGTTACTCAAACATTTTTTTTAGTTAGAGTTAACATTTAAAACCTTATCTCCCAAACTACATTTGTGGCTAAGAAATGAGAGAGCCGTACAACTGTCGTCCGAGACTACAACTTCCGGCAACTTCCGTGAGCTGCGACTTGTATTGTTTCTGCGAAGTTTCGCTCAAGTTTCTGCGGAGTTTTGTACACGACTAATTTATTCTATGGTCACGATATAACAAGTAGGTAGGTGGCTTTGATTTTATATTTTACTATCACTGCGCACTTTAGGGATGAAGCTACAAGTAGCCGACTTGTCGGACCTACCGCGCGATAGACAGAGATAACCCGAAAAGAGTTACGCGATAGACAGAGATGCAATTTTTGGTTAATATCCCTCCGGTCTATCTTGGTCGTGATTCATGATGAAGTGTTAGAATCATGAGCGACGCGAGTGATTCATGGCCCTCGATATAAATCCGTTTTATTCAAGAGTTACCATACTTTATACCATGACTACGGGAAAAAAAGACTTAAGCGAAAATAGACATTTAATTAAGAAAAAAAGGAAGGTTAAATTAATTAAAATGCACATTAAAATTGGAACAAAGGAGGTTGTATAGCATTGAGATGGAGGTGGAATATATTGGCGTGTTCTAAATTAAAACACCAAAATAGTGATTAAAAGTGCTTTTTTATCCACTGTTTTCAGTGAATACAAAAAGCTTTTTAGAAGGGGAATGGTACAAATAATATTGTCCCATTCGGTCTAGGACAAAAAATATCATCACAAAAAAGTAGCAGAATCAGAACTATACATCTATACTAATATTATAAAGAGGAAAGATTTGTATGTAAGTATGTTTGTAACGAATTGGCTCAAAAAGTACTGGATCGATTTGAAAAATTCTTTCACTTTTGGGAAGCTACACTTTCCCCGGGTGACCATAGGCTATAATCTATACCCGTGCGAAGTTGGGGCGGACCGCTAGTAATAAATAAAACCTATTCAAAGTAGATTTTATTCCACTTACGTTGAGTAGGTTTTTCGTTGCTATCTTTTTAATCTCATCCACATTCTGACATTTATTCCATTAGCCGCTGCCCAGTGGCGCGCGATCCGTGTAACTCGACAAAAAACTTCGAATTTCGCCCGCTGCCGCCTCCAATAAGTAACCATATTGATCAACGTCATAGCTGCTCAACTGATCACGAGAGATTAAATTTATTTTGAAAACTTATGTTACATGACGTTTACGTATACCTCTCTACGTCTCTTCTCTCTACGAGTTCGAATCAGAAATGAGGAGATCCGTAGACGAACGAAAGTTACCGACATAGCCTAAGACATTTTTACCTGTAGATAGGTTGTGCCCGCCACCATATTGACTAGACGAATGCAAGGCTGGCTGCCCGACTTCGTTCAGCCGTCTCTCAGTCACGCACTCCGTATGTCCACAACAAATTGTATTTATGTCTCTTTCTAACAACAGATATAGCGTAAAAAGTCTTTCATATGCTTTCCCTTATTTCATAAAATGCAGATAGTGTGTAGATAAGCTATATGCTATGTTATGGTATATGCTGCGTTTAGTCAGTTTACAGCCGCGTTGTTCGCCTATAACGTCTCTATTATTACACCTCACTGGACGTAGCCCACCGGATTAGCAATTTGAAGTGGCAGTGGCAAGGCACATATCACACAGAACAGATGGCCGATGGGGTTGAAAATGGAGACCATGAACCGGTAAGCGCAGTGTAGGACGACCATTCATAAGATGGACAGACGACCTAAAAGAGACCGCAGGGAAACGCTGGATGCAGGCCGCTTCCGACCGGCTCTTTTGGAGATCGATGGGGGATGCCTATGTCCAGCAGTGGACGTCCTATGGCTGAAATTATGATGGTGTCGTACGAACCTATACGTTTTATTATAGTCTGATGTTTATTTATGTTCATTCAATTGATATTGTTTTATTAGTGCGACGAACGTGTGCATGCCATGGAGGTTGGATGGAAGAGAGGGTTGCCAAGCCTCTATGACAGAAGTGAGCATATATAATAATGTTGCCAGTTACTAAACATTATTATTGTAACCAAGACGTACGAAACACGAAAACGTAAGAAGTTGTACTAATATAATAAGTTGTACAACACGTTTAATGATGTATAAACTGACGTATGTATAAAAGTGGCTAAACACAACCTTCTTATTAATAATCATGGAGTAGCCTTAGTTCTTAATAAATAACAATAAAAAGACCAAACCCGGTGTGAATACTCCGAGTCTTCTAGTATTTATATAATCAGAATATAATTTGAAAATTGGTTGGCAGATTCCAATAAGAAAGGATTTTGCGAAAGATCCGAATTAAAAGGGCAAAATTGGGTTGAAGGTTTATATGAAAGTCTACACGAACAAAGTCACGGGCAACAGCGGCGTTTAGTTATAAAATATAAGGTATAGCGACCCGCCCCGGCTTCACACGGGTGTAATTTACGTGCGAAGCTGGGGCGGGTCGCTAGCTAATATATAAACATTCCGTGAAAATTATCTAACTGAAGGTGAAAACCGCATCAAAATCCGTAGCGTGGTTTAGGAGGAGTTAGCGGCCATACAGACAGACAGACGCGGAAAGCGACTTTAATTTATATTTTGTAGAGAAGAGAAGATAGAGATACTAACCTAGTTATTTTGAGCTTCAAATTAGTATTAATTTAACAAATTAATTTGTTTTGATCACAGCCGAATGTATAGAAGACTAGCTGTCAGAGATTTGTTATCTATCTATCTATATCTATCTATACTAATATAATGAGGAGAGATTTGATTGTTTGTTTGTTTGTTTGCATTGAATAGGCTCCGAAACTAATGAACCGATTTGAAAAATTCTTTCAATGTTGGGAAGCTACACTATCCCCGGGTGAAATAGGCTATATTATATTTTAAAAAAAAAAATGTGATCCTTACTAAAACTCCAATAATGTGACCCAACGTGTAAAAAAATAAGACTTACACCCATGCGAAGCCGGGGTGCGTTGCTAGTGGAATATAATTAGGTATACTATTCAAGTTATTTTGAGCTTCAAATTAGGCTTAATTTTATTAAATTAATTTGTTTTCATAACAAAATCATTTAACTCAATTAAATAGGTACTAAATTCCCAATTTGTGCTCCAAAACCTAATGAAACACATACTTATGTTTTTCTTGCTCTAGTAATTTCCAATATTTCCACGTAAATTGGCTTAATAAGTAAATACTCTACAGCTGTGTAGAGTTCGCCAGCTGTCCCGTAGATCCGATTACAGTTTATTGACAATTCCTACGGGACCCCAGTAATGAAATCTACACCGTTGTACCGACAGACAACTACGGAATTTTTCTTCTTAAAACGGGACCTTCAAGTAGAGTTCGTTGACAATTTAATTCAAAACGCCGAAGTAAACGAAAACAGACTTCATCATCATGTGCATGTCGAAGCCATTCAGCACCTCGACCACACAAACATTGTTAGAAGACCTAAGAGAACAAAACCCTTGGAATGAAAAACAAAGTGCTTGAAATTTTTAAAGTTTCGCGGTTTGAAAACATGTTTTAAATGTTTAGCGGTTGGAATTAGAAAACATCGCAATTTCAACTGGGAAGATGGATTTAAGTTCATTCGGCGTCGTGGACTCCCATAGTAAGCAAGTGTACAAACCGCGGTGTAGGTATTAGGACATTTACCGAGACAGTCAGTGTTGTGTGTCGTAGTGACAACCCTGCGATTTTTCAAGATCAAGTGAGGGTAGGAGAACAAAACACCCGCTCTTCTCGCCGGACTCACCCGCAGTTTCCAGTCAGCTCGTGACCACGGCCATTGTAACATGGTCGAAACGTCGAGCGAAAGGTACATATTTTTACCTAAATTAAATAATACGTGATAAGTCCCGTTAAACATTTAAAACAAAGTGCTAGAAGTAGTGTAGTGTTGCCTCGAAAGAATACTGTGAACAAAGTGTCTTCTGTTGCCTGGAAAAGATCACTTTTAGCGATAAGACCATCAGTTATTACACTAGTCTTTAAGAGATTTTTGTCCTCTGTATAAAATTTCATGGTTTGAATAATAGAGCGTTAATCAATCAATCACTCTTACCGAGTTATTGGACATATTCATCGATTTTAAAATACGTAGAATACGTACATACGTAGAAATTTAATTTAAAATAAAATTATTTAATAGCCTTAGAATGTAGTTAAATTAAAATGCAACTTTTAAAATGGCAACTTACGAAATAATATACTTTGAAGGAGTTTTGGCGCCAACGTGGAAAAACATGTCGGCTCGTTGGATTATTTTCCTAAACTTGTGTATTTTCGAGTGTTAATGTGTACTAAATGGTGAATTATTATTCATTAGGTGCTTGTAAACGTGCTCGAGTGTAGGCAAGTGATATAACGAGGTGAAACGTGTCTTTTCGTGTTGTTTCCAAAACTCCATAGGAGCCTCTTGTAAAGTCTCCACCACTTTACAGGGGCATGAGTTTGACTTGACCCCGACTTACTTAGCTTGACTCTGACTGTGACTATGACTTGTTTGACGCTATTAAGACAATGCACTGTTTAATATTACGACTAAAGGACATTGAATCCAAGGTCATGAAAATTTTAAGGAAAAAAAAAACTTTGAAACTACTTAGCAAACTACTAAACTACTTAATAATATACTTAGTTTTTCTCAGCTTTTTAAAACTGTCCCAGGGCCCTGAGTCAAAGAGGATAGTATTAATAATTATTATTGTTTCTGCTATCACTTCCATTTACATCTCCACGATGACCGAAATAATTGCCCGTGAGTTAATAACTCTAGGTATTTAAATTTTTAATGTTTTTTTATATTTAAATAATCGATCTACCTTTGGCCACCAACTCGCCTGATGGCATATTAGTGGCAGAATGACGCCATTTCTTTATGCAATATCACCCATAAGCTTTGAATTTATTTACAGAGAGAACCGATAAAATTTTATTTTTAAAATAAAACTTTTTCACATTGATCGCCAATTTACAGGGATTTATAGACTGACGCATTGTAAAGGCTCTTCCAGACTACTTCATATCTAACTGATATCGTATAGCTTTCCTATTATTGCCTGCCCCGCAGAACGCTGTTTATCGCTTAATTTGAACGGACTGACAAAACAGACAGATAGACAGACAGACGGACGGACGGACGGACTGATGAGACAGACAGACAGAACGGACGGATGAACGGCGGACGGACGGACGGACGAACAGACACACAGACAGACATCGTAGGCTTAGTAATAGGGTCCCGTTTTAACCCTTCGGGTACGGAACACTAAAAATAAAAAATAAAATATAATCAGAACAGCTTTTATTTGTTATACAATATCTATAGTCTAGTATCACATTCATAAAGGCAAAACATATTTAGATGAAATTTTGTATGGAGGTAGGTTATTGTACCCGTACATTGTGGTGTAGGCTAGTAATAGCTATGGAAAGACATGGTCAGTGAGGCAAAAGCTACAAATCTATGATACGATAAATTATAGCATAGTCTGAATAGGCCTTAACGTCGTCAAACTGTTTAAGAAAAAGTTCTTAATTTAATTTTATTACTGCATAAAAATAAAAATATTTTTAAACATGACTTCTAATTTTGATTCTGACGGTACTCAGTGACTGCTAATATAAATAGGCTTTATTTATTATCCCATATTTTAGAAAGAAAGCGCGACGTCTCCAAAATTTTGCGAATAATTCACCCGAGAAAATTATTTTGTTAGAATTTCAGCATGGAGACGTTCACCTAAGCCAGCGTGTCTACGGTCGAAAATACAGTTTACTAAAAATTAAGAATTTTGTTAATAATAAATTATTTCTAAAAATATGTTTTATCGACAGACCTTTGTCAGGGTCAGATAGTTATTGCAAGTACGTCAAATGTGCCGCAATTTTAGGGTTCCGTACCCAACGATGTAAAAGTGACCCTATTACTAGCCTACGCTGACTGTCTTTCCGTCCATCAGTCCTACCTTTAACGGCTGTATCTTTCGAACCGTATAATAAAATTATATTTAAAAAAAACGACTACAAAAAATCACAAACACAACGCAAACATTTTGTTTGTTAACAAGTTAATATACCACTAAAAATAACGAAATAATATTTTACACGGATTTTTTCAAACGTATTTTTGTATTTGTTCTAAAGTAAAAACGGTAATACGTACAAGCGTCCAACTTGGCATGATTATAGTACGTACGAAAAGCTAACACAAAAAATAATAAGTAATGGCCAATTGTGAGTCGCTGACATATTTAAGTCCACCAACAAGTTAGCAACATTGGGCGCGGTCGGCACTTGGATGGATGACCGCCTGGGCGTGATGTTGTCTTTTTTTGCACTACTTATTGTATTTTGTGGTGGTACGGGACCCTCAGTGCTCGAGCCCAACTCGCACTTAGCCAGTTAACTTTTTCTTAATATCTGTGTAATGATACTCACTTAATAAAAAAAACTGTTAGTGCTTTTAACAAACGCGGATATCAACATTTTCAAATGTAGTCATATTAAAACATAATCTTTTTGCAGTCGGGTAGTGACAACTTTCATGTTTATAAACTTTTAGCTACATTTATATCTGAAAGCTTTCAAATCAAAAAAGCTACAACCATTTGTCTTCATTCGCACTGCACAGTGGGACGAAAAGACGGCTTGTGGGCACAGTGAGTTAAAAATTAATGATCTTTAGTCAGCAGAGGGGAGTCGGCTAGTCCTATTTATTGTCACACAAAAAAAGTAATAAACCTAAAAATAAATACACTACATTTTTAACAAGTATTTTGTTATTTAGACCCCTATGCAATAGCTGATAACCTTCAAACAGTTGAACAATTTTTTTTGAATCATGGCTAAGAATACTATCGAAGCATAAAAATAATAATATATAGGAACTAATTAAGATACAAAATAAAATTATTATGTACCTATGTAAATTAATTGATTGATTAATTAACTCTTTATTGTTCACACCGTTAAATTTTATACAGAGAACAAAAAACTATTAAAAACTAGAGTAACAACTGGCAAACTGTAAACACAAAATAATTTTTAAACTTTCGCGATTTGAACACATACGTACATTTGGAAAGGTACATATTTTTTACCTAAATTAAATAATACGTGATAAGTCCCGATAAACGTTTAAAACATGTAAACACAAAATCAATTCAAATGATTATATTTATACAGGTTAGTTAAATCAATCGAAAAACTTGTAAAAATTTAGTTATTTCGTGCCTATCTGAGTTCAAAGTAAATTCTGACATGCAAGTACAAAAAAATCCACAAAAAAATAAAATATTTCACATAAATTTCGCAATCATTGGTCTGAATACACAAACCGCACAAAACTAAAAATAAAAGCCTAAAAAAGCCTGAAAAACATATTGATGCCACAAGTGCTTGGTGTAAGTAACAAGGCAGTACGCACCCACTGGAACCAACACCAGAACCTAGGGACAAAAGCCGGCCGCGCACAGTGGCACAGATGCCCGCTCGGCCGGACACATATGAAATTAATGGTCAGGATCCAGTTTCACCACACTTTACAAGTTGTCCAAGTTCACAATTTTATTAATTTTTTATTGTCTTGAATTATGAAAACTCTAAGATTTAGGGCACTCTCAACGGCCAGAGATATCTCTTTCCCAAATTCTCAACATTTTTAAAGATAAAAAAAAACACAAATTGCAAAACAAAAATCATTTAGGAATTACCTTTAGAATAAATAACATTGCAAATCACTGTTTTTAACTAGCACGGTCCATCCACAATCACAGTAAATAATCCGATTAACAATCATGCAACACTGAAAATGTTTTATAGCAATTTTCGTGTACTTAGATATTATATAGTATGTAGGATGTATGGCTTAAAAACCTTATATATTTTTTTAACCTAAGCAATTTTTTCTTTTATAATGTTGTAAATATGTGAAAGAGATAACTTCTGTCAGTAAGCGCGGTTTTAATCTTTGAGTTTGAGTTTGCTTGCTTTTATGTTTCCTTCGTATTTTAGGTGACGAATGTATAAAAAATGTGCTCTTGTAACGGAAATGTAGAACTAATAAGTATCACAACACACAACGGCAATCGGCTCTATTTATGGTCAGCCTTTTTTAATAGACAATAAAAAACAGTCTCATAACCTATTATAGTCGCTAAAATGTCAATAAGAGAAAAATATATTTAAAATCGTTCTCGAATAATTTACAAGTAAAATAACTTGGTACAAATATATATCGATAATCCAGGACGGCTTTTGAGATGACATTTTTAGCATTACTCTTTACTTTATTATTTGTCGACTTGTGACAAGTGGTATGACAGAGCCCAGGCCGGCCGCCAGTGACGCGTACTCTGCACTATGTCACGGACGCGATGGTCCTTCCCGGATCGGCATCGCACCACTATGCGCCACTTTCATAACATTGCATTTTTTACTACAATGAACATTTGATTTTTCTCGAGTAAAAATGGAGATTGTAGTATTTGTATTATTGGTTTTTGCCCGCATATTTAAATTTTTTGGGCACATATCACGCAGAACAGATAGCCGATGGGGCCTAAAAGTTCTGGAATGGAGACCACGGACCGGTAAGCGCAGCGTAGGAGTAGGACGTCCACCCAAAAGCAGGACAGATGATCTAAAAGAGACTGCAGGGAAACGCTGGATGTAGGCCGCTTTCAACCGGCATTTTGGAGATCGATATGTCCAATTATGATGATGAGGATTTACATCTTTACCTTTGCCTACCATAAAAGGTTAAACAAATAAAAATACCTTTCACCATCTGACTTACAATCTCATGGTGTACCTACATTGGCTTCATATAAAATTCAAGAAAAAGTGTCCTGGGCTAACTATCTAAATTTAGATAATTAGAAATACCGACGTAAAGCTAAATTAGAATTTTTAATATGAAATAATAAAAAAATAAAAAAAAAATTTTGCTTGCCAAAAATGTAGACAAATTGCACAGATTATCGTAATAGTACAGCTTTAGTATTTTTTTGTATTTACTGTGGAATGCGTTATGCTTTCCCCGATAGTTACAATCTAGGCGTCCTTAAGTCGCGAACGAATCGGTTTCTTCTAGGCAAACGTGCTTCATCATAGACCGCATCATCGCTTAACATTAGGCGTGGTGGCGTTCAAAAACGTCAAAAGCTTGACACTAACAGATTGTAACCATCGGGAAAGATGTTCAAGCAAAGATTTTCTACCTATAGTGTATAAGACAAGATTCAAATAAAACTCCACAGTCCACAGTTATGTCGATATCACCACACAGATTTTATTTCAACATTATAACATTTTAATTACAATTCACTTAGCACTATTTTAGTACTTGACGTCCGTTGGACTCGAATCCCAACGACCGAATGACTCCCGCTTGCCGAGTGCCCTCCCACCAAAACCTCATATCCCCTCTTTACTTTTTATGTCCCAACTGGCATTAGTTTTTAAAGTTATAAGTAGTCAAGCTAGCCACTCTTTACCAATACTTTTGGAGTTGCGAGTGATAAATTTATACCAAAGAAAACCAATAAGTATGCTCAAATTAAATGTTGAAGGAACGACTAATGTTTATAAATATACTCGAAACCTTACAAGTGTATATATAAAATCCTTGCCAATTCCACAGACTATCAAATCAAAGTGCTTCGTGTTTGGTTACCAGAGGATTACGAAGTTAATGTCATTACTTTGTTTGTTTGTTCGTATGTTTCGGAATATCAGCCATGAAACGATAGAGGTACCTGTATTTTAGTTTTTATCAAAAATTAACTGCAGTGCTCCGAAGACAGATGTCATGGAGTCGAGGGTGGAGCATTCATTTAAAGACGGGAAACTGCACCAGTATACTATTAATAACATTGCGCTAGTCCCACCCGGTGCACTGTGGAGCGATGCCAAAATACTGTACAGTTTTTTTATGTTGCACAAAAAACTAAATTAACTCTATCATAAAGCTAAGGATGACTACATTTTTTTTTGTAATGTAACCAAGGTGTTAAAAGACGGGATCTCGATTAGGCTAGTTTTTTAAATGAAATTGGTATTATGATATTTCTATTTGATAGAATTAGAACGCCATAAATCCAGTTTTCATAGATTTTTTCCTCAATGTGTTTTTTATGAAATGAAAGGAAATAAAATGAAATAATGAAAAATAAAATTAAAAATATCCTACTAATTCTTAAAGGCCTCTGACATTACTTACTTACTCAGTAAAATAAGCTCTGGAATGTACCTGTAAAAAAATAAAACATTTTTATTTAACGGCATTATGAAACGCGTGGTTCAAAAAACAATAAAAAGGATAGCAAAAGTTGCCTAAACTTTTTTATAATAAGTAAATATTTCCTAAAGTAATTGCTGTAAAACTGTCGAAAAAAAAAAAGTGATGCTTATGAAGGGTTAAAAGTTACTTTATCTGAATTATGCCAACGGCATTTTTGCAGATGGAACTAATATCGGTTTTATAATTATGTATTTTTGTGTATTTTTTTATATATTTTTTATTTATTTAAGTGGCTATGACTCTCAGTGACCACATCGCCCTGTAAGACAAAGCAAAACAAAAATCCTATAATACTAAAATAAACGAAACAACTTCCAATATTATAATTTTATTAGCGTATTTGTATTAATTTAATTGAAGCGCTTTTATTATGCGTACTGCTAGTCAGTGGAATGCGCGGCCTGAATGTGTTCCCCGGTAGTTACAATCTGGGTGTCTTCAAATCACGAGTGAATCGGTTTCTTCTAGCCAAGCGTGCTCCATCGTAGACCGCATCGTTGCTTAACATCAGGGGAGTTGGCGGTCAAAAGTTTTTAAAAAAATTCCTAATTCTACGTTCAACGATAACTTGACTATTGTTACCATATAAGATTATTGATTGTAACATACGTTGTTGCATATGAAAAATTTAAATAAACAGCTTAAAATTAGTAATACAACTCGCGGCTTTATCGCTGCAATCTTTCACTGATACAGAATAAAACTAATATTGTATTCAAAATACTAGCCCTTCCGTACTGTCGGTATAATATGGTGCCACATTTATCTTGCTAGAACAACGCGATAAGCGCGCTTGTTTAGCCGTTTATCCGTTTCAAAGCGGAAATGAGAAAACTGAACACTGACGCAAAAGGAGTTACTGTAGAACACAAGTTTTAATTACTCGCATCACTGTGGGGAAATGACGCAGCTATTTTGCCAGTTGAAGTGTTTCAGGAATATGAGTAAATGTGTAGAAACATAATATTAGCTATCAAAGGCTTAAAAAAGGAGGTTTCACGATCTTTTTAACCTACTTCATTCGACAAGAGGTTATCAATTCGACTGTATATTTGATACGCGATTACTCCGCCAATTATGAATTAATTTTAATGATTCTTTTTTTGTTTGATAGATCCTTTAGGTCATACTTCAGAGGTGATCCCTAATAAATATTAACGAACATAATTCAGCGTTTTTTTTGTTCTTATTCTGAGATATACCTACACAGATTTGGTTTGTAGTTCCCTCGAACAAAAGTTTTGATGAGGAATGTTAATGTTTGAACGGTCATAACAGAAACATTAGAACAAAGATTGTATGCATTTGTAAGGGGGAATATAGGTTTAGCCTTGAAGTAGTTTTTATTTATTTATTAGGTTGTGAAACACTTTCGGGTATAAATGTACTTAAATGTCATGGTTAAATAGTTATTGACCAAGCGAAGAGACGCCCCGGAATTTAATGGGACAAGTCAGCGTTTTTAACCCCCAACGCCAAAAGAGGGGTTATGATATGATATGATATGATATCGCGATTTCAGGGTTGGTCCCATAGTAAACATTGTTCTTATTTTATTTATTTATTTATTTAACCACTTAAAGGAAACCGCCACAACCTTTTTTTACAGTGACATCCTTTCAATCCTTTTTTCCTTTCCTTTCCTTTTTTTTGACCACTCGTGTTACTTTGTACATTTAACACTGTACATGTAACCCTGTATATGTAACGCTGTACATGTAACGCTGTACATGTAACGCTGGACATGTAACGCTGTACGTGTGACCCTGTGCATATAATCCGTAAATATTTGTAGTAAGTAAGTAGCTCAGATTAGTAAAGCTTCAACAAAATGGATCACCTTGCTATAGGTGGGTACTATTTCTGCGAAAAGCTTCAGCGTTTCTTTAATAAACAAAAACAATATCCAGCACTGGAGCCCTAGCTTGTAACGTCGACATCTGCGCCCGACACCCGACACAGATACCGAAACAAAAACACTACACTTCTCCACTGGAGTAGTGCCAAATAGTGTCAAAAACTCGCCTTGATTTACAACCATTCAGGTTTTTCCTCAGATCAAACAAACAACAGAGATATGGATTGTCAGAATCGTATTAAAACTATTAAAGGGTGAAAGGGTGTTTGTTCCTTTTTCATGCTGCAAATGACAACTAAATAAAAGTGCTTATTAGCATACAGAAAAAAAAACAAGAAATTAATTTCATATTGTTACCATATAGCCCGTTAGTCTAGTTTGTAGTCATCCTGCCTTCTGCGCTTGGGGGCGTGGTTTCGATTCCCAACTAGGACAAACATTCATGTGATGAACATTTGTGTTTGTTCTATATCTGGGTGTTAATATCTATTTAAGTATGTATATAAAAATATATATGGATGTCTCTGTCCTGGAAAGACTGTCCACTGCTAAGCATCTCGCATCTAGTGGATGCAAGATGGCTGACGTTCATGGAATATACGACGTAGTGACAAAAGCTAGACGAGATATTGCATAATCCATATCCACCATTACACCTACCTCTTTGGCTTAAAACCGTAAAACCCGTTCTCCCGAGTGTAGAGCTTTCTCCGAGGCAGTACTTTGAGCACAGGAAGTGAAATGCGCTCGCGCAGCTGACATCAGGAAGTGACCCGCTTGATAGAGATTGTAGAAGGCATGGTAGTCTAGTATTTATTGATATTTTAATTAATATAGACATATATTACGCTATATTAGACATGATATCATCATCATCATCCAGAAGATGTCCACTGCTGAACATAGGCCTCCCCCTTTAACCTCCACACTGAACAACAGCCTGGCATCTGCATCCACTGGATGCCCGCGACTCCAACAATGGCGTTGGTCTATCTAGTGGGAGGCCTACCTACGCTGCGTCTTCCGGTTCGTGGTCTCCACTCAAGAATCTTTATTCCCCATCGGTTATCGGTTCTTCGAGCGATGTGGCCTGCCCATTGCCACTTTAACAGCTAGGTATGTCGGTGACTGGTTCTTTGGCTAATATTCACGTTCCAGATTCTATCGCACAAAGAAACTGAGCATAGCTCTCTCCATTGCTCGCTGTGTGACTGAGTTTTTGTAAAAGGCCAACAGCTAAGGACCACGTCTCAATACCATATCACATCACTGGCAACACACACTTGTCAAAAACCCTTGCCTTTAGGCACTTTGGATTAGACATGATATGCAAATCTTGAATAGAATGGTCCAGCTGATATTAATTTCACGATTTTAGGTTTGATCCCAACTTATTCACAATGATGAGCACAATCACCTCCTTTCGGCCATGTACCGCCGTTTCGTATAACCCTTTAAGTATAGCCGTAATGTGGTGCACTAGTAGGTACTATCACGCCGTTCAACTGCTCTAGATCTTCCTGTCACTACAGTTACGTAACTCAAAAACGTGGTCACTGGTCAGCTAGTAAATGTCGATCTGAAAGGTCAGATCACGAAAACCATCTATTTAATCCAATGCCTTTCAAATATTTCAAAAAGCATTCTAAAGGTGCCTACTAAGGTTTCTCCGTAGAGACTAGAGAGGTTACCTAACAATCTCGGTGTTTTCAAGTCGCGAATGAATCGGTTCTTCTATGTGCTCCACATCATAGACCACATCAACAATTAACAACAAGCAAGGTGGCGGTCAAGCACAAGCCTATTATTCATCATCATCATGGATAATAGGCTTGTAATCCGCCATCTTCAATTTAGGGTGATGTAATTTTATCGTTTTGATACCAATTTGATACCCATATTAAGGAGGTTGACAAAATGTAATCCACCATCTTGTAGCCGCGGCCATTTTAAGATAACGTCACTCATTTTAACGTTTCCTACCCCTCTAGCTCTTTCATTAGATACCCATATTAACAGGGTTAACAAAAAAAAACACCATCCGCCATCTTGTGGCGGCGGCCATTTTGAAAATATTTCAATACTCCATATTGTACTGTCACCAGAACTAAACGGGTATGCAAAATATCAGCTCAATCGGTTGGGGATAACTGTTTTAAAATTCAGTTGCTAGATTTGACCCTAACTAATAAGGCAAATTAAATAGAAGCTTGTGAAAAAGAAAAGAGGACGCGCTACAAAGAAACTTAATCTGGAATCTCCTTGCAACAGGTCGGCCATGATTGTATATTATGTGCCAAGTTGTATATCAGCTGTTTTAAATGTTTATCGGGGGTTATCGTGCACAATTTTATTAACAAAACACGTGTTAAAATCACGGAAGTTTAAAAATTACTTTTTGTAGTACATCAGCTGTAAAAAAAAACATCCCTATTAAAACACGCCATTTTAAGCAATCAAAAATCACGTGACCTTGTTTAACTAACAGACGGGACGGACTTGGCTGACGGACCGCCGTCCAACCAACGGGAGAGAAAGAGAAAACATAACTTTCTCTCCCGTACGTTGGTCAGCCAAATCCACAGGTCTGTTAGTACTATTATAATAGAAAACCATATTCATCTACCATCTTAATAGTTTACGTAGGTAACTGAAGATCTAGTCAGATTTATTTCAACGGCCATTATTAGCGAAAGAAATGGCTTAACTATGCAGACTTTTATTTAACTTCGCACAAATTGAGTTTTGAAGCGAAATCCACTTAAAACACTGTTTTAAACTATCACGGTTGTTCACTAAAGTTATATGATTATTTACGGGATATTTACCGTGAAATATATATTTATGTGAAATATATGATTACCGTTTGAAGACAACAACAACTTCCCGTGAACATGGTGCATGTAACTGCGCCGAAATATCGGGAGCTCATTCCACAACCTTACCACGGTAAATATCCCGTAAATAATCATATAAATTCGAAATCCACTTGTTTATAAACGACTACTTTTTTAGTAATTTCGTATAAAAAGGTAATTTTATGGTGGTTAGAATTCTAGCCTGGCCAAAACACACGGTTCTGTTATCTGTATCTTTGGACATAGATACAGGGTTACGCGGAAAAGCTGTACTAAGCCGAAAGGGGTTCATACCCATCATTATGAATAACTTTTACTAGAAGAGCAAGTTTGAAATCGAGAAAAATAGCAGCGTTTTCTTCAAAGTGCGCACTTTGTTGGGATTACAACCCACATCCTGTAACGTTGCGTTCGACTGCGCACACCACTGAGCTGTCAGCAGCACAAAATTATTGTTGTCTTTAACAAGGTCACAAATTTTCACATTGAGAGGTTAGTTTTATTTTTATAGTTCTCTCGTCGCTTTGTTCATTGTAAACAAAATTAAATAGGTAGGTGTGAAAATTGAAACACAAATTGTCTCTGTCTGTCGTAGCAAGAGAAAATAACGAAATAAACGTTATTAGGTTGAATTTTTTCAGCATACTTAAACGTAAAACTTATTATATAAACGCCAACGTGAAAAAAACATGTCGCTTTATTGCATCGATCTATATGTACTATTGAATTCTTTGCTTTATTGTATTATTTTCCTAAACTTATGTATTTGTGACTGTTAAAGTGTATTAATGGTGGTTTTTTGTTTATTATGCGCGCGTAAACGTGCTCGAGTGTGGGTAAGTGATTTAATAAGGTGAAACTTGTATTTTCGTGTTGTTTCCAAAACTTCGTAGAAGCCTCTAGTATTCTCCACCACTTTACTAGGGCATGACTTAGACTTGACCGTGACTGACTCACTTTGGTTGACTAATGACTATGACTGTGAAAATGACTTGTTTGACGATATTAAAAAAAAACTAGAAAGGCTTTTTACACTTTGCTCTGGCAAATGCACAATACGGCCCATGCCAATATCTTATCAAAGGCAAAGAAGAAGAAGAAGAAAAAAACACAAGGCATTATAGATACATAACTACATACACCCAGAAAACTTTACCTTCCTTCTGTTCGATCGGGTAAAAATACATCCATAATGGGCAGTTTTATCGCTAACTACTATTTTATCCATACAACTTTTGTATAAACGGGATAAGTTATATGATTATTTACGGGATATTTACCGTGGTAAGGTTGTGGAATGAGCTCCCGATATTTCGGCGCAGTTACATGCACCATGTTCACGGGAAGACTGAAGAATGCGGGTGGTTGGAGAACAGTTAAAAAGTTAGGTGCAGACATAACGATCTACCCTCTTTCTCTGCGCCGAAATATCGGGAGCTCATTCCACAACCTTACCACGGTAAATATCCCGTAAATAATCATATAACTTTAGTGAACAACCGTGATAGTTTAAAACAGTGTTAAACGGGATAAGGTATAATAATCAAACCCATTAAAACAATTTCTACAATTCACAGCTTACAAATGGTTTTCTAAACTTTTTCCTTGTCGCTGCTCGGGCGAGATTCAATACGAACCAATCATAAGTTGCTCCTGGCTCGGTCTGTTATAGATTGTTGAGACAACTGAGCTCTTTTAGCTTACTGGTGGTGGTAAATTATAGATACTCGAGATACTTCAAGAAGTAAAAGATAGGTAAGTAAAAGAGCATTTTCATCCCCTCGGAAAGAGTATTTTTGTTCGATATCTGAGTGCAAAAGCCGTTTTTAGCCGCTAGACGATAAAGTAAAATTGAATTTAGCACATCGTGTGCACTAAGTTTGTGAATTCAAAACATTATTAAACCTATTTACTTCTACTTCTATGGTGCCGAATTTATCATACAACCTTTTTTTAATTTGTTAAAAACTCTGATTCGGAACCTTCTTGGTGTAGGTACTTTATTTTAATTTGCTTTGCGCGCGCCATTTTCTTTTCACGTCATATTGTTAAAACCTTAGGTTAAAAACAAGAAACTTGAAAACAAGTGATAAACCTAAAATGAGTGACGACGACGAGGAAGCCACACGCCAACAATGTGCAATTTTTTTTTCATATGGTAATTTCCTCGCTGAGGTGGGAGGAAAAGTTACGTGTTGCACTCGAGTGCAAAGATTTTTCACCTCGTGCTCTTGTGATTCCCTCGCTAACGCTCAGGATTCTAATTTTTTTTTTTTTTTATTTTTTTTTTATTTTTTTTTTTTTTTTTTTTTTTTTTTTGCTTGTTAGGGAATCAAAATTGAGCACGCTGTTAAAAAGCAACTTTGCACTCTTGTATAACAAATAACTATTATATAACTACCCATTATTATGTTACATGTAGGTACACTTATTAGATTATTCACTGAGGCGATAAGCAGTGTCACGGGCGTCATATTGAATCCCGAACGTAGTGAGGGAGTTAAGGATATAATGCTTTATTACGCTTGAGATTCAAGCATGTCTAAGACGAAGACATCTTTATGTCCACCGAAGGCTAAGATGTCCACCTTAGCCGTAAGGTGAGAGGGTAGCGAAAGAGTTAAAATGTTGACATTGACTTACAAAAATTGAAAGGTACGCGTCCACTGGGTTAGAATCGGAGTACGGATTTGTTGCTTTGCATGAACATCTATTTTATGCCATAGGTGGCAAACAAGCAGACGGGCTGCCTGATGGTAAGCAGACACCGTCGCCTATGGATACTTGTAACTATTAACTCGCCTTTTGAAGAACCCCATGTTGTATGAGGTTCGTGCACTGGATCGGAAATTTGCGCAATATAGTTACAACCTCAGAATACAGAAACCATAGAAATCAATACAAAGCAATAAATCCGTACGCTCCGATTCCGACCCAGTGGACGTTTACCTTTAAGAGCCAGAATACAGCGATCTCGCTCGCGCATTTGATGTTTTCTTAAGATATAAAATGGCAGTCTACTTTTGGAAAATGTGCTCCGGTCTTAGATTAACTATACATACTTATTCTAAGGCTCCGGTCATCGACATCATCCGGTCATCATTTTCGACATTCAAATTTCAAAATATTATTAGAACAAATTTTTGTTTGAATATTTTTTTATAATGACCAGTATAAATGAAAAAAAAAAAAAACTGTTTATTCCATTTTTGTGGCAATAAACTCCTTGACGCAACTAGAAGATGCCGCAGATGGTAACTATCGGGAAACACCCGTGGCCGGCCAGGCGTTTTCGATGACCACAATCATCACAAAATCATGTGTCAAGTCTCAAAGAGGTATAAACAGGGCTATTAAAACCAAAACAATATTGTGTACACACCTATAACATTATATCAGTTGACAATCACCGCACAATACAATTTAACGGGCAGTTAATAATAATAGCAGCAACACTCGATCGGTAGACAATAAATATATAATTACGCTGATCAATTGTAATGTGTACCGCTGTTATCTGTTCACACCCGCATCCGTTCATGTGAACGACAAAATAATTGTACTAGGAATAATAGATACCTATATATTACATGGTACGGAACGTGGATATTCACCAGATTCACCGAAATAGCTGTTAATTTGCAAGTTGAAGTGGCAATGGGTAGGCCACATCGCTCAACCGATAACCGATGAGACAGAAAGTTTCTTGAGTGGAGACCACGAACCGGAAGACGCAGCGTAGGTAGGCCTGCCACTAGATGGACCGACGACATTGTGAGAGTCGCGGGCATCCAGTGGATGCAGATGGCAGGCTGTCGTTGAGCAGTGGACGTCTTCTGGCCGATGATGATGACATTACATGGTACTAAGTATGTGTTATGTATATAAATAGAGTCAGCTATTTGGATAGAGCTATGTATACATTGTGATTCGAGTAAATAGTTATGAATCAAAATTAGTTAAATATGCAATTTAGTTCACTTGGACAACGATATTATGTCAACCAAATAAACGTATTTTAGATAGATAGATAAACTCTTTCTTGTTCACACCACAAATTACACATGTACATAAGATAAAACAGCTGCAACAATCCAATTCCAATTTTTTTGTTTGTTAGGCATTCCAGTTATTTTGATATTACTGAACAGATTTTGATGAAATTTCTATGGGACCAATCTGAAAAAATATCATATCAAATTAAAAAAGAATTTTCTAAATTGGTTAACACGTTAAGCGGCATGGCGGACAACGACACACTAGCACTGACAGCTTATCTAGCCATGCAAGTAAACATTTCAAAATTCGTCATTAAACCAATTTTCATGAAATTTCTAACGGACCAATCTGAAAGTATATTCTTTCAAATAAATATACAACCAAATTGGGAACCCTTCCTCCATCCTTTTTTGAAGTCGGTTAAAAATGCAAGCCGAATTCCGTAACAGCTCTAAATACATAGCATCATGCTTTAAGCAGAGCTAGCATTTAGTTGTATTTGGGATGTTTGCATTGACTGTGGACATATTCTGTGTACGTTGGTTGTTAGCGTAATGTACCTACATCATTAAACGTGCATCTATTGCCCGTTGCAGACGATGCGCAGTAGCTTGCGCAAGTACCTACCTACTACGCATCGTCTGCAACGACCATGTACACTTTTTGCTTAGTGCAAGTGGCAGTGGAAGTGCGTAGTAGCACTTGCGCTGATCCTTGCTCAAGTGAAGCTTCATTTACCCGCCCTACACGCGCGACGACCACTGCGCATCGTTCGAACACTCGCGCGAGTACGTACTCGCACGCGAGTTGTGCGCGTATGTGTGAACGCCAGCGCGATTACTTGCGCAAGCTACTGCGCATCGTCTGCAATGCGCTTACAGCGCAGTAGACTTAGCCACAAAACCCTGTTTCACTTAAATCCACTAAGCAGATTCGAATTATAAATAAGGGCGAAAAGATAAAACCAAAATACTTACTCAAATATCGAAAAATAGTAAAAAGCCTGGTAATAATGTACGTTGGTAGTGAGTGACGTAAGAAATAAAGATAATTATGAGCCTAAAGTTATATGATTATTTACGGGATATTTACCGTGGTAAGGTTGTAGAATGAGCTCCCGATATTTCGGCGCAGTTACATGCACCATGTTCACGGGAAGACTGAAGAATGCGGGTGGTTGGAGAACAGTGAGTGTGTTTTGTCTTAAGTTAAGTTAACTTTAAAAAGTTGGTCTTTTATTTCTTGGGGAATGAAGGCCAAATTTTATGAGATTAATGAGATACGTGTATTTTAGTTAGTGAATTAGAGCCCTGCGAACATTTTCATTTTGTTTTCGTAATATAACGACTACAAACAGCTTCGCCGACTCTGTTTCTACTATTGTATGTGCATATCTAACTACTATGTACAATACAAACAGAATCGATTGGGTAAGTACACATTGGGACATGGCCTATCCAGAGAACAGGGTATTAATTTTATATGATTGAGTTTCAATAGGCCGCAGATTAATATCAAGTGTGAGGTTGAACAGGTTTGAATACAGATATCATGATCCTACCTTTATTATGTACCTATTAGTATCATTTGACGAGCGGGTTTCACATTACAGCTGAGCATAGCTCAACGTTCGAGTCGGTTATCTGTAACTGATAGGTAATGAATTCAGTGGCTCCGATTCCATCTAAATTTGAATCTTTACATTCGTCATCTATACAATCCACAAATCTTCGCCAAGAAGAACAAGGTATACAAGGTTACTGGTAATTAGTTAGCATCCTCTTAAAAGCGGCCTTAGTGCAGTACAACAAACAACCTTAGTTATACGACTTTTCGAAATTAGCGAAAAAATATCTGCCGCTCCATACAAAAAAATATTCGCTCACGACGAAATAATTATGTGAAACAGTTGATATTTTTATCGCGAATTTTTATAATTCCTGGAACAAAAGTTGTTTGTTTTGACGTATTGAAACTGCAGAAGATTCTAACTAATTGCCAGTAACCCTGTATACCAAGGATGTTTTTTTAATAGTAGGCTTGCCTTTGACCGCTAACTCGCCTGATGTTAAGCGATGATGCGGTCTACGATGGGGCACGCTTGCCAGTAATGAAAAGAATGCTCCGCGAGGCTATGAAAGATAAAAATAGACAAATGTACTTATTAGAGAGAATGGTTGGCAAGTACCACCAGGGTGGGATCCAGTCATCAAATTAATAAAATCTTAAGCCCGGCGCAGAACTGCAAGATCTCTCGACACTGTGACCACTTACTAACTACATACGAAACGTTTTGATTACAAATTATCGGCGATACCTACCTACTTGTAAATAATTTCATAACATTTCTATAGACATCCATTATCTATTCTATCTGCGACCACGGACTCTGCAAAGTGTTCGAAATGTTAGGAATGAAAATAATGTAAAATGCACACGATTAAATCCTATAAAAGTATATAATTTCAATGTTACATCTCTCATACATCATATCTTATACTAGCGGTCCGCCCCAGCTTCGCACGGGTATAGATTATAGCCTATATATGTCACCCGGGGATTGTGTAGCTTCCAACAGTGAAAGAATTTTTAAAATCGGTCCAGTACTTTTTGAGCCAATTCGTTACAAACATACTTACATACAAATCTTTCCTCTTTATAATATTAGTATAGAAGTATAGATATATTAAAGGTGATGTGTGTGTGTATGTTCCCTATGGACTCCAAAACGGCTGGACAGATTTTGAATGGACTTACACAAAAAAATACTTTTCAAAAACAAGCTTTTTCGTATTCTTCTCAGCAAACTCTTTCGTTTGATACCCATATCATGATGGTAGATAAGAACATTTTGTCCGCCATCTTGGAGCATCCGCCATATTTAATTTATCATCTAGGATCAAAGTGCTTGGGAAGACAAATCCAACAAACCCAAACTCGACGGTGTTACGTCGATTCGTTTAGGCGTTCCTTACTACCGTCTGTCTCCATCATCAGACCAGCCCGATGGTAACATAACATTGCATTGTCACCGAATTTACATAAATATGCCAAACTTCAGCCCAATCAGTTGAGGAGAACTGGTCTAAAATTCAGTTGTAAGACTCCACCCGAACAAACATATTTACATACATTTGTAAAAAGGGGTATTAAAATCATAGATGTAAGTAAAACTGTCATTGACTAAAATGTTATGTCAAGAACTGTCTGTCTGTATGTCTGTCAAACTGTAGATACCTACTTTTACCTAGTTTATAAGCAGGTGAAGATGTGAGTAACCTGACATCCTGCAAACAGATGTTACATCCTCTGCAATCAAAGGCTCGGTTTCCGCAGTTCCCATCGTGATTAGGAGTTGTGCGCTGCGGTATAAAGCTGCGGTATACCGAGACCCTCAGAAAAAATAAATGGAAGCGTTATACCTTCAGTTTTCTTTTTAGCATGTACCAATTGGTCGTTCCTTTTAATGACATTTTGCTGTATCGTTTGCAGTTGTGTGCCGCTCAATATTGAAGTGTGCGTTTGTAGAACTAGTAAGAATATGTTAGTATGTGTAATACGGGTTTACCTCGGCCCCTACAGTTTTTGGCAGACTTTTTTCGGTACTAGCTCTAGTATAAGGCAGATTCAAACTATATATATTATTATCAAAGGCTTCGTGCATCTATATCACTCGCGCGTTTCAACATTTTTAAAGATATGTTATATATATTTTATGATATGTTATAATATATTAAATGTACTCATATGAAATCTAAGCACAACGTAACGATAAAGAAAATAAATTTACTACAAAACAATTTAAAAAACGTTTGTACGTTAACTTTAGAATAACATTGCAAATAGCTTAGGTAATTTTCGAGGATGGCGGATGAGATAGAAATAAAAAAAAAATTGAATTTTTCACCGTACCAGGGCATTACTTATTTGAAGATATTTATTAAAACATGAAAAATATCAATACTTGCAAATGCACAAGATGTGCGAAGCCAAAGTACTGTCAAGATAATATAAGAAAAAATTAAAAATTCCCCAACCTCCTCGCTCTCGGTACCCCTTCGTTCTATCGTAACGTAACAATAAAAGTGCGTAATGAGTTCCACCGCATGCCTACAGAGTGTGTATTCCCCATTACCTTGTGAAATATGGTCCGGTGGGTGCTTTGGTCTGCTATAAACCTGGTCTACTTATAAATGTTGGGGGATACAGCTTAATAAACCTGATTTTGGGGAATTTTGCTAAGAAAAAGATATTGGTAGCTCACTAAAAGTTAGGCGCTGTAATGTCTTTGGAATCGTGAGGCCTTGATGAGGACTTCTAGGTGACCTAGTACACTAAAGTAATTTGAGCGGTTTTAAACAAGATGACTGTAAAAGAATGACATTTTGAATTGGTAGCATTAATGTATATTTGAGTAAAGAAATATACGTAAATTATATAGCAGTTTTCTTTTTTTTATCCTACCTAAGAGACGAGATATGTTCTTGGTGGCATTTTTTTAAAAGTAGGTACATGTTTGTATGGCTTATACAAGAGTTATTTTGATTGCAAACGTAAACGGTAACTACCGGTCGACTTTTTTTGGTGGAGGCCATTTTGCCTTATTCAGACTTGATAAATCAGGATTGCAATAGCTCTAAAACGTAAATTGAAAGGGTCTTAAACCATCCGTTTAAGACTGTAAGATAAATTAACGTAGGACCCAAGGTTTTAGTAACTGCAATGACATCTTCAGGTAAGTTCACCGTCTCCATCTCAGTGTCAGTCCCTATTTAGTTTTGATGCATAAGTATGATTAAGTCTGGTTTAACAGCTCGGCTGTTCGTCGGGACCAAAGACTTGATACCCTATAGATTGTATTACATGCAATAAAAGTTTGATGTTCTGTACTCTATAGTATAAAGTTGTATTTTGGAAACTGACGTGTTTTTCACTTATTTTGTTCTTATTATACGAGAATTACTCACGTATGATTAAGCTGGTTACTTCGACTATAGTTTCAATTTCAATGGCGGTCTTTTATGGTGAGTGCGCAAGCGGCTCCTTCTCGTTCTGCACAGACGTGAGTAATCCCCGTATTATAAAAAAAATAATATTAGAGAACTTCCTCCTTCAAGGGTTGTGGGTAATTGGGAGCTTAGGAATCAGCGTTTGTAATGTGAGTACTTACCGGAATATGACATATTGTTAACAAAGATTATATACGTAGTATATTATGAAATCTTTAATTGTTAAGTTAGATTTACTTCTGAAATTAAATGTTTTATTTTAAAAAGATACCTAATAATTCGCAATGCAAACGATTCAGAAGACTAGCTAAGCTATGCTCAAGCTCCATAAGGATATACTGACATGCCGCTGGCTTAAAACTTTTTGTGCCAATGTGTTGCCAGAAGATCTCGATCGAAATAAAAGTGTCTATGGGGTTACATAAATAAATATTCGGGACATTTTTGCACAAATCACTCGGATAACCTTTCAAGAATGGTCTGTTGGACCACCTGTAAAACTGACGATACAATTTATTGGACATAAATCTAAGGGAAAGGGGGGGGGGGGGGGGGGGGGGCGGCAATGTGATGGTTTGACGGGTTTACTCATAGCCTTTAAAACTGAAGGCACAGTTTATTGGGCATAATCTAGGGTAGCCAAAGTGATGGTTTGACGGATTTGGGTCATCAAAGTCAGGCTCTTTTTACTAAATTGTATTGTATGACAGTGCTGGGGTAGATAAAGTATATGCAAGTAATAATAAGATGCACTCCACGTCTCCTGAAGCAACATATCACAGTTCGGAACGTATCTTGTTTTATCAAGACGAGACAGGGTAGGGCAGGGCAGGGCAGAGCAGAGCAGGGCAGGGCAAGGCAAGGCAAGGCAAGGCAAGGCAAAGTCCATAATAACAAGGATAACATATACATTACAATAAAACTATTATCTAGGCTTTTAACAGGCGGCCTTATCGCTTAAAGCGATCTCTTACGTTTAATACGTTTAAGCGGCTACGCTTTGCATCCGGCATAAGCCAGAAAAAAACAGCATTTCAGTAAAATAATTCTACTTTTCTCCGGTACTTACAAAAATACCCTGCCGGCGTTCTCTCAATGGACTTGAAAAGATACCTAAATTAGAATATGATAAAAATAGACTGGATTTACTAGAACGGAAATAACGAGTAACGTTACGAAAACTCAGCAAGAAAAATGATAAATGTTCTGAGACTGGGACCGGCCCGAAAAACTGGGACTGAGCTGCTGCTCTAAGCCAAAACATAGTAACATAATAAACGAAGTTTTTATGTTGAAAAATTAAAAATAATTATCATCTGACTGCTGGGTATACGATAGGCCTCCGTTTGTTTATCCCACTTTCCCAGGGGTCTCCCCAGGCGCATCCACTCGTTGCCAACAGTTATTTTGTTGCCGTCCAATTCATCCTCGGTCGGCCCGGGTTCCGCCAACCTAGTCTGCTCAACTTATATTTTTTTCTCGAATTATTTCATGTATCATACAAAGTATACATACTTTTTATTCGAATTATTTATATTGGTTTGACAAGCCACCTTCCAATCTACTGATATAAATTTTGGCGACGCATTGAACATTGAATTGTATACTTAATTTTTTTATACTGCTCATTTTTTATGATTAAATTCACATGCCAAGTAACGACAAAATAGGGGAACTAAAATTAAATGTAAAATCAACCTAACCTACCTAACCTAAGATCCATGTAAAATTTGATTTTTATTGAATAAAAATAATTTTATTTCATTAGTCTATGCCACAACGCGTTTACTGCAGTTTACGCAAAAAAATAATTATACACATTTGAAATTATAAAGAACTATAATTTTAACATAAAACTAATTTCAAAAAGCTAATCTAAAATCTCCTTGGTCGAAGGAATTAGTTTAATAATATATTAAATTTATCAACATTATTTTTCTTGGAAATAAGGTAAACAAATATTCAAGCATATAAAAAAAAACACAAGTTTTTAACAGTCATATATAAATCTCATACTGTGTTTCTGTTTGAGGCAGCCGTGAAACCCGAATTACTTTTCACGCCTGTCTCAGCCCGCTACTGTTTAAGGCTCATGCTAATAATTTCATTCGTATGTAACACCCGATCCGGGTTGCTACTGATCCGAGGATATGACCGATGGCCTGGATACGGGTAGGATTCGGCATCTCAGCTAGAGGCATTGTAGATAGATATATACTTAAATCTGGGCAGTTAAAGGCTATCTCATTCGCGCATAATAACGTTTTTGAAGATAGAAAAATCATCATCATCAGCCTATTTGATGTTCGTCTACTTCTGGACGTAGGCTTCTCCTAAAGAAGGCCACAAGCCATGATCTTCCGCTTTTCGCATCCACTTGCCACCAGCCGCCTTTCGCAGGTCGTCACTCCACCTGGCCAACATTCCAAGTCAAAATGAAATTCAACAATTTATCCAGATTTTTCAGGACCATTGTTGTCATCTAGGGAAGAATTTTTCCGACGAGGACGAGAACACATATAAAACTCACCCTTGTCAGTTTTTATTATCTGACTCCACGCCTGATTACAGTAGGAGTATAACAGATGGGTGTCCCAGAAAAAAAGTCGGGGTTGCCAGGGGTACTCGCAATTTCTCAAATTTCCCAAGGTACATGTTTTTTTATATAAATAATATGCGATCTACGTTGAAGCACGCTTGGCTAGAAGAAACCTAGCCTGGCCTTGCCTAGGAGAAAGATGTAAATTTTATTTATAACGTAATATATGTATTATGTGTTTTTTTATTTTACTGTTTAGTTAAATGGTTCGGCAGTGCCAATTGACGAACATAGATTTACTGACGAACTAAGATTAGAACGGTGAACAACGAAGAAACCAAAATTTTTCATAGAAATATAACATTAGGTACTTGCCTACTGCAACATTTATTGAAAACTGTCTTCTTTTACGAATGATGAATTGGGGACATCAATTATGTATGTTTTACTCTATATGTCAATGATGCTAATTTAACATAACCTGAAACAAAAAAAATCTTTATACGTGAAACTATTAATAATTAATTTCTAAAAATTATTTAAAAAAAATTTTTTTTTAGATATTACCAATGATAATAAAGATCAAGATGAACTTCCGTAAAGTAACGTCAGATTTTAATCAACTATGTAATAATTATTGTTTACATAATTTTTAAGGTTCCGTGCTTCAAAAGGAACTGTCCGTCTGTCCATGTGTCCGTCTGTCAAGACCTTTTTTTCTCAAGAACACGTAGAGGTATCAAATTGAAATGTATATCATCTGAGTATAGTATATCATCATTATCATCATCATTCATCTGAGTATATATCTGTTGAGTACATTAGAAAATTGTGTCAGACTGCGGACTTTTTGGCGTTACAGGAGACATGGCTCCTCCCAGATGAAATTCCTTATTTAGGCGATATTGATCCAAATTTCGCATACGCCGGGAAATCAGCGGTGGATACTTCCTCAGGAATTTTGAAAGGGAGAAGTTTTGGTGGCGTTTGCCTGATGTGGCGAAAGAGTGTTTTTCGTGCGGTATCCGTTATCGAATGTACGAGTGATCGTATTGTGGTGGTTAAAGTGGTGCTAGATGATCGCGAGTTCTTAGTGATTTCCGTATATATGCCGACAAATAAACCTGATAATTTAGAAACTTTTATAGATTGCCTCGGTCAGATTAGTGCTATTGTAGAAACTAGTAATGTAGATTCAGCATATATACTCGGTGATTTTAACGCTCATCCCAGTGCTTTGTTTGGTATGGAGCTTCTAAACTTTTGTACCGAGCAAAAGTGGACATGTGCTGATATGGAATATTTAGGAGTAGATTCGAACTCGTACACTTTTCTAAGTGACGCACATGGGACCACGTCATGGTTAGACCATGTGATTACTACAGAAGTTGCAAAAAAATCGGTTTTGCGTGTAGACATAAAATACGAGTTGTCATGGTCGGATCATTTTGCTGTAGAGTTAACGTGTGACTTAAACATATTAGTACCTAAAATTGTACATCGAAGCTCCGTGCCGGATAGGGCTATCTGGGGTGAGAGAGACGAGATGCAGACCAAGAGGTATTGGCAAATGTGTTCATCTAGATTGCGCGACATGCAATTTCCTGCTGAATTTCACAACTGTGCAGATGTATCATGTAATAATTTAGATCATAGACATGTTATTAATGAAATGTATGCTACAATAGTTGGCACACTTAGAGATGCCGCATCGGATTGTTCTAAAAAGTGTAATGGTAGATTTAAGAAAAGTAGTCAGGTTACAGGTTGGAACAAGCATTGTAAGGAGGCGCATGGGAATGCTCGACTGCGGTTTCATGAGTGGGTTTTACACGGTAAGCCTACACTGGGTCAATTTTACGATCGGATGAGAGAGTCGCGAAGTGAGTTTAAAAGGAAACTGAAGTGGTGTAAAACCAATGAAACTCAAATAAAAATGGACATTCTCGCAACGCAGCATACAGCTAAAAATTTTAGCAAATTTTGGAAAGATACCAACAAATTGAATCCGAGACCGAGTGTTCCCGTGAGCGTTGAGGGTGTTTGTGATACTGACCAGATTGCCAACCTCTTTAAGGAACACTTTCAAGTGCATTCTTCTTTAGAGCCGCGGAATACAGGGGCCGAGGCAACGGATGCAGGAACCGGAAAACCAGTTACGTGGATTACAGCAAAACAGGTAGCACGGGTGGTGAAGGACATGAAGCGAGGAAAATCCCCCGGCCATGATTCTCTGAGCATTGAGCACCTGCAGCATGCAGGAGTTCATCTGCCGAGGGTGCTCGCCATGTTCTTCACCTTCTGTGTGGGGCACTCTTACCTGCCAGATGCCTTGATGAAAACAGTGGTTGTCCCTATTATTAAGAACCGGACGGGGGATGCATCCAGCCTCGGCAACTACAGGCCAATATCACTCGCAACAGTCATCGCTAAAGTGCTGGATGGTGTGATTGAGATTCAGTTGCGACAACATCTCAAGCTACATGACGCCCAGTTTGGTTTTAGACCTGGACTATCGACTGAGGCTGCTATACTGAATCTCAAACACACTGTCCAATATTACACCAGCAGAAGCACACCTGTCTACGCTTGCTTTTTAGATTTATCTAAAGCTTTCGATTTGGTGGCGTATGACAGGTTGTGGCATAAGTTGTCGAGTGATACGGACCTTCCGTCCGAGTTTGTATCTCTGCTGAAGTATTGGTACGGTAATCAAACCAACGTTGTGCGGTGGTCAGGGTCACTATCCGAGGTGTATAGGTTGGAATGTGGCGTGAGGCAGGGTGGGTTATCGTCGCCGAGCCTCTTTAACCTCTACACTGATCGCCTGATTCATGAGCTTAGCAACGCCGGTGTCGGCTGCTCGATTGACGGTGTGTTTGTCAACAATATCAGCTATGCAGATGACATGGTGTTGCTAGGCCCATCAATTAGGGCCCTCAGGAAGCTCATAGGCATCTGCGAGCGGTATGCTGGGGCTCATGGGCTCAGGTATAACGCTATCAAAAGCGAGCTTCTGGTGTTTAAAGCGGGCTCGAAAACATATGACAATGTCCCACCAGTCACACTAAGCGGCAGTGTCCTTAAAAGAGTCTCTCAATTTAAGTATCTGGGTCATTGGGTTACCGATACGCTCGCAGATGACGTGGATATGGAGAGGGAGCGCAGGGCGCTGTCAGTCAGGGCTAACATGTTGGCTCGTAGGTTTGCACGATGTACTGCACAAGTAAAGGCGACGCTGTTTAGAGCGTTTTGCCAGTCCTTTTACTCGTGCAGCCTATGGGTCAAACATACCAAAAAGTCCTATACGACCCTGCGCACCCAATACAATAACGCCTTCAGGGCGCTGATGAGGCTGCCACCGTACTGTAGCGCATCAGGGATGTTTGCGGACGCGCATATAGACGGTTTCGCCGCAATCATGCGTAAACGCGTAGCGTCCCTGATGCGCCGCGTGCGGGGCAGCTCCAACAGCTACCTGCAGCTGTTCGCCTGGCGGATGGACCTGGACTGCCCAATAATGCAGCACTGGACCAAAGTTCATGTTGAGCATTCCGGGTCTAAGCCGAAATATAGGTTAAGATAAAAGAGAATGACTTTTGACTTTTAATTTTTATGTTTTAGGTAATTTTATTTTATTTTGATGTTATGTGTATGTAATAATAATTCTAATTTTTGTAATTTTGTATATATATGGGATTGTTTTCTGAAATAAATTGATTGAATTGAATTGAATTGAATATCAAATTCTCGAGGTTTCGGTTTCTTTCAGTTGTGATAAAATCAAACTTCAACGCGATCAAAAGGTATGATGTATATAGGTATGTCGTATATTACGCATTATTTTGCGATTTCACAAGGGAGTCAAAACCTATAGGGTACCTTCTGCAAAAGCTAGAATCATGAAATTCAGCAAGAGGGTAATGTCTCAGAGTACACATAAAGGAAAAAATCCGAAAGTTGTTAATTTGAAGTTATATAATAAATAAATTCGCCGTTAGAAAACTTTATTGTTGTTGTTATTTTGTTTGGTCTCGCGCTCTCAGTTTTCCGTCCAACGGAACCCTCAGAGTGCGAGTCCTACTCGTACTTGTCTAGTTTTTTTATTGATGTCTAGATATTTTGGAGCGGCCTAATGCCTAAATATAATGCTGCCCGTTTAAATCATAGTTATATTTCTCCCAATAATAACATTTACCAAAATTTCGTAAGTAATCAAATTTTCCCTACAGCCGTAAAAACGCCCAATCTGGCAACTCTGAAAAGAGCGCTTTTTAGCCGAACATTGCCGAATTGAGCCGAATTTGCATTCGAAGTTTAATTCTGAATTGTTTAACGGCCAGTAATTTATTACCGTATTTTTCTTGCGACGTAATGGAGCAGTAGTAACATTTGGGGTCGAGATCCGGTTTTTATTTGAGCCTTCAATGCTTCAATCGTTTGCGCCTTTCTGATTTATGTTTTGGACGAAATTAAAAACAATGGACGGGAAAAATGGGCTTTTATTTGAGTGGCACAAGAAAGTCAGCAGATTGTTAAAATGTTTTCTTTTTGAATTCTAAAAAGGCACAAAAAATCTCCGTAAAGAAAAACCGTTTAGTTAAGTGGCGTGTCTTAAGAGAGCCATATGTCCAGCATTATACTAATGTATAAAAAAAATTTGAGATAGCCAGATTCATTCAAGCTACTCACAAAACTATGAAGAACCTGTGCGGTGGGACTGAGTTCCTAGGTCATTTCTATTACAGTTGTTGTGCCGAAAGATAAATAGAAATAATATTTATCTACATATTATTTAATTCATTAAAATATTTCAGATGTAAAATTATCGTAAATAAGAATAAAACTTTTCTTGCAAATTGCAGTTAGCACGTGTAAGCGTCTGTCAAAAATAATGTCAGATTGCCACAGACAACAAAAGTGACATTCCAAAAATGCTCAGCACCAAAAACTAATGCCTGTAATCTGTGTGCAGTATAAAGTGGCTACAAGGGAGGTAGATCTATGCTAAAATCAAAGATAATATAACCACTTGATCGCGCATATAATCAAAATTCCCTTTTGCAAAAGTAAGCCACGTTAGTCGCGGGGGGGTATCGAATGGAGGCTTGTGATTGGAGACTCAAAAGTCATTCATTCAATTCCCGCCTAGAATTCGCCCGCTCGAAAAAGATCATGCTGAAAATTTGTACCTTTTCATCGCGCGGAGTAAAGGATGAATAGTCAAGTGTCGTCATTGGCTAAAAAGTGTTTTGTTTTTTTTTATTCGATTTTCAAGCTAAAAGCGTGCTTGCAAGTTAAATGTGTAAAAATAGGTTATTCAGGACAGTTGATAATATTTCGTTTAGTGGATAAAAACGATTTAAAAACTTTACCCTTCGAAATGCTAGCGATACAACTGATGGCACAACCGTTTTACGGAAAAAAGTAAAAGTGCAAATATCCATCGAAAATCCTTCCAATACGCACAAAGCCCGCGCTCCTATATCATGAGCCTGCAGTCAACATTGATTTACATTATACCTTCGTAAACAAACGCCGCCTCGTCGTGGTATTTTAAGGACAGTAGAGAAACTTGTAAAACACCTGTTTTTTATTTAACAAAAATCATTACTCTTGACAGGTTTGTTTTTGTTTTATTCATACAAGCCACTCATCACCATCATCACCATCATCATCATCTTTGTTTCAGCTATAGGATGTCTACTGCTGGTCATAGATTAGGCATCCGCCATCAATCCAACAGGGCCGGTTGGAAGCGGCCTACATCCAGCGTTTCACTGCGGTCTCTTTTAGGTCGAAGTCAAAGTCAAAGTCGTCTTTTAGGTCGTCCATCCATTGTGAGTTACACCGGTCCGTGGTCTCCATTCGAGAACCTTACCCAGGTTACCCACGACTCGGTGGCCAAGTGGGTTGCTCTAAGGTTATTATGTTACGATATCGTATGAAATGTTACGACAATGAAGTTTCATACATTTTCACATAATAAAAATATCACAAGTTTTTTGTCTCACGCCGTTCTGTGAATCATCTGTTTGCAAACTAAAATACGAAGTAAATTTATATCTATTTAAAAACAATAAAAATATATAATCAACAAAAATATTGATCCTGAAAAACCATCCGAATACTTCGTAGGACCTTTACCTAGACCTTAGTCTCTGCCTCCGATCCGTCTAGAACTTGATTAATTTTATCCAAAAGGCGTTTTCAATAAAGACCTTTATTTATTTTGTTCTCAGTCTAGCGCTCGCGTTAAGTTGGTGTTAAGATATGATTGAGTTTGTTTTTGAAGTTAGACACGCGTGATGTTCTGTCACAGACGAGAACCCCAGGCGGTTATTCAACTTGATTAAATGCAGCTTTTTGAATTTATTCAGTCCATAGTTATGCTAATCCAATGATTGTTATTTATTTTTGAAATGAAAACTTCTTTAGGCGCTTTGAGCACTTTATTTTTTGTTGATAGATAGAGGTTTTCCTCTGTGAGGATTTTGGCGTCGCACCTCTTGTGCATTTGCCAGTAATAAAATAATAATCTTCTAGGATTGCACTAGCATATAATGGCGTCTATTCTGGCATACCACTCGCTAAACTAAACTAATCTGACAGGACTAAAATTATCTGCCTCTCTTTTCATTTTAATGTGTGAGAGAAGGATGGCAACAATTTTAGAGCTGTCAAATTTGGTTTAGTTAGTGCATCAGAATCGATGCCATTATAAATACTCTACTGTTGTGTAAAAAATATTTATAAACTTATACTTCATTATATTGCAGTAAGATAACAAAAAACTTTTTGACAGAAAAATCCCAGCAATTTATGAGCACTCAACCTTTCTAGTATCTTCCACACAATATTTAAGTGACAATAAAGCATTACGTACCCATAAAGATACAAAGCAACAATTTAATTACAATGAAAGCTGTATAATGCGAAATGCACTGGAAACCATTAAGCGGAACCCGGAAGCTTCGCGGAAACAGTAAAACAACGTTTCGTTACTGCACTCAGCTTAAACTTTTACGTTTCGTTTGTGCTTTTAAGAGAGATTTATTTAGTTTGGTACGTAATCGTGAATTGTATTACTATTGCGCTAAGCTAAGTAGTTTTTTTAAGGTTCCGGAGTACTACAAGGAACCCTAATAAGTTCGTTCTGTCCGTCCACCCACCCGTCCTAATTTTTAGAACCTTCTAACTTATGTATAGTTATAAGATAAATGCATAACGTTGCACAATTACAGTTTCAGTACAGATAAGTATTCTATTTAAAAAGTATATAAAAATGCATTTAGGGGGTGGCTCTGGTACATGTGAAAAGGCATCATTATTTTTCGCAGCTCCTCATCGTGTCCTTGAAAATACGTCTTTTAAAATGAAGATAAGATTTCAAACACCGCAATTTCATCAAGTATTGAAGCCTTTATCGTTGTGGTCCTTACCTATAATAGTAGTCTTACCTGGTCTACCGGCGCTGATAGTCCTTGACTATCAGCATTAATGCTGAGACGGACCCATTCGACACTGATTGTATCCTTTACATATAAGTTTTTGTAAAGGTGTCGAATATTTTTTTTTTTTTTCTTTTCTTTCTTTCTCACTAGTGATTAAAAGTAGATTATTTACATACCCGAGTAGGTAATCTTTTACAACCTCAAACTTTAGCGCTACTTTAAAGTGTCTAGTGTGTAAAAGATCACCTTACATCCCTTGTGCAAGAATCTACTATTAACTTTCATATTTTTTTTTTTTTTTAAAACAGTACAGAAACATAAAGCACTAATGATAAAAAATGAAATTGAAAATAAACCGGATCTGTCAGGACAACTATTACAGTTTGCCATCGTTCATTACATAGCCCTGGCGCCGGGGCAATAGAATGCGGCACCGGTACCCGCTGCTTGTAGTAAGAGGCTACTAAAAAGGGACCTCCGGGCTCGGGATAGTCAAGGTTGGGGCTCTGACCTGACTTAAGCGTGCTCAGGGAGAGAACGACAACGTTGTGTGACCAACGTTGTAGCGGGCTCAGAAAACACGGTTGTCTCGGGAGGAGCCGTAGCGCAGTGCTAAGGGCTTGGGTGCGTTCCTCTAGAGATCCCGGAGCCTTCTTGTCAAGCACTAAGTTTGGTCACCGGGGGGACTTTAGTGGGTACAATCCCACATAACCTGGCTGCACCCCAATGCAGCTGGGTAGGATTGGATGACTTCTCCCTCGAAAACAAAAAAAAAATCAAACTAAAAAGTAGCCGACTTGACGAACCTGCTGCGCCCGCTGCCGCGATACACAGAGATAACGCGACATGAATTACGCGATAGACATAGAGGCAACTTCTAGGTATTATAAAGTAATATAGCTGCAGGTATTTAGCACCCGCACGTCCTTAACTGAATTTCACTTGTATTGTGTAGTAGCAAGAGTCGCTATTTATTTAAATGATTTTGCGGAGTGAATCTTCTGTGCTTGAACATGTATGTCTTCTGTGCAGGGGCGGATCCAGGATTTCATTTTGGGGCGGGGGGCATACTGACAAGGTTCGAAGGAATCAAATCGAAAAATTGAGTCGAATGTATGGAATTGCTAGGCGTTTGGGGGGGGGGGGGGGGGAGGCATGGCCCCCATAGCCCCCCTGTATCCGCCAATGCTTCTGTGGGTGTAGACACGAACTTTCGGAGTAACTAACCACCTTCCGGAGCAAGTACATTGGAGTCAAGATCATTCAGAAACATTAGTACATCGGGAAATCGAACTTTTGCTGTTATTGACGTTACGAACTTTCGCAGAATCATTCATCAGAGCTCAGAATTTCCGAGTTTCTTGCTATCTAAAGGTAATTTATTCCCAAAATGTTTTCCTGCATCTTCCTGTCCCTCGATTGATGGGGGAATATCGTTAGCCATTTGACTAATCTCACGCGCTGACTTATTACTTTTATTTCGTGTTGATAGCTAGGGGAGGATCGGGAGAAATCACTGTCTTTATAAGAGTGTTTGTCTCGGAAGAGAAATGGGGGAAATTGGGGGATATATAAGAAAATTTATGAAGGAATTCTTGTGTGAAATCCTTGACAGTATTTACCTTACATGATACTATAAACGCGAAAGTTTGTGTGTGTGTGTGTGTGTGTGTGTGTGTGTATTTGTATGTTTTTCCGCGCTCAACTCTGTAACAGCTAAACAGATTAGAATGAAATTTGACATGGTGGTAGCTTACCCAAAGAAAATGGTTAGTCATTGCTTATGCCATATGGATATGTATGTTATGGATTACCACATAGGCTTTTTATCCCGAAAAAATCATAGTAGGAAAGCGGCCAAAACCGCCGGCAACTGCTGAAAGAAATAAATTTACTTACAACTTTTCAACACTGATTAGGTGTGTAAGAAGAGTGACGAATCGAAGTTTTTCTTTACCTGGAAACAAAACGAGTTATTAATTACTGTGAAATTCACTATTTTGGATATACAGACCAAACAAGTCTAGGTTTTTTGATAACACGCTTAATTAAACACTACATAGTAGTATAGTTTAATATACCTCTGCTCTGAAGAACATTTTGATCTCATTCCTGCGTTGGACTTCCACTACCGCACATCCCGACACCGTCAAAAAGCCTCCCTCCCCACATCTTGCAAAGCTGGAAATCCCACACCGTCCTATTTTTCCACTCCTTTCTTCCGTGGAGCTGCAAAGTTTGGAATGTCGTTCTCCTAAAGCCCTTCAAGTTTCAACATGAAACATTTCAAAAAGGGTGTCTAAAACTACCTCTCCGGACTGGCAAAGCACTGCCAACACCGATGGTGTTGCAGGTATATTTTTATTTCATCATCATCATCACAATCAACCTTTATTAGTCCACTGCTGGACATTTGCCTCTCCCAAGGCGCGCCACTCAAACCGATCTACGGCTTTTCTCTTCCAGCTACTGCCATCCGTCTTACGTATATCGTCACTCCACCGAGTCTCAGGTTTATTTTAATTGCAAATAAATTTTTCCAATACAGACACCTCCCATTGAAGTAGGACATACATAATGTAATTATGTAGATGTATGTGAATTGGTGGAATAACACAAATAAGAATTTTCCACACTGAAAACTGTGAGAAGAACTCTACCAACGTGGTTGCATATATCAATTCATGTGACTGTTCCA
Source organism: Agriopis aurantiaria (assembly GCA_914767915.1). Classification (NCBI taxonomy): domain Eukaryota; kingdom Metazoa; phylum Arthropoda; class Insecta; order Lepidoptera; family Geometridae; genus Agriopis; species Agriopis aurantiaria. Next base: position 13,803,884 of record OU611998.1, on the reverse strand, counting down.
TGTCTGATATATTTACACGGATTTAAAAATAAAAACATACACAACACGGATGAATGATGTGATGTTCAGAAAATTGTGATTTCAGTAACTAGGTACACAAAATAGTAAATTGTACAACAAGTGCATAAAACAAGTCATTTTAGCCGAGACGTTTATCGAGGCGAAAGCGTGAGCGGATATTTATGTCGAGGATAAAGAGAAAAGAATACTCACGATCAAGTTTCCTTTCAAACAAAAAAATACCATATCATAACATCAGGCGAGTTGGCGGTCAACAGCAAGACGCTCTGCGTATTCTTAAACGAGGCCTTATAGTTCGCAGAGACAGCTCCTTAGCATAACGCATTTCGACAGAAACATTCTTCAAAATAATAAAGTCCCATCTCCTTACGAGTACAATATTTCAAACAGTTGGTACCGGAAATGCAAATTTCTTGTGAGTTCCTTACGTAATGTCGCTTATAACTTTCTTACATGACATCTTTTGAATTTAACTTATCCAAGAACTTTGTATAGGGTATACAAAGTCCTTGAACTTATCTTATTTGGGTTAAAAAAAATAACTGTCTTTTAAAAAGTTGGTTCTATATTAGACTGTTTTTTTTTTAAAAGAAGTGATGGCTTAGTAATATGATCTCGTTGAAACCCTTTAGGTAAGGAACTCAAAAAATTACAACAACAAAAAATGAATATTTTTTTCAATAAACAATGGATATATTATTCTTATTGGTAAATCATCATCATCAGCCAGAAGACGTCCACTGCTGAACATAGGCCTCCCCCTTTAACCTCCACACTGAACGACAGCCTGCCTTTTGCGCCAGCGACTCTCACAATGTCGTCGGTCCATATAGTGGGAGGCCTACCTACGCTGCGTCTTCCGGTTCGTGGTCTCCACTCCAGAACCTTTCTTCTCAATCGGTTATCGGTTCTTCCAGCGATGTGACCTGCCCACTTCACCTTGCAAGATATTTGTAAAATTATTGGTAAATAATATAGGTAATTCTTGAATAAATAGGTACACCAATAAACGAACTATCATTGTTAACTTGACAATTCTTGAGTTTGTTCTCGAGAATACCCGCATCGAATGATATACAGTCGTATTATAATTATGTACTACCCCGCATCCTTTCCTGCTGTCATTAGGAAATCTTTGTCTTGCCCGGTCTAGACTTCTTGACTACTTTACCATGGAGCTTATCTCACCATTTCTTATGAATTTCTTCAGTTAAGAAAACGTGCTTTTTTACTAAACTAAAATCTTTCGTAGGCAGCATGCAACCTGACACTATGTTCTTTAACTTATTACAAAAATAAATAATTTATTTTACTAGATTTTTAAGCTGTTTTATAAATTTTATAATATGCTTGCATTTGTCCGCCAACTCGGCTGATGTTAAGCGATGATGCGGTCTACGCTAAAGCACGCTTGTCTAGAAGAAACCGATTCACTCTTGATTTGAAGACACTCAAATTGATTTTTGTTTGTGTTTTATATGTGCAAGACTCGGTTCCTAGTTGGACTGTGCCATCGTGTTTTTAGGGTTCCGTACCTCAAAAGGAAAAAAACGGAACCCATATAGGATCACTTCGTTGTCCGTCTGTCTGTCCGTCTGTCTGTCCGTCTGTCTGTCCGTCTGTCTGTCAAGACCCCTTTTCTCAAGAACGCGTAAAGGTATCAAGTTGAAATTTATACCAAATACTTGAGCCTACGATTTCTTTCGGCTGTAAAAAATAAAAGTTGTAAGTCAACGCAATAAAAAGATATGAACGTTTATGTCGCATATTTTGCGATTTCACAGGGAAATCAAAACCTATAGGGTACTTCCCGTTGACTCATGAAATTTGGCAAGAGGCAAGGTCTTGTGGCACATATATAGGAATAAATCTGAAAATAACAAACTTGAAGTTATATCATTAAAAATTAATTATTTTGCTATTACAAACTTACATTTTGTAGTTGGAATGTATAGAAGAACCTTATAGTCAACTACAAAGTTAAGTTTGTCTTTCAATATTTCTACTTCAGTTTTTTTTTTGGACTCGCGCTCTGAGGGTTCTGTCCAAGGGAACCCTCAGAGCACGAGTCCTACTCGTACTTGTCCGGTTTTTTCTCATTGCGAAGATCGCGTAAAATCATTGTTAGAGCCCTGATATATTTTAATATGGAAAAAAGCACAGCAAAGAGAAGTAAATGTGTATTGTTTAATTAAGTTCTATATGTGTATTTCCAGTTCTGTGAACCTATTAAAAAAAAAAAAAAAAAAAAAAAAAAAATAGAACGGAAACGAGAAGGAAAATCTGTTATCAGGCATTATGAGTGAACCTTGATTGAAAATTCTTATTTAGATCAACGCGTCGAACTCCGCATCACAGATGCTAACTGATATCTAATGACTGACGTTTCGTTTATATATGGGTTCAACTGGCTACAACAAATTTCACACAATAATGTAATAAATTTTATTTATATTACACGGGAATTACTCACGTAAGATTAAGCCGGTCACTCCGACTATAGTTTGTAGTCGGAGTGACCGGCTTAATCTTACGTGAGTAATTCCCGTGTAATATAAATAAAATGTGTGAAAACGACGTCAGTTTCTATAATTAAAAAAAAAATGTAATAAATGTATTTTCTGTGGAAAAAAGAGACTAGTTATTAATTGTCATTAGAATAAAAACTTGTAAGTTTGATATATGGAAGCTGCCTGCAATAACACTTTGTATTGTTCTTATTATACAAAGAAACTAACAGAAATCTTCAACGCAGAAATGGACAACCTCGTAAACAATACCATGTAAATAATAACGACAAACTTGCATCAAGCGAGTTGTTTCAAGCATGCTGAAAACGCACGTGCAATAAATGGCAGAAGTTCTTGCTCGTGTAAACTCCACTGACACATATAAATTTATATTCCACATTATAAGAGATGAAATATAAGCCAAACGTGATAGAAATACTGAATGAATTTCTGGCCTCACAATGCAGGAAATAAAACAGCAAGAATAGCTCAAGTTATGCATGAAAAATAGGAATTTCTTAAGTGCAGAATGTTAGCTCACTCTCTTAAACTTTAGAATCTATTGAAAGGAAAACAGCGATAAAGTTTATCCGTTTGAAAACTGAAGAAACAATCTACTTGAATCCTTTTCGTCGAATTCTAAGCTAGAATTTATTTTATTCTATACTGACGAACTAGTTTTCAATGCTTTTGTGGCTTATTTAAAAACGTAAATATACATAGTTATAACGTAAATTAGAATGTTCTGCGACTTGATGTAGTGACGAATAAGTAAAGCAATATTGAACGTGGCAGCCGTAGTATGTACGCTTTACAATCTGACGGCCCCGGTTCGATGCACGGCCCTGCACTAGTTACTTATTTAGCACTTACCCCCATATTCATGGGCGTAAGTAAAAGTACCTCGAATCTTCACGTCACCATCATTAGATTATTTATATGCCAAAACACCACTTGAGGGTGACATGAGGATTCGAGGTACCTATATTTACGTCTATGAATGTGTCTTAGACAATTTATGTGTAGTTTAGATGCCATCGCTCAAAAACGGTGTATAGGAAAACATCGTGAGTTATGTCCAAAAACACCCGATGTTCAGAAGTGCAAGAAGATTATACCAACCAAACCCAAAAGAAAACTTTCTTACCTAAATAAATATATCATCGGACAGCTGAACAAAAACCTCGCTTTACTGAATTTTCATCACACCAAGCTTGGCTTTGAACCTACGAGCACTTTATTTGTCTCAAGAAAACCTGCAAAACCACATCTAAGCGAAAAAAGCGCTGAGAGCTTTTATGTAAAACAACGACAAAACCACATGGAAACGGCTGCATTATGCTGGATTATGGTAAATTTGAATTGTATTTTCTGTTGCTATACAAATTTTCCGCGCTGAAATAACCAGATTCTATTCTTTGCACCTTTTAAGGAAAAAAATCTTTAGCCGCGAGAATCCGCGCGACAATCTTCAAAAAGGCTGGTTATTTCTACCATTTGTTGTTTTAAGGAGGCTTCACGCTGGATTTTAGACGAAAAATACTTGTTTTTGTTTTTATAAACTCAAGTATCAGCCTACTGTTGGAGAAATTCTGTGGTGTGGTGTAACAAAATAACAGTATTTCACCACTTTCTGTATAACTAGCTGCGTACCGCGCTTTTTCAGATTTTCTGCATATTTCTGGGATGAATAGTCGTCATATCCTAATCGTACTTCCGCATTTTTGCGTCCTAGTGCGAGTTTTCCAATTCGATCGCATTAACATCACACATCACACATGCGGGTCTATAGATTAACATTTTTACAACGGTCTTCACGGAAAATCGACGAGAATAAGATTCATATCCCTATCAAACCTACTTTTACCGTCTTTTAAGTCGGTTGAAAATGAACCGGTAGATGCAGTGTAGGCAGGCCTCCCACTAATGGACCGACGACATCGTGAGAGTCGCGGGCATCCAGTCGATGCAGATGGCAGGCTGTCGTTCAGTGTGGAGCTCTAAGGAGGAGGCCTATGTTCAGTAGTGGACTTCTTCTGACTAATGATGATGATTATTTATTTGTGACAGTGAAGCTCATCATCATCATTGCGAATAGGTTCAATGTCGACTAAACCAAATGTAGCAACATAACAGGTACATAGCCGATAGACGATTGGTGTTAATCTTCACCTATCGTGACTCACATTGACGCTGGCCCGGTGTTGGTGAAAGTGGCTTTGTTACGATTAGTTGCGCAACTGGGGGCCCACAAACATTTCGATGGTGAGAAGATTCACGTTCAATTTTATACTTGATCTGAACTTAATATAGATGTGCGCTTGTGATTCGGACTGACCAACCCACCAAAGAGATTTGTAATTGTATTAATAAAAGTTTAATAAATGTATAAGTTTTACTTGTTGTCTTTTATTTATTTTTCTCATAGAAACAAGCCACCCATGAAAAGTACCAAAAAATCGCAAAATTATTTTAGCCTTGGGTGACGTACATTGAATCCCTCACATCGCCCGAATAGAATCTCTCACTATGTTCGGGATTCTATTCTAGAATCCTTCGCTAAGTGCAGCATTTATAATAGCCCCCTCAACTCAAAATATTATTTTGCTCCTTTGTCATACAATCTAATATTACGCTTCATGATTTTGCAAACAATTTTTCAATGTCCTCGAAGTTTCATTGCAAGTATTCTTGTGTTGATAATTATTCAGAACTAGTTCGGTATTATGGTGAATTTTACGGTAATCAAAAACAAATTCCTTTACAGAAAACAATTCATTCTGATTTTGGCCGCGGCAAGTTCTCCGGAGCGCACCCACTCGAGCCCAATTTCCAACACCGATGACTGCCTGTCAAAAACTAAGCAGAACTCTTTCAAGAACTTCGCCGACAGATTTCCAAGATGGCTGACATATTTGACGCTGGTTGGGCTTGGGATTGTGCTTGGGATGAACTTCGGCAGATGACACGGATGATAGCCAATGGACATCCCATACAGTTAGACCAAACTGTGGACGCTTCTGTATAATAAATGCTAAGTAGAAGTGAACTGAGCGCCTATAGTGCGAGCTTTTCTAATTGCGTTTACTCATTTGATCGCATTCACGGTAACTACAGATTGTATGAAGTAACAGCAGTGCCACCTAGAAGACGGTGGATGACGCCACTTATATTCATATGAGAAAAGTAACAAATTCGACAGATGGATGCATTGATATAAATATTTTTAAAACAGTCATTGCGTGGAGGTCAATCTTGTATATAGATTAACATTTTTACAGAAAAATAACAACAGAGTTCACGGAAAATCGACTAACAATGAATTCAAATCCCGACTTCACCTCCTTTTTTGTAATCAGTTAAAAATGCTATGGAGCCACTGCATCGCACCGGTTGCATCACCTCGCACTGATGATCTAAAATGATCTATAATCGCCAAGCAAGTAAACATAGGTACTAAGTTAAAATATAACTTTAATTTCGCTATAGTGAGCAACCCTATTAAAAATTACAAACGAGGCAATTATGCGGTGTCTATTAGCTCTCGTCTTTGACAAAAACATGAAGATACTTCGTATGTTTATGCCTTGTTTGTGTTGTTTGTGCTCATCACGTGTTTTAATTTAGTTAGAACTTAGGTACAAGTTTTGTTTGAAATGTTTCTGTAAAATTCCTTAAAAATATACCTAAGATTTATACCGGTTACATTTGCCACTAATTTCCATTTGGAACAAAATTTTCACCATTTTAGATACAAAGATTTTCTAATGTTATTCGTCAAAGTTCAGATATTGATATAATTTATGCTTAGATCAGGTAATGTCAAAGAATGTATGTTATATGTAGAGCTGAGATGTAGAGCATGATCCAAGAAAACAAGGTCTAGCGCTCTGGAAGCGGAAACCCAATTATTGGACTTTATTGCAACAAAAACATATATTGGGAAACATTTTTTAAATAATCTATTCAATGAAGCATTTCATGTTTCAAGTAACAGTGGAAGTACTACTACTGCCACTTGCACTAATCAAAACATTGCAGATTACTTGCTACTAAACTTGTACTACGCATCGTCTACAAGCACCCTAACAAACTTCCTGCAAGTTGCAGGTGCAAAAAACTGTTCTAAAAGTTTTTCCTAATACAGTCTGTCCCAGAAATCCAAGGGTGAGACAAGCCGTTTTTCGCCTAACCTAGCAAAATAGATCATGGAGAGATAGACCACCATAGGGTTTTCTACAATAAAATTCAATGAATTATAGGCTTTTGAAATAAAATTCATCCAAGAATAGACTATAAATGAAACCCCTTCTATTTTATCCTCCTCTTATCCTTCCTCCATTCTTCTTTTCTTAGTCTGACGTTCGCTCATCCATTGCTTGTGAATGCTAGTTGTAAGACGCAAAATAAATGAAGTAATTTAACCAAAGAGTTATACTGAGCTTTCATAGAAGACCGCAATACTGTGCTATTATGTCTTCTGTGGCAATACTGCATTATTGTTTGAAAGACAATGAGAAAATTGAAAGCGAGGGCAGGTTGTGATACAGTTGGAGAGAAAAGTATAAATAAATAAAATAAAAATTTCGGGACATTTTTACACGTACGGTCATCTGACCCCAAACTAAGCATAACTTGTGATATGGCTGCCAGAGACTGATATACATACATATATAGTTTTAAATACACACTTAAATAGATATTAACAACCAGATATAGAACAAACACAAATGTTCATCACATAAATGTTTGTCCTAGGTGAGAATCGAACCCACGCCCCCAAGCTTAGAAGGTAGGTTCACTATACCAACTGGACCAACGGGCTATCAAGTATGTTAAAAGAATATAAAGTATTTCTAACCGTATAGACATAAATAGGGCTGCTATAAGTTTAACGTGTGTATATGTGTGTCTGGCTATGTAGCATCGTAGCTCCAAAACGGTTGAACAGTTTTTTTTTTAAGTTGACTTGTTTGACAGTGTTCTTTTTGTGTAGCTATATGATTCTAGAAAATCTGTTCAGCTGTTTGAAGCACCAGCTTTTAAGCTTATAAGAAGTTAAAAAAAATAGTATTAGAAGCGTCCCGGGATTTTACCCGCTATCCTAACAGCATAGTTATATTGTTTTTAAATATAATTTAGCCTATATGTTAATTGGGAATTCGGCTTCTACTACAAACATACTAACACACATTTAAAAAGATAAACGTTAATATAAAATGTTATAGTCAACAAAATTAAAATATATTGCCTTTATTTCAATTCAGTATGCTAAAAAAAATTTACCTATGCCAATTCCAAAACCATTTCGAGATTTTATCTTACCAACCCTTATTTTTCTACTCCGACCTTTTAAAACGATAAGATGCCATTTATTTTAACATAAAACTAAGAAATCATTCGACTTTCATTGTCTTCTAAATGACGTCACATTGTAGCATTTTATTTTCTGTGCCTTTTAAGAATAAAAATATTATACATTTGACACACTGTTCGTCACACAGAATAGAATATTTTTTCATTTCTGTGGTTTGACTGTCTGGTTTTTTTCAGGGCTGCCAATATGGGGTGCTTTTTTAGGCTTCTCAACGCAACGAAATTTTGTGCTATATGGTGACGTCACATAATTTATATTTTCAAAAAAAAATTGTAAAATAACTACTCAGTAGAAAACAAAAATATTGAAATTAGTTTCTTAAAATAGCCTTATCTACGAAATAAAAATATAAAAAAAAATACAAAAAAAAACTTTACATACCGAATTGCAGTTAAAAAAACGAGGATAGCAATTTTTTCAGTTAGTTGACCGAGCGACGCAAAAGTTTCAGAATGTACATAAATACATTGGCGTTTATATACTAATTTTGATCCGAACTTCGCCATATTTTGTAGGCAAGTAATAAAGTAATTACATATACAAGTTCAAATATAATAAGGCAAATCGGTAAAAGGTAAACAATTTAAGGTTAAAGTATAATTCGGTAATCCAAGACCTTTAAATAAGCTCCCTATTACGTCCACACCCTGCTATGCAATTCATCCTCCGATCCGACTGCTCCTAGCAATAGGAAATATTCAGTTTTTGGTACAGGCGTCGGTTACCAGAGGCACACACACACACAGCGATCCCGCCGGCAGGATCGTAGACCGACAGGATCTGTTAGAAGATCGGTTAGTTTCTCTCCAAATAATCATTCAGTTCAACAAACCGTCAGGGCTCCAGGGCACACCCCCTCTGGGGTGCCTGGGCAAGTCTGATTCCCACTCCCGGCGACGGCCCAAGCCGAGGTTCGTACCTTCGAGGTGCCCTTGTGCTAGTCGCCTATAAACTTAACCACCAAGTTATGCCGAACGCACTCTGCGTTCGCTAACTAGTCCGGTCAAGCTGTAGAGGCCAAAAGGCCAACAGTAAAAGTCACTCATAAAAAAAAATATGCAATTCATAAATTGCCACTTGAAAAAACTGCATTTTAGTTTAAATTCACCGTCACGCGACTGTGCGCGACTGTACCCGTCTACTGCATTAATGTGATTAAAATTGTGTGACGGGTGTTTTGTTTGTGAGCGTATTTAAATTTGATGTGTCTACGTGTAGGATTAAGGTGTGTCACAGGTTATTTAATCAAGGAATATTCATTTTTACTACACAGGTGCATTAAACATCTACTGTTTTTTGAAATTTGAAAGCATTGTAAGTCACTTTTAATTACTCTGTTTTTTAGTCTCCAGGGTTGCGTCTGATGTTGTTTTACCCCTACGCAAAATGAGGGGTGTTATATGTTTCACGTGTAAGTGTGACTAAATCGAGAGTGTTCTTAGCTACGATTCAAGAAAAATATGTTCAGGCGTTTGAAAATTATCAGCTCTTTAAAAAAAAAAACATACTTATATTATGAACCGGAAGAGGCAGCGTAGGTAGCCTTCCCACTAGATGGACCGACGACATAGTGAGAGTCGCAGGCATCCAGTGGATGCAAAAGGCAGGCTGTCGTTCAGTGTGGCGGTTCAAGGGGGAGGCCTATGTTCAGCAGTGGACGTCTTCTGGCTGATGATGATGATGACTTATATTATAAATACGAAAAGTTTGTTGGTTTGTTGTTGTTTGCTTTCACGCAGCAACAGAGCAAAGGACCGACCTGATTCTTTGCATGAGTATAGTTCAAGGGCTGGAGTGACATAGGCTTTTCACCATCATCATCACCATTTTCATCACTACGCGGGTGAAACTGTGGGACGCAGCTAGTATATTTATACTTTTAATTCCTGACGTTTCGAGCACTGCAGTGTCTGTGGTGACAGGTAGGTCAATCTACTGAAAACGCGCAAAAGGCAAGAGTGCTTCATCGTAGACCAGATCATCGCTTAACATCAGGCGAGGTGGTGTTCAAGCATCACATCATCACCTCATCAGCCACAAACCCCCCAAATGCGTTACGCACCGCATGTCGGCGTAAGCGAAAAGTGCTCGACGCGCGTATTGTGTGTAAGAAGATTTATACACAATACCAATGGTATTATTTATCTATGATAATACTTATGCACGTATTTTATGCTTTTTTTTAAAATTATTATTTGAAAGGTAGGTGAAATTCCACATTTTAGCCTCCTTCGGTCGCTTTTGACGGGTTAAATATCCACTGCTGAAAAAATACCTCTCTATTAGAGAGGCGCCATAATTCCCACGCTTGGCAGGCGGCTTGAGGTTCGCAGTACGTTCAAGGTGTACTAATAGGACGATGCTGCCCATCCTCCGATGGTTCTGGTCGCAGTTTTAGGACATACCCGGGTCCAGGTGGTCAAGTGAAAGTCTATTATTTAACTTTTAAAAAAAAGTAGACGTACCGTTTTTAAAAAAAACGTAGTTTAATCTATCTGTATGACCACGGACATTACAGTGTTAGAAACGTCTGGTACAAGTACTGGTACGTATATTTTTTATTTTTAGGTTTCCGTACCCAAAATGTAAAAACGGAACCCTATTACTGAGCCTACGTTGTCTGTCCTACCTTTTAACGGCTGTATCTTTCGAACCGTAATAGATAGCCAGTTGAAATTTTCACAGGATATGAAATGTTACGGTGGATTAACTAATAAATAATAATAAAGTCAAAAAATTATAACGAAAGAGGGGGTCCTCATACAACAAACGTATTTTTAACGTATTTTTGTATTAGCTCTAATGGAAAAACGTTAATACGCACAAGCGTCAAATTTGGCAAGATTATAGTACACACTTTTTATTACAACAAATAATAAATAATGGCAAAGTGCGAGTCGGTGATAAGTTCCTGTTCATTGCCAAGTTATAACTGGTAATTTCGTTATTGAATTTTATGGTGATACGGAAACCTCAGTGCGCGAGCCCGACTCGCACTTGGCTAGTCTTTGCACACACGGTCATCTGACCCCAAACTAAGCATAGCTTGTTTTATGGCTGTAATATACAAATACACGCGATAAAATCCGTTAAAAGCGCCTAAGAAATTATTATTTCAGAATAAAACTGAAACGCCACAGAAAAGCCAGCAATCACCATCATCATCATCATCATCATCATCATCAGCCAGAAGACGTCCACTGTTGAACATAGGCCTCCTACTTTAACTTCCACACTGAACGACAGCCTGCCTTTTGCATCCACTGGATGCCCGCGACTCTCACAATGTCGTCGGTCTATCTAGTAAGGAGGCCTACCTACGCTGCGTCTTCCGGTTCGTGGTCTCCACTCCAGAACCTTTCTTCCCCATCGGTTATCGGTTCTTCGAGCGATGTGGCCTGCCCATTGCCACTTTAACAGCTAGGTATGTCGGTGACTCTGGTTCTTTGGCTAATATACACGTTCCAGATTGTATCGCGCAAAAAAAAAAATCTGAACATAGCTTTCTCCATTGCCCGCTGTGTGACTCTGAGTTTTTGTAAAAGGCCAACAGTTAAGGACCACGTCTCAGTACCATATGTCATCACTGGCAACGAACACTGGTCAAAGCCAGCAATAACATTATGTACTAATATCATCACTACCCAGACTAACACGTGTTCAGTAACTTTCAGTCGAAATTCACAATTTTAATGCAAATTGCGCTATTTTTACTAACTCTACGCCTCGAAGCGTGGCGGTGGTCTTACAACAATAAATATAATCACATTAGATATAAATTCTGAACTTTGAGTATTTATTATTTAACTAAATACACAACGCAACTACTCGTTATTATTAATGCAAATTTTTACAACATAATTATATAACTAGCTTGCCACGTGGTTACTCCGAAAGACTACACTCTCTAAGACAACTACTCTGGCCCGCCATTTCCTCTACAATCCCGCATCCATTCTACTTCCGTCTTGCCATTTTCTCTACAGTTCCATATCCATCCCATAAACCACTCTACTTCCCGTCCCATCCTTTCCGCTCCCACATCCGTCCCGTAATCTACTTTACTCCTGTCCTGTCCTTTCCACTCCAGTCCCGCAACTGTCCCATAAGTTATTTTACTCTTACGTTGCCCTTTCCGCTCCAATCGGCAACCCAACCCGCTCGCATTCCTCCCAAGCCTGTAACCACCCATCCCTGTACTGTTTCCACCAATATTATACTTGGCTTTTATATGAAAAGTAAGGTTTGGTACTTTGTTATCGTGTTCTAAGATCAGCCATTATATTTAACGGGGATCTTATTATTATTTATTTTATTTCCTCGCGATAATACGTTTAAAAAAATCAACAACTGACATTACAGAGTTCAATAATTAAACAGAAAACTCCAAATTTTCCAACCCAGGTGCAATATTTTGTAAAACATTCTATGGGTTTATTCAATAAAATATTATTAAAATTAGCGAAGTAGTCGCGTACAAACATATTAAAAAAAAATTGTCGGTGTTGTGTACTGGCCACATGCCAACAAGAAGTATTATTAAAAGTAAATGGTTCGTCTTTTGTTTTTATGCGTTTTGTCCGTTTATTTGTTATCTACGAACTTAGAGTAAATATAAATTTTCTAGATTTGTTTATAATAAAATGCGAATTATTGAGGAGAAAATATCGGAAAATTGAATAACTGCGCGAGAAACCACATGACGTGTAGTTTTAATACAAATTGCGCAACGTGCCGGCGCGGCGGTGGTCTGCCACATACCGTTTATTATGGTTCGTTTTATAGGGAGAGCATTTATCCCATAGTTTGTGGCCGGTAAAAATAACTTCCCATTGAACTGGTTATTTGACTATTGATGGTAAATGTCTATCGGTAATTCGGGACATACCGTGAATTAAAAAAATACTTTTAAGCTTTTGCGATTTGAACTCATGTTATAAATGTAAAAATGATAGGTAAAAATAGGTACCTAAATTAATTAATAATTCGGGATAAGTCCCGATAGACTTATCCCGATAAATAATTCATGGTTATTTATTGACTTTCTGAAATCATCACAATCAGCCTTTTAACAGTCCACTGCTGGACTTTTCAGTCTACCCCCGAAAAGGTGAAGGAGGAAAAAGCTATAGAGCTATAGCTATGCTCGGGGTTTCTCTACGAGATCGAATCAGAAAGAAACATTATAGTGAGAAAATTGTTGGATTTGGGAAGCCAATGAAAGACATATTTGACGATTTAATATACTGCTAATTTATTTATTTTATCGTCATTAGCAGTAGAGGGAGTGAGACGCGGAATCCACGAGACTGAAAATCATATCTAAACCCTCTACAGACCTACATGAACAATAAGGGCACTGGTTAGTTTAATGTAAATAAATATGTACGAAACAGAAAGATCTAATTATCTACATGATAATTATAGTGAAACAGATATATTTTGTAACACTATTCCAACAAAAATAATAATGAAAACTGACAAAAAAATTCACATTAAACCAATTTAGTGCGAACTTTTTGTCACGTTTCTAGAAGTTACGCAAGCGATGTTACGTTTTGTTATTTTTCTGCATGTTAACTTACACAAGTGCAAAAAGAATATAAAAGAATGGCCTACAAAACTAAAACTATCTCAAACTAAATTAAGCGAATTCAATTACCCAGTCTCACTAAAACTAACTATGCATTGTTTAAAGCGTCGACGAGCGAACAATTAGGGGGCCCCATAAACCAACGGCGCCCGTTAAACGCCCTTAAATAAAGACTCGCCGTTAAAACTTTGAATAATACTTGTCATTAACTTTGTACTTTGAAGCAAATTAGAAGCGATGTCTTTGGCATTATCGCTTCTGTCGAAAAACATAGCAGAAGAATGATTACTTTTTTTTTAAATTCCCACATCTTGTTTTGTTATTATACTGGAATTACTCTATTATCTATCTATAGTTAGATTTAAAAGGAAAAGGGAAAGTTCAGTCCATATACAAATGTACTCTCCTGTTTTCTCACTGGATAGTGCCAATAATTTTTTGAGATTCAATATTGTACTAATGTAATTTTTTTTTTTTTTTTTTTAATATTCAAAGACTATAAATATTATTTAATTAAATGTAAATGAAATTAACATTATAAAAAAAGATAAAAAAGTTTCAAAGGTGTTTTTTTTAAAGTTACCAATTTTTTATTTAAAATTAATATCATTAGTACAAATAGTTATAACGAATTTTTTGTTACAGAATTCATTAATTTTTGTTTCAGGTTAGGTTAATTTTTATCTTTTATGTAATTAATATTTTATTTCAGGTTAGATTTAAATTAGCATCACAAATATATATAGAGAAAAATAATTTATCCCAAAATCCTTATTGTACTCGAAGCGACGTAGAAGCGGAATTACACCAGAAATTTGTCATATACAAATGAAAGAAACATGGTCTAAGTCATAATTATTATTGTAACCAAAATAATTGCTTTTGATACAAAAATATGTACCCATATAAAATCGGCCCAAGAACATGAAGAATATTTTATGAAAGAGTTCTTCAAAAGGCGAGTAATAGATTCCTAAAGGGTCGGCAACGTAGTTGTGATGCTTCTGGTTCTACAAGTATCCATAGGCAACGGTGACTGCTTACCATCAAGTGACCCGTCTGCTTGTTTGCCACCTAAGGATTTTTTTATTTATTTTTTATTGTGGATGTCAAAGGGCCAGTTTTCAGCAGTGGACGTCTGCTGGCTGATGATGATGATGATGTGTGCCTAGTCATTTCAGTCGGCGAGTCTCAGAACCTTGCACTGTGATTGAAATGTTCGTTGTTGTGATTGAATTGAAATGACGTTTCGTCTTTCTTTATTAGAAACCGTCATAGAAGTCTCCGACTGACTTTTCCGTCACTGATGTTATTCAGTTTGTGTCGTTTGTATTTTGCGACAGAACTTTATCCCCGCTTTGTTCTATTTAGGGATATGACGGCTCCGTAATCTTCTTTTAGTAAGAGTTCGGGTCGCTTGCGTGGTGCGGATCATTGCCGCAATTGTAAATTATCTCTGTCATGCCAGATTCCACACAAATTACGTGTACACGTGTCATAATAGAGATAAATTACAACACGCACATAAGATTGACGTATGTAGACCTTATATTATATACTCGGTCAAAGTTTTGATACCATCATAGAGGGAAATGTAGAAGGAAAGAGAGGACCAGGAAGACCAAGAAGAATATTCTTAGACCAAATAAAATAGAAGGCAAATGTCATGTTCCAAGAAAATAAGGTCTAGCGCTCCGGGAGTTGTCCCCCAATGACGTCACTGTTCATTTGCTACTTTATTGCAACAAACGCAGATATTAGGAAACAAATTTGTTAATAATCGATTAAATAAAATAAAAAAAAAGCATTTCAATTGTCATTTACTTTTTCCGCTCAAGCAAAGCAATTCAAGTTCTGCACGAATATTTATATCAAAACCACATTGATTTATTGGATTCCCACAGGTAATATACGGAGATTCGGGAGTTATAATTTCACGCTATTGGTATCACTGAAAATCGGTTGTCTCATAGAGATTCCGCCATTGTTTCGTGTATCGTCATCTCTCTCGAACTTGTTATAAATTACTTATTTTGTTCTTGCTTATGCACGTGTACGTGTATCCATGACGTTGATGACGTAGTTGCGGGACACCCACGTGATAGTTTTTCCCGGAGCCGCTATACCTGGGCAAATGTCAAGTCTTAGAGGGAGGTGAAAACGCTGACAGGAAACCGTCAATCTTGGAAGTTACTCCACCGACAAGAGCTACGGCCTACGTTCTTAAATGTTGAATGAAGGAATGACATGAAGAAAACTCATCTCTGCAAATCATTGATTAAGTTCATTTCTCCATTACTCCCGAGACCGGACACGGAGGGTATTAGTATTCTACTCGTGCCCAACTACGGATATTAACTTTCCTGTTCCATGTGGCTATGTACTCATGCAATGGAGGCACTTGTGGGAGGCGAGATAATTCTGGGAGGACCAGTCTTAATACGGCCTGTTTAGTTGAATGTACAAGTTTACAAGTTGTTGAGAAGTAAGCACGTAAAACTAATATATATACACAAGAAGATTAAATTATTAATAAATAAATAAACTTTTTCGAAACAAGCTTTTCGTATTCTTCTCAGTAAACCCTTTCATTTGATGCCCATATCATGGAGATGCATATAAAATAACTGGACCGCCATCTTTGGAAGTCCGCCATATTGGATTTAGAATGGCGCCATTTAGCTAACCATGCATTTGTATGCATCCAAACTAAACGTGTATGCAAAATTTCAGCCAATAACGGGTCTAAAATGCAGTTGTAAGATTTGTCCCATGCACATTTAACATACTAATATCATCCTATAAATGCGAAAAGTTTGTGGGTTTGTTTGTTCCTCTTTCACGCAGCAACAAAGCAACGGATCGACCTGATTTTTTGCATGGGTATAGTTCAAGGGCCGGAGGGAGACATAATACTTTTCATCATCATCGTCACTATTTTTCATCACTACGCGGGTGAAACCGCGGGGGCACAGCTAGTAATATAATACATCCTTACGTCGTGAACTTTCGGCAAGACCGCACGCAGAGTTACCGACATTCCTAGTTTATATAAATACACGTCGAAAGTGAAGCCGGCCCTCACAGGCTTATTACATAAATACATAAGATCAATTACAAGGTGTTCTGGGGCCTTATTATGATTCTTTGATCGGGATCGAGATTGCATGCCGTCCCGTTCGTATCTATTTACTCGCACCACGTGCGTAAGTGAGATGGCACGCGATCGCAATCCCGAATCATCCATAATAAGGCATCTGGTCACAAGGTCCTGGGATTACGGCTACCAGTGCGTGCATTTGAGAATCGTCATTTATACGTATAACCAAATCTTATCATTATTTCACAGTAGGTACTAGTTGCAGCGTTGTAGCTAGGTAACCAAAGGCGCTGGTGCAAAAAAAGGATTGGAGCCCTATCTGAGCTGCTATGGTATTATGGATGTCTTATCGTGATCCGGATTGTGATCACGATCGCGTGCCATCTCACTCACGCGCGTGGTGCGAGTAAGTTGATGCGAACGGGACGGCATGCAATCTCAATCAAACTTCTATAATGAGCCTGCTGGTTAGTTTTTATCAAGTATAAATATAATTTTATATGAATATATATTACTTTAAAGGTGCAAAGCTACTTATTGGGTAACATGTATGTGTATGAATTATCTTAAGGTAGGAGAAATTTTCGCAAGTTCAGTTTGAGATTCAGATAATTTATCTCATGCTAATGTCATTGTCAATGTCATTTTCATACAATTTCATCTTTCCGCAGGCGTGAACGCTAACAGTGTGTGGCTCTTGTCTAGACCCCCAGGGTCCGTGGGCCCCCTAAGCTTGAGGGCCCCGCTGCATTGCACCATCTAGCCCACTGGTAGCTACGCCACTGACTAGTTGCGGGTTTACACCCGCGTGGACATACCATTAGGATTCGTATATTTTCCGGAATAAAAAGCATGCCTTCATCTATCTCTATGCAAAATCTCTTCGATCCGTTGCTATATTGCTGCTTCAAAATGGAGCAAACAATCAAACACGCTTTTACATTATAGTATTAGACTGGTATACATTTTAAAATAACTATGCAATTGCGATTTCAGGGTTGTGCATGCAGGGCTTAGCCTTGAATTACCAAAAATCCTTCCTCATTGCAAATTTTTGGCAAATTTTCATATTTCTAAACAGCGGTTTAGGCAATGCATTGTCTGCCAGTGAATTTATTTTTATCGGGACTTATTGTCCAGGCGATTGGTGGAGGCGTCGGATGTCCTTTATTTGCAATGCTCATTTAACGTGGCAATGCCGCCAGCATTCAAATTCAAATTCAAATTATTTATTCTGGGGACCATTCCCTCCACTAATGGTCTTTTAGTGTAAGTATTTAGTTATTTTAAGTATTCGTTTTTATTTATTTTGAGTTATTGATAATTTTCAATTTTTTTAGTTGTGCATATTATAAACATCTACCTTATTAGACTTTTTTTTTTTTTTTTTAAATTAACTAATGAACTGTTTTTTTATTAATCGTGTGTAAAGTTATAGGTGTTAGCTCATATTATAAACAGTTAAATACAGCAATACCTAATATTCAACTATAGCCAGCTAATTCAAATTATTCCGTAAATCATAATATATGATAAACTGCAACAATTATAGCCTTGAATTAAACATTCAGCAACTTAAACCCTCCCCATCCCCGATAAATTTATCCATTTGGTTTGAAGCTTTGGACGAATAGATCACGAGACATGAAACGTTCCTTAACTAAACAACATTGTCAAAGCAAAAATGAAATGAAAATAGTTTATTCCAGATTTACATCCATGTAAAATAATTTAGAAACTAAACACTAAAACATGACAAATATAAATATTAAAATTAAGTAATGGTTGTGGGCATTTTTTTTTTAAATATAAATAATAGGCTTGCGTTTGACCACCATCTCGCCTGATGTTAAGCGATGATGCGGTTTACGTTGGAGCACGCTTGCCTAGAAGAAACCGATTCACTCGTGATTTGAAGACACCCAGATTGTAACCATCGGGGAACACCCATTCAGTCAGCGCATTCCACAGACTAGCAGTTCGCACAATAAAAGTGGAATCAAAGCGCTTCCTACGGGTTTTCGGAATATCAACCAAACTTCTTTTACAATAGAAGAGCCTTTACTGAGGTTCCCAGTTTGAGCAAGATAATAATATAATAGTGAGACCGTATAAGATTCTTGTCCCAATAATTTATTTGTCCAAGTTTGCAGCCCTTTGTTGTAAGGGAGCCGGTATAATTATAAGGATGGATGTTTTTAGATAATAAAGGTAATTCAGGTGAAGTAATGTAGCTTTTTGTTCCAATTCAAACGGCTGATTGCGTTACGATACCGGTGAAATACGGTTTAATTACACAAACATGTCGTGGATCTAATTTACTTACTCGAAGCGACCCAAAGTGGGTATTGGCCTCCGACACAAGCGCCAAAAAAGAGAGTGGTTTTAGAGGGGTCATCATCAGCCAGAAGACGTCCACTGCTGAACATAGGCCTCCCCCTTTAAGCTCCACACTGAACGACAGCCTGCCATCTGCATCCACTGGATGCTCGCGACTCTCACAATGTCGTCGGTCCATCTAGTGGTAACCCTACCTACGCTGCGTTTTTCGGTTCGTGGTCTCCACCCAAGAACCTTTCTTCCCCATCGGTTATCGGTTTTTCGAGCAATGTGGCCTGCCCATTGCCACTTCAACTTGCAAATTTTAACAGCTACGTCGGTGACTCTGGTTCTTTGGCGAATATCCACGTTTTGGATTCTATCGAGAAAAGAAATTCCGAGTATCGCTCTCTCCATATATTTTGATTAATGCCATAGGTGGCAAACAAGCAGACGGGCTGCCTGATGGTAAGCAGTCACCGTCGCCTAAGGATACTTGTAACACCACAGGCATCACAAATACGTTGCCGACCCTTTAGGATTCGATTAACTCGCCTTTTGAAGAACCCCATGTTGTAGCCTCTCGGAAACACCATAGAAGGTAGCTCATTCCACATTTTGCAGGCCGCCATTGCCCGCTGTGTGACTGAGTTTTTCCAAAAGGCCAACAGTTAAGGACCACGTCTCAGTACCATATGTCATCATGTTTAGAGGAGTGTTGGCTGTGAGCGTTGATTAGTAATCGTTTGGATCTCCAAAACACACACACTCACCACAATATTCTCCAAAAGATAACCATGAAAGTACTTGATTTTTATAATGACTGTTTTTTTTAAATGAAACCTTGTAATGTTTATCAATGGCTAAATAAAAGAACATGTGAAGCAATTATGACCTACCAACCAAAAAAAGAATCATCAAAAACAATTCTAAATTGGCGGAGTAATCGCGTAACAAATATACAAAAAAAAAAAAAAAAAAAACATACAGTTGAATTGAAAACCTCTTTTTCGAAGTCGGTTAAAAATGTCAACCTGTATGTATGAAAAATGTATGAAACCTGGAAGCACTAGACTACTAGTTAGGCTTATATTAGTTAAATCAAATCAAATCATTTATTCCTTTAATTTAATTGATTTAATTTTATGTTAGTTAGGCAGAGTTAAAGTAAGCTTTTATAGAGTTATAAACTCAGTTAAGATATATATTGAGTTATATGACAATTAGCGGGATATTTACCGTGATAAGGTTGTGGAATGAGCTCCCGATATTTCGGCGCAGTTACATGCACCATGTTCACGGGAAGACACGGGTGGCAGGTCTTCCCGTGAACATGGTGCATGTAACTGCGCCGAAATATCGGGAGCTCATTCCACAACCTTATCACGGTAAATATACAGTAAATAATCATATAACTTTAGTGAACAACCGTGGTAGTTTAAAACATTGTTATATATTTCGAGGTTGTTATGTAACAAAATTAAGCTGACCGCACTAAAATTGTGATATTGTTGATAATAATACTTTAGATCTTATGAATAGTTTTTTTAATGTTAGATTCCTTATCTAACAAAATTATATTAAAATTAATAATATCTAAATCATTTTTTAACATCCCCCAATATAACTTTTCCGCTAGATATTAAATTAAAGCTCTCGAAATAATTCTGAGTTAATTTTCCCCGAAAGAAAACTGAAACAAGAAGCAGTTGCTATGAACTTTCTGAAGTATCTTAAACTTTAATTACTTTAAAAACTCTTTAATAAACTGTGGGTGGTGTGAAGGGTAGGAATTGCAATTTGTTTAACGTCTAGAAGGGTTAGGGAATTAGAATTTGAGGTTTTAAACTTGAACAGAGACTTTAAAAATTGAAATTCGTAGTTCCGAATGCATAATGTCTACTATCAACTTTTTTCATTTCCTCTTTTCCTATTGGATGTGGGCGGCTCTCATAAACTGCAAACAATCAATCATAAAACACACATAAATACATCAGATACTAAAACTAGATATTGTTTAATTAATATATATTGTTTAATTAAGTTCTGTGTGTGTATTTCCAGTTCTGTGAACCTATAATAAAAAAAAACTATGGTATTACTATGGAAACTGACGTGGTTTTTACACATACAATACAATACAATACTTCTTTATTACACACCAAAAATACAAATGAAACTTAAACTAACATAAAAACAAATATACGGCAGTATAATGGGCGGCCTTATCGCCTTAAGCGATTTCTTCCAGACAACCTTTGGATGGACAGGACTAAGCAAATTGAAAAACGGTCGGTGGTGTACATAAAATAAACCTAAATAAAATTATATATCCCTACATTTATGTATACAATAAATAACAAATTGTTTTTATAATACGGGAATTACTCACGTAATATTAAACCGGTTACTCCGTATATTTACTGAATTTGCGCGCACTTACCTTGAAAATTACTAGAATAAAAATGGGAAAAGCTGTTTATCCCATTTTGTGGTCATAAAAAATTATTACAAATATTTTAGAATAAGCTCTTACTTCGCAAAATGACCGAAGGACATTTTTCAAAGTAGATACAAAGAAATCTTCAAAAGATACCCATCTTCATTGGTGTGTAGCCGGGCTTATGTGAGATTGCACCCACTAAAACCACCTCGGTGGCTGACCTCTGTGCCAGACGGAGGGCACCGGAATCTCCATAAGACCGCACCGGTACTGACACTAAAATATTCAATTGTTTTATTCAATAAAAAATAATTGACGACCGGCAAGATTCGAACACGCGTAATCCGGGTTTACGCCTCAAGCGTTCTATACACACAGATACTTATAACACCCCTCTTTTTGCGTCTGGGGTTAAAAATGTTTTGCAAGTAAACACGTGATAAACACTGTGTACGCAACATTCTTCACGTAACTGACCTTTACAACCTCAAGTTGCAAGTAATAAAACTAACTTCCTATACAGTAGCTGTTTCCACGAGTGTCTTCTGTCGAGAGAGAATTTGCGTCAAAAGAATTATTTACAACATCTGTCGACAGAGAATTTGCGTCAAAAGAATTATTTACAACATCTGTCGAAAAGGTTGGTTTTTGGCGCCAACGTGAAAAAATTCATGTCGAACAAAATAAAACTTGTTTTTTTCGGGTGTTAAAGTGTAATAATGACGAATTATTAAAAATTAAATAATCGACAACGTGCACGAGGGTAAGCAGATATAATGCAGTGATTTTTTTTGTATTGTTTTAGTTACTTAGTTAGAATCTCCATAACAAGCCTCTCGTCAAGTTTTCAATACTTTACTGCGGCGTGACTAGGACTTGATTGTGTCTTGCTTTGCTTGATTTTGACTGTCACTATGACTACTTGAAGGTATCTTCCAAAACTTGAAAAACAATAGAAAAATTCAAAATTATTTATAATACTGGCTAAGATAAGATGTTTATAACGTTGAAAATCATTGACAGCTATAAAAATAACAGAATTGAAAAAGATGGAGGAGAGAGTTTTGGCAACATCGTGAAATAATTACCTACGTCGCGGCGTTGTCCCTATTATTTATCAGAAGTTGTATTTTTAATTTAGAATTTAGATTTCTAAGCTCTCAGCGTAATTTCATCAGCAATGTTTATTGACAGAAAAGAAAAAAAAAAATAGAACGGCTGTCAAGGCATTTTTGTAAGAAATTCGTTGTAGCCAGTTGCACCCAAACACATAAACGAAACGTCAGTCATTAGAAATCAGTTAGCAACTGTGATGCAGACAAAGAACTTTGAGACAACCCAAAAAAGTAAGGTCCAAGTTCTTATGATGCGGAGTTCGACGCGTTGACATAAATAACAATGTTCAATCAAGGTTCTGTTATAATGCCTGGCGACAGATTTTCCTTCTCATTTCCGTTCTATTTACTTCTCTTTTTTGTGGTTTATACCATGGAGATGGCGACTTAGCTACCGACATACAAACTGTTAGGTCCGGTCAAACGCACCTTTTCATTGAAATGTCAGAGTTAATTACTGCAACGGTTCCGAAACTGGTTTCAGTGGGGCTGATATTGGGTAACTTTTTAAATGTCATTTGATGAGGGTTATTGCCTTATTGGACCCAGTGCTAGCCAGTAGGATAGCAAAAGGTTATACCATCAGCATTGCTACTATGTTATACATATGGTCTGCTGTTTTACCCATAATTACGTATAATCTCCACATTTTTCCGGGGAAAAAATTAAAAAAGCTTTTTGTCTTAAACTTTGGATTGTCTATGCCACACCAGAGAGTATTATAGAACTTGCAAACGGCAAATTAAGTTTATATTTTAGCGCTGTCCACCAACTGTCCTATTGGTAAGCGACGATGTTGAACACGAAGCACGCAGATTTAAAAGATACCTGTCTATCACTTCTTACCTTGAAACGACGTGATTATGGACGACCCCTAACTGCTAAAGTAGGTATACTTTCGCCAAAACCCGCTATCTTATCTAATAAGTATGTGTCTCAGCGACTTCCTTATTTGCACGTCGGCTAAAGAATGTTAATTATATATACCTAGTGTCCTTGCTCGAAACTTGGGCATATACTGTGGTAAGTGGTAATAAAGGTATTATCTCAAATTTGCCTGGAAATTTGGTCATTATTTTGACAATCTTCTTAGAAACAAATCGAAATTGCTGTACAGGGGCCTTACGGACAACTGCTATTACAGACACCTAATCCGCTCAGTTGGAAAATCACGCGACCGCAAACCTTATCGCGCCCAGATACGGTTTGCGGTCGCGTGATTTTCCAACTAAGCGGATTAGGTGCCTGTAATAGCAGTTGTCCGTAAGGCCCCTGGTCGAATACACGCAAGCAGCGGCTAGCAAAGTTAGTATGAAAATCTCTGTCTTGTTTAGCAGGTTGACCAAATTACTATGAAAACAAAAACAGCTGTGTTATTTAAAAATGAAACAAAATTTTATCTCCGAAACATGGCAACCAAGGAGGTTACTAACTTATCAAGGAGTTTTGGCGCCAACGCGGAAAAAACATGTTGGCTCGTTGGATTATTTTCCTAAACTTGTGTATTTTCGAGTGTTAATGTGTACTAAATGGTGAATTATTATTCATTAAATTCTCGTAAACGTGCTCGAGTGTGAGCAAGTGATATAACGAGGTGAAACGTGTCTTTTCGTATTGTTTCCAAAACTCCATAGGAGCCTCTTGTAAAGTCTCCACCACTTTACAGGGGCATGCGATCGGCTTGACCGTGACTTACTTAGCTTGACTCTGACTGTGACTATGACTTGTTTGACGCTATTCAGACAAAGTGAACTGTTTAATATAACGAGTAAAGGACATTGAATCCACGCTCATGAAGATCTTAACAAAAAAAAAACTTATTTATCAAAGATTTTATTTAAACGAATAGACTTCCATATAGAAAGCTGCAAAAGAAACAAATAAACATCATATTTAATTTTTTATTTATTATTAAATAATTTATTCTGGAATTGTTGATTCAATTAAACAAAAGTCCAAATTGTACAACTTTACTGTATTGTCCTTCGAGTATATCAACTGGTATTTTTAAATCAAAGTTCAACATAGATACCTATTATATAGGTAGGTACTTAGTCATTTTCGCGCATTATCTGAGAAAAGTATTATACCTACCCCCGATTCTACTAAACAAATTGTCTTTAAATTGTAATTGTTGCGATTTTTATTTTTAAATAATTGCCTCAAAATTGACAATTTTATTTTTATTTTTATACTAAGTTATAATATTGGGTGGTATTATTTTTCTAGTATAAAAAAAATTTAAGAATCTATTTGAGGCATTTATTTAACAATTAGAATCGCAACAATTACAATTTAAAAACAATTTCTTTAGTAGAATCGGGGCCCTGGCAAGTGGCGGCCACTAATAGTGGCGGCCACTAATAGTGGCTGCCACCGATGGATTTGTGTGCCGGCACTTAGTATTATAATACATACATCAATAAAATTATTCCGTACCTTTATCGTGCATTATTCATTCCGTAACAATAAACTATTTATTTTGAACCCTATTACCAAGGCCATTCTAAATATACTTGTAGGTAGGTTTATGTACATTTATTATTCTGTGCCACTACGTAGAAATACCAACGCGTTGTTAGCGAGAAAACGGATGACAAAATTATCGATAACTATTTAAATTTGTTCTTGGACTCAAGGTTTATTTTTATTCCACGAAAAGGCTAAATAGGGGAATTGAGTTTAACGGGTATGTTTGTAAGTTTGTATATCACCTACAATCTAAAGGCCTCAATTGATTTTGATAAATGAGGTGTCGATATAGGTACCTATACCTATTGGATACCTAACCTCTAAGTTCAGGGATGGCGATTGGGTAGGTTACGTCCAGTGGCGTAGCTATCGGAGGGGTAGGTGGTGCCGTGCACCGGGGCCCTCAAGCTCAGGCCCTCGGACCCTGAACTAAAATTAAACTTGCGAAAATGTCTCCCACCTTCAGAATATAACTCATACACATAAATGTACCTAATTAATAAGCTTTGCACTTTTAAAGTATTCATATAAACTTATGTTTAAACTTTATAAAATCTAACCAGTTCAGATAGGGCCCCAATATATTTTTGCTCCATTGCCTTTTGTTACCTAGCTACGACACTGGTTACGTCATCATACATAAAAGATGGCGGCTGACTAGCTCTCATACAGCCGCACTCAGAGACGTTACTTAAGATAAGGAATACTTAAAATTGCTCTGTCTCGTTTTCATGTGTGACAATTTCCGTCAACGAGAAGTTGACAGAGCAATTTTAAGTATTCCTTATCTTAAGTAACGTCTCTGAGTGCGGCTGATAGAGGTATTTATCTTTCGTTGATACAATACATGTAAAAGTAAATTACCACTCACTCACCGACTCATCACAAAATCTCGAAAACCACTTGACCTACGAAGCTGGAATTTGGCAAGTATTGATTCCGTATGGGGTTTAGAAATTAGTCAAGAAAGAATTTTGTGAAAGGGCCGTATTATGGGGGGCAAAAAGGGGTTGAAAGTTTATTATGAAAGACGCGTGCGAAGTCGTTGGCAAAAGCACAAGCAAAAGCTAGTATATTATTAATTTAACTAACGTAGTCTTTTTTGAATTGGTATTTTATTGAAATTGAGATTTGATAGATCATTTTACAACTGGATGTACCGTTTGCGAAAAATTACTATTATGTTTATCCAAAAATACCGTCGCCGGGATTTAAATTTTTTAAACAAACAAACTTTTTAATACGTTTATAAAACAAAGCAAAACTCTATTAAAAGTTTAAATTGAGTGAGTTAAGCGTTCTGTTTTAACCTTTTGAGGCACGGAACCCTAAAAAACACTCACATGTCAATTTTAAGACAGTTATTTAACAATTAAAATCGCAACAATTACAATTTAAAGACAATTTGTTTT
This sequence comes from Agriopis aurantiaria, assembly GCA_914767915.1. NCBI lineage: Eukaryota > Metazoa > Arthropoda > Insecta > Lepidoptera > Geometridae > Agriopis > Agriopis aurantiaria. The sequence goes on along the minus strand of OU611998.1, from coordinate 13,777,522 downwards.
GTAGAATCGGGGGGCAGGTAGTATATTATAATCTAGATTAAGTATAAAATATTATTTAAGTAAACATTCTTGTAATATGTAGGTCTTAGTGAATTAAACCTGAATTGAATTAATTTAATTAATTGTAGAAAAGGTAATTACTGTTTGTTTATAAACATCAAAGTTCATGACGCATCGCTAATGCACATCAGCTAATGAGCCTTAACCTCGTTCCTCTACTTAATATTTATTTGCTCAGTTCCAAAATTCGTCTAATATTCCCGCTCTTAATAGCGCGAATATAACATATAATCCACTTAATTTAAACTTGAGACGCAAGTTAAAATATATTACTTACGCGTGGGGTGTCTTAACTTGCCAACTTGAATCGTATTCTGGATGCCTTTGTTCTGAAATGTTGGGTTATCTATGAAAGGTATTGAGTTAAGAATGATTTTAAAGAGGCCTATATTTAGGAAAGGATTACTAAAGGCTGAAATGATAATGATGGCGTCTAATAAAAACTTAACACGACTTTCACATGCCAAAATATACCTTTATTGTTTAATTTTGTTTCTACTAATTTTACTACAAAAGTAAAGGAAATTGAAGTGATTTTCACACATTTTGTTTATATTACATGAGAATAGGCATGATTCCTAATGTTTAATTTATTACAGATAACCGGCTTAGCGATGAATATAAGTAAATACATTACACATACTGAAAAAATTATTTGAATTGGCTGATAAATCTCTGAGATATGAGTATTTAAAGTTTTAGGTGGGGATAGAGAGGGGATGATCTATCCCTTTCTCGCAAAGCGTGTTAGTATAGCATTTGTATGGCGCTCCTGAGCCATGACGTCACGGCTCAGTATAGTGCGCTCTCTTAATAGCATTTTTTTTTTTTTTTTTATGCCATACGTGGCTAACAAGCAGACGGGCTGCCTGATGGTAAGCAGTCACCGTCGCCTATGGATACTTGTAACACCAGAGGCATCACAAATACGTTGCCGACCCTTTAGATCAGCTTTATTATGAAGTAATAAAAAAATATTAGTCATCATGCCTATTACCTACTCACGTTTAGTTAAGCCGATTATTCCGACTACAGTTGCAAGTGTTGCAACCGCATTCGACGTAATTTTTTAAGATAAGAGTGCGCGCTACACCTTTTTCTTCTTCTTTTTTTTTTGCAATGTCAGACGGCTCCTCGGGCTCGCACTCACCTTAAAAAACCGGACAAGTACGAGTAGGACTCATGCTCTGAGGGTTCCGTCCCAAGGAACCCACAAAACGCACGTCCAAAACTAAACTAACTGAAGTTGAAATATTGAAAGACAAACTTAACTTTGTAGATGACTATAAGGTTCTTCCATACATTCCAACTACAAAATGTAAGTTCGTAATAGCAAAATAATTATTTTTAAATGATATAACTTCAAATTTATGACTTTCAGATTTATTCCTATATATGTGCTATAAGACCTTGCCTTTTGCCAAATTTAATGATTCTAAGTCAACGGGAAGTACCCTATAGGTTTTGATTCCCCTGTGAAATCGCAAAATAAGTGACATAAACGTTCATATCTTTTGATTGCGTTGACTTACAACTTTTATTTTTTTACAGCCGAAAGAAACCGTAGACCTAAGTATTTAATATAAATTTCAACTTGATACCTTTACGCGTTCTTGAGAAAAAGGGTCTTGACAGACGGACAGACAGACGGACAACGAAGTGATCCTATAAGGGTTCCGTTTTTTCCTTTTGAGGTACGGAACCCTAAAAAGACCGTCGCCAAAGGTGATTGAAACTATAGTCAGAATAACCGTCTTAATCATTGGTGAATAATTCCCATGATACAAACAAAATCTAATGAAATGCTGTAACTGAAAAAAAAATGCAGTAAGAATTATGGGAATATTTTAAATTTCTAATCGACATAATTCTCAATAACACGTAAATTTAACTGAATATTAAAAAAACACAATAATCTTAAATTAAGCTATGGTAAGACGACATGGAATTTTAATAGTTATTTATGATACAAGTGCGGAAAGTTGGTTATTACAAACGAGTAGACGAATGTAAGCCCGAGACGAAGTCGAGGGCTTACCATAGTCACGAGTTTGTAATAACCAATCCGCACGTGTGCCATACAACGTTTTACAACACATTTGCGAGAAAAAAAGGCTACAAATGAAACAATTTTTGTTTATAACTTAATATCAGTCACAACAATAGTTTCTATAATATAATAAGAAAATGGCGCGAACATGCAAATAGCGCCACTATCACGTGGTGAAAATTAGAACTACATCTTTCGTCTCATTTTCTCTTTAGTATTAAACTGAGACAAACGTATTGAGCAAAAGCGCTTCCAAGGAGGTTTGATCATTCAGCTTATTTATTGTCGTAATATGAAACTCTTTTGTGGAATTCTTATGTAATTATGATCGAAATTAAAAAAATACCGTAAATCACACGCACGGTGCTATACATCTGAGCGTGCGGACAAATTCATTACCGCACGCTCCGTTGTATGATCCGTAATGTTTAACTTTCGAACGATGTATACAGGCTTCGTAAGTGCACTTTTTGAGCAAATATGTTGTAAATTCCTTTTTTGGTATGTCTAAACATAATTAAAATAGGAATCGTGAATTTTGTACTAGCAAGGTATACTTAGAGGCCCAATATCTTCACGATTTTAAATTTAAGGGGTGTTCTTACCTATTGAAAGTAACTTTTTAGTTTTCGAGATTTGAACACTTGATAATGCACGGTAAGTCCCAATAGACATTTAAAACATACAGGCGATGTCAGAGAATTAGAGTTATTCGACAAAGTATATTTATCTATCTGTTGTGTAATTTTGTTTCTTTTTGTTAAACCTGACTCATAACGAATTCAAAAGCAATACATCAAAGTGGTTAGAGTCCTAAAACTGAGCTAAACTACCTTCATAGCCGTAGTTTACTGTATATAATCGCCCACGCGGCATCCACTTCCGTTTCAAGTGTCGTGACATCTGTCACAAGTATCAAAACTGGTTGTCCGTAGAAACGAAACTCCCACATATCATATTATTATGGATGTAGGTAAGTATTTTAACCATATTGAGGAAAGAAGTATAGTTGAAGTAATTTTATAAATAAAATAAAAGGCGATGTGTATTATGTTTCCTATGGGCTTAGAAACGACTGGACCGATTTTGATGAAATTTTTAGGCAATATTCAGATTAGCCTAGCGAGTGATCCTGTGAAATTTGGTAGTGATCAGATAACATGTTTTTTTAGGTTATTTATTATTGTTCTTACAAAAAAACACGAACATGAATTGACTGATTGATATTAACTCTTTGTTGTTCACACCATAAAATATGATACAGAGGACAAAAAAACTCTTAAAAACTAGTGTGACAACTGGCAGCCTTATCGCTAAAAGCGATCTCTTCCAGGCAACCTTAGGATGGAAAGGATTTATAGAAGACGTAGAAGACGGGGTCTTCGGACGGGGTCTTTGGACGGGGACGGAATTGAAGTCTATATACATTGCCATACTACATCCTAGAAAAATACCATCTATGTCAAATTGTCAGCAGAGTGTTAAAAGTAGCTTTACCTAGTCTGTGGTTAAAAGCTTTCTTTCAGGCAAGTCATAATAGGTAGTTAAGGTGCGCCTGTTTTACGAGACGACTAAAGTTGAGCGGTGGCCGTGAAATCCACTTCATTCGGCCTTCACCACGACGGCCTTCTTTATCGTAGCAACTATTTTATCTGTGGTTTTAGTATCAAGACTATAAATAGCCGATCTCACCGCAGCCACTGAGCCGCAATGATCGCAAGGATAATCGGCAGTTCTAACACCTCTGAAATAAAGCTCACAATCGACAAATAATATAAGATGCTCAACGCAGGTAGAGATAAAACGCGAGGATGCTGTAAACTTTAATGTGATGGGTTAGTTCACTGGCAGATAGTAAGTTGCATGACTTATATGAAAAATGCATTCAGGGTTGTGTCTATCTACATCTACATTTGTCAAAGCTAATATATTTAGTACTAGCGGTCCGCCCCAGCTTCGCACGGGTATAGATTATAGCCTATGTCACCCGGGGATAGTGTAGCTTCCCAACAGTGAAATAATTTTTCAAATGGGTTCAGTAGTTTCGGAGCCTATTCAATGCAAACAAACAAACAAACAATCAAATCTTTCCTCTTTATAATATTAGTATAGATAGCTAGTTTTTTAGTTTTGTTTGAGGAAGGATGGTCAGATATAATGTCAGCGCCTAAATTATTGTGAAAGGAACGGATGAGTGGTTGTTATGTCTTATGTTTGTTATGTTTTTGTAATTTTCAATGCAATTTATTTTAGTGTAATTTTTGTTTATTATAGTAATGTAATTAACTTCAACTAATTGTAATATGTTTGTGTTTATATAATTTAACCTATTTTTATACATATTTGACTTGTATTCTAATTAGTAATGTATTTGAACTTTAATTAATTAATGTAATTGGTGTTCTACCGTTTTAATTAATAATAATAATAAATTAATTAATTACTTAATTTAATATATGTTTCGTATATAATAGGTATGTCTAACGAAGTAAACACTGTAAGTAAATCTGGGTGTCTTCAAATCACGAGTGAATCGGTTTCTTCTAGGCAAGCGTGCTCCAACGTAGACTGCATCATCGCTGATGGTAGTCAAACGCAAGCCTATTTTTTTTAACGCAGCATTTTTGTTTACAAAATTACAACATCTAAACAGGAACGGCAATAAATATGATTGGTATGGACAATGACGACTGATAATCGCTTACCCCGCCGTAAGCCAAAGGTACTAAATTTTCAGAATAATCTTTTTCGAACGGGACAATCCTAGGCGCGAATTGAATGAATGACTTTTGGGTCTCCAATCGTTCAAGTGATTATATTATCTTATATAGACATATATGGGGTCATATATGGACATGGTCATGGACATAGTTTGATGGTGGCTGAGTTGTTTGTGAAGATTATTTGAATAAATGTCGACCACTGCATCAGTGGAAATTCAGTTATCTCGCCAACCGTATGAAGTGGCAGTGGACCGCTATAGTTGACGTATTTCAGGATCGAGTCTACGAATCGGCAAATAGGATACGATGCTCTGAGAGTCGATGGAATGACGATATATCTAAGGCAGCTGGCAGTGCTTAAAAGTCGAAGATACGGCTTATAGGGATGCCTATGACTAGTAGTGAACTAAGTAGGCTGATCATGATTATGATGAAGTTATCTCATCAAGTATTCGGAAGCATTGGCAACAATGCTAATACTTGCCTACTCCAGATGCAGCCACTGTATTGCATCGCAGATCGCCGCTCCACTAGGGAATAACTCAAGGCAGCCCTCGTGACATGAAATAAACATGTTCAGCGCTCTCTGTTTCCTAGGGATGCAGGCAACACCAGCTAACTTGCAACTAGTTTGCGTTCGTAGCTATACGGACTCGAATAATTTCTCTGTAGGGGCTTATGGCGAGATTGGAGTGGGAAACCAACGCGTTTGTTGCCGCAGTTGATAATTAGGTTAATAATATTTTGGCCATAAAAGAGACCGCAGAAAAATGCTGGATGCAGGCCGCTTCAAACCAGCCCTTTTGTAGATCGATAGGGCAGGCCTATGTCCAAGTGGACGCCCTATGGCTGAAATGATTATGATGATGATGATGAAATATAATAAACTATTTTTTATTCAGTCACAGAATGGTGGCCGCTTAACGGAATGCGGCTACTGAGCACCACTGGGCACAACACCAGCTCGCTGCTGCTGGTCGGACATTTTTAAACCGGCAGAAAAGCAGTGGACGAGACTGGCATAAGACCGGAAAAGGTTTTGCGCTGAAGATAAGACCTATACTCAGCAGAGGAAGAGCAGAAAATGGGGATGACTTTGTAAACCTATTGCAAGTAAATTTACAATGGATCAAATAAACTACTGCAAACGAGGAAAATATCATAAGCTGTACCCTGCTATAAGCTCCTTATAAAATGTGCAATTTTCCATCAGAGTATATAATATATGATAGTTACTACGCCCTACTTGTTTATGCGTCCAGTTTCCCATTAAATAAACTTACGCGTGGCGAGATCAAGAATGCACGTTATCAAAATTGTTTGCTCCGGTCTCAAATACTGATTTTCCTTATATAATATATCTGTAGAGACTGTAGATATGCCGTGAAAATGAATTATATGTGTAGATGAATAAAGAAACGAGATGGAAAGAAAAAATCGACACCGCTTTATGGTTAATATTCTGAAAACCCGTACGAAAGGCTTTTATTATGCGAACTGCTAGTCTGTGGAATGCGCTGCCTTAATGGGTGTTCCCCGGTAGTTACAATCTGGTGTCTTTAAATCACGAGTGAATCGGTTTCTTCTAGGCAAGGGTGCTCCACCGTAGACCACATCATCGCATAACATCAGGCGAGTAAGCGGTCAAACGCAAGCCTTATATTAAATAATTAAAAAAAAAAAAAAAAAAAAAAAAAAGTTGGGCGTAACTGTTTAGTAAACGATAACTCTTGTCAATGCTAATGTCATTGCTACCTATCTATACTAATACTATAAAGAGGAAAGATTTGTTTGTTTGTTTGCATTGAATAGGCTCCGAAACTACTGAACCGATTTGAAAAATTCTTTCACTGGTGGGAAGCTACACTATCCCCGGGTGACATAGGCTATAATCTATACCCGTACGAAGCTGGGGCGGACTGCTAATATATTATAGTTATATAGATCTTGGGAACTAAACAATATGCTTATAATACTACCACTGAACTTAAACACTTGACGGTTTGACAAGGAAAGATGCCGGTTGAACGACCTATAGCCCTTTGTTCCTTCATGCCCCAGTTTATATCCATTTACCTACCTATTTACTACCTATTCCAATACATTAAGTATATCTCTGAGTTTATTGTGGTTGTGGTCATAAACCAATAATATATTTCACAGTTATCCTGAACTCTGTTCTTGGAAATTGCAATATTCCTCGGACATTTCCGTCCGTTCGGAAGCCATTTTCTACAGAGTTAACTACCGCCACGTCCAAATAAATATGAAACTTACTGGAAAATAATATTGGGTTGAGTTTTAATGAACTATCTACCTTAGATTATCCAGGTTACTTAAACGGGTCCAAGCCACAGATCAGGCAAACAAGGGAGATATCTCCGTGTTTCATACACCTTTTTCATCGACTTCAAAACCCGTGTCAATATATTATTTTGTTCTATGCAGTAGCATATTAAGTTAGAATGTTTATGATTTGTAGTCGGTTATTTTTAAAGATAAGTAATTTATTAGAAAATTAAGTCACAAAGAAAACTTCATCAGCGTAATTTGTTTTTTTATTCAATCTATAGCAATCTATCTATATAATTATGTAATATGACAATGTTAGTCGTAAAATAATTAATATTTACTTTTTAAATCACTGTAATCTTTTTTGGCCTTAATGTTGAATATTGTATAGAATAATATACTTAACGTTTTTAGTCTGAAAAATATAGTCTGATTAAAGATAAGGCCAAAATAGATTACAGTAATTTAAATAGTAAATATTAATTATTTTACGACTATCATTGTCATATTACAGGCACACGAACATCCTTATTATAGGTGTGTAGGTGTAAGGATTGGTGTATGTGTCTGTCGTCTCTACGATACGTCTTCAACCGCATAAACACTTTCAACCCCTCTTGCCCCCTTTAATATGTTCTTTTAGCAAAACCCTTACTTAGTGTATCTCTACATAAATAATCATAGACATTTTTGAGATTTCGTAATGAGCCAGTTAGCCGGTGAGTAGTATTTCGCTTTTGTATAATATAGATAGATATTGAATAAAGATATATAGGAGTGGCATATATATAGATATAAAATTTGATAGGTATGGAATATAAATAGATATTGAACATAGATCGACATGGAACATATATAGATAGATATGGAATATAGATACTATTAAAACTGCAACAATTTCCAAAACAATAAAAAATACCGACCACTTCTGACCATGTCCCTGTTTGTCACTTCTGGCCAAACAAACTCATTCTGCCGATTGCATCGTGATGTTACCCGTCTTGTTTATGGCTTTTATTCCTGTTCGCAAACGGTTGGAATCCCTAAATCAATTTTATTGTAACACTTCGTGAGTCGCGGTGGATATACCTACCTATAGAATACCACAGCCTCGGTAGGGTTTTACGACTGCGTAAGTATACTTCATGTCGTGAATCATGTTGACCTGTATATAGAACGAATAACAGGTAAGATCATGGTTTGTATCCAGACTCTTGATAAAAGGGATTTAAGATATTTTTATACGTAGGTAAGTTTATTATACATCGTAGGTAAGAAACTGATATTTTATACTATGAGCAATCCAGGCAACTCGTGGGAAGGCGGGGAAATGCTCCGAGCTTTTCCCGGGAGTATTGCCTCAGACAACGTGCTAGACTCTAGCAGCTGGAGGATGCGTTCATATGGAGATCCCACTAGGTCCCACTAGGTTCCACCAGGTTTAAAGACTCTATTTACACTCTTTTAAAGAACCCCATGTTACATTAGTTACTCTAAAATGCCGCAAGAAGGTTTTCATCTACAAATCTATAGTGAAATGATCTTTGAAATGTATCTAAAACATTTGGATAAAGAAAATTTATTTGCACAAAACACGAGTAAACCATACAGACATTTAAAAGGCATTAGTTGTGAAATAAACAATACTAACGCAATCAATATTAGTTATTTTGTATCACGTTTGCCTAGTTAGTAGGCGTACAAATATAGAGAAAAAAAATCAACTAATTAATCTTTTAACTGACGTGAAAAGAACTAAACAACTAAAACACAGAGCACTGGTGACAGACTAAGCTAATTATGAAGATACTATGACTGATGATTCTAATAGGCTTTAATGATCCACAAACAAAGGTAACCCGTGTTTTGAATTGCCAACAAATGACTTCACGCAACCACAAGGTAATCCATGACTTCACTGAACACACTTGGGTAGATTATTGTTAGTGAGGTGAGCAGAAATACCTTGCCTACACAGAACCGGTATTGAATCATCAAGCCCATCGGAGACAAAGATAAATATGCATTTAAGGTTGAAATCGCTCTTAAGGATAAGGGCACCGATTGATGCACTAGTATTTTTTTATCGTGTGTATGTAATTTTTGGTGTAAACAATGAAAAGTTTATATATGTGGTGATACAAATACTTATTGACTAAGAATTTAATACAATAATGAAAATGGATATAGGTAGATATATAGGTAGATATAATATGGATACGAGCTAGGGGCAGTCAACCAAGGCAGGAACACGGACCTGATGTCAGGTTATTACTATTTAAAAGTAAATCCAAAATTGAATGAAACACTGAATTCATTCAATCAAATTTGGTTTTTTACCCGAATTTTATTCGACACCTTTAAAAAAACTTATATCTACAGGATACAATCAGGGTCGGTAAGGGTCAGCCGAAGTAATTTAAAACAGTGAGTCAATTTTCAATGAAAATCAGTGAGGGCTTCAAATTGGTATATTATGAGGCAGGCACCAAATAACAAAATTCATCTGTAGAACGTATTTAAGAAAACAAATTAATGGGTAAGTAAAACTGAGAATACCTTAAAATACCTTAGAAATACCTACCTGAATACCTTTAGATAGCCCGTTGGTCCAGGTGGTAGTGAATCTGCCTTATTCTGAGCTTGGGGGCGTGGGTTCAATTCCCACCTAGGACAAACATTTATATGATGAACATTTTTGTGGTTGTTAATATCTATTTAAGTATGTTTTTAAAACTTTATTTATGTATGTATACAAGTCTCTGGCAGCCATATCACAAGCTTTGCTTAGTTTGGGGTCAGATGACCGTGTGTGAAAAATGTCCCAAAATATTTATGTATTTATGAAAAAACAAAAAAAAATAAAAAAAATGCGCCAAATGCTTATTTCCATTCCTAAATTTACAACCAAGACATCTTTGTTCCCAAATAATAATGATTTATTGTTCACATTACGCGTATATATGCTTATCTATCTAATCATACATACCTATATTAGCAACTTTAACAAGTAAATTAGCATGTTCTGTTTGTTTCATACTGACAAGATATTGAACACGATCACTGATATTCACTTCAATATTGAACCGTTTTCCTTTGTATTAGAGTCTTAATTGAAGTAGATAGTAAAATCTTTTGTTGGAATTTGTTTATGTTATAGGATACTCACCTGAGTTCATTAATTAGGGGTTGTTTACTGATACAGTTGGTTTAAATTGTGGAAACTAGGGCACAGTCTAGGTTAGTAACGAGTTCATTTCAAAATTATAATAACAACGTATGTAAGTACCATGATCCAAGAAAACAAGGTCTAACGCTCTGGGAGATGTACCGCAATGACGTCACTGTCCAGTTGCCACTTTATTGTAACAAACACAGATACTGGGCATTAAAAAAAAAAAATACAAATGCATTTCAATTGTCATTTGGTTTGTCCGCTCAAGCAAGTTAAGCACGAATTGAATAATTAAACAACATTTAACAATTTTATCAAAACCACATTAATTTTCCCACAGGTAATATACGGATATCGGGGAGTTATAATTTCATAGAACATCTTATAGAGTTCGCCATTGTTTCGTGTATCGTCATCTCTCTCGGACTTGTTGTAAATTACTTATTCTGCTCTTGCTTATGCACTTGTACGTGTTTCCATGACATTGACGACATCATTGCGGGACGCCCACGTGACTTTTTTTTTCGGAGCTCTATACCTGGCGGAGTATATTATTATACCATGGTAGGTACCTCCTTTTTTATCGTACGCCGCAAAACCAAAAGCCGGGTATTGTGAACCTGTAAAAGGGGCGCAGCGCAGGACTGGCGCCTTCATTGGGTAAAGCCATTACAAAACACTGATTTAAACTATCATGGTTGTACACTAAAGTTATATAATTATTTACGGGATATTTACCGTGGTAAGGTTGGGGAAAGAGCTACCGATATTTCGGCGCAGTTACATGCACCATGTTCATGGGAAGACTGAAGAATGCGGGTGGTTGGTCGAACAGTTATAAAGTTAGGTGCAGATAAAACGATCTACTCTCTTTCTTAGACCACGGTAAATATCCCGTAAATAATCATATAGGTAACTTTAGTTTTAGACTGTTTATAAACATCGTTGTAAAAAGTGTACTAGAGAAGTTTGACTTGTAACTATTGAGTTATTAATAAAGAATTGTATCGTATTGTAGAGAAAAACTAGAACAGAATTATAAGGTACAATCTGTCTGGGTGCAGTTTTTGTAAAATTATTTGAAGTTAATAATTTATCAGATAAGACTAACTCAAGAGTTCGATTAACACATAATCATAATGATATCATTCGTTGTTTACACGGTGATGAATATATAGGCACAGATAAATGTTATATTGACAGACCTAATTTCGTGAGCAATTAACCAGTAAATACTTAACTATTATTAAACAGTAAATACTTACGTATAAAAATATGTAAAGGTAACAAAAAAACACATTTTTACCATAAAGTTAAAATCATTAAACATTCATCTATTGTATTCACATCACACCTATGTATAATTTATATCTCTTAATTTTTGTCTTACCACTTTTAATTGTGAACGTTGTAAACACCTGTTAAGGGTGCACATATCAGAACTGTATTAATTATAAATGAGTGTTATTTGTATTATTTAATATGTGTACTGTTGGTGCCTCTTTATGAATTAAATAAATAAATAATCTCAGAACATGGATAAACATAACAAAACTAATAAATAAGTTAATAACGAAATTAGCAAAAGATAGGTACACTTCTTATCTTAAATCTAGAAAGCAGAATTTTAATTTAAGTAGGTATGACTTAAGTATACAAATTAAAACTACAATATAAAATGTTTGGCCCCTATTATGGGCCAATGTTTTTATTATTGCTCATAACAAAGAAAAAAAACAATTGAGGGAAATATTTATTGCACAATGAAATTACTGACATTAAGTAATCCGTAGTGAGCCAAGAAAATTAAACTCATTTTATCTTTAAAGGTAAGTAAATCACTTGTTTGTGTTGTATCTAGCTCAAATTCTATCTCAATACTCAAAAGAGTTTCGCAAACCAAAGCGGCCGCAAGATACAAAAATTTAAATGAATGTAACACCAAAATAGATTTTAATCTACGTATAAATACCTAATATAAAACACGTGTGGTGACATAAGAAAACGCTTCCCATTATTTTAATAACATCGATGTAAAGAAAACTATAAACACAAATAATAATGAATTGGATAGCCACAGTTTTCATTAAGATCTTTAGAATAATGCAAATTCCAAACATAAAAATTCAAATGAATAAGCAAGTGGGACAACGACAAGAGATAACTGTTCAGACGCATCTTAATTTTAAACAAAACGTTAATAACAAAATTAAAACATTAATGTAAAAGCATAACAGTTGAGCAAATAATGCAAGTCTCGTAAGTGGACGAACTCGAAATGGCAAACAAAATACCTTCCCACGGTCGATTGGACAAAAAACTGGTTTGTATTGCATACCAAAAGGAAATCGCCCGTATCCGTTCCTTACTAGTAAGTAATTATTAAAAACAAGAAGTTGACATACCTTTAATAATCCGCTATATCCAAATTGAAATCACTAAAACACACTTAACTAAACACACATGTATTTAAACTTCACTACGTAAGGTTAAAGATGTGAGTCGAAATGATCACTTTCGTATTCGAGTTCAGATTTGGTTTCGCGTTCGCCAACGCGACGCAACCGACACGACCTCTCGGCACGGAATCCCGAGCAAAACTGACTTCGAGATTCGTTTCGAGTTTCGACTCCGTCGCCGTCGCTCCAATGTGAATGCGAGCAGCTTCATTCTCGAATACTACGAGATACGGCCATTCAGGTATGTGAACAACCTCCAAGACGATATGACGACAACACAAAATGGACCATAAACACCAGCCAATAACGACACAAATGTGGCAACATCCTGTCAGTGATAAGACTGCGTCGATATCAGAGCTGCGTCTAGGATTCCAAACAGAGCGAGATAGATCATTCCAAATGATGAAGAGAAAGCAGGATAGCTGCAATTCAACATCAACATGATTGGAGCGTGAAATTTTTTATATTCAGTTTGCTGCAAAAGCGCAGCATCAAAACAATGGGAAGAGTAGAATGCTAGGATTGCTTTGTTTCTACGAAGCTTCTTTGTATAGAGGAGGGAGATGCTTGTACAATTGTTCCTAGTTTTTCCCAGATGTTTGTAACTAGAGTAATTTCAGTGGAATTGCAAATGAAAATGCCTTCTCAGGTGCAAGTGGTGCAACGAGAATGGAAAAGGTATTTCTAGGAATTCTAAGCGAGGCAAATAACGCTTAGAACAAATTGGTTTCAATAGCGCGCTCAAATCGCCTGAACTGTTCTGCGAAATATTCCGCTTCATGTTTTGGAGTTTTAATGAAATAGGTAAAATTCCCGTTCAAATAGTCTTGTATCAATATTTTGTTGGAAATGCTTTTAATGTTTCATTTTTTCTATATAAGCAGACAGTTTTGGATGAAAATAATTATCAAAATAGCTTTGCGGGTTTATGAAATTGGCTTTTGTACTATATGACTATTTCGCTGACTATTTTGACTGTATGGCTATTGTTTTGTTGTTTATGAGTCATTCAAATTTAATTTTTAATTATTCTCTACTAGCATACTTAGCTCAAACTATACATAATATCGATATAATGATGTAACGAACTTAATATTCTAGGATATCATTGACATACTCATCATTGTAAACAACTTTTACTAAGGAACTAACCCTGATTATTTTTCGCGATATCAGGGTTTGTCCCTTAGTAAAATAAGATAGCCCTTTATTAAAATACCATATAAACAAGGAAAACAGATACATTACAATGACACTATTAACAAGGCTAGTAAAAGTTGTATTTTATCTAACTTAGTGTCTAACTAATTAACTATAATATTTTGCCAACCATATCCGACTATAGTGCAGAACTTAAAATCTGCAAGTACTAACTCAAAGTTTCAATTCCAATGGTCTAGAAAGTAAATTTAATCTCCACTGACTTTACAAGCCTCAATAAACGATAACTTTTATTAACACAATAAAGGAGATCTTTCTCACGATAATCAAAAGGGTTCTAATTACTCTCCAAGGTCCTTTGAAATCACACATCAAGGGTCTACAGTCCGACCAACTAATTTGTACAGTTGGGAAAATAGGGGTACTTTTTTTCCACATGGAGGCTATCAGTTTTGGTCAGAAACTCCGATAGTGGCTCTTCAGTTCAACTCGGCAGATAATCTCTCTGTACCTGCTAACGGTGGGGCGGTGGCGGCTAAAGATGAATGGGCAAGGCTAAAAAAGGGATGTTGGATTTTTTTCTACATTTCTTTGGGATAGACGAGGAATTTTACACTTGATGAATTTCTTACGTTTGTGGATGCTTCGAGGTGGCATTTCGTGGCAGGTAACTATTTTATGACATAACTGTAGATTTTAGAAATATATTTTTATGTTTACGAGTGCTATATTGAGTTCTGGACGAGCTATTTTTGTTATTATATAATTGAATAAATTATTGGACTGTTGTCTCACATATCAGATCAAACTAATATGATAAATGCGAAAGTTGTGTGTCAGTGCGCAAGTGCGAAATTTTGACCGCTCTCAACGATTTTTTAATTAACCCCAAACTTCAATCAAATCATATTCGATCGATCATGAATACATTCATTGTATACCCAAACAAAATTAGATTTAAAAAAAATAATCTTATGTATATAAGGTCTTGACAGACGGACAGACAGACGGACAGACAGACGGATAGATAGACGGACAGACAGACGAACAGACAGACGGACAGACAGACGGACAACAAAGTGATCCTATAAGGGTTCCGTTTTTTTCCTTTGGAGTTACGGAACCCTAAAAACGTATAATTGCTCAAAGACCCCCAAAGAACAAGGCCAGTTTCACGAAACGTCAGGGCTACGAAATCTAATTTATGAATGTTACTTCTATCAAAAGTTTCACTAACAATGACGACGATCGTCCTTCAAAATAAATAAATAAACTCTTATAAAGTTAATGTCTCTCTTGGGCCGTGTCCCAGATAGCGTTGTGATAACAACAAGCGAAAATACCATTTATACCTACTTTGTTATTTAGACTTAGATAATCCTAATATTAGATTAGTAGATTGTATAATTTGTTTATTGAATTTTGGCGCAAACGTGAAATAAAACCTCATTGAATAAAACTTGTGTATATTCGAGTCATCATCATCATCATCAGCCAGAAGACGTCCACTGCTGAACATAGGCCTCCCCCTTTAACTTCCACACTGAACGACAGCCTGCCTTTTGCATCCACTGGATGCCCGCGCCGCGACTCTGTCGTCGGTCCATCTAGTGGGAGGCCTACCTACGCTGCTTATATTCTGACTATATTCTGATTAAACTATAGTCGGAGTGACCGGCTTAATCTTACGTGAGTATAAATATAATGAATGGAAACCACGTCATTTCTATAATAAAATATCATCACCATTTTTCATCACTACGTGGGTGAAACCGTGCGGGCGCAGCTAGTAATAAAATATAATAAAACAGAATACCTTGGTAAAAATACTATATCAATTCTAGTCATTTGTAAAATAAGAACATAATTGACTCTGCCTATTATATATTTTAATGCATAAGTACTTTTTTAAAGGTAAATCAACAAGAAAAAGTTCTTGAAATGAGATGGTAGAGAACCGTACATTTCCCCGGATAGCCCGTTGGTCCAGTTGGTAGTGAACCTGCCTTCTAATCTTGGGGGCGTGGGTTCGATTCCCATCTAGGACATACATTTGTGTGATGAAAATTTGTGTTTGTTCTATATCTGGTTGTTAATATCTATTTAAGTATGTATTTAAAACTATATATGTATGTATATCAGTCTCTGGCAGCCATATCACAAGCTTTGCTTAGTTTGGGGTCAGATGACCGTGTGTGCAAAAAATGTCCAGACTTTTTTTCATTTTTTATTTATTTATTTGTATGACGGTAATGCGGCGGTCATGGCAGAATCGATGGAAGATCTCAGCATGATGCTCGAAGGCCTCAATCGAGTCTCCCAACAGGTGGGCCTTAAAATGAACATGGACAAGACAAAGGTCATGTCAAATATCCATGTTGTGCCCGCCCCAGTATCAGTTGGGAACTCAGTTCTTGAAGCTGTTGACGCGTACGTCTACCTAGGACAAACCGTCGAACTAGGTAGGTCCAACTTCAAGAAAGAGGTCAATCGGCGAATCCAACTCGGCTGGACAGCGTTCGGTAAACTACGCAACGTCTTCTCGTCCAAAATACCTCAGTGCCTTAAGACGAAAGTCTTCGACCAGTGTGTGTTACCAGTGATGACATACGGCACTGAAACGTGGTCTCTCACTATGGGCCTCATAAGCAAGCTCAAAGTCGCACAACGAGCTATGGAGAGGGCTATGCTCGGGGTTTCTCTACGAGATCGAATCCGAAATGAGGAGATCCGTAGACGAACGAAAGTCACCGACATAGCCCACCGGATTAGTAAGTTGAAATGGCAGTGGGCAGGGCACATATCACGCAGAACAGATGGCCGATGGGGCCGAAAGGTTCTGGAATGGAGACCACGGACTGGCAAGCGCAGCGTAGGACGTCCACCCACAAGATGGACAGACGACCTAAAAGAGACCGCAGGGAAACGCTGGATGCAGGCCGCTTCCAACCGGCCCTTTTGGAGATCGATGGGGGAGGCCTATGTCCAGCAGTGGACGTCCTACGGCTGAAATGATGATGATGAATGCGGCGTGCGCGCTTTCAAATATTTTCATATTTTTTTTGTACAAATAATCTTACGCTTTTACAAAAAACTGCGACCACTAAAGTATTTGAATGATTGTTAGGATAACACACATTTTTTTTTGTAAAAATATCTTCTATGGGATCAGAATGAAGTTGATTCAATCCATGGAAGGGAACGTAAAAACGGGTGTTTTTTAGGAAAGTTTACGATTTTTTTCTATCGAGCTAACTTTCTTTAATCGTGTATCGGTGAACACATTCGAATAAAATATTTCAAGAACATTTATTAAACATAAACAACTAATGTCAATTAATCGATTTTAAATCACGATTATTCAAAAGTAGACCACTTTTGAATATTCGTGATGACGAATCGTCAAATTTGAAGCATATTTCGTCTTAAATAGGTGGATAGGAAGACGTCATACTAAAATTATTCGTAGTACTGGATATAAAATACTGTTTGTTTGTACCACAATTAGGAGTAATTGAAGCAATTGATAAATGGGCTCAGACAAGTGAAGTTATTTTTATTGCGATAATAATCAAAACCTTTAATTTGTTCTTTGCCCTTCGTATCACGCAATGAGGACTAGTTAATTAACAGTTTACTAAAACACACTTCATGACTCATTAAAATTACAATTAAGTGCCATAACTTTTCCTGATTAAATCAAATAAAAATCATTTATTATCAGACACAAGTTTTATAAAACACTGTTTTAAACTATCACGGTTGTTCACTAAAGTTATATGATTATTTACGGGATATTTATCGTGGTAAGGTTGTGGAATGAGCTCCCGATATTTCGGCGCAGTTACATGCACCATGTTCACGGGAAGACTTGAACGGGACCCCTCGTCTCCTTCAGTTTTTGGGTGACCTTTTTCGGTATACTAGTTCGAGCTTAAGACAAATTCAAACTATATA
The DNA here is from genome assembly GCA_914767915.1 of Agriopis aurantiaria. Lineage (NCBI taxonomy): Eukaryota > Metazoa > Arthropoda > Insecta > Lepidoptera > Geometridae > Agriopis > Agriopis aurantiaria. The sequence continues at coordinate 13,759,642 of OU611998.1, read as the reverse complement.
AATGATCAAAGGACCTTTATATACGGGTAATTTATTGATTATTAATGAGTAAACTTTGAGCACATCGCGATGCAATAACGTTTTTCTATACTAATATTATAAAGAGGAAAGATTTGATTGTTTGTTTGTCTGTTTGCATTGAATAGGCTCCGAAACTAATGAACCGATTTGAAAAATTCTTTCACTGTTGGGAAGCTACACTATCCCCGGGTAACATTGGCTATATTATATTTAAAAAAAAAATAGTGATCCTCTTACTAAAACTCCAATAATGTAACCCAAGGTTTAAAAAAATAAGATTTACAATTTTAACTTTGCGTGTTTGACAGTTCTAAGACAGGACAACGTCTGTCAGGTCAGCTAGTGTTATACTGCTAACAGAAGTGTGAATATGGTCATATATGGTTGACCTCAACCGCCGTCTGAACAACAGGAGAGAAAGAGAGTGAAATATGTTATTCACACTCTTTCTCTCCCATTCGTTGGACGGCGGTGGTCCGTCAACCAAATCCACACGTCTGTTAGCTATCGTCAGACAAACGAGGGGAGATTATGGTAAGGTCGCCACCTTGGCAGGTGCGAACGCGTCAGGCTTGAATCAGGAATTCAGGCTTGATGCCTTTACTCGAACTCACTCTGCAGACGACCTTACCACCTTTTTTGCATGTGGACTATTAGTTCATTGGTATTACTGCAAGTTATTTAGTGTGCGTGAAAAGTTAGTAGTAAGTTTCCTGTATTTACAACTAAGATATTTTACCTGTAGATAGGTTGTGCCCGCCACCATATTGACTAGACCAGTGTTTTTCAACCTTCTTGAATACGCGACCCCCTTTACGAGTAAAAAAATTCTGGTGACCCCCCAGGGCCATAATAAAATATATGTTAGTGATTTTAGAAACAACCTATTTAATTATATTTCCCTTGAGACATAAATATCGACCGAAAAACATCACAGTGTTTTCACACGAGTTTTTTTAAATTGTAGTGTAAGGCCTACACGTGCCTTTTTCTGTTACCCGCGACCCCCCGTGTAAGGTTTTGCGACCCCCCTAGGGGTCGTGACCCACAGGTTAAAAAGCACTGGACTAGACGAATACAAGGCTGGCTGCCCGACTTCGTTCAGCCGTCTCTCAGTCACGCACTCCCAGTGTCCACAACAAATTGTATTTTTGTCTTTCTAACAACAGAGTCAAAAGATATAGTGAAAAAAACCCACGAAGGATAATATCTCCCTTATTTGTCTGATTTGCGTCTGTATAGCTAAGCCTGGGGAGGGACTTACACAGCCGCCAAGCAGTAGTGAGTACTACTTGCTTCCCCAGGCAAACTTCGCAAAAAAGTAATTACTACTGAAATTTATAGATCGACGGTTGTTTATCAAGAAAAAAGCGCCAAGAAAGTATACTAATGAAAACAAATTAAAGAAAATTAATTGAGAAAATGTTGTTTTAGTCTCGTGATTTGTTTAACGTAAGTATAAATAATAGTTCTATAAAGAAATTGTTGCCAGGCGAGGGTGAACGTAGCCCCGGAAGACCAGCGGGTCTAGACAAGAGCCACACACTGTTAGCGTTCACGCCTGCGGAAAGATGAAATTGTATGAAAATGACATTAGCTTAAGATAATTTCTCTCAAGCTAATGTCATTGTCATTGTCAATGTCATTTTCATACAATTTCATCTTTCCGCAGGCGTTAACGCTAACAGTGTGTGGCTCTTGTCTAGACCCCCAGTCCAGCAGTACTGACCTGATTTTGATGAAATTTCTATTGGACCCATCTGAAACCTACCTATACCTATTACCTGCGTCTTCAAATAAAAAAAACGGCCAAATGCGATTCAGGTTCGCGCACTAAGGGTTCTGTACCAACACCTATCTTGCTAGCTACTAAAGTACAAAAACATTGCAAAAAGACAACATCCCATCAACGCCCAGGCGGTCACCCATCCAAGTACCGGCCGCGCCCGACGTTGCTTCACTTCGGTGATCATACGAGAAACGGTGGCGAACAGAAATTTGACACCGACTCGCACTTGGCCATAATTATTATTTGTTGTTATACTTTAGAGTGTGTACTATAATCACGTCAAGTTTGACGCTTGTACGTATTACCGTTATTATATGGAGGCCCCCATTTCGTTTTGACTTTTTTATTATTTGTTAGTTAATCCGCCGTAAAATTACATATTCTGTGAAAATTTTCAACTGGCTATCTATTACGGTTCGAAAGTAGGACAGACTGGCGGATAGACAGACGGACTGACATCGTAGGCTTAGTAATAGGGTCACGTTTTTACCGTTTGGGTACGGAACCCTAAAAATTAGAACCCCTTTCTTTTTTTAAATCGGTTGAAAAGTGTGTTGAATTACTAAGGTGAATATTTTTATCAGCGAACGAGCAACATGTTTTATCCTGAAACTTCATACATTCTCTTCCACCGTATTTTCCTTGGAAGGAATTTTCTTGCAGCTTTACTTCTTAAAAATGCTTTATCTCGAAAACCTTTTAGAATAGATAGAGGCAGGGCTGTAATCAAGTTAGGGCCAAAAAAATGGATAATCGTAATTGATAGGCAGATACGGACCTATTCAAATTCCTTGTCTGGTGGCATCCTGAATTTGTAAACATATAAAATGTTTCATAATCAGACGTTTTGTTTGGAGATATATGGCGGAAACTCGAAATAATTTATTTTAAGCGACTCCAAACTTTTTTTGTATCTTTTTCGTTTTTTAGGGTTCCGTACCTCAAAAGGAAAAAACGGAACCCTTATATTTTAATGTTTGTTACTCAGAACTCCGACATTTATAAACCGATTTGAAATTCTTTATTTGAAACGACATTCTCATTAATTACATGAAAATTTCATCAAAATTGGTTCAGTAAGGAAAACAATGTCATCCAACTAAACGAATTTACGTATCTATTTCTAATTTTGAAGTCGGTTTATTATGTTGGTAATTAATTATTCTTTCATGCTTTTCCTGACATGTATAGATAGGTCAACGATTCCACTACTGACGGGGCACCAAAACATGCGCTTAAAAAAAACACTCACTCACTGACTCATCACGAAAACATATATCGGATACATTTCGGAGAGAGTGCATCGGATCTGCATGATCTAATTCCTTCCTGCCCATTTTTCTGTCGGACTGCCAGCGTGGGTCACCAGAAGCGTCACCTTATGGTTGATATTCCGAAAACCCGTACGAAGCACTCTGATCCACTTTTACTGTGCGAGCTGCTAGTATGTGGAATGCGCTGCCTAAATGGGCGTTCCCCAGTAGTTACAATCTGGGTGTGGGATTGAATCAGTTTCTTCTAGGCAAGCGTGCTCCATCGTACACCACTTCACCGCTTAACATCAGGCGAGTTGGCGGTCAAACGCAAGCCTAGTATTAATATATAAAAAACCTACTTAATCTATAACGCTGAAATTTGGCACGGGGAGGTATATTCTTTATGAGGTGTAGAAATCCGCTAAGAAAGTATTTTGCGATAGAATCGAATTAAGCTGAGCGAAAAGCGAAAGTTTATATGAAAGTCTTCACGTTCATAATAGGTACCTATAGTAAACCTATAAACACTATGGACAGTTCCAGTCTAAAATATTTTTCGATTTATTCATTAAACCGCTTTCCCGGTCAAAACTATTTATTTCTACCCGCACCCATAGGAAGTACGTCCTGGCAACGTACCTGGGCAGCATGGCATGCATGCTTTATCGAGGTCGATTCATCCTTAGACTTGGCATTCTGGATGCAAAGCCGATCCTATTGTGATACGTTATAGATGTAACTTGATGCATCAGAATTCACGATCGTTCCCTTTGGCGCTCCACGATATTACACCGACTGTAAAATAATCTGAAAACATATCCTTTATTGCTTGAAAACTTGTTTGTAATACAAATGATACGAAATGACGTAATATGGTGCCGAAATATGGACGCTCACAAGATGCGAGTCACACAACCACAACTGGCCGGAGAGTGTGCCATTTTAGGCATCACATTACAGGACAGAGTGGCGTTGGGCAGAACCACAAAATTTTATCAATACGTCTCTGACGGAATGGTGGCCACTAGAAGACCTTTCCGACGGTGGTGTTATGACATAATACAATCATGGACAAAATTTACGCTAAACACGGAACATTCGCGAAAAAAGTAGAAGGCTTAATTATGCTGATTCTGTCTGATCAGATGTCTCACATGTTTAACCTAAAGCAGTGTTTTTCAATCTGTGGATCGCGACCCCCAGGGAGGTCGCAAAGCTTTACACGGGGTCGCGGGTAAAGAAAAAGGCAAGTGTTTGTAGATCTCACTACAATAGAAAAAACTACAATTTAAGTGAGAAGGCTGTGACTGTTTTTTTTATAATTTGTCATAACGTGGTTCTTTATTGAGATGCAAATAAATCATTTTCGAATTGAAACCTATTATATGTTTAATGTTTTATTGTGGCCCTGGTAAGTCGCCAGAATTGTTTTACTTGTAAAGGGGTTGCATATTCAAGAACGTTGAAAAACACTGACCTAAAGTATATTGACGTTTAGATGATATTTAACTATAAACACATTAACACAATGTTTACTTTCGATCAGCTCCGCAAGGCAAAGTTTGTTCCAAAATCAATCGCAACTTCAAAGTGGATGCCTCATCGATTCGGTCGATGGTTGAAGCAAACTTCTTCGTTCCGTCCTAGGTTATTGCCAGTTTTTCTTGCTGGTGCTTTTACAGAATTTATTTCATTTTTATTTTATTTAAGTTCAAAAGTTATTATTTGATTTATTTTATAAGTGTACGTGTAATATTATTTAAGTCCAAGTAGGTTGTCTTTTTGCACTATTATTTTGAACTTTAGTTGCTAACAAGTTATGATGTGGTACGGAACCCTTAGTGTACGAGCCCGACTCGCAATTGGCTTTATTGTATGGTAGACAGACTACGCGTTTCTAACAGTGCATGGTAATAGCAACTTGATGGTTATACAGGGTTAATAACACTACACATACAAGTGTAGTATTATTTAACTCCAAGTAGGTAATACATTAATTAGTTGTTTTTAGATAGAATAGATCTACGTTTGGCTACCATCTCACCTGATGGTAAGCGATGGTGTGTGTGGCCGAGGATGGAACACGTTGATCTAGAAGAATTTGACTTGAAGATTCAGATTGTAGTTCTGAGGAAACAAGGTAAGTAATTCTAAAGTAAACGTTTTATTAAATCTAAAATTAAAAAATATTATAAAACAGCTTATACTCCTGTTATGTTTATCGCTCGAGACGATCGACTGCCGATCGAGCGGACGATCGAGCCGTTTTATAATAATTTATAATGAATCCTCACGCGAGTTTTATGCGGCCTTAGTTTGTTTTCGGTTCAATGTTCTTATTTGCAATATATTTATTGTTGTTTTCTATTATTGCATTACCTTTCAATTGAACATTAATCTTTTGAACCATTTTGAACCCAAACAAATAAAAAAATGGTCAATAATTATACAGCACAATCGACACAAAACTTACAAAATTGCAATTTTTTTCCAATTGATCTTTGGCGGCGCTCGATTTCTTTTCTCCTAATTCACCGATCAAAAAAATCAGGTAGACACAAAGATCCAAAGGGAGCACTCGTATAACTATCGCTATATTCTGTGTGCAGCTTCAAGTACAGACATGTCAGGACAAGTGCATAGCATGCATGAAGTCGCATACAAGTGTGCCTGTTATGTATTCAGCGAGACCGGAGTTTTTGTGATAACCTTGATTCAGTTTAAGCCCCGTTTTCGTTGAGCCCCAAGATTTCGTTGTTGTGATTTCTAAGGGACTTTTTGTTTGTAGTCGTGTTCGGAAGTGTACCAATTTAGTAGATTACATCGGTGATTTGTATCAATCGCTATAGTTTTTCTATGGTAGACAGACTACACGTTTTTTTCAGCTCATACTAATAGCAACTTGATGTTTTTTTTTTATATTTGGGACATTTTTTGCACACACGGTCATCTGACCCCAAACTAAGCTTGGGATATGGCTGCCTGAGACTGATATACATATATATTTTTAAATACATACTTAAATAGATATTGACAACCAGATATAGAACAAACACAGATGTTCATCACATAAATATTTGTCCTGGGTGGGAATCGAACCCACGCCCCCAAGCTCAGAAGGTAGGGTCACTACCAACTGGACCAACGGGCTACGCGGAAAGGGTGTATGAAGCCGAAAGGGGTCCATATTAGTACCCATCATTATAAACAACTTTAGTATGGGAGCAGCTCTGAAATTACGAAATAAATATCAGCTATTCCATAGGTACATTTTATCGAGTGCGAATAACCATTTTCTAAGTCTGCGCGCTTCATCTTCGACCACAATGTCGCTTACCAACAGGCAAGTTGGTGGTCAAACGCGGACTTGTTCACGATTACAAAATATACGTAAAAAATATATTTTATTGACCAAGAAAAGCATACAGTCTACCTATAGGATTATCTCGGCATTTGTACGTATATTTGTTCAATGATAAATTGCATATCGTTAATTCCTTCAGGAAATTTTGTAGGCAATTTTTTTTTTTTTTCATTTTAAGATTTCACTTTAATCCTCGGCTCTGCATTGCTTGCTACTATATGTTACTATAGCCTAGAAGAGTACCTATTTAGAAGACAAATCAATTATGGAATAAATGCCATACTTTGTTGCTATATCCATTACCCAATTAGGGTCATTATTATATTATCATCATCATCATCATCATCATCATATTTTTTTTTTTTTTTTGCCAGTGTTATTGGCACTTTTGCTCCAGGAACGATCCGGGGCGGGCTGTTTGACTATACTAGATTTTTAGTATGTAATTAGAATTAAGTAGTTTAGTAATTAAGTGACGTATTAATTATAAAATGATATTTTTTTTTTTGAAATCTAAATTTAATAAATATAATAATTATGTTATAGTAACAAAGGTAATTTAAGACTTTCTTTTGCGATTTTATTTTAATGTTTGGTAGTAGTAGTTTTAGGTTTTAAATATCTGTGTTTTACATATTTTTCGTGTAAATAAATGATATGTTTGATAAATATATACCTTACACATGCTACCTAAGATCTGTACGTGAGTTTCTAATATGTACAATAAATTATCGTGTATTGATTATGACAAGCTCTAATGATGAAAAGAGACTGAAACTAACATTTCAAGAACATATTCAAAAAGTGTTTTGACAAAAACTTCTTAGGACATTTTAGTCTTTGCAAAGTTAGCAATAGATAAAAACTCCACTACGTTCCCAAGATGTTGAACATGAGGAACCCTGGAGAGTGCTAATTGGGGCTCGTCGCGTCGCGTGTCACTGAATATAACATATCAGAAACCAGAGAACACTATCTTATAATATATGAGAGCTGACCTACTAATCGAGGGGATATCAGATCCTGGCAAATATACCTACCTCTTTCAGCGGCTTACTTATCGCTGAAATGAACTGCACATGGACTGCACCGACTGGCAAAAGATATCTCAAGACTGGCACCAAAATATGCAAAATGTTTTTTTATTGATATACAAATTCGAATGGTTCAAATCAAACAACTCATTGCGTTTGCGAGTGATATGATTATTTAAATACTATTACGACTTAATTTGGGATTTCGTTTAAAAGTCAGTTAAATCGCATGATATTTTCGAGCAGCGATTCAAAAATTGAGCCCTAGAGCTGCTGTCATTCTCTAGTATCAGAGACAAGACTCACGTTGGGTCTCTGCGCCAGTGGAGTATTTATACAGGGTTACACTGTGCTGTGCAATAAAACTAAGCTGAAATGAAGTCATTGTACTAATTACGAACTACTTTTACAGTAGGACGAACCTTGCAACCTTTAGCCCCAAAAAAACCACAGTTGTTCCATAGAAAAATGTCATTTAAGCTCATCAAACAACAGCCATTTTTTTCGTGATTTTAGAGTTGGCCTATGGTACAAGTAGTTTATGATAATGTGTATCATGACCTCCTTTTGGCTTAGTACCACCGTTTTGCATAGCCTTGAAGAGTGATTTCACAATGACTGTCACATTTCACAATTGTTATTTTGCACAATTAACATTCATCTATCCCAACAAATTAGATCATTTGAACTTTGCGCTTTTAATAAAGGTTGTATTAACCTATAAATAATAGATAGGCAACTGAAATATTCCTCAAAACTATTTCTTTGGCGATGTTTATGCGTATTTCCGCTTTAACATCGCATTAAGTACAATTAGGAATTTGGGATTAGATAATCCTTATTATACATTAAAGCGACGTTAAAGCGGAAATGCACTAGAGATTAACGAATGGACGAACGAATGAAAGACAAACTTCCGCAAAGTAACGCCTGATTCAATCAACTAAAAGATTCCTGTTTTAGTTATCTATTTCATCTATTAACAATACAGTCCCCTTTCAAGCCCAAGGTTAAAACATTTTCTGTGTAAGTTTTAAACCCTGAATGCCAGTCTAACATCAAAACGAGGAAATTCAATGCTTAGCTAAAAGCATTTACGTATTTGTATACCCACAGTTAATTACAGTTTTCTGTGTGAACTTAAACAGTATTTTTATTCCTTTCGTTGAAACTGCGCAGAACGCTACCACTAAAGGAAAAAGTATTTCGAGAAAATGTTGAGGACATCCTTTATTTATTTTCCTATTTATGTTCATTTTTTTCTCGTTACCATTCAGAGTGGTTTCCTTCCTGTAGATTGTATTCGACTAAATAGTGAAATGTTGGAAATGAATGAATACCGCTCGGTGAGTTCGTGTATTGCACAAATAAGTAAAATAGAGTTATTCTGGAAACCGACCGTTGCTGTGAAAATTGGAAAAGACAGTACGAAGAAAGAAACTGACTTTCTCAATGAAATTTTCAACCAGTTAATTGGAAATGAAATACCGTACATTTCAATAGAAACAGTTGGCAATGGGACTTTAGATGTGTCAAAAGCTAATTACATATTTGTTAATTATTTCAATAGTTGTGAAGCGATAGCAGCATTCGATTTCATTAGCCTAGATGACGATGTGAAGTATCTGTTTGTATTAGAGAGCAATGTGGACTGCACACAGCTTTTCAAAGGTATTAAAAATGCGGTGGCCAAATATGACATTTCCACTTTTGTTAAAGGCTCCAGTGGTGACTACATTTTGTATACGTATGTCCCAGATATTGATCACGAAACCTGTGAGATTGTTATCAGAAAAGCGCTCAAAATTAACACATGTTCGAAAGGAAAACTAGCAACCGTAACAGCATTTCCAAGTAAAGTTACCACCAATTTTAAGAAATGTCCATTCAAAGTTGGAATTGGATCTCTCTATCCATTTGGAATCATAGAAAATAAGGACTCTTTGAAAACATACGATCCTCTTGATATTGATAGAGTAAAAGGCATGGACGTCGAAATCGTTAAAATAATGTCAGAGTACTTCAACGCTACGTTGAATTTGTATTACATTTACAAGCAAGAAGAAAATCCTTATGTTAACGTGGAATATTTACCATTACTTTTAAATGGAAGTCTAGAAGCTTGCGCTGGAGGTCTTTACAGAATATACGGAGACGTAGTCGAGTATTCTGGTATATATGCAAGTCAAACAGTCATGTGGATATACTCCGCCGAAAGAGATAACATGACATGGGAAAATATGGCGGCGAACATCGATGGATTGTATTTATTTATTGTATTTCATTTGAGCTACTCTGTAGTATGGTGCTTGATTTGCACTTTTGACAAACATGCAGTTTCATTTAAGAAAACTTTGTTATATTCTTGGGGAGCACTTTTGGGAACTACTTCATTGCAAGATGCGAAGTCTTTCAAACAGAAGGTTCTTAACGTCGTCTACCTCAACATGTGTCTCCACCTATCAGTCTACATCAGCATCCAACTGTATTCCTTCCTTACAATCCGAAGGCCTCCAGAGATGTTCAAAACCAACGAAGAAATCATGAAATCTGGACGAACAGCATTCTTGAAGACTCTCACAAAATATTTTTTAGAAGACGAGCGGTACGAGCGCTTTGCAAATACTTCGACAGAATGTGATGGATTTCAAGATTGCGCTGAAGTATCTTTGTTACGTAAAGGAGTGACCGTTTTTATTTCTGGATACTTTTATCCCTTCCAAGCAGCGACAGCTGTGAACGATGAAGCTAGAATGCTGAGAACTACTGAGAATCTGCTTACAGTATTCTACGAAATGATTATTAGGAAAGGAAGTCCGTTAGTGTTAAAGTTTCAGAAGACGAATGAGCGGTTATTTGAAGCTGGGATACCTGAAAAGTTGTTTAAGGAAGCTATCGGGTTGACAATCGTTGGAAGAGCCAAGATTGCGACACAGAATATGGTGGCAAGCAGCTATGCCTGTCAAGCGGGGTGCAAATTAGCTCTGGACCAGTTATCGGGAGTGTTCTACGTTTGGGTTTATGGTTGTGCGGCTTCTTTCTGTCTATTTATAATGGAAGCTCTTTCCAGAAGAGATGTCACCACTATTTAAGTAAGTACCTACTTATGTTGTGCTTTTGGTATGAGAAGAAATTATTGTTCTTATCTCAACCAATATATAATTTACTAATATACTTTCTAGTCAATAATAATAATAATTATAAGTAGGTAATATATGTAAATATTTGTTCGAATTTGTAAGCTTGACAATTTTCAAGTTAACCAAAATTAAATTGTAAAGGCTGAATATATTTTAACACGCTTTTATTAGCTTTATCATAATCATCACGTCATCATCAGCCATAAGACGTCCACTGCTGAACATAGGCCTCCCCCTTAGAATGCCATACAGATCGACAGCCTGCCATCAGCATCCACTAAATGTGTCGTGATGTCTCTCTCTCATGATGTCGTTGGTCCATCTAGTCCTACTTACGCTGCGTCTTCCGGTTCGTGATTATACGGTTATTAGCTTCACTTCTATAACTAACAAACCAACAAACTATATACCTAAACAAACCTTGAAAGTAAATTTTAACGGAAAATACAGATCGAATTGAGAACCTTCCTCCGTTTTTGAAGTCAGTTAAATATGTAACTACATGACACGATCAGTAAAAAATGGAACCTAATGTATACAAATGTAAGCGCACCAACAGAGGCAGTTAACTGGCTAGTGGGTGCCTAAGATACAGGCTTTTTCTATTTTAAGGCCTATTTGTCCTCAATATTAGCCTATCAAAATATGTTCTTACTTCTGGGACATAGGCCTTCTCTTAGAGAGAGAGAGTGCATGGGGTCCACCATGCTGGCACAGTTCGTGTTGGTTCTAGAAAGAGGGTAATGAACAACTCACTGATACGACTTTGACAACTTTTTCATTACCACCTTAGATTTATGTAATAATACCAAAATAATACTGAGTTTCTTTACATTTAGTTTGATACTCTTGCGCACTAGCACCATGTGGGTTTATAAGTGCTTAGCTGCAACTTCGTTTGCGTGAACTTTAAAAATAGCCCCTGCAGTTTGTTATTTCTATAGTTATGTAAGAAGGCTATTGGCTATCCAAGAAAAATAAATAAAACGAATTGCACAAATGAATATCATTGCGGAAAATATACATTTTATAACCGCATTGAATGGTTTGCCTTTTACTGTTGTCATAAAAATACGTTGTTGCAATTTTATATTGGTGTAGTTATATCCATCCAGATACGCTTTCCATACTTCACAACAACTCGTAAAATATTTCATAGATTTTGATACCATGTTAAAATATTTCACATTCGTGGTTATTTGTACGTTTATCTTTGTTGTTTCATGTTGTATAAGCGGCCAAATAAAATGGTTTACCATAACTAGTCAGTAAGGTGAATGTAAACTGAATTAAAATTGTACTTAGAATACGAAGCTATTATTAATATCTTACTGGTGAAGCTGGTAAGTAAACCATTTTTAGGCCGAAAGTTCTGTGGGCGAAGCAGAAATATTGGAAAAGGCTAGCGGTCTGTTTTTTCAAAATTGTTTTATTAAAAAACTAACTATAAATAAAGCTGAACACCGTAAACAAAATTGAAATGTGTTCAAACATAAGTAAGATTTATATTATAAGTATTTTAATAACTTACTAGACAAAGAGCACACTATACTTACTGATGACGTCACATGTAAGTACGGAAACGACGATGATGACGTAACGAAATTCAAAATTCGATACGTATCAAAAATTCGCTCTTTATACTAAGGGCCTGATAACTAGTTCATTAAACCCACGAAGAAGCGTCATATTTTCTCTGATAATCACTATCAGAGCCAATATACAATGTTCTAGTGAGCAACCTTTTTAAACTATGTCCATGCGTTTATTTGCTCTGACAGTTGCAATAACATTGTAAATAGCAAATGTAAACCACTAGTTTTGATCACTTTTAGGTTTTTGAACGTACTAACAGGTACACGATATACCTACTTTAGTGAAATGTTAAAATAAAATGTTGGTGGTAATAAATGTGCCTATTGGAAAACTCAGAGTCACACAGCGGACAATGGAGAGAGCTATGCTCAGAGTTTCTTTGCGCGATAGAATCCGGAACGTATTAGATATGCGCCAAAGAACCAGTCACCAACAATCAACATACCTTTTAAAATTTTCAAGTTGAAATGGCAAAGGGCAGGCTACATTGCTCGAAGAACCGATAACCGACGGGAAAGAAAGGTTCTTGGGTGTAAATCACGAGCCGGAAGATGCAACGTAGGTAGGCCACCCACCGACCGAAGGTGGACCAACGATATCGTGAGAATTGCGATGATGAGATGCAGATGGCAGGCTGTTCTTCAGTGTGGAGTTCTAAAGGGGATGCCTATGTCCAGCAGTGGACGTCTTGGCTGTTGCTGGCGATGATGAATTACGCTGAAGACATAGATACATAATTAATTGCATGCTTGTTACTATCATTTTTATATGAGCAAACTAACAGTTAACCCACATGATTCGTTTATAATTTCAGGCGTCCTTCACTTCCATCCCATTAAGTCTGCTGTTCCCATAGACATCGTGACTCAAATAGTCTCAGAGGTCACACGAGTATTTCCACCAATAATTTACATGATTCCTGATAAGGAGCCACTCATCGCGCGGTCAGATCCCAAGGATCCAAAAACATCTGATCAGAAGCCAAACCAAGATGCAAAAATACATAACCAGGATGCAATAACGCCTAATAACGATCCAAAAACAACTGGCCAGGATGCAATCACAACTAATAAAGATCCAAATACAACTGACCAGAGTTCAATCACAACTAATAAAGATCCAAGTACAACTGGCCAGGATGCAATCACATCTAATAACGATCCAGAAACAACTGGCCAGGATGCAATCACACCTAATCAAGATGCAAAAAATCCCAACAAAAAAGCGAAATCAACTGATCACGATCCAAAAGTTACTGTCAAATTTGAACACGATTGTGATGGTCAATGTAAAGCACATTATTGGAAAATTTGAAGGAGTTAAACAATGTGAAACTACTATTAAAACTATGTACTTGCCTTCTTATACTTTTACTAGCTGTGCCCCGCACTTTCACTCGTACCAGCCACCAGCGCCATCTACCGAGTCCAATTGTGAATCTAAGCCATCAAGGATCCACTTAAATCATCAAAATTAGTCCAGCCGTGTAGGAGGAGCTCAGTGACAAATACACGAAGGTACAGAAGAATAGGCATGTGTCCTCATGTTTAATTTATTACAAACTAGCGACCCGCCTGCCCGGCTTTGCACGGGTGTAATTTACGTACGAAGCCGGGGCGTGTCGCTAGTTATATATATAAACCTTCCTTGAAAATGTATCTAACTGATGGTGAAAACCGCATCAAAATCCATTGCGTGGTTTAGGAGGAGTTAGCGGCCATACAGACATACAGACAGACAGACGCGGAAAGCGACTTTAATTTATACCATGTAGAGATAGAGAAGAGATAACCGGCTTAGCGAGGAATATAACTAAATACATTACAAATACTGAAAAAATAATTTAATATTTTTTAATATTAATAATATTTAGGACTCAACTACGGCCACATCGCCTGATGTTAAACAATTATGCGGTCTACGCTACAGTACCATTGTCGAGAAAAAAACGGATTAACTCGCAACTTGAAGACACAATCCATACAAAAGACGTTGAATACAATATAATACAAGAAATAAATTTGGCAATAATAATAAGAATACATATAAAACAGTTAAATGCTAACAATTTTTTTAAACATTTAGACATTCAACGATAAATCTAAACAATTTCCCCGCGGACGGCTGGGCTAATAAAATAAGTAACACGGCTAACAAAAAAAAACTATGACAAAACGGCTTACACCTCAGATCAGACAAACAATGCAGCCTTAGTACATTTACCTAGTTATCAATCGTGTTTAAATGTCTCCATTTTTCATATATATATTTTTTTCACTACATCGCTAAACGCAAAAACTGTAAGTACGGTCCACTTACTGATTTTCACGCTTCACGCACAAGAAAAAACTTGTAGCGACACCAATGAACGATAAATGATCAATCTACTGGTTATAATTATTATTTACCTATTGGTAGTGAAAACTTCGAACATATTCGAAAAGTTTTTAATAAGACCTATATATTTACAATATATTGCGATAAAATATTGCATTTTTCAAGGAGAAATCTTTATCAACTGCAAAACTTTTAATTAAAGCTCATCGAAGAGTTTTCTCAGAGGCATAAACTTAAAGACCTTTCAGGATTAAAACTTGAAAACTATTTCTACAGACGTGAATGTGACAAGACTATCGCAGCTGAAAGGTTATTGAAAAGACTCCCTTGAAACCACTCCGACTTGGGGCCATTATCAGATTATAACTTGATCATAATCCGACTTATTAGCTTTTTACAAGACAAAAAAAGTCCAAAAAAGGAGTGTTTTGTTTTTATGGATCATGCATGTGTACTTAACTTCTGGTTAGAACTTTTGGCTATCGCGAGTGTCATTCAGTTGGAGTTGCTGAACAATGCGGGGTGGTTGGTCGAACAGTTAAAAAGTTAGGTGCAGACAAAACGATCTACCCTCTTTCTTAATTTTTGCTACGGTTATCGCTGGAACTCAGAGTCGTTTCTGAAGCTGGAAACAAACTATGGGACGCGGCTGATGGGCGCGCCTGCCGGACGCGACGATAAGTGTGCACAGTCTTTCAAATGACAACAACGGCTGACAAAAACATATGGCACGCCAGATTTCTGTCGGACGTCCGAACGCTCAAGGTCAGCCCAAGGTTACGTCCACGACTTAGCTCAGTGTACATTCATTATCTAGATACCTTTATGTCGCGTCCGTCAGCCGCGTCCGATAATATGTTTCCAGCTTTAGTTCCGACAAAACACACTCACTGTATCACTGCTTATGGTATTCTATTTTGAACACATTTTGGACGCGCATTTTTTTTCATCCGAAGGTAACTGTAGTGTACAACCGTGATAGTTTAAAATAGTGTTTTAAAAAGCAGCATATTATATTAAGCTTTATTTTCCGCAAGTAACCAAACAATATTCACAAAATTTTGAAAGCGCGAGATTCAAGTTCATAATACGAGAAAGGTGAAGGAAGAAAATAGAAGATTTAAAGGTTGTAAGTGATTTATTTTCCGTAAGTAACTAAACTGTATTCACACATTTTGAAAGCGAGACATTAAAGTTTATAATGCGATAAAGGTGAAAGAAGAAAATAGAAGATTTAAAGGTTGTAAGTAAGTGATTTATTTTCCGTTAGTAAGTAACTAACCAATATTCACAAAATTTTGAAAGCGAGCCATTAAAGTTCATCATAATACGAGACAGGTGAAAGAAGAAAATAGAAGATTTAAAGGTTGTAAGTAAGTGATTTATTTTCCGTTAGTAAGTAACTAAACAATATTCACAAAATTTTGAAAGCGAGCCATTAAAGTTCATCATAATACGAGACAGGTGAAAGAAGAAAATAGAAGATTTAAAGGTTGTAAGTAAGTGATTTATTTTCCGTTAGTAAGTAACTAAACAATATTCACAAAATTTTGAAAGCGAGCCATTAAAGTTCATCATAATACGAGACAGGTGAAAGAAGAAAATAGAAGATTTGAAGAATGTAAGTCAGTTATTTATCGCTTCTGGCACTTGCCATGATTACTCCTTTATAAACTTCGCCTGAACTTTTAGCAACACCGATGTTTTTAGTACTGACAACACCAGAACGAGCGCTTACTAATTTGCCAGAGCCAATAGTCAAAGTATCCATTTTTGGTGAGCCAGATATGGCCATGATGGTCATCGAGAAGCAGAGGAGAAGCTGGAAGAGAATTAGGGTACGATGGTTAATCTTTCTTTACATAATATATATTTGCTTAAAGACAGTTAGTTTTTATTTTATACTAGCTGACCTGACAGACGTTGTCCTGTCTTAGAACTGTCAAACACGCAAAGTTAAAATTGTAAATCTTATTTTTTACACCTTAGGTTACATTATTGGAGTTTTAGTAAGGATCCCTATTTTTTTTTTTTTATAAATATAAAATAATAAATATTCGGGACATTTTTTCACACACGGTCATCTGACCCCAAACTAAGTAAAGCTTGTGATATAGCTGCCAGAGACTGATATACATACATATATAGTTTTAAATACATACTTAAATGGATATTAACAACCAGATATAGAACAAACACAAATGGTCATCACACAAATGTTTGTTCTACGTGGGAATCGAACCCACGCCCCCAAGCTCAGAAGGCAGGTTCACTACCAACTGGACCAACGGGCTATCTAAATATAATATAGCCTATGTTACCTGGGGATAGTGCAGCTTCCCAACAGTGAAAGAATTTTTTTAAATCGGTTCAGTAGTTTCGGAACCTATTCAATACAAACAAACAAACAACCAAATCTTTCCTCTTTATAATATTAGTATAGATATATTTAGTCGTAGTTTCTCATTATTCTGTATGTTATGTATGAACATGGTATAAACTGTATAAAGTACTACACTACTACACCTTACACACTTTACCAGAAAAATAATGATTTAAGGAGTTTGCATCGTGTATTTTTTGCGCAAGGAGGTTGTATAGCATTGAGATGGAGGTCAAATATATTGGCGTGTTCTAAATTCAAACATCAAAATAGTGATTAAACGCTTTTTGTTCACTGTTTTCAGTGAATAAAATAAGTTTTTTAGAGGGGGAATATTTTTAACGTATTTTTGTATTTTCTCTAATGTAAGAACTGTAATACGTACAAGCGTCAAACTTAGCAAGATTATAGTAAACACTTCCAAAGTATAACATAAATAACAATAAAATAAATAAATAATAGCCAAGTGCGAGTCGGTGACAAATTTCTTTTCACCAATGGTTCTCGTACGATCACCGAAGTCAAAACAACGTCGGGCGCGGTCGGTGATGGGTGGCCGCCTGGGCGTTAAAAGGGATGTTGTTTTTTTGCACAAGTTTTTTTAAATAATTATATTAATATTATTATTATTTTTTGTATTTTTTTTTAAATTAATTATGTGGTGGTATGGAAACATCAGTACACGAGCCCGACTCGCACTTGGACGGTTTTATTTCTATTAAAATTTTGACAAAATTGAAGTATATTACCTATAAAATTGTATAAACCAAAAAAAAAAGTGCTTTTTTTAATTAAAATTGGGACAGTGCATTCTTGTCGAGTCAGCTAGTGTAAGTTATAAATGAAATAAAAAACAAAAATACAAATAAAAATACAAGAAGGAAAAAGAAAAGAGAAGAGAAGAAGTTGAGTGAATATAAAACGACTTACCAGAGCTACCTTCATGTTGTCTGGGTAATAGACTTATTGTAGTTTCAATCAGATACAACCCGTTTATATACTGTTTTATCAATTTTAAATTAGAACAACTGAAGAAATAAAACCAATTAGAAACTATTCTTTGAATAATTTAGCTATTAATTCGGTGTGTCAGATAATAATCCGGTTTTAAATATTTTAATTTTAATTAATGAAAACATTAGAAAATGGGGGTAAATAAATTTAACCTACCTAATAGAACCTAGCGTCTGATTTTTATCTATAATATTTTATTATTCGGGATATTTTTATTTGCACACACGGTTATCTGACTCCAAACTAATCAAAGCTTGTGATATGGCTGCCAGAGACTGATACACATACATTCATCATCATCATCATCAGCCGGAAGACTTCCACTGCTGAACTTAGGCATCCCCCTTTAACCTCCACACTGAACGAAAGCCTGCCTTTTGCATCCACTGGATGCCCGCGACTCTCACAATGTCATCAGTCATCAGTCCATCTAGTTGGAGGCTTCCCTACGCTGCGTCTTCCGGTTCGTGGTCTCCACTTCAGAACCTTTCTTCCCCATCGGTTATCGGTTCTTCGAGCGATGTGGCGTGCCCATTGCCGCTTCAACTTGCAAATTTTAACAGCTATGTCGGTGACTCTGGTTCTTTGGCGAATATCCACGTTTCGGATCTTATCGTATGTTAATAATTTATCTGACCTGGATCGCGTTTTACTTACTCGAGACAGCGAGAACCACAATCAACCTGGCGGCGCCACCGGCCAAATGGCTTGAAATGTTAAGTAGGGATGATATTTCAGGATTCGCAGATTCAATACCAATGATAATGTTTAATGAAATAAAAATAATTGTATCATTAATTATAATAATTTTAATTTTCAATTCATTATTTTTGCATGTATTTCGTGTTCTGTTATTATTTATTGTAAATTGTATTTTGATAATTTTGATTTTAGTCTGTAACTTATCTATTTTATCTAGCATAAAGTATCTAAGGTATGTAATTAAAATGAGGGTAGTACAGTACTCTCATGCTACTCTCAGACACTACATAACTTCTCTCAACACAAGCCGATCTTTACACCTCTCATTAAACACACACACACACCTATACTATATCCTAATACACTCTCAATTCAGCAAGCTGTTTTGTAGATACTGGATAAAACTACTTATATCACTGCTCAATGGTGCGACACCTTTCATAACAAGACACACATTTTTAATACAAGTGATAATCCTTGATAATGGGTAACTTGGACGTATATAAGGATATAGAAGAAACTTTTGAGATAGAATGTCGCACTATCGATACACCTGAGCTATGCGGTGAACTCATTACACCATACAATTTCAAAGTATTGTCATTTAATATAAGAAGTCTAAATCAAAATTTCCTTAAAATACTCCCAACTATAAAACGCCTTGAAAACAACCTGGATGCTCTTGTCTTTTCTGAATGTTGGCTACAGGAACATTCTATTATACCGCGGTTGCCTGGTTACGACGTCTACACTAAGAAGTCCATAAATAAATGTGGAGGGGTTGCCATCTATGTAAAGGATTGCTGGTCTGTCTCGGCTCAGGAGCCTGTTTTTGAAGATGCAAACTGTCTTGTAGCAAACGTGGCAAGCTGCTTGAAAATTGTTGGCATTTACAGATCCCCTGCTGTTAAAAATCTGAAATGTTTTAATGACTCTCTTGAAAGTATATTACTCAGTACCAAAGATCAGGTCAATGTCATTGTCACTGGTGACATCAATATAAATCTGCTGGAAGAACGCCCAAGTAGAGACAACGCTGAATATCAGTGTATTATGGCTGAACATGGTTTTCTCCCGTCCATTACAGAAGCCACCAGAAGACAGACTATGACATGTTTAGATCATGCTTTCGTTAAAAGTAAAAATAAGACTCTGGGCATAATATGTAAGAGTTCTGTGACCGATCATGAGCTACTGGCAATAGGAATGAACATTAATATGAAAAACCTCAGGGAAAAAGAAAGAGTCTTTACTAAAATTAATTTTCACGGCGCCGCTAATGATCTTAAAAGTGCAGACTGGTCCCAAGTTTTGAACAAAGATAACGTGGATGATGCGGTACTTGCCCTCAACAAGATCTTATCGGAATGTGTCTTGAAACATACCGAAGAACGGAAAATTAGCCGAACAAAGTACAATCTCAAACCTTGGATCACGCCAGGACTGATAAGGTGCATGCGTCACCGGGATAATTTGCATCTGAAACTGAGACGCGATCCACAAAATGAAATCCACAAGACAACGTACAACCGTTACAAAAATTTTTGTAACAATTTACTCCATAAGCTCAAATCAGAATACGATAGTAAACAGCTGACTCAACACCAAGGCAATCCTAAAAACTTATGGAAAGCCATAAGAAACGTATGCGATATCCCATGTAAAAAAAAAGAGCTCAGGAGCTTCTGAACGGTGCCGTAAATCATCAGAGTATCTTAAATGACTGTAATAAGCACTTTGCACGCGCAGGAGCAAACTTGGCTTCGAAAATTCTCCATAAACTGAATATCACAGAGGATGCTCTATGCCAACAAGTAACTTCAACTAGTCGCAGCTCGAATTCTCTATTCCTGGCTCCTACAGATCACTGCGAAATATATGACATCATTCAGGACCTCAAACCAGACAGTGCTCCAGGTATTGATGATATAGCATCACTTTTGTTAAAGTATGCAAAGCACTCGCTAATCGAGCCCTTAGTTCACATTAGCAACCTCAGCATGGCCTCCGGTATTTTCCCGGATTGCTGGAAAACTGCAGTCGTCATACCGGTGCACAAAAGTGGGGACAAGACAAGCCCAGACAATTATAGACCCATTTCATTACTTAGCATAGTATCAAAAATTGTTGAGAAACTGGTAAACAAGAGACTGGTGAATTTCTTGCAAAAATATCGGCTTCTAAATGATCGTCAATATGGTTTCAGACCTGGGAAGTCGACGGAGGATGCCGTTCAGATGTTAACAGAAATAGTTACGTCACATTTGGACAGTGGACAGAGATGCATAGGTGTCTTCCTAGATCTCGCTAAAGCGTTCGATACTGTTTCTACGAAAATTCTGTTGAAAAAACTCGAACGCATCGGCATCAGGGGAAGTGCCCTAAGCTGGTTTACAAGTTATTTGTCTAATAGGCACCAATGTCTCCGAATAGGCGACCGAAAGAGTGACGAGATTAATATTGACTACGGTGTCCCACAGGGCAGTGTCCTAGCTCCTACTCTGTTCACTGTCTACATGGACGAGATAATGAGACTTAACTTACCAAACATGGACCTGATCTGTTACGCTGACGATACCGTTGCTGTTTTCCATGGGAAAGACTGGAAGTCCGCAGCTATAGAAGCTGAAACTGGAATGGCAGCTTTGTCTCGGTGGCTTGACGCAAATCTACTAACTCTAAATATTAATAAAACCAACTTTATTGCTTTCAACATTACGCAAGCCACTGACACAGACCTGTCACAGTTGCATATTCATGGCGGTAACTGCAAGAAAGCCACCAGTCTCAATGTGACTATCACAAGTTGTTCTTGTAACTTGATCACTAGAGTCGCATGTACAAAATATTTAGGAGTAATGGTGGATCAAAACTTGTCATTTAAACACCACATAACATACATCGCTAAGAAAATCCGGAAGCTGATTTATGTAATGAAGTTGTTAAGGTCAGCTGCCAAGGATGACGTTAAAATACTGGTATATAAATCACTGTGTCAGTCGCTTCTACAATATTGTATAGGGGTTTGGGGAGGGGCTGCCCAGACGCACATGGAAGAAGTGGAACGCGCGCAACGAGCAGTTCTTAAAGTGTTGCTGGGCAAACCACGTCGGTACCCAACAGTAAAACTATATGAAGAGGCGGCTGTGCTAACGGTTCGTCAACTTTTCGTACTACGGGCTATAGCAAAAAGTCATTACTTATCAGCTGGACATGAGAATGCTAGACGCAAACGCCCACGGGATCAGTTGCTTCCAAGAATCAATACAGTGTTCGCTTCCCGTCTACCAAAATACGTACATATCTTCACGTACAACTCAGTTTGCAGACATATTGATATGACAAATAGAACATTTAGAGAGTATAAGCACAAAATACAAACGTGGCTACTATCTTTGTCATACAAACAAACAGAAAAACTTGTGAAGTTTAGTGAAATGAAGCTTAAAGACGTATTTCCTGCAAGTAGTAGTCTAACATAACTTCAAAGACTTCTTCACACACTCACGCTCATTCACACACTAACACACACGCACACACACACACGCGCACACACACACGCGCACACACACACACGCACGCACACACAAACACACACACACACAAACACATTAATACTTATAAGATAATTTAAATTTAATTTTAAGGTTATTTTACTTTGATTTGATTTTAGTTTACTTAAGTTAAATTCCAAAATTTGAAAAAATTAAAATTGTGTTCCATTTGTCAGCGCTGATCAAAAATACGTATGTTATGTTCTCAGGGTACCCAAGATACAGGCTTAGCCTAGTTTGGGGCCCACCGAAAATTTATATTTGGTTTTCTCTTGTGATACCTACTGTAAATTATTATGTGTTCTTTTTGGAAATAAATTTATTATTATTATTATTATTATCGCGCAAAGAAACTCTGAGCATAGCTCTCTCCATTGCCCGCACACATACATACATACATTATATATATTTAAATAATACTTAAATAGATATTAACACCCAGATATAGAACAAACACAAATGTTCATTACATGACCTAGGTTGGTTTGTCCTAGGTGGGAATCGCACCCACGCCCCTAAGTGCAGAAGGCAGGTTCACTACCAACTGGACCAAAGGGGCTATAAATGATTATGAATGGTGATTATTACACATAACTTTACGTACTTTCGTATATTTTTTTTAAACACGGTCAATCGTAAAAGTGCTCATCACTTTCAAACCGCTTGACAGATTTTGATGAAACATAGGGAAACTAATCGTATCCAAATTGATTCAGCCGTTCTGGAGAAAAATGGCAACAAATGTTTACACTACAGCCCGGGTATGTCCTAAAACTGCGTCCAGAACCACCGGAAGATGGGCAGCAGCATCTCTGCTCAGCTATTAATCAATCACCCTTTCGGGGGTAGGCTAAAAGTCCAGCAGTGGACTGTTAAAAGGCTGATTATGATGATGATGATCCTATAATACATGGTGAATGTAATGCGATCCCCAAGCCGCCTGCCAAGCATGAGAATTATGGCAACACTCCTCACTAAGAGGGAAGCCTCGAGTTTTGGCGCCAACGTGGACAAAAACATGTCGCCTCGTTGTATTATTTTCCTAAACTTGTGTATTTTCGAGTGTTAATGTGTACTAAATGGTGAATTATTATTCATTAAGTGTTCGTAAACGTGCTCGAGTCTGGGAAAGTGATATAACGAGGTGAAACGTGTCTTTTCGTGTTGTTTCCAAAACTCCATAGGAGCCTCTTGTAAAGTCTCCACCACTTTACAGGGGCATGTGTTTGACTTGACCGTGACTAACTTAGCTTAACTCTTACTGTGACTATGACTTGTTTGACGCTATTAAGACTATGTAAACTGTTTAATATTACGACTAAAGGACATTAAATCCACGGTCATATGTTTACTGACTGATGAAGTGTGATGTACTGCACATCATCACGTATCTCAATATTTTTAAGGTAAGTAATTCGTATCTGTTCTGTGTCAACGGTCAACGGAACGGGGAGTTTAGGCGCAAACGTGGAAAAACCATGTCGGCTAGTTGGATTATTTTCCTAAACCTGTGTATTTTCGAGTGTTAATGTGTACTAAATGGTGAATTATTATTCATTATGTGCTCGTAAACGTGCTCGAGTGTGGGTGAGTGATATAACGAGGTGAAACGTATAGGAGCTTAGATAAAAACTCCATAGGAGCCTCTTGTAAAATCTCCACCACTTTACAGGGGCATGAGTTTGACAGTATATGTTTATCTATGGTTTGACTTAACCGTGACTTACTTAGCTTGACTCTGACTGTGACTATGACTTGTTTGACGCTATTAAGGCTATGTAAACTGTTTAGGATTACGACTAAAGGACATTGAATCCACGGTCATGAAAATTTTATCAAAACAAAAAAAAACAACGGAACGGTTTTCAACAGAAGAGTTTCTTAATCTGAAGCTAACCGTGGATGTCTATTCAGGTCATGCTTAACATAAAAAACCAGCCAAGTGCGAGTCGGGCTCGCGCACTGAGGGTTCCGTACCACCACAAAATTCAATAACGAAATTACCAGTTATATGGTAATGAACATAAACTTGTCACTGACTCGCACTTGGCCATTTTTATTTGTTGTTATACTATAGAGTGTGTACTACAATCATGCCAAGTTTGACGCTTGTACGTATTACCGTTTTTACATTATATAGAGCTAATACAAAAATACGTCAAAACTATACGTTTATTGTAAGTTTGTTGTTGTTGTACGTTTGTTGTTGTCCCTAACGTTTTTACTTTTAGACTTTTTTATTATTTGTTAGTCAATCCGCCATAACATTACATATTCTGTGAAAACTGGCTTTCTATTACGGTTCGAAAGATACAGCCGTTTAAAGGTAGGACAGACAGACAGAGACATCGTAGGCTTAGTAATAGGGTCCCGTTTTTACCCTTTGGGTACGGAACCCTAAAAATGCATCGTCATCAGAACTGAACCAACACGTAAAAATTCAGCTGCGTACAGTAAGAGAAAGTGGTTCTAATTCGTCTAGCAAGATTTGACTTATACAAACATACACATTACAAGTAAAATTAAAAATTTAATTATATTTTTTTTTTTTAATATTTAAAAGCAAGCTTTCCGTATTCTTCTTAGCAAACCCTTTCATTTGATACTCACATGGTAGATAAGAAAATTGTGTCCACCATCGCGGGGTGTCCGCCATATTGAATTTAGCGTGACATCATTTTATTAAAACACTGTTTTAAACTATCACGGTTGTTCACTAAAGTTATATGAATATCCCGTAAATAATCACATCATTTTATTATTCTTAGCAAACCCTTTCGTTTGATACACATATCATGGAGGTGCATAAAATAAAACTGGCCCGCCATCTTTGGGACTCTGCCATATTGGATTTTGAATGACCTCATTTAGCTAACCTGCATGTCATCCACACTAAACGTACGTTTAGTTTGGATTTATGTGATTGATTGGTGGATGGTTTTGGCTCTGAAGATAACTAGTCTAAAATTCAGTTGAAAGGTTTTTCCCACAAATAAACGGGGCAAGTAAAATAGAAGCCTGCTGCGTGTTTCATCTTCGACCACATTGTCGCTTAGCGACGACTAACAGGCCAGTTGGTGCTCAAACGCGGACGTATCCGCGATGAAAAAGCTTGTAAAGAAAAGCGTGGTAAAAGTACGGGCATTGTTGCACAAAATTTCGTTTACACGATGCACATGAGTTAACTTAGCACTGCATTTCATGCGTGTTAACACACAGCTTAAATTAGAGCATAATTGAAAATTATCTTGGAGCAGAGTTGTTTTACATTTAAAGCTCCCAGAGCAGACGTGAAAATTTAAAAAGTGCAATTCTAGAATGTGGAGAAGAGAATTTAGTCAAACAATTTACGTACAAGCTCACTTTACTACAAAATGTTTTTTTTTGCAGGGTTACACGTATAGACTGTACTTGGCCGAACGGGGTCTGTTCTACTCATCATAATGAACTACAACTATGGGACCAACCTTGAAATCGCGAAAAAATATCAGAATCAGAGAATCAAAGTTCAGGCTGTTCTATAGAAAACGGTCATTGACACTCAACTAAATGTATGGAACAACCTAACAGCTGTTTCCCTCCTCCCCCCCGCGATTTCAGGGTTGTACGCACTGAGGGTTCTGTACCACCGTTAAAAAACCGACTTCAAAATCAGTAAAATAAGGCTTATTTTTTTAACGTATTTTTAAATGTAATAATACTAATTTAAAAACGGTAATAGTACGTACAAGTGTCAAACTCGGCATGATTTTTAGTAATCTAATCTAAAGTATAATAAATAATGGCCAAGAGTGAGTTCGTGACAAATTTTTGTTTATTACTAAGTTATAACTTATAATTTCATTTATTTGGACGACCTCATTCTAACGTCGACCTTATCATTTCACCGAATCGAAATTCCATGTTTTGAAGTCGGTTTTTTAAATTGATATTGTTGTATTTTGTGGTGGTACGGAATCCACAGTGATCGCACTTGGCCGGCTTATTTAAATTGATAACTATTTATGGAATAGGAAAATTCACATTTGATATTCTGGTAACTCCGACTAATCTATCAAATTATTATTATTAAATTATATATTGTATATATTTAAAAAAAAAAAAAAAAAAAAAAATTGGTATAAGGTCTCGTCTCGGTGTTCTTTTCTAAAAGATCCTGTATATTTGCGCCACGTTGAAGAAGAAAAATTACACCGGAGCATCTCATGCAGAGTATTCTCTTTAAACGAGTAGAACATCTCACATGGACGTGATGTGTAAACTGTGCCACAGTGGGCCAATAGAGACAGTAGAGAATCTTGCCAAGAATCCATACTGTCTCTGGAACCGGCACAAAGTCTAAGCAAGTAAGTCAAGTCTTTTCAAACAGTAAACAGGTGTCTTCTAAATCTGCGTGCTTCATCTTCGACCACATCGTCGCTTACCAACAGGCGAGTCGGTGGTCAAACGCGGACTTATCCACGTAAAAAAAAGTGAAAAGCTGACAACCATGTCTTAGGTCGCTGTGGAGGTCCGGCCTAAGAATAGACCTCCCCCTTCTCTTCCCGTGGGTGCCGTAGAAGTCGGCTAAGGGATCAACCAGAAGACGGGCAGCAGCGTCTTCTGAGTATAAAAACACCGACTGCGCTCGCCAACCCGCCTGCCAAGCGTGGCGAGTATTGGCAATCCCCCCCCATTATATGATGAATACAAAAAGGACCAGGCCCCCAGTCCCCGGCAGCCCCGCTATTCCTGGCTACGGTAGCGGTCATGGTAACGGCGGGGCCAGGGGTGCTAAGAATCCCCGGCAGACGCTCGGCTACCAACCCCAACGACGACGACTGGCCCTGGTAACACACAACATACGCACCATGAGGACTGATGAGAAGATTGTTGAGCTGGAAGAAGAAATGGGTAGGGTACGTTGGGATATCTTGGGTTTATCCGAAGTCCGTAGAGAGGGCGAGGACACGATAACCCTGAAATCCGGTAACCTACTCTACTACCGGGAGGGCGACCAACAGTCCCAAGGTGGTGTCGGCTTTCTCATCCACAAGTCCCTCATTAACAACATTATCACCATCGACAGTGTTTCGAGCAGGGTTGTATACCTAATACTCAGAATATCCAAGAGATATTCGTTGAAGGTCATTCAGGTATACGCACCGACCTCGTCACACCCAGATGATGAAGTGGAGGTTATGTATGAGGACATTAGTAGAGCCATACATACGTCCGAGACCCACTTCACTGTTGTTATGGGGGACTTTAACGCGAAGTTGGGCAAGAGAAGTGATGATGAGTTGAAAGTGGGGAAATTTGGCTGTGGGCAACGGAACCCTAGGGGACAGAGGCTGGCCGACTTTCTGGAGAAAGAGGGACTTTTTATGATGAACTCTTTCTTTCAGAAGCCGCCTCACAGGAAATGGACCTGGATGAGCCCCGATGGTTCTACGAGAAATGAGATAGACTTCATTATGACCACCAAGAGACAAATATTCAATGATGTCTCTGTGATTCACAGGGTGAAAACCGGTAGTGATCACCGAATAGTAAGAGGCACATTGAATATTAACGTTAAAATTGAGAGGTCCCGCCTAATGAAGTCCACGCTCCGACCGAACCATGCCCATATTCAAAACCCCGAGAGCTTTCAACTCGAGCTGTCTAATCGCTTTGATTGCCTGGAGAACTTTGCTTCCGTGGATGAGATTAATAACAGGTTAGTGGAAACTGTCCATGCGGTAGGTTCTAAGTTTTTTAGACCTGGCCGGCGCACAGATAGACCTCAAAAATTATCCGACCATACCCGTAACCTCATGGCTGATCGACGCTCGTTACAACTACAATGTTCCGATGACGCTGACTCATATAGGCAGCTCAATAGACAAATTTGGAAGTCATTGCGGCACGACATACGTACCTTTAATACGAACAGTATTAAAGAGACGATTGAGCAAAACAAAGGCTCCAAAGTGTTTGCAAGAGACATGTCTATTGGGCAAAGCCAGCTGACAAAGCTGAAGAGGGAAGATGGTAGTGTAGCGTCGACCAAAGCCGAGGTATTAGGGGAAATCGAAAGGTTCTATGGACAGTTATACACTTCGGTTGCTAAACCTGTGAGCAGCTCGGCCAAAGACCCAAGAGCCAAGCTGAGCCGACACTATACTGAAGATATCCCGGACATCAGCCTGTACGAGATTAGGATGGCCCTGAAACAGCTCAAGAACAACAAGGCGCCGGGGGACGATGGAATCACATCAGAGCTTCTGAAAGCGGGTGGAACACCGGTACTCAGAGTCCTTCAGAAGCTCTTTAATTCTGTCTTACTCGAAGGTATAACGCCAGAAGCATGGAACAGAGGCGTGGTGGTGCTGTTCTTTAAGAAAGGTGACAAAACCTTGCTGAAGAACTACAGACCCATCTCGCTTCTGAGCCATGTTTATAAGCTGTTTTCGAGGGTCATCACGAATCGTCTCGATCGCAGGTTCGATGACTTCCAGCCTATCGAACAAGCCGGTTTCCGAAAAGGCTATAGTACCATAGACCACATCCACACGCTACGCCAAGTTATACAGAAGACCGAAGAATATAACTTGCCACTATGTTTAGCGTTTGTGGACTATGAGAAAGCCTTTGATTCGGTCGAGACATGGGCGGTGCTCGAGTCTCTCCAGCGATGCCGTATTGACTATCGGTATGTCGAAGTGTTGAAGTGTTTGTACAATAACGCCACCATGTCGGTCCGAGTACAGGAGCAGAGTTCGAAGGCAATTCCATTGCGAAGAGGCGTGAGACAGGGAGACGTTATCTCTCCGAAACTGTTCACTGCCACAATGGAAGATGCTTTCAAGCTCCTGGAATGGCAAGGACTCGGCATCAACATCAACGGCGAGTACATCACTCACCTTCGGTTTGCCGACGATATTGTGGTCATGGCAGAATCGATGGAAGATCTCAGCATGATGCTCGAAGGCCTCAATCGAGTCTCCCAACAGGTGGGCCTTAAAATGAACATGGACAAGACAAAGGTTATGTCAAATATCCATGTTGTGCCCACCCCAGTATCAGTTGGGAACTCAGTTCTTGAAGCTGTTGACGCGTACGTCTACCTAGGACAAACCGTCGAACTAGGTAGGTCCAACTTCAAGAAAGAGGTCAATCGGCGAATCCAACTCGGCTGGGCAGCGTTCGGTAAACTACGCAACGTCTTCTCGTCCAAAATACCTCAGTGCCTTAAGACGAAAGTCTTCGACCAGTGTGTGTTACCAGTGATGACATACGGCACTGAAACGTGGTCTCTCACTATGGGCCTCATAAGCAAGCTCAAAGTCGCACAACGAGCTATGGAGAGGGCTATGCTCGGGGTTTCTCTACGAGATCGAATCCGAAATGAGGAGATCCGTAGACGAACGAAAGTCACCGACATAGCCCACCGGATTAGTAAGTTGAAATGGCAGTGGGCAGGGCACATATCACGCAGAACAGATGGCCGATGGGGCCGAAAGGTTCTGGAATGGAGACCACGGACTGGCAAGCGCAGCGTAGGACGTCCACCCACAAGATGGACAGACGACCTAAAAGAGACCGCAGGGAAACGCTGGATGCAGGCCGCTTCCAACCGGCCCTTTTGGAGATCGATGGGGGAGGCCTATGTCCAGCAGTGGACGTCCTACGGCTGAAATGATGATGATGATGATGTCTTAGGTAACATTTTCTATTTACTCTTTTTTCTGTTTTCTGTGCCAACCTAGCACAGAAAAAAAAATTGCTGTCTTTATGATGTCATATCATGGCAGCACATGGAGCTTTTCTTTATTTTCTATTAAGATGTAAAGACAATGGCTGCCAAGAGATACTTAAACGATCTTTGTTCTGCAACAAAGATATGTTACGTCACTAGAATCGTTATCCCTTCAATTTAGTCCATCACTAGAAGTCTAAAATGTAGTGGGAGGCTTCTGTTCCAGAGCTTATTTTAAATAATAGGCTTGCACTTGACCGCTATCTTGCCTGATGTGATCTACAATGGAGCACGCTTGCCTATAGAAGAAATCGATTCACTCGCGACTTGAAGACACCCAAGTTGTTACTATCGCGGAACATCCATTCAGGCAGTGCATTTTACATTCTAGAAGTACGCACAATAACAGTGGAAGTGCTTTGAAAGAGTTTTCGTAATATCAACCATGTCAAAAAACGGTTGAGCGGTTAGTTACGAACACTTTTCAAAATTGGTCGTGTTATAAATAAAAAAGTTGTCTATGGTCTATTTTTAATTACATTTAAATTTTCCTTGCTTGTCGCTCAAGTTTCCCTACTGCAACACATCCATGATGCTACTAAGTACAAATCTAAGTGATAGATTTAGACAGATCGGGACTCGAGAGCAAGCGTTCGAGCCAAATCGATTCGTAACTACGAGAGCCAAATCCACGCCAACTCGATGGAATTTGGACGCCAATAAAACAGGCACAATGTTAGATTGTCACGATTAACTTGAATTATCTTTTTAATTTCAATAAAAATAATGACACGTATCTATTTAAATAAAAAACTGTTCATTGGTAAGGGCAACACTTGAGAACTGATGGACAACTAAGGCATTTTTTTAAATGTTCAAATGTTATGTTGTAGTCTAAATAGTGTTTTTTTAAGTTTTTTTTTCTTAAACGGGTTAAATTAAAGTGCATTTTTCAGTGGGACTTTTGCAGGTAAGGTACTAAAGACCATACAAAAAAATCAGAATATCGTCTGGTCCGCTTACGACTACCTCGCGGGCTCGAAACAGCGCTGAAAAAGCGCAAATCAGAATATCCTAACCCAGTGAACCTTAACGCGTCTAGATAAGGTTTGCGTACGCGCAACTTTTCGCAATCCCCTAAACAAAATCGCTTAAAACAGGTAGCCGTAAGGCCCCAGCTATATAGTTTTTTATAAAAGTTGCACGACTAACTTTTTATTAGCTGTCACATAAAAACTGCAAGAGTAAGATGGAAGAAAAACACTACAAGATAGAAAAGACAAGACTCGAGAGAAAGAGAGAGAGAGAGTGCGAGATAAATATGATTTCTGTTATATAAAGGCCTCCCCGTCATATGCGATAGCTAGTTATGCCGAACGCACTCTGCGTTCGCTAACTAGTCCAGTCAAGCTGTAGAGGCTAAAAGGCCAACAGTACAAGTCAATATAAAAAAAAAATGCAATAGCTAAGGACCAAATAGTAGATTGCCTTATTTCAACCGACTTCAAAAAAGGAGGTTGCAATTTGATTGTATTTTTTGTGTGTGTTATAGCTATACCGATTGAGAACCAATATTAATGATATTTTTTTATTTATTTAATAAGCTATAATATCAAGAGTTTAACATTTAAATTTGAAGATTTTTTTTACTTCTAAATGTATGCAATTGCGGAATAAAAAATATCCGTTTCTTGAATTTCACCCAATTCCCAAGAAGTCAGTTTCTGAAAACTGTTTCTTAGACTAATATATTACTCTAGCGTATTTCCTCTTTGTCGAATCAATTACAATAACCAAAATGGTGGCGGGTTTCTGGCTCAACGTATAAAGCACTGCTATTCAGCGACATGCTAATACCGCCAGCATGCTGGGTAAGCTGCCAACTGATAAGGGGCTTGAGCATTTGGATTGTCTTTAGGCCTTCAACGGTTTATGGACTAACTGTTTTTGTAGTATTAGCTTGTATTATTAGTTAATAAAGGCACTTGCCCTGTTAAAAAATTAAATTAAAATGGCAATAAGGAACTAGTGACTAAATAATCATTATTAGCTGAACTCTACCTGAGTCGATTTATTACATAAAAATAATTTACAGAAGGATTCAGCTTTAGCAACTGCCAAGAGACCATAGATTTTACGTCGTAAGTACTTACCGCATAGACTAAGTACACATATACTATTAAAGTGTGTTATTCCGTCTATTACCGATAATTTCTACAAGAAAAATGATACTTGACGAGACACACCCAAAAATCAACACGTAGAATACTCCACCGAGTTCTTCAATAGTTAATATGCACCCATACTGGCAGTCATAGCTTTTACTGACCAAAGTTCGAGTCGCTATATCAGCTTTGTTCACTATGATCACCCCTACAGATTCCATGAGAAGCTTTTCAGGGACACCTGCCTCAATGAGCCTTTCCAAAATTTTCTGAAACTTCTTCGTTAAAGGATGCCCCTTTTTAATTATCATTTCGTAGTACACCGTCAGTAAATTTTCTACAGCTATAAGCATTCGAGCTTCATTGTCAACAGCGGTCTCCACTTGGAAATTTATAGCAAATTCTTCGATCACAACCGTCATTCCTTTGTGGATTTGAGATTGCTTAGCACAATCATCAAAAGATTTACAATCCATGGAAGTGTTAGCAAATCTAATAAATTTGTCATCATTCAAAAAATTTTTTGCGAGAGGCATTATATATGGAATTTGTCCAGATTTCATTAGGGCATCGTTCGTTTTAAATGTCATTGGAGGATCTTTAATAGTGAAAAAGGAATATAACTGAATATTAATGTAAACCGCCAAATGCAGACACATGATCAGATAGACTGCATTCAATATTTTCTGTTTTATAGTTTTCGCATTCAGCAGTGAAGTGCTACCGACAAGTGATCCCCAAGCAAATAGTAAAATATGCATAAGAGAGACTGCATTTTTATCAAATGTAGATATCACATACATAACAGCTGAGTAGCTGAAATAAAATACCATAAACAAGTACAATCCATCAACGGCTGGAATTAAAGTCTCCCAAGTTTTTGTAAGCCTCTCAGCGTAATACATCCAAGCAATTTTTTGTCTCACGTATACTCCAGAGTATTCTACAATGTCTCCGTATATTCTGTAAAGGCCACCAGCACAAATTTCTAAGCTTCCATTCTGCACGAATTCTATAAATTCCATGTCAAGGAGCGCGTTTTCCTCTACTATGTGTATGTAATACAAATCAATTGTGACATTAAAATAGCTGAGGATGATTTTTATCAATTCCAAATCCATACCTTTAACCCGGTTTTCGTCTATACGTTCGTAAGTTTTTAAGGAACTTTTATTTTCTATTGTAGCGAAAGGGTAGAGTGAACTCATACCCACCTTAATGGGACATTTTTTGAAATTTGATGGATATTTTACTGGAAATATGTCAGTTTCCGTTAAATTACCTTTATTGCAGGTATTTATTTTGAATGGTTTCCCAACAATTACTTCACAGGTTTCTGAATTAATTTCTGGTACAAACGTATATAGGTCGTAGATACCTTTTGAATGTTCTATAAAAAATGAAATGTCATTATTTCCTATTAGATTTCCAATACCTTGAAAATTATGTCTGCAAATATTGCCCGAATAGTTTTGTATGATGATTAAGTATTTCACTTTCTCTTCTATTACATCAAAATCAAAGTTAGTCAATGCGTTGCAGTCTTCAAAATAGCCGATTGCCAAATAGTTTGCTTTAGTTGCATTAATTGTTCCATCATTTACTGTTTCCTTTGTCATGAACGGTACCTTTTCATCATGAAATATCTTAATTAGATCATTGATAAAAATATCTTCACTCACAGTTTGCTCTTTTTCAATTTTCAATATAACAGTGGGTTTCCAGAATAGTTCTTTTTTACTAATTTCGACAATACACTTTGTAATGAAATAGTTTTCAGTTTCTGTTTCACTAAGCGCCACAAAATATTGGGTAGAATTGGCTAGTAAATTTAAAATCGTAGCAAAACATAAACAACATTTTGTTTGCATATTTTTTATATAGACGTTACTTTATGGTTAATCTAACGTAAAAAATAATATTAATGCTAAACTTTTAGTATTAAGAAAAAAATACCGTCTTTTCTGACCAAATACCTTCAATACATTGTTTTGACTAGTTATACTATTTATATTCTCATATCAAAGCTTGAAACAAAGCTTTTATCGAAACATGAAAATGTAGTTTGTCGTTGAATAATGCTTGTAATAATAAAACATGAAAATATCATTTGATCGCAACAGTAAGTTAATGACTAGTTTTGACACAGAAATTCGTTTAGATCTTTTCTGTGTTTTGAGATGTAGGTACCGTTTGATTGATATTCATAGTGATAAAGCTTGGTGCCAACCAAATGAAAGTTTGGTAAAGTTACTACTCAGTAATAAGTGAGCTTAAACTTTTTATAAAGTATTCTATAATAATTATTTACTTATGTGGTTAGAACAGCTGCTTTTCTAAAGCTCTCTTTAGGGACGAAAAATATCTTTGGGTGAAGTATTCAATATGTAAAATAGTCCCTCAGGCCGCCTAGGCAACTGAGTTTCACAACCAGTTACTAAAAATTACGCATAATCGTGCTACACAGTCAGTTGCCGAAGAAGATGTTCCATTATTTGTTCACAACTAACTTAAATGACACCCAAATACTTACAACTTACTCGCATTCCGTACAAAAATGTAGAATTTCGAAATCCAACATTTTTACTTTGGCTTCTTAGCATATCTTGATTTGAAAGGTTAGATAAATGAAACTGTTAATTTGGTAATAAATATATAATTAATCAACACAAAAGTACACTTATTTACAACGGGAGTACGTACGTAGCACTTATTATATTGTTTACAAAATAGGCACATTTGATACTTTCACATAAAAAAATATAAAATTAGGGCATTAGTATGAGAATTGAATCAAACAATGTTCCTGAAAAGAATTGACTAGAATTCAGGATACACATCAAAAGGTTCATCAATCATATCGAATTGGAAAACCGGCACAATTCACAAAAAGGCAATAAGGAAGGAAAGTTTTTTCTGGGGTCTTAACTGTCTGTCAAAAGAAAAAGAACTTTAAAAACTCTTTGGTATTACAATTATGTGCGGTTCACAACCCTGCGCAAGACCAAAATGGCTATAAGGAAGAAAACTGTTTTTTTCTTTTTCTTTTTTAATTGCCACACGCTCCGCACGGTTATCTAAAAGCGTTCTTAAGGTTACTTAAGGACTAGTCTTCCTTTTCAGCCCAGATACTGTCACCGTTCACAACAGTATCAGTCCTTCTGACATATCTCTGGATCACAGGCAGTTTGTACAAGTAGACAGATAACAAGGAGCCAGCGCAAGCACCGATCCAATAGACCAAGGCGTGTTCCATGAGGGTGTGGCCGTCACAGCCTGCCTTCAAGGAGGTCGCTAGGACAGGGTTGAAATAGCCACCGGAATACTCGAAAGCTGGAAAGGAAAAGCCAGAGTTAGATGAAGAAAATGTTGCCTTTTAAAACGAAAGGATTCCAGAATAAATAGGTATAAACAGAAATTTCCAGCCAGCAAAAATAACAATGTAGCTAATTTGATCCAAGAAAGAGCTAAAGAAGGCACTGGAGATATATTTTTGTTACTTTGTCATCTGTGATCTACCTAGATTAACTTTATTGGTGACAAAACTGAATGATATTTACAAAATATCTGAATTATCTCTAGATATCTGGAAGAAGACGCTTGAATCAAAAAGCTTGTGCTTCAACTTTCTAACATAAAAAAATACCAACAAACAGTAAAACTAAAATATGTATTTGGAAAATGTTGATGAAATCTGTTCAAAATCTCTATATAGATGATTGTTCAATCAATGTTGTTAAACCTTGTATTCATTGAATAACATTTGTTTCGCAACACAGTCTCTGAAAATAATAAACTAATTTCAATTCTCTACAAAATTTTACCCACGAAATACGATGCGGCATTACAGAAAACTATTGAATTGTGAATGTCATCGGTAATAAGTATAATAATTTTATAGATTGTCTAAACAATTATTTTTTTAATCATGCAAGTTTTTTTTGACAACTCTTAAACCCGCAGTGACAGATTGTCGGAGAAAGTCAGACGAAATTATGTTCCGGTTTTTCCTTTGAGAAAGGAAGACTCTTTACGTCATTGGATTTTTCCAACAACCCCAAAATGTCCAAAACCCTTTTGGTGAAAGAACCAGTGCATGACAGTAGGATAAGGTTATTATGTAGGTTTTATGATAACTGACCTATTGCCCTTTGATGGGTATTATTTATTCATCGTTTTATATTTTACCTAATGACATTTCTAGGTGTTACACTTAGAGGATGCAATGGTTGAAAATAGATAAAAAATAATTTCCGCATTGTCTAAAACCTAGACTCTAGTTAATAACTAGGTTTTCTATACAATGGCTGAATTGTATAGTTTGCCGGTAACATGAATACTATTTCGTATTACGTGCAACAAAATTTCAAATTCGACTGACTGGTAACGATATGTTGTGCGTACCAAAGTATCGGCATTTACGGTTCATATCTATTAATATAAAAAAATGCTCTTTGGTAAACGCATCACTTGATAACGGTTGCATAGATTTGGCAAACTTGTTTCAATGTTTGTAGTCCGAATAAGGTTTTTAGAAAAACAAAAGTTACCTGGAAAATTAAAAATTTGGAAAAAACTGATATGCTTTTTCTTTGGTATTTTTGTATGAAGTCAAGACCATGACTCAAAACTAATTTATAGAAATTGGACAGGACGTCTGTCGAGTCAGCTGTTTATTAAAGTTTATTTTTTGCCGCTGGCCGTTATACTTTAATCAAAACAAAATATCAGGTACCTAAGAAGTTCCTAAAATAGAGTTGCAAAACAAAATGTACCCAAGTAAATAAAAGACTTAATCATGCGTTTAGAGAAGCCAATGACAATGGTGATGACTATAGCTTTGGTATCTTGATCGGAGCCCACAACTCCGTGGTAAGCAGTTCCATCGCAGCATCAAGCTTTGATACTCACCGCAGACGCATGCTTTGACGGCACAACTGACCAGTATATACATTTTTCATACAATTCAGTATTCAACACAGTAAAACGCTTACCACAGCGTTGTGCATTCCGTTAAAGACCAAAGCTTTATTATGAACATTAGTCGACATTGAGTTTTTCAATATGTACCTTTTCCTAAATGGACTTTGCAAAAGATGGACACACTTAGATCATTGTCATTATTATCCTGATAGCGGTAGACGAATACCGTGTGCCTAGCCAGGACCCCTGCAACCGAGTGAACAACGTGTGAGTCAGTGAGAACCAGTGAGAAGTCAGTGAGAAACCAGTGAGAAGTCAGTGAGAAACCGATGATAAGTCAGTGAGAAACCAGTGAGAAACCGGTGATATGTCAGTGAGAAACCGGTAAGTCAGTTATAAGCTAAGGTGTAACTGAAACCTTATAATGGTGGTTGAACCTGTCAAAACCTTACCTACCACTTCACATCTCATGCACCAGTAGAGTGCCCAGGTGTAAAGGTGAAGTTTGACAGAAATTTCATCGTAATGAGTTCGAACCACAAAGCAAGAAAAATGTCATTGCAAAGCCAGTATGAGAATGATAGCAAATTGTCAAGCTCAAACGTGATACACACTTAATATACCATAGAAAAGCTAAACGTAATATCAACGTACTCAAAACCCCCCCATTGTACTTAATATAGTATATTTATATAACACATCACCATTAGACATCTGCATATTTTTATCACTAGTATGATTAAACAAGCCCTAATGCTTACCAGCGACAACGAGAGAGGTGCCGATGAAGGAGTCAATGGCAGTGGAGAAACGTGGATTCAGGTCTCCGAGTGACTTGGAAGCCAGTCGGCAGAGACACGTGGCAACACCCTCCACCACTGCCCCGTATATCACTGGCACCTGGAGAGAGAAAATGCAAAAATTTCAAGATTGCTATAGGTACCTGATGTTTTATTTATTTATTTAATAATAAGCTCAGCGACCGCCAACTCG
This sequence comes from Agriopis aurantiaria, assembly GCA_914767915.1. Classification (NCBI taxonomy): domain Eukaryota; kingdom Metazoa; phylum Arthropoda; class Insecta; order Lepidoptera; family Geometridae; genus Agriopis; species Agriopis aurantiaria. The sequence goes on along the minus strand of OU611998.1, from coordinate 13,721,648 downwards.
CCTGATGTAAAACGATGATGCTGTCTACGGTGGAGCACGCTTGCCGAGAAGAAGCCGATTAATCCGTGATTTGAAGACACCCAGATTGTACCTAACTATCGGGGAACACCCATTCAGGCAGCGCATTCCACAGACTAGCGGTTCGCATAGTAAAAGTGGAATCAAAGCGCTACGGTTTTTCGAAATATCAACCGTAAAGCAGTGTCGATTTTTTGTGCCTGCTCTGGCAGTCCAATAGAAAAATGGGCAGGAGGCTACTTTGAATTCACGAAGGCTACCTTTTAATGACATGGTACCTGAGATTGGCTTTTGAAAAAAACTATGAGTAGGTAACACAGCGGGAATTGGAAATTTCGTCAAAGAACCAGAGTCACCGACATAGCTATGAAAATTTTCTATTTGAAGTGGAAATGAGCAGGCCACATCACTCGAAGGGCCGATAACCGAAGGGGAAGAAAGGATCTTGAGTGGAGACCGCGAACCGGAAGACGCAGCGTAGGTAGGCTTCCTACATTTAATAAAAGTAATTAGTATTGTTAATGATGCGTACAATTATATCCTCAAATATTATGTTCTTCGTTATTTAGAGATACAGCTGGTATAGTAATGGCTCAGAAGAATATACATTTTTTTACAATTATTTACCTATATATAGGTAAACATTATAAATAGGTAAATGCTTAATTAAAATTCCTAAGTAGGTCTACAATACAAAGTCTAGTTTAACAAGAATTAACACAAAATAGTGTTTATTTCACTTGTTTAATCAACATATATTATTCACCTGTAATGAAAAACCAACTGAACCTGAATTATAGACCAGATAAATTACAAAGGCATCTAGACTTGACTGAAACGGGTAAAGGCTTCAACACACCTAAAGCAGATCAAGAGCTCCGCGCATATTTTTATGTATCCCGGTTCATATAGTTCCCTGTATATCACGAGTTTACATTTTTTTTTTTTATCATTTGGCAAAATTATTTTATAAAAAGGTAAATTAAAATCTCACACCCACAAAAAAGAGAAGTTATTTTTTTCATTTTGTGACACACCAAAACGGAAAAGAGCTGATAACTTATAAACAGCTAGACATGCATATTTTCACCAAATGTTATAATATTATTCCATCCCAAAAAAACAAATCATAAATTTTAAAAAACACATTGAAATTGTCCATCCGTTCGGGCTACGAACCCTCAGACAGATACTTATAAAACCCCTCGTTTTGTGATGAAACAAGCGGACCACGTTCAACCCGCGCAGGGCCTCTATTAACTATCTCACATATAAGATTCCTTGCCATAAACGCGTGACGTCATAACATGGCTTCAATTGCTACAAACGAAAGCTGAATAGAGTACTCAAAGGTAGTCAACGCACCGCCAATGCTTCGGGTACTATAGGTGTCTAAGCGGCGGTGATTACTTACTATCGTGCCTCGTCGTTTGTTTGTCTATAATTAAATATATAAAACAACATGAAAATGGAATCAATTGCTACAAACGAAAGCTGAATAGAGTACTCAAAGGTAGTCAACGCACCGCCAATGCTTCGGGTACTATAGGTGTCTAAGCGGCGGTGATTACTTACTATCGTGCCTCGTCGTTTGTTTGTCTATAATTAAATATATAAAACAACATGAAAATGGAATCAAAAAACGGCCTCTATGTCCTTAGTATGCATGGCCACATAAACTTGTAATTTGGCTGCGTTACTTCATATGCGTGGAATTGACAATTTAAAGTTTGCTAACGCGATGGGGAGCGTAACGCGCTCGTTTTGAACTGTCAAAATAACGTGAAGCAAGCTAGCGCGTTTCATGCACGCACGCTTGCCAAGAGATAGACAGATAGATCAACTCTTAAATTATTCACACCACAAGAATAATGAGAGAAAAAGAGAAGTGAAAAGAGAGAGAGAGAGAGAGAAATAGAGAGAGAGAATGTAGTATCCAATCGGAAGACGCGTTTGATTTGTTTGATTTGTTGATTTTCTAACCATGTTTATCGAATTACAATACGTTAACGGTGTGTTATTGGCGTATTATGCGGGCAATACAGAATTAGGACTCTGCTCCTGATTTGTCTTGCTTTTGGTATAGAAGCCTTAAAATATCTCAATCACGAATAGATTACTATGTAATTAGATAACTGGACGCATTGATTTACGAGTCTCGTAGTTTATGAGGCTATAAATCTAGTTACTATCTCGTTTAGAGGATGCCAAAATAAATTTAAACAACATACCTTATACTTGGGTATTAAGTGATTCATTGTACGGGTACATGAAAGACTGAGAATACAATATATTATTTAAAGATATATATAAATGCCGAAAATTTTTTTGCACACACGGTCATCTGACTTAAACTAAGCAAAGCTTGTGATATGGCTGCCAGAGACCGATATACATAATTTTTTTTTTTTTTTAATACATACTTAAATAGATATTAACAACCAGAAATAGAACAAACACAAATGTTCATCACATAAATATTAAAAAAATGTAAATATGGGTTTTATGTTTACATGTTATTAATTACCAGAAGAAATTATACATAGGTATTTGGAACTTAAATAATAGCATTAGTGCTTTATTATTTTTGGGTATTTTTATAGCATAAACTTGTACGGTATCACTTAGAAATGTTTATGTGCTTTGCCTCTGTTTCGCGTGTGACAATTTTTCGTCAGCTCGAAGTTTATAATATTTCTTGTCTTCCTGTAAGTATGTTTTTCCGTAAATTTATATGATTTTTTACGGGATATGGTGGTAAGTTTGTGGTTGGAGCTCCCGATATTTCGGCGCAGTTACATGCACCATGTTCACGGGAAGACTGAAGCATGCGGGTGGTTGGTCGAACAGTTAAAAAGTTAGGCGCAGCCATACCGATCTACCTTCTTTCTTAGTCTTGTCTTGTTTTTCTGTCTCTAGAAGCTTCTTTCTGAGATTAGGAACAGAAAAAAAAAAAAAAAAAAAAAAAAAACATACAGTCGAATTGATAACCTCCTCCTTTTCGAAGTCGGTCGAAAACATAATCGTATCACTGTATGTGTCTTTAATTAAACTTAAAAAGTGACAAGTTTAAATGCATTTTACACCATTGATAAGTTTTACAAGCAAGAAAAATGTTGCTAATAAAATTGTCGATTAAATTTGTACGATTATTTTGGCCGAGTCAATTTTACTAAAATTAAATTAAATAAAGTTTTTGTAGGCGCTATGAAAACATTGAGAACATATGCGGAAAACGTATCGTTAAATGCGAGAAAATTTGAAAAATTTGTGAAAAACTAGGTAAGTATCTTTAGTAAACGTAAAGTCTCACATAACCATGAAATAATATTTTTCGGTAGGTCGGTTTGAAAAATAGTCATAGTAAAGCACGATGTAGTATATTCTTCCTATTTATCTTATAACCCCACCTGTAATAGAAAAGTCTATGGATCGGAAAATTGCCTTTACCCACCTGTGAGTATTTGGTTTATGAAAGAACAAAAACCAGTAGGTTGATGGAGTGCAAGAAATATGAAGCAATGTTTTGTGAAAACTTACATTAAAATAGCTCTAAAATCAAGCTTGGACCTATATATAGTCTGTTTTTTAGATTTCTAACCACGTAAACAAATATGGTGGACAGGTGACCAATGAGATCACTAGCGGAAAAATTCTGAACCTTGAACTGAATTTAAATTTTTATATGTGTATTTAATTTTTTTTATATTTAATTTTAATTTTAATTTTCTAATCATCAATTAACTAATGCAATTTGTATAATAAGTTATGGATGTAAATCCGGATAATAACAAAAAAAATATTATTTCATTTCATGACAACCATGTCGACCAATGACAATTGGTCAACACCAGATTGTTCTAAAAGTAAGTACCAGCTTGGGGCTTTGGAGTCTATTGAGATACATGCCAAGAGGCTCATCAACTACGAATCCCTGGTTCAGACTAAGTTCCTTAGACTTAGCATCAGCGCAAAGTTGCTAGTCTATCGGTGTTTTATCGGATACATTTCGGAGAGTATGCGTCGGGTCTGCATGATCGAATTCGCTCCTGCCAACGATCTATATGTATTGACTCCTGCCCATTTTTCTATCGGACTACCCGAGTGGACACGAAAAATCGCTTTATGGTTGATATTCCGAAACCCCGTACGAAGCGCTTTGATTCCGCTTTTATTGTGCGAACTGCTAGTCTGTAGAATGCGTTGCCTGAATGGGTGTTCCTCGATGGTTACAATCTGGGTGTCTTCAAATCACGAGTGAATCGGTTTCTTCTAGGCAAGCGTGCTCCATCGTAGATCGCGTCATCGCTTAACATCAAGCGAATTGGCGGTCAAAGGCAAGCCTATTAAAAAAATATGTCTAAAATAGGTACAAAAAATATATATGTCGGAGATGCTCGTTGGCCATCATCATCGTCACCAGACACCTCGTGCGGGCGTACGGTGGGAAATCGTGCGATAAAAATGAGAAAACACTGTTGAGCTTATCACGAATTCACAAGACACGAAACGGTAGGACAGTTCCTGGATATCACTTTACGGTCGTCGGGTAGTGAATCCTAACACCGAGTCGAGCGATAACACTATGGCTCTGTCGGAAGCGCACCGAAGTGAAGTTGCGGCTAGTTGCCGATTGACGCGACATTGGCGCGTTTCTCGTTTCGTTTTTTTTTTTAAATCATGATGGTGTCCGGATGCGACATATACGAGTACTATACACAGGTGACGTTTGGTTTGTGGTTCCTTTCAGCAAAAGTTTTGATGAGGACTTTCATTCTAACTTTTTAGGTGTGTACAAAATTTTCCTTTTATTGACATGACTGTAACATTGGTGTTATTAATAAATATTTGAATTTGTAGGTGTAGTCTTAAAGTCTTAAAGTTGTTTTTTTTACATTTACTTTATTTTGTCTCAATGCTTTGAAAGGGAACAATTATAATTACATTTTTACAACACTTACATTTCTAGTATTAGTGTGATAGTGTGAAATTTGTACCCTAACGGAGTCTAGTGCTGACATCTACACCGATGCAGCCTTGTCAAGGAAGGGTGGTGTCGCTCTCGCACTCCCATCTTCGACCAGGGGATGACCATCTGATCTATTTTGAGGTGCCGTTTAGTTAGTTTTATTGGTAAACGCAGTCGTCATAATTTTTATAAGTTTGTACTTTCTTATTTACTTACTTTATCTGAACTTCAAGGGCAGCCGCTGAAAGTATGCATCTGACAGTTGAGCACCATAAAATTGTAAAAAGTTGAACTAAATCACTTTTACTAGCTTTTTAAACGTAGCTTAGATCCGATAAACACGCGCAGAGAGCGGTTGGGTCTCTCTGTATCTTTTATCGCATTTACAACGGGGAGTGTCCTGAAGAACTGTTAGATCTGATGCCGGCGTCGTGGTTTTATCATCGCACTAGCCGCCACCGCCTGAAAGTTCATCCACACATAATAGATCAGTGGAAATCGCACACTGTGCGACTCACACGATCTATCTTACCTCACACCTGCAAAATGTGAGCTACCTTCCACGTTGTTTCCGAGAAGCTACAACATGGGATTCTTCAAAAGGCGAGTTAATAGAATCCTTAAGGATCGGCAACGTATTTGTGATGCTTCTGGTGTTACAAATATCCATAGGTGACGGTGACTGCTTACCAGGCGGCTCGTCTGTTTGTTTGCCACATATGGCATAAAAAACGAAAGATTGTAGCTGGCAGCCAATATACTACAGTAGGTAGGTATGATATAAAAAAAAAGTTTTCATACGCTTTTAACAATGTAATTGCAACTCTTTCACTTGCAGTGACTTTCACTTGCAGATAGCTGATGTTATAAGGAGTAATCCACTCAGGTGAAACCGAGGGGCACAGCTAGTATTTCATACAAAGGTTAATCAATAACGCACTACGGTTCTACTCTAAAATACGTATTATTTGAGTTCAGTGTTCGTATAAAATTCGGGCATAAAATCCAGTATTTATTTGAGTACAAACAAATATGACGACTGCATTTACTTATTTTAGACACACAAACCAAAAACAGTTATATTATTTGAAAACAACACACCCAAAAGCACACAGGCCAATATTGCCTCATGCACATGTTGAAAGCGACTAACTACATCCGGTAGTTTTAACCGCGATTTCAATGTTTTACCGCATATTACCAGGACCAAAAGTATTTTGTGTCCATCTTTATGATACACACTAAATCCTTGCCAAACTTTATCAATATTGGCTCAGCCGCTAAGACGCGAAAATTAAACAAACAAACGGAAGTGATAATCCCTTCGCATTCATAATGTTTAGTATGAGGTCAAATCGTAGATTATTAAACTTGCATATTGTCCGAGGCATTGCTCTGCATCTGCATTGGAAAACACAAATACAAATACAAACTTGAAAAGGCAGCATGGAAAACGACTTGCAGTGACACCCACAGAAATAAGAAGTAAATAGAATGGAAATGAGAAGGAAAATCTGTTACCATGCATTATGAGTGAACCTTGATTGAACATTCTTATTTAGATCAACGCGTCTAACTCCGCATCACAGTTGCTAATTGATTTCGAATGACTGACGTTTCGTTTATATGGGTGCAACTGGCTACAACAAATTTTGGCTACATCAAAAATGCCTCGACAGCTGTACAAAAAAAATATATCTTTTCTGTGGTGACACCTTTGCGCTGTAGCCATGTTTCAAGAACACAGCGATGAACTAGTGTGGCAGCTAAATCAGCAGAAAGACCTCAAAAGGTCCAAATATGGGTCGTAGCTACCAAGAGCCAATATTTTTAAAGATTTGTCATAAGTTATGGTCGATGCAATACGTGACCAAAATACTGGCATCTACTTTACTTAATGCGTGAGCATATTTGCTATACAAAGTAGTATTGCCTTTATGGGAACAATTTCTTACTGATAGCAGTATACTATGTTAACTAGTTTCTGTTTCGTTGAAATTTTTGTAGTTTTAGGTTTCATTTTGATTTTTATTTGTACATACTTTTTGGGGTTCCGTACCCAAAGAGTAAAAACGGGACCATATTAAGCCTTCATCATTGTCTGTCTGTCCGTCTGTCTGTCTGTCCGTCCTACCTTTAAACGGCTGTATCTTTCGAACTGTAATAGATAGCTAGTTGAAATTTTCACATAATATGTAATATTAAGGGCGGATTAACTAAAAAAAAAAAATTCTAAAAGTAAAAACGAAAGTTTCTCATACATCAAACGTATTTTTTTAATGTATTCTTGTATTAGCTGTAATGTAAATAATAGGCTCTTATCCAGTGAGAAGGTAAAAACATCTAAGCTCTTATCTTCATGAATGACCTCTATCATGGCGTCAATCAGTATCAAGCTTCACACAACACTATAACATTTCATACGCCTGAAAAGATTTCCACTGACCTGAAGATCAGCTCTGCATTCCTCGTAAGCTTTATCCTTGTGCGTATCGGAGATCTCCAGAGCCCAATACATCTGGACATATTTGAAGACTAAGATACCCCCGGCCAGTTCCGCACAGGTCTTCAACAGAGCTTTTCGGATGTCGCCTTTGCCTGAAAGTAAAACGCGACAATTAGGTGACTTGTTTGGACTTATCATCATCAGCAGCCTTAATTTGACGATTACTAGAACCTTGCCTCTTTCAAGGCACACCACAATGTTTTTTTTAAATACGTACCTAATAGTCTTGCGCTTGACCGCTGCCTCACCTGATGTTGAGCGACGATGCGCATGCGATGATGTTTTATACAACGACGCAGAGCAAAAAGTAAGTATTGTATGTAATGTGTATGTATACTTACTGCCTGAACGCCTGAACTGAATTTGATAAAATTTGTGTCTGTAGATTTGTTGTTTTGGGATGGAAACTGAGGAGACAACTAATCTTATAAATACGATGGGTATGTTTTTTTTATCGTATCATTGAATAAGTCCTCTCTCTCTCTCTCTCTCTCTCTCTCCAAGAGAAGGACAGAGTCACGATGATTGAATAAGTATTTTAAAATGGAGATTTGGGACATAATTTTTTGTTCAAATTGTACCATTTGCGTAAAATTACCCGCCAAAACACCGTTGCTGTGATACTTAAAAAAACATGTAACTTTTGATTTAGGTATTTCAGAGACTCTAGCTAAAACATGCGAATATCAGATGGAATTATTATAGAAACGTATGCGTGAATCAGAATGATCACCTTAGTGTCTGTGGTCAAGGTGTATATTCGCCATTGCTTTACGCGACATTAGTCGCCTATACTGAAATGTAACTATTGTTTTCCCAAACTCAAAAACATTCCAGGTGTCGATTCCGTTCTGTAGATCTATTTTTGCCTTATTAATCAAAGACAGGCAATATTCTTCTTTAAAAAGCCGTGGTATAGCCTATTTGGGAGACCTCTAGATTTGAAAACTCGCGGTTTCAAATCCCGGGCCGGTTTTTCATACCACTGGCTTTTCAGTGTAGGAAAACATCGTAAGGAAATCTGCATACGTACAGAGAAGAAACTGAGTCAGCGTGGTGGATATGGCCCAATCGCCTTTTCGGGGGTAGGCCTAAGTCTAGCAGTGGACTATTAAAAGGCTGATTACCTATGCTATATGCCATATATATGCTATATGCTATATGCCATATATATGCTATATGCTATATGCCATATATATGCTATATGCTATATGCCATATATATGCTATATGCTATATGCCATATATATGCTATATGCTATATGCCATATATATGCTATATGCTATATGCCATATATATGCTATATGCTATATGCCATATATATGCTATATGCTATATGCCATATTTTTCATACCTTCGATAACATCTTCAATGTGCGTGTACGGACAGGCCGTAGCATCTCCCCAGTTGAGCGACCACCAGATGGTAAGCGCGAACAGGAATATTGCGTAAGTTCCGACACCGAAGTTGTCCGCAACTGAAAAAGGGAGAGTAAAACATTTTTAACTGACTTATTTTTACTGAATAAATTTGTGCTATAAATATTATTACATACAAGGTTATGTGGAAAGACTGTACTAAACCGAAAGGGGTCTAATATAGTACTAATCATTATGAGCAACGTTTACTATGGGACCAACCCAGAATTGCGAAATAAATGTCAGCTGTTCCATACATTTTGTCGAGTGTCAATGACCGTTTCTATGGAACAGCTGATATTTTTTTCGCGATATCAGAATTTAATTTTGTTACTCTTGAATATAGATCAATAGATAAATGTCACTGAATACTTCCTGACCTACAAATAATAGTCCAGGTGGGTTACCAGGAAATAATCTAGACTTCTGCTGATAGCTCCTCGACATTAATCTTGATAAGAAGCTTGTCCGAGAAGTCACTTATGATAATAATGTTGATGACATAATATAGTCGTCCAAATAAACGTTTTTACTAATTTTAAAGTCAATTTTTTAATTGGTATCTATTGACCTCTCTCTCTCTCTTAGGTTGGGATGAGCGAGTCAAATAGATATGAATGTTTCATTTCTTTTTAGCAATATGAAGCTACATCTGTTCTGTACATATATACCACAGAAGGAAAAAAACTGTGGTATATACAAAGTAAAAGCGCTTGCTTGAAATAACCGACATATTATAGAAAAACACAAAAAATCGCATTTCGTACAATGGCAGCTGTTTTCTTGCATTGTTGATTAAATAAAACCTTCGCAATCACCATCAGGTGTATTTGGCAGTCGATCAAATGTTTCAAATGTGTCTGTGAGAAACGCAAAACAAGTTGGTAATAACACTGAAATAACTTTACACCGATACGCGGCATTTGTGCACCGAGACGCAATAACTGTAACCTGGAATGTGCCAGCCAACAAAAAAGGTTCAGTAGTTCCTTCAAAGGAGAAGAACTACTGAGAACAAACGATTCTTTAGCTCTAAAAGCTGGATATCAGACTGTAATGGCATACTTCCTCAGTAGTTCTTTCAAAGGAACTGCTGAAGGAACTACTGAGAACAAATGATTATTTAGCCCTAAAAGCTGAATTTCAGACTGCTATAGCATAAATATCACACAACTATAATCTAAGTGGCTGAGGTTGCCGCTCTCGGATTTATTCATATAGTCACCAAAGAAAGTACAGTTAGGTATACTATTATTAACGAGATATTTACCGTGATAAGGTGGTGGATGGCTTTGGATGAACATTTAGACTGCGCCGAAATATCGAGAGCTCCATCCACAACTTTATCACGGTAAATATCCCGTTAATTATCATATAACACACATCTTAGTTTGTCTTAGTTTATTTAGAGTCTATTGCTTTTTTCTTTGTTCTAGTAATATTATACATCTATGTTTTTTATTCACATGTTTTAGCGTTCATATAATGTACTCTGTTTTTATAAGTAGAAACTTCTAAATGGCCTCTTTGTCTCTAGCTAATTATTAACTCTGTTAATTAAGACCGTTAGTTTCTCTAAGATAATAAAAAAATAAAAAAAAAATAATAATAATAACCACAGAAAAAAAAAACGTTTCCTCTTTTTTCCCCTCTTTGTCTCTAGCTAATTATTAACTCTGTTAATTAAGACCGTTAGTTTCCCTAAGATAATAAAAAAAAAAAAAAAAAAAAAAAAAAAAAAAAAAAAAAAAAACACAGAAAAAAAATACGTTTCCTCTTTTGTAGTGAATAATCGTGATAGTTAAAAACAGTGTTATACCAAAAAAGTGTCCGTGGCATACAACATGATACTGTGTCCTTCTTTGATAATTTTGTACCATCTCCTGTCCTCGGTGACATTCAGAGAATTTCTGCTCACTTACCAATAATAAGTTCGAAGCAGCATCCGCACAGCTCTGCAGCAGCTATCGCCTCTTCAAACAGCAGCCGTATGAACGGTTCCTTCACCACCTTCTGTACGAAGCGTCTCGCGCAATGTGCCAGCAGTGAGGTCAGAAGAATGAACAAGGCGGATACCACCAGAGGCGCGAACGTAGTTTTGTTTATCTGTGGAAACTTTAGAGTTTAAGGTAAGCAACTAGAAAATGTTGGTGGATGAAAACTGATTTATCAAGCTATTCATGGAATGAAGATTTACTCTGTTCTGATCATGACTTGCACAGAGCAGGAGAGACTATTGAAATATGGAAGGGGTTTATATCCAGCAGTGGACAGACACGAGCTGATGATGGTGGAAGACACTTATGTTTGATCACTAAATGATGGTTCTAGTTAACAAGAAAAAATCTCTAAAATATCATGGTCCTTTTATTTTAATGTATTAAATAAGGTCTGCAGTAGGTACTTTTAGTTATTACACGCGTAGTTCACAATGTGGATACAACTGGTTGATGCGTTCTACTCACTAAGTTTATTTTATTCGCGGCTTTTTTTCCAATCGCCCATAGATCTTATTTGTTTAATCGTAAACCACTTTTTCTCTCTCGCACTTTGCCTATACATATTCAAGGGTGTAGCCAGTACCGCTACCGGGCAAGCGGGGTAGCTGCCTCAACGTGTGGAAAAGTGATCTCTAAACGAAAAGAACCTAAATAATTGTAACGTTGCATTTTCCCCCAACTGCACCGTCAGCTTCTCGACATTTGTCAATCAAATCTCACCACAAGCAGTGTAAGTTGGCAGTGTTGGCACTCCGTCCTTTTCCAACTGGCCATCAGTGTCCAAATGACACTCTATACTATCATATTACCCGGGATATTTTATGGACCCGGCTATGTCCTAAAACTGTGACCAGAACCACCGGAAGATGGGCAGCAGCATCCTATTAGTACACGGTAAACGTACTGCAATCCCCAAGCCGCCTGCCAAGCGTGGGGATTATGGCAACACCCCTCTCTAAGAGGGAGTCCTTTGTCCAGCAGTGGACGTTTAATGGCTGCTGATGATGATGAAGAACGAGCCAGAAGAACATCTTCATCATCAAAATGGTCACATTGTACTTGATTGGACAACGGGCCTCTACCTAGAAAGCTGCGTTACCTAGAGATTAGAAGCAAGTTGCCATTTCACCATCACTCCAAGTTTGACAATACACATGCCATACCTATGCCATCCCTACTAAGTTAACCTAATCGCTCTTGCTACACACTAAGGGTCTGTGTTCGACACACATCAATTACAAGGGAATCGATGGTGCTTGACCATCGAACATCGCGACCTATCCAGTATTTCACAATTTGTGCGGACATAGCAGTCGTTACGGTGACGTTAAGTACGGTATACGGCTAGCCACGTATACTACGTGCTAGAGACTCTGGGAAAAATTTGGCTATGTTCGAGTTTTTCAACATTTTGAAGATATACAATTATTGAAGTTTTACGAAAAAAGGCTAATTTGTGCAAAAATACATAACGTAAAACGGGATGTCTAGAAACGACGGGGTGAATAGATACGAACCGTAGCTCTTTCAAACTTTGGTTCAGGAGTTTTTGACCAAAGATAAGATAAAGATTTAATTTTACAAATATACAGATTAACTACATTTTAACGAAATTGGACACCAAAAATATAGGAAACAATTTCCAGACATTCCTGCGGCCCCGCACTAGCCACCATTAATATGAATACTTTTATTCGGGTGCCTCTTGAAGTTCTTTCGAAGTTTTGAACTTTCGCAGTAAAGTGCGCCGTAGTTTGTAATTACAGGGTTTTCATGATTCGCAATACCACAACATAGCATAGTTCTGTTCTTTCGTGGTCTTTGATTTTCGCGGTAACGTGCGTCAAAATTACATTATTCGCAGTCTTTTATACGCGGTAACGTAATACAGTCTGGGCATTCTTATTAAATTTACTTGTTTCTTAAATTCACTATGCACAGGAAGCTCTCGGGATCCCAAAAAAATTAAAAAATTATTGTACATTTTCCATTTGTAGTTTTCGAAATACGATAAAAACTTTTCCCCTTTTCGTCCCTACTCCCTATTCACTCCGATGTTCCTATTCATCCCGTTTTTACCCGGAATCCTAATTGGCAACCACAACAGAAAAACAAAACAGTCCGTAGTTAACTTTGTTGAATATTCACAGATCCGAGTGTTCCTGTTAAATTCCTTTGTAAAACACTTTTGGAGGGAAAATTTGCATATTCCGACCCAAAACCACCCGAACAAAACTCAGCTTTCATAGTAGTTGTAACTACTAGAAACTTATTCTCGCGTCCTGCGATATCACACTCTATAAAATATCGCTATAAATGCGAGCTAATTATAGGGCGATCGCATGAATTCTGTAGTGTCATTCTCAATTTTCTTTTTGTTCTGATATTATCCTTGTTGAGGACAGTTTGTTTTTTCTCAAAATAAGAACGGTACAACATTGTTTTGTCCTTGTCTAATAGAATATAATTTAAATTGGTAATAGGAACTTACTTTGGCCCAAAAATAAGCTTTTCCTTTCAGCGTGGCAATGCTGCCAGCATTTTGACCTGCTCTAAAATTTGTTTTATTTTTATAATATAGTTAATTTTAAGTTGTTTTCAGTCTAATTTTACTTATTATTAAAATAGTATTAAAGCTGATTAATTAAGTTTCAATATATAAATATTGCCAAGAGATATCGTTTCTGTGGTAATAAATTTGACAGAACTAAAATTGTTGTCCAACGATCTATTATCATACGTACTATAGTATGAAAAATATTTGTTGTTGTCATACGTTTCTCACATACTAAAATAGAAAGAGACGCAGATACACATAATTTTCAGTCCTAATAGTCCTGTCACATTAATTTAGTTATGGACGCGTGCAACAGAATGGACGCTGTAATTAAGTAATAGCTACTTAGATAAATAAATCAATGTCAATACCAGATCATATCACATGCAATATCGCATAAGTACTTAAAGCCAGAATAAGGTCCCTTGAAGTTAAGGGTGCAACTATTCATTTCGAATTTAAGAGCAGGAACACGATTCTTGTGCATTGCATGTCGTTCTATCCATTATTGTTTTGTTTTTCATTTTAACGATTTAGAATTACTAAGGTTAAGGTTATCAAAAATAACAAATGCCGTTTTAACATTTTCGTTCAATTAATCATAATAGTTTAAAATAAAAGATGGCCATCACGGGACGCCCGGCAGATGTGGTGTGTCATATGACGGCATAAGAGAATCTTATGGTGTTTGCCGTCACGGCACACGAGCCGGCTTTACTGCCAAGCACGCCAATAGATGTTTCACATCAAAAAAATGTGAATTGATTTTGATGGCCATATTTTTTATTAGAACATCAAATCAGATTAGTGGTTTTGTCGCAATGAGGACACATGAAGCATTTTATACAGCGAAAGACTTCACATTAGTTCATTTAAATAATATAAGGAAATTATGCATATTTGAAATGTTGTGCATTTCTTACGCAACTACTCAATTCAACTGTTTTTAGGATTCCGTTGTACAAGGAACCCTTATAAGTTCATTCTGTCCTTCCGTCTGTCTGTTCGTCCGTCCTAATCCTTTAGAACCTAACTTCTAGAGTTATTAAGGTAAGTGCATGAGGCATGACTAATATTTTTTATTACCTCATAAAAAAGCTGATCACAAATAGAGCACATCTACATAAACGAAATTAAAATTAGTTCAAAAATAAATGAAATATAAGCATTTTAATTTCATGCTAGACAGAGAGCGCACTATACTGAGCCATGACGTCATGGCTCAGGAGCGCCATACAAATGCTATACTAACATACGCTTTGCGAGAAAGGGATAGAACATCCCCTCTCTATCCCCACCTAAAACTTTAAACGCTCATATCTCAGAGATTTATCAGCCAATTCAAATTATTTTTTCAGTATGTGTAATGTATTTACTATTTAGTAATATTCATAACTAAACCGGTTATTTGTAATAAATTAAGCATTAGGACACATGCCTATTATAGATATATTATCAAATTTAAAAGTATACAAAAAAAATTGTTTTAGTGGTGGCTTTCTTAAGGATGAATTTTTTTTCTTAATAAACGTTAAATTCGCAACTGAGATAGCCGCGCGCCAATAGCTGCCCATGAGAAGAAGAAAATCGTGTTTGTGCTCTTAACTTGAACAACTTAAAGTTGGTGTTAACTTGATACGATTTTAATGTTGGAAACTTCTACGGGAACTGGCTGAAGAGTTTCGAATGCTGCAAGAGTTGGATGTAAACTATAACTTGGTAACTGGCGCATGTGTGAAGTTAGTGAATAATTTATTAATGACTATAGCTATGTTTTTAACACATTTACAATTTCCCGGGATGAAAAGTATACTTCCTTCCTAGAGGACCAGACTAGTTCTTTTCAAAAAATTCTCAAAATCTATCCAGCCGCTTAGTTCTAAAAAGTAATAGACAAGTTTTGATTAAAAGCTTTTTTAACCGACTTAAAAACGTGTGGGCGTATTTCCTCCAAGCCAAAAGCGCGCCGCGTTATATTCTCATCGGGCTCTCGCACTTGGCCGGTGTTTATCAATATAATTATTTACCAGTAGGTGATGACCTACTTTTGGCTTAGTACAGTCTATATGCGTAGCCTTGTATACAAAAACAAAAAAGCTCGAGAGTGATCTTCGGACAAACAGGATCAATATTATGTAAACGCGGTATGAAGTGCGATCGTGCGATGTGATCCTATGTAAATATGGCCGGCTGCCAGGTAAACAAATGTGAGATACTATGAGGAGGAAGTTTATTACGCTATCATTACATCATAACTACCTCAACAGAGAAATAACTTCTTACTCGACTCGACATTGAAGCTGCGGAGCAGCTAAAAACTTACAGATAATAAAAATGCACAGACAGATTTATTTTTCTTTCCCCTTGCGATGATTTTGGCATCGCACGTCATATACATTTACCAGTAAATTATATAAGTATACAAAACTAAGCGTACAAAGTCGTGGGCAATACAATTAACAGGGTGGTTAAATTAGATGTTCATTAGCTAAGTAAAACCTCAGTTTGCAGTAGCTTGGAGGCGTGGGTTCGATTCCCACATAGGACAAACATCATGGTGATGAACATTTTTGTTGGTTCTATATACAAAAAACGTTCTAAATTTATAATGTTTGTTCTAAATGTTTTTGTGTGTTAACATTTATTTAAGTATGTATTTTAATATATTATTATATTGTATGTCCGGCAGCCATATTACAAGCTTTGCTTAGTTTACAAAGACCGTGTGTGCATAAATGACCCGAATATTTATTTATTTATTTCGCGCAGGGTTTTGAACAGTTGAAGATAAAAAATCTGGATGTTACTAAAGCTTTCGAGCAAGCATGGCGCTTACTATCCGACGAGCGCCTTGCACATTTCTATGTCTGCAAAGAAATCTTTATTTAAATACAGCTGACAGCTAATTAGTATTCACAGAAGCTTCCCGTGGTTTTAAATGAAAACCTTTATTAAAGGTCAAGAGTACCTAATAATTATGAATTCAAAACCCGTAACAACAAGGTTGAAAACCCAAAACCCTAATTAGAATCTCAGCACTAAGACATAAAGTTCAAATTGCGTGACCAATGTCTCTTCTACTTATACAGAACTAGGATATTGACGCAGAGTCAATTCTAAAATAATCTAAGAGCACTAACATTATCTGTCTCTCTTTTCAATACAATGTGTAAGAAAAGGACAACAATAGCTTCAGAGCTGTAAAAATAGTTTGGTTTAAAAGAAAAAAGTCTGCATCGAGGTGAAGTAATAATTTATCTGTAGTAAAAAAAAAGGTTTTTAATATTTAAAAGTCATACTTTTGTCCGGCGCCTCGCCTGTTTGGCTTCAGCTATCTTGTTCATTTAGCCACAATTTAGCCAATGTCAAGTACAATAGAATTTTAAAGTTTAAAATGATGATCGTTAATTTAGTCACAGTCAAATTCAAGCAAAGACCTATTCCTATTATTTAGTATATTTTTGGCTGTAAAAGGTATAAATTTGGATTACAGACCTAAAGTTCGATGTTTTGGACCTTGAAATTAACAAAAGCAGTACAAACCTTTTTGCTCTTATAATCTATTATCTTATCTTATAATTATATACCTTACAGTATAAAAAATTATCCCTATACTGAATCTATGCTATTTACGTAGAGGGAGAAATGCCCTATTTACCACAGATATGTGCTATTTACCTTGGTCACGCCATAACTTGAGAACGACTTTACCGATTTCATTCATCTTGTTTTTTGAAGTTTTCTAATACTTTGTAGAAGGTTCTTATGGAAAGAAAAATTAAGAAAATTGGAAAATTTCAGAAAACTTAACGACGATTTTAACCTCGCGCGTTTGACATTTCTGAGACAGGACAACGTCTGTCGGGTCAGCTAGTTAAATATAAAACAGGAAGAAAATAATGACGAAGGAATTTCCCTATCAATAGCACAAGAACGCTTGAAGTCAAAGAAGAAAAAAAAATACAAACAAATATTATGATGATTAGATATGGTTCAATTCGAATGAACTAAAGCAAACGATCGTATGAAAATGATTCGAATTAATGGAAAATGGAGAAGCTTTTTTTAAAGAAATCTGACGCTACTTACTTTGACGACCACCTTGAGGAATATCCCCAGAACATCGATAGTGAACTTCATCTTGCATGTATCTTCGTTCACCGAAGTAACTCGAAATTCACTCAACTTTCACTTGACAGACTGAAAATAACACAATCACTAAATAGATTACCGATTTTACTCTGCTCTACCTATTACGCGATCATTATGGAAGCCAATACTAATATAAAAAAAAAAAATGTTCTATTTATAAACTTTTGACTTACCATTTTTCTAGTCTGTATGGCGGTTAATCTTTAACAGACATCTACGTGATGCCTGGAAAAGTCGGATTCGTAAAAATATAATATGTACTACGTTTGGTTTTTATTGTGCGGGCGTTCGGTCTGCGCGCACGCATCTTGCTGCGAGGCCAAGGGAACACGGTCTTAATATAGAAGCGAACGAAACAGAACTACGGATCGAATCACCCGGGACTCAGTTTTATAGGGGGACATGGGGAGAAAATAAAATGTGGACACCACACGTCGATTAGCTTTCTATAGGTGCACTACATATATCTATCATATGCCGTCGAAGTGACCACGTGCGACCACATGCCGTGAAAAACGAGTGGGAATAAAAAGTTTATGTGAACAACATGTGCCAATTCAAAGACTGAAAATTATTAGAAACATTGTTTGTTATCTAAAATTGACTAATCATTTCAGTATAGGAGCTATAGAAGGCCCAGAAGAAAATTGGCCAAGTTTCCTTAAAGTGCACACAAGCTGGTTTTTTGCCCGGTGATATGGTGGTAGCCGCCGCCTATCTGTAATAAATGATTTTGTTGATGATCTACCAGAACCAAAGATAATATAAATAGTCATCGACCAGAAAGGAGAAGTGCTTGTAGAGGTCGTTTTAAGGGCCCGCTAGCCAGAGCTGTAATCTCTTTCGTACATTTTTGATAATTTCAAAGATAAACTCACAATGGATATGAAAAAAATATGTTGATATTTTATATTTTAGCGAAAGAAACAAAAAAAGACGAAAACATTATTTTTTTTCGATCTGCGATTTGAACCGGTTTCGATCTCTCCATGCTGTATATAGCTCTGCAAGAAGGCCAAAGGTTATTT